>NC_069401.1:81616237-81693806 GCF_026875155.1 Cherax quadricarinatus | reverse complement strand
CTTTTTTTCTGGCTGAAAACCCCTGCGGAGTCTGTGGGCCCAAAGGTTGGGCCTTTCTGCAGGATCGTGATTTAAACCCACTACATTGGAGGCAGCCAGGTTGCCTGGATACCTTTGAAACTAACCGCTCCTTGTCTGAGCTGTCCCATCTCTCTTTTCAACAGCCTGGCATGAGCAGAGATCGTCAACCTTGGAGGATGAAGTGCCAGCCAGAGGGAGAACGTCTATGTCAGCCAACTAAGTCACCTGGTGAGCCACGCTTCTCAACTTATGGTCCACCTGGTGAGAGACAAACCACTCAACATGGTGTAACTCGACAACAGTATCCAGAGAGCCACCAGCCAGAGCGACACTAGTTGCAACGTCAGCAGGGAGTAAAGGGGAAGCCTGTCGTCTGCTTCCTTTGTGATAAAGTAGGTCACATCCGTCCCAATTGCCCCCACAAACCCCAACCCATAGGGAAAATTTATAATATCCCTAGTAACATGTACCTTAAAGAAGTAGAGAAAGGGATGGCCTCTTATTACTGTCAGAGTCTTATTTCCCTTCAGGAAAACTCAAAAACAACTGAAATCAGAACATTTAGAGATACTGGAGCATATTGCTCACTTATAAGAGAGAGAATATTACCCCTTTCAAAGAACACCTCATTGAATTCCTCTGTTTTGTTGGAAGCATTTGGAGGAGCTATATTTTCTGTCCCCTTGCATAGAATTTATGTACAGTGCAAATATTACACTGGATACTTGACTGTGGGTGTATCTGAGGGATGAAAGATGCCATGTTATTACTGGGTAATAACATTGCCACTGCTAGTGTATGTCCTGAACCCATAATGATTAATTCTTCTCCGGTGGTGGCCATAACTCGGGCAACATCCCATGGGATGTCTGGCGAGAATGCTGGCCTATCCTTGGACGACTCCGATCTCGGAATTGCCAATTTGTTTTACGAGGAAAACTGGCCAGGGCCTCGTAGATCAAGTGAACAGATCCAGATCAAGCCTTCCTATTCCAGGGTTGCAGGATTGCCAGATATCTCTGTTTCCATACTTCATTAGGAGGTCACCTAGGAATTCTAAAACATTATATAGAATCACAAAAGAATTTTATTAGCCAAAATTAAGGCAGGATGTGAAAAATCATATCCGGTGTTGCCGAGAATGTCAACAAGTAGGGAAACCTGGACATTCCATTAAACCTGCACCTCTCTAGCTTATACCTACTGATGTAGAACCTTTAGCAGATTTAATTATAGATTGTGTAGGTTCACTACCTAGATCAAAGTCTGGAAATCAGTACTTATGTACCATTATGGATAGAGTAACTAGATACCCTGAAGTAATTCCCATGCACAGTATTAATACTAAAGCTATTCTCAAAGCTTTAACCATATTTATTTCTTGTTTTGGCATTCCTAAATCTATTCAAAGTGATCAAGGTACTAACTTCACTGCCAATGCATTTAGGGAAGCATTAACTAGGCTAGGGATAATCCCACAGCACAACTTTATCTACTGCCCTATCATTCTCAGTCCCCAATGGCCATGAAAGATTCCCATCCAGACGTTAAAACCATAATGAAACTTTTGGCATGCATTTTCAACCAACATGACAGGGGATGAATCACTACCTTTTGGTCTGTTTTTCAATAAGAGAAACTGTGCAGGATCTACTGGGTTTAGTCCATTTGAGCGATCTTTGGGCACATGTACGAGGTCCTCTTCGGGTGCTCAAAGACGGATGGATGGGAGAAGACGTTAGCTCAACACTGTACAACCCGTCCCTGCAAAAGGTTTCCAGGTGGCACGTCGTTAGCCCAAGGCTAACCTAAAGGCACTCAAATAAGATGAAACAGAGTAGACCGAAATGCACAATTACTGCTCCTTACATTCAGGAGACAAGTTTGGTGTGCAGGACCCTATAGCCTGGCCACACCTTGAAGCCTAGATTTTACGGACCTATGCAAATTGTAAGTAAATTATCTGATGTAAGATTTGTGGTAGCTCCCCTTGATAAGACCTCAAAAACTAAAACTTACCACATTAAACAAATAAAATCATTTTCATTCACCAGAAAATGTCCCAGTAATGACTCTGTCCTCCTCTCTGAGGAGCTCTGACTCTTTCACTCTATTTCTGAAATTATGTCAGGCTTCAAATCTGTTCCTCCACAAGGATCCCTAAGCCCTTTAATGGTGGGCTGTCCTGAAACACAACAACAAGTTTTTAATTTCGCTTTCTACAGTCAAACCTTTATATTTTCTCGGATGTGCCGAAAAAAAATGTGTGTTAGATATCATGACAAGTTGTGGGAAACTCCTTAGGGGGGGGGGGGGGGGGGGGGGGGGGGGGGGGGGGGGGGGGGGACCTATTAAACCCTCCCCCTACAGACTAATCCTGAAAAATCAGAAGCTACTCCCAGCAGAGGTAAATTACCGTTAGAGCATGTTTAGTTAAGGAGTTATCCTATCCATGGGCTTCAAACCGTGCATGCTTGTTAAAAAAAGTTCATGGATGTTTTTCGTATGAGACAGACTACCGTAAGGTGAAAGAAGTCACAATCACAGAAGATACTACCCTCTCCTCGTCTGGATGACGTAATCGACTTTTGTGGGTAAGGCTACTTTTGTGTCCCAAGTAGATCTCCTTAAAGTTACTATCCTGCTGTGGTCCTGTTTAGGAGCCTCCACATAAAGGTTAGTTCTTTCCATTTTCTACATCCCACTCGTTTGCACCTGATGTGTTCTCTCTTTTACCTCGGGCTCCACAAAGGCTGATAGGGCTTCTGCATGCCAGTTTCCCACCCCTTCCGTTCCCTACAGTCCCCTTGTTTGTGACTGAGGTAGAAATCTCTGATGTCATTCTCAATTGTTCTTTAGTTCTTTTAGGTTGTTTCAGATTTTTCAATTCCTCTTCTAATCTCTGTATCCTAGCCTCTGCTGCTGTGACTTACATCTCCCACTTCTTGCTTTTCTGCATCTAAAAACCTCTCTTTCACTCCACATGCCCTTATAAAAAAAAAGTGTTCTTCCTTAGCTTCCTTTCCCCATCAATTTCCTTTCCTAAAGCTCTGGTGCCCTCAATCTTTTCTTTGCAGATTCGTCCCTCCAGTCCATTGATTTTCCTTCCCTGCCCTCTGCAACCCATTTTTTGTTTGTTTTGGGTGCCACAGAATGAAAAACTTATGTATTCTGTGTGCTCGTATTTGTGGTGTGGTTTGTCCGAGTGGTGAGGGGAGGGAGGTAGAGGAGGAAGCTGTAGACAGGTGGCTAAATGTAGAGGGTGGGGAGGGGAATGAGGGGAATGTGGGAGTGAGGAGGAGGGAGAAGCAAAGGGGGAGAATGGGAGATGAGAGGGGGGAAAGAGGGAGAGGTGGGTGGAGAAGGAGGGTGAGAGAATAAGGGGGTCAAGGGAAGGAGTCTAGGGTATTTAGCAGGGAGGGGAGGGGGGAGAGAGTGTGAGAGACTTGTGGGAATATGTGGTTAGTAAACGCGCGTGCCGCGTGTGTTGTGGGTGTGTGTTATGTGTATGTGGTGTGTGTGTGTGTATGTGTGTGTGTGTGTGTGTGTGAGTGTGTGTGGTGAAGTGTGTGTGTGTGTGTGTGTTGTGTGTGTGTGTTGTGTGTGTGTGTGTGGTGTTGTGTTCTCGACCTAATTGTACTCCACTCTAATTGTGGATGCAGGTGTCAGCAAAGTTTGCTGATTCCCTTGTTTTTATTGCATATCAGTATCATCCAATGTGGCTTTTAGATAGGAGATCCCTAGCCTGTGACTGTTTGTGTGACTCATCGGGATGCGCATGTGTACGTTCGTACCACTGCCACCCTCACAGTCGAAACTTAGACATCCAGGCTAGAACACGACCAAGGCTGGGCTCCATCTCGCCTTTAACCAGAGTCTGACAATATATCGTTACCATCAACAAAGTGTGGTCCTACCTTTCAAACCCTCGACATCTCCATTTAAGAACCCCTAACGATAAATGGTGGCAATGGAGGGCCTGGTAATTCTGAAGATTACAGCATTCTGGAGATAAATATCGAAACGAGCCGCTGCCATCTTGTGAGTAGGCCTGCTGAGAAGGTTAACGCCAGCCCGCTACTACCTCAGCCATTTCCTCCCGCCAAGCTCCTACCAGCTCTACAACCATCACTGGTCATTTCTCTTTGTATTAGTGTTAATCTGCTTTATTTGCATCAAACTCCCGAGGGGTTACCCAGTTTTGCAAAATAATCCCAGCTTTCCAGTCTGTAGTGGGGGAGTCAAAAACAAGAGAGTCCAGTCCAGCCTAGCCTAACACCATCCAGTTCTTCTGCCTGCCCAAGCCAGCTTTTCCACCCCTGCTGTGCTCTACGTGAGAAGTTATCAAGCTATTATGTGTGAAGGGTTAAGATAACCAGCTAGCAACAAACCCAGGTGGTCACCCCAGTACTCAGCAACCATGTGAGTAGTCTTCATCGCTGTGATTCAAGCTCCAAGCATTCTGATGCTCTTTTTCATCCCAGTGGTGTTTGTGGGTGATTTCGTGTTGTATATAAACCAACCGGCTTAGAATTATCATAGCGGCAGTGTGGGTGTCCTCAGTGAGGCTTAACGTGGCCGTTCATTACCCATAGGCCCACGACCACGGAGTCTCACCACCCACGTCCACCACATCAGCCTCAGATCCACACCCAGCATTAAACACCACTAACCCAACCACATCCCACTGTGTTTGGTACTCACCCAACTCTACAGTGTTTAGGTACACTACGATAGGGTTTATAGCACCTAATTTAAGTACCACATAGGGGGGTCAAGAGCTAAATGTGTTTTTCGCACCACTGTTAAAGCCTTCTTGTGTGAAAAGTCCTATCATCGATGTAAGCGCAATAACAATAACAAGCTACATAAACCAATCTTCCAACCTTCCAACCATCTGCTACCTCATTCTACACCAAGTCTTACAGCGATAATAAATGTTCATAGAAACATTTGCGAGTTATAGAGGAACATTTTCTTTTCTTTTGGTTTCCAGTGATTTTCTCTCTTAAGTGACATTCAGTGACTCCGATCAGACTCAGTGTTTTGTGTGCATAATCTTATCATCTCCTTAATTCAGTGTTAATTTTCGTGCAATATCTTAATGCTGTTGTGTTGTGTGTCTTTCATACACTTGACGTAAGTACTTAGTGTTTTTTCCATTGATGTTTGTGCAACAATGGGCAGTATAAGAACTTGTGGTTTACACTTCAGAATCACCTAGTGTTCTCATATTTCCAGTGAAGTATTTTAGTAATTTATCACTAATATTCTGTGCATATCACAACTCAGTGTGTGTCTCAGTTATAAATATTTTCTTCATCCCAGCATTTTGTGTATTCTTGTTTTGTTTCCCGTGTGTGTTGTACATTCTTGTGTTCATGATTCTTTTCATATAGCCAGTGTCTAATTTGGTCTTATTTCCACAGACAATAGTGCCATTGTTTTTGTGCACGCACGATAAATTATAATCTTTATCAAAGTTTTCAACACATCAAGTTTCATTGCAAACTTTTTGTTCTGTGTTTTTAGCACCTATTATTTTTCATGTTACATTGAATAAATTCACTCTAGTGCAAATTTTTTAAGTTCTTTCTTTTAGAGTAAATTGTTATTTTGCTTGTTAAGGTGTTGCTTGAGTGCAGTTAAGAGTCGAAGTTGTTCAATCAGGTTCATTCCTTGATATATTTCTTTTTCTTGTGTGTGGTAATATTTTTATTACTGCACATTGACTCATTTTGCAATAATTCTTGTGCAAATATTTGTGTTTGCCATTTAAAGTTTTTTCATTGCAGAAAATTTATGCAGTGTTGTTGCAGTACTTTATGATTAGCAAATTGTTTATTTTGCCAATATTGCTACAGTTTAGTCAAGTGCAGTATTTCATATGCTCTGTTCAGTGCATAATATTTATCTTTCTGTGCGCATTTTATTTTATTTCAGTGAATTGTGTCCAGTTTGCTTCATTTTTGCACAAGCTTTATTGAGTCCCCCTTTTATTCGTTTTATTGTTATTTCCCATGTTGCATTGAGAGTAAAGACCAAAACTCACTGTGCTATTCCATTCAATTTAAAGTACAAGTTGAGCAAAATTAGATTTGAGACAAAGTACAAGTTCTCTTGATTTTTCAAGGAGTTGTTTGTTCAGATAGCATTTTCTCTTGACTGGGAGATCTTTTGCTTACTGTGTGACCTGTCAAATTTTTAATTACTTATGCAAACCGTTAGCATTTTTTTTTTTCCCCATTTAAAGTTCACTGTGTTGTTGTTCCTCAGTTATCGTTTTCTTTGTTTCTCTCTAAATTCTTGTTTTTACTTTTGCAAACATGTCTCAAGTTTTTTCTTTCAGCGATGCCTCTGGCACATGCTGCTAGTACAACCCTTAATGCGTCAGCCCCAAATTTGAGTAACTCCTTTATCAAACAATAGATACACTCAGACATCAGCCTGGTGTAATTTATCGTGATCATATGAGCTATGCCATTGTTTCAATGGTAATCCAGACAACCTTTGAAGGCTGTTTACCACTAGATCGAGCCAAGAGCTGATGCTTCAGTTGAATGGTCTTCCATCTGAGAGTTGTTTAAATCAGTAAATAAGAAAGAGAGCCTAGTCTAGCCCGTTCTCCGCGCCTCACATGTATTTAACTTAATTCATATGAAGTACTTACAAGAAATCTAACCAATTGGCAAGATTAGAACAGTATAATTGTAACTATCTGAACCGGTGCGAGAAACCGACCATTTGTCGTTCCGAAAGAATTAGTTTGCAACAGCTTCCGAGACCAGAGAGTCATTAAATGAGTTTGGCCCATCGTCCTAAATAACCTAATGTCCTCATTCGTTAAATGTGCAGGTCAAAATTCCAAGTACCATAAAGATAACTATAAACCACCCTTGATGGGTTTGCCAAATTATCCGCATTCGGAGTTATCAAACAACTAATGTGCACTGACAACTATGTATGTGTACAATTCAAGTCCGCTAGTGCTACTAAGGGACCGCTCGCAGCTCTCATCCATGTACGTAATTTGTGTGCCCGAGGAACCTTCCCTATCGTAAGTCTACACCACACACTTTTTGGTCCACTCCAGTACTTTCCCTCTAGTTTTTGTGCTACTACCAAAACTCCCAAACCTTATCACTCACGTCCATCATCCAAAGCTAGTGTTAAGAGCCATCTTCCCGTAGCACACCCCGAAGGTAAGTACAGTACCCACAGTAAAAGAACTTGCTACAATTGTGGTATACAAGGGCCATAATGCTATAAATTGAATGAAAGTCACCCTAAGAAGCGTCGTACTGATGATGAGTACCAGTCAGATCTTCCTACTGTACTTATCATAGAATTCATGACATGACAACATCTGAGTGCAATGCCTTTACAACCTGCAGTACTCTAGATTTTTTTCTTTCCGTGGTCGTTCCAATTATACCGCAGAGCCAGGAGAGGAAACAGACGTCGTGGTTCACAAACTAACAGAACCAGCTCATTCTTCCAATTCAGGGGAATCGAGCGCCCAAGTTCTCCTCGTCCATCGTGGAACAGTAGGGGAAATGAGTACATCATCCCAGTTCCAATTCCTATGAAGCCTTAGCCAGCCTTGAGAATGACAACCTGCGTTGATGCTGCATCACACTCTCTAAGTAGAGGAATTTGGGGATGAAGTAAGAAATGCCTTCTCTGACGACAACCCACCTTTCTTTTTGCACATAACTCTAACGAAATGATTGTCTTTAGTTACAAGCTTTGTCCATATATGCTCCCGTTTCATGTGTTCATGACTCTTGTGCGCAAGTTAATATCATCAGGTCTAGCTGATTAAAGAGAAGTAGTTTACGACGTGTCCTCCTCGTTGAACCAACTACTGTAAACCTCCCTTAGTGGAGTAGCTGGTTCTCTTCTGCGCTCACGATGGCAGACTATCGCTCACCTATACTATCCAAGGCGAGGCTTTACTGCGCTTTTTCTTTGATTGACCAGATTATACTTACCCTGGAGACCTTCTACTGGAATATGCTTCCATGCGGAGACTTACGCATTGTGCTCGACCCCGTACCGATGGCATGCCCAAATTACCGACCTTGACTCGTTCCATTCTGGGGTTTACAAGCTGGATCAGAAATCTGCCATATCTGCCACAGAAGTATGATGTACGGATAAGTCCTTACAACCAAGCTTTCCCAGTATCATACCCAAGTGGTCAGGCACTAGTACCCTGTAACTCCCATCTGTGTTCCACCTACACCTTCAGACATGGCATGATAGTGTTCCGTTGCCTCAAGTGTCCGAATGACACTGAGACTCAGCCTTGAGTGCACAGCCTATCCCCTGCCAGACGCTAGATCGAGTAGTAATTTCTCCACAAGGGATGCCTTGTCAGAAAATGATTACTTGAAACTAGTTAATGCCATCTCTTGTTTGAAGTCACATGCCCGTCTGGCAGAAAGACGTCTGTGTTGCGGCTAGTTCTCCTCACTAAGTTCCTGTTGTAGTTACTAAAGTCCCAGATGGTGATACGTCCTAGTTGAAAAAAAAAAAAACAAGTGGGGGGGAATATTCCTGCAAGGTCAAGGTTTATTTGTTGAACCTTCCTTAACACGTTGTAAGAGACAGTAAGATCCATTTATTCCATGCTAACACTTCGGGTCACAGTGTTCGTCTCAGAGCAAATCCCCAATCTCGGTTGACCTAGTTTCACTATCCTTACCCTGGTCAAGTACAGATGAAGTGCCACCGAACCAGTGGGTCGGTGCTATTTCCAACAGTGGAAGACCTCATCCACCCCACAGGATCAATCCATCCCACCATTTTTTGAGGAGAAAGACTTAGCTCCCACTGACTTCCAAACAAAGTCAAGCATTTGTTGTGTCCTGTTGAACAAACGTCGTAACGCCATTGCCTTACCAAAGGTGAGAAGAAGGGTATAAACGAACTTATTGTCCCATCGATTCCACTTGAACCTGGTACTAGACCTATCTATATACCTGCGTACCAGAATGCTTCATTCCCAGTGCTGCATCACAGAAGAACTGATCATCAGATCTCCAATGATGGAGTTATTGCACATAGCAATTCACCCTGGAATGCGCCCTTGATCCTAGTGCCTAAGAAGGACGGACTTGGCGCCTGGTGATAGACTTTAGGAAGATAATGCAAAAACTATTCCAGATCGCTTCCCACTTCCTGTACTAGTTGACCTTTTAACGCAATATCGGAGAAAACAAAGTCTTTTACGCCTGGAACTTGTTTACAAGGTTTTGATCGTCAAGTCCCTCTACATGAGGACAGCCAAGAGTTAACCGCAACTCCACTCCCACAGTCATTATCACATTCCTACGAATGGCTTTTGGATTACGATTCCTCACCTATCACGTTCTCTAGACTCATGACCAACATCTTTAGAAGTCTTAAAGGTAAAGCACTTACGTTGTACTTAGACGACGTAATCCTCATATCCGAAGATGTGGATACACACCTGAAAAGACTTGGATAAAATACTTGTCAAACTGAAAAAAGCCAATTTAAAGATCAAACTGTCCAAAAGATGTACAAATTTTTTTTTCAGATCAGAAATTAAGTTTCTGGGTCACGTAGGCACTCCTAGAGGGGATACGACTGATCAACGTAAAGTAACGGCAGTATTAAATTTTCCAACTGCAAAACTGCTGATTGCCGTAAGATTCTTTGTGGGTCAAGCAGGTTTCTACAGATCATTCATATGTAAAAAAACAAATTTTTTCTTCAAAAGCACTCTGCTAACTGAATTGCTCTAAGAAAGATGCTCCCTTTCGTTTCGACCTTCCTCAAGAAAGAGCATCTCCAAACTCTAAAAGAAAAGCAAACAACTGCTCCTATTTTGAAATTCCCAGATTTTTCTAAGCCCTTCTATCTGACCAACCGATGCAATGATTCAACCTGGCTATAGTGCTGTACTAGCTCAGAAGACTGATGGCAAGTACAACGCAGTTGCATTTTGCTATGCTGCTTAATTATGAAGGCGAACTTCATTATACAGTAACGGAAGCAAGAAGCTTTAAGCAATAGTATGGTTCTTTAAAAGCACTTCTGAGACATTATTACCCAGTACCCATGTTCATGTCTTGACAGACCATTCACCACTGATAACCTTTATTCCAGAACAAACAGCCTACTGGAAGGTTAGCCAGATGGACCTGACTATCCAAGAGTTTAATCCCACTTTTGTTGAACATTTACCTGGCAAGTCAAATGTGGTCGCAATCTTTAACGTGACAACGTTAGTGGTAGTCACTGCAGATCCTCCCATTTACTGTCAGGAATGTAACTCAAAAATGCCCAAAGAACAGATCCCATGTGGTCTGGAGTGATTTCCATTCCTACTCCGGGAAGATCTTATTCTGACTGTGAGCAAACCATACCCATTAGTGACATTTGTAATGAGCCAGAATTACTGACGAACAGCCGGTTGGGTTACTCCAAGTAGAAAGTGTAACCATTAGTAATTCCCACAGACACTAGTGAACGTATCTCTACAGCTAGTTCAGAAGCACCAGGTGTTTGCACACCCTGGTAATGGATCGTTCTGTGAAACAAAGCCAGAATGAAATACTTTTGGTGGCCACGTATGGCATCTGACATTTCCGAGTATAAGAAATGTAGTGTTTGGTATGGCAACAAAAAGGAATGTCCAAATGGTCCTAAACCAATCCAAGTGTACCCAACCACTAGTCGAACCATGGGAAAGAATTTTGCCCTTGGACCTTGTTTAATCAATTTTAAATGTCCCTCCAAGGCAACAAACAATCTGTGGTGTTATGTAGACCATTTCACCTCAACATTTGTGATTAGTTCCCTAATGCAGATAAGACTGCAGAGAACAGTAGCTAAAGCGTTTATAGAACGGGCAAAATTTTTTAATCGCAGGCTACACACCCCCAATTCCTTAGTAATCAGATAATGGAGTGAATTCTGTAATGAGATTCTTGAAAATTTGTGTACTTTATAACAAATCTCTAAATCTACAATTGTTTCCTCATCTCCTGCCCGCAATGGGGTTAGCCGAACGAACCAATAAGTAAAGTACTTGATGTCCTGAAGCCACTATCAACCCCAATAGTGAAACTTGGATGAAGTCATAACCAGATGTTCAATGTGCCAAAAATTTTGCTTACAATGCTTCTTAGGTGAACACCACATTATGCATTGTATGGTGTAGACAAAGAGCGTTTTACCCTATGATTGTATATCCACTCCGAAACCAAATTGAGCACAACCCTGATAATTCGTAAACTACTCGTATCAGCATGGCATGCTCAGAGTGTTTTTTGAAGAATCCGTGAAACACTTTCACAATCACAGCAGAATTTTTACTAGAGTAACTAATAGCCGTGCTAAAGCCATCAAAAGTCAAAGTAGGTTCGAGAGTAATGCTGACAAATTTCAACAAAACATCCGCAATGCCTAAGCTCGATCAAAAGTTTTTGTCGACCTTATTGATTTTAGAACATAAACCTCTGGAGTAATAAGTATAAGTTAGAGAAATTATACTGTAAGTACAAAGATCGCAATAGATCAAATGAAATTAGTAATGCGACTTTGATGGATATTGCTACCCGACTAAATGTGACAGAGCAGAAGATCCTCTTGACTCTGTACCCTCTACCTCAGATACTTCAGTCAGATAATCAACCTGAATGTCGTACTCCTTTGCGTACTCGGACAAGTAATGAAAAACCCACAAGTATCTTTTGAAAAAATACCTCTTTTACAAATCTCCCTCAGTCAAGGCATTGTTAGCCATTGCAGAGGAATTCGATCCTCCCAGAGATGATAACCATTTCGGCATATGTAAATCTCACCCTCGCAGAATTGGGTTTAAATGACTAGCCTGTATAACTGATGTCCGAGGAAGTAAATTGTCAATTTTTGTTAAAACTGTTTGTTTTTTCAGAAATTTTTTTTTTCGTATTCCTTTCCCCCTCCGTATTCTGAAATTTGACGTAATGATTGAGTGCGCCCATCCCTTTGTGTTAATTTCCCTTGTATTATATTTTTTATTCGTCCTCAGAACCTAGGTGCATAAATCAATGATGATCAATTCCCAACCCACATTGTACAGGATTTTTTCTCTTTTTGTAATGTATTCGTTAAAAGTGATTACTTTTAACCCTTAGTAAAAATTATTTGTTAACACCATTTGAACCCCCTTAATTCTGTTTTTAGAATTTGTTTTTTGTATAGAATCAGCCAGAAACCCCTGCCTGTTCAGCCTATAGATAGTAGTGTATGTCGAGACGACATATGTAACATGACCGAGCTGTCAGCAAAGTTGCTGATCCCTGTGTTGTATAGCATATCAGTATCATCCATGTGCTTTAGATAGGAGATCCCTAGGCCTGTGACTGTTTGTGTGATGTCACGGGATGCGCATGTGTACGTTCGTACCTCTGCCACCCCCTCAGTCGACACTTAGACATGCAGGCTAGAACACGGCAAGGCTGGGCTCCATCTCCCTTTACCAGAGTCTGACAGTATATCGTTACCATCCAACAAGTGTGTCTACCTTCAACCCTCGATATCTCCATTTAAGAACCCCTACAATACAGGGGTCGAGACTCAGCTCCTGGCCCCGCCTCTTCACTGATCGCTACTAGGTCCTATCTCTCTCTCTGCTTCCTGAGCTTTGTCATACCTCTTCTTAAAACTATGTATGGTTCCTGCCTCCACCAATTCACTTGCTAGGCTATTCCACTTCCTGACGACTCTGTGACTGAAGAAATACTTCCTAACGTCCCTGAGTCTTCAGCTTCCAGTTGTGACTCCTTGTTTCTGTGTCCCCTCTCTGGAACATCCTATCTCTGCCCACCTTATCTATTCCCCGCAGTATCTTGTATGTCGTTATCATGTCTCCCCTGACCCTTCTGTCCTCCAGTGTCGTCAGTCCGATTTCCCTCAACCTTTCCTCGCACGACATTCCCCTGAGCTCTGGGACTAGCCTTGTTGCAAACCTTTGTACTTTCTCTAACTTCTTGACGTGCTTGACCAGGTGTGGGTTCCAGACTGGTGCTGCATACTCCAGTGTGGGCCTAACATACACAGTGTACAGTGTCTTGAAAGATTCCTTATTAAGGTATCGGAACGTTATTCTCAGGTTTGCCAGGCGCCCGTATGCTGCAGCAGTTATTTGGTTGTTGTGTGCCTCAGGTGACGTGTTCGGTGTTATGGTCACTCCAAGGTCTTTCTCTCTGAGTGAGGTCTGTAGTCTTTGTCCACCTAGCCTATACTCTGTCTGCAGTCTTCTTTGCCCCTCCCCAATCTTCAAGACTGCAGTTGGCAGGGTTGAATTCGAGAAGCTAGTTTCTGGACCACATGTCCAGCCTGTCCAGGTCTCTTTGCAGTGCTGCTTCATCCTCGTCCGATTTAATTCTTCTCATCAACTTCACGTCATCTGCGAACAGAGACACTTCAGAGTCTATTCCTTCCATCATGTCGTTCACATATATCAAAATAGCACTGGTCCTAGAACTGACACCTGTGGGACCCCGCTCGTAAGAGGCGCCCACTGTGATACCTCTTCACGTACCATTACTAGTTGCTGTCTCCCTGTCAGGTATTCCCTTATCCATTGCAGTGCCCTCCCTTTTACATGCGCCTGATCCTCCAGCTTCTGCACTAATCTCTTGTGGGGAACTGTGTCAAAGGCCTTCCTGCAGTCTAGGAAAACGCAATCTACCCACCCCTCTCTCTCGTGTCTTACTTCTGTTACCTTGTCATATAACTCCAGGAGGTTTGTGATACAAGATTTGCCTTCCATGAACCCATGCTGGTTTTCATTTATAATCTTATTCCTTTCCAGGTGTTCGACCACTCTCCTCCTGATAATCTTCTCCTGACTTTGCACAAATACAGTCAGGACACGGTCTGTAGTTTAGTGCCTCGTTTCTGTTTCCTTTTTTAAATAGGGGGGATACATTAGTGTCTCATTTCTCAGTAGTTCCCCATTTTCAAAGGATGTGTTAAAGATTGGGTTGAGGCACGCACAGCATTTTTTCCTTCTTTAGGCCCATGGGGAAATGTTGTCGGTCCATCGCTTTGAGGTGTCAAGGCCCTAAGGCTTCTTCACCTCCCCCTATTTGTTCGTATGTCTTAAACACTTGTTGGTATTTTCCCCTCTTGATTTTCCCCTTTCTTTTCTGTTTCCCACACCCCTTCCTGTTTTCTTGAAAAAAATTTCCCTTAAACCCCTTTTCAGCTCCTCACATACTCCTGATCATTTCTTGGAGTTCTCCCCCTGGTCTTTGATGTTGTCTTCCCCCAAATGTGGCTATACAACGTTTGGGTCGTTTTGATTCTCGATGCTATGTCATTTTCTACTGTCGCGGGCCTCCCTCCTTACCTGTGCGTATCTTCTGGCTCTGCGATGATTCCATTTTCGTGTGTTCTCTGCTTCTGTTTTTTCCATTCTTATTGCATTTTTTTTTTTGCCTCCTTACACCGTCGGGCAAACCAGGGGTGTTTGGTCTTCCGTTGTTACTGTTGCCTTGGGAAATAAACCCTTTAAATGCCTCCTTGCATTTTGTTGTTACATATTCCATATTTTTTTATGGATTTCCTGCAGTTCTCTTTTCCACTGGACCCCTGCAGGGGGTTCTTCAAAACCATGAGTCCCCCCTTTTATAGTAGGCTTTTCCCTTCAACTCCTGTTATTCTTCCCCTTGCAGCTTATATGTAATCAAAGCACAGAACCCCGTGGTCGCTATCCTGTGGACTCTCATCTTTATGTCCTCAATGTTGAGCTGCCCCGGGTGAAATAAGGTCCAACCCTTTTGGTTCATCCTCCCCCCTCACTTGGTAGTGTCCTTAAAAAAGTTGGTGCATGGGTTTTCCAGCTCTGTCCAACTCCCGGCTCTCCATGTTTTGGGACCCCCCTGTGGCTCCGGTTTTTCCCCGTCAATCTCCCTTGGTTTTTAAATTCCCCCTAACCAGCAACTTTGCTCTGCTGGAGGAGCTTTCTTGCCCCTCAGCAAGTGTGTCCCCCATTGCTCTGTTGCTCTCTTCATATTCCTCTCTTGGCCTCCTGCAGTTCTGTGGTGGATTATACATCACTGCAATGACCACTTTGTGTTCCCCAGACTGAAGTGTACCTGCTATGTAGTCTTTCTCCCGTCTCATCTATACCTTCCATTTTCTCGAATTTCCATCTGTTTTTTTACGAGCAGAGCAACCCCACCTCCCCCTCTGCCCCTTCTATCTTTCCTCATGATCTGGTATCCTGGTGCGAAGATTGCATCTGTTATTGTCTCCGTGAGTTTTGTTTCTGTAACTGCTATGATGTCTGGGGACTTCTCATTGATTCTTTCTTGCCATTCCTCATGTTTATTCGTTAATCCATCTCTATTTGTGTACCAAACCTTCAACTTCTGTTCTAATACTGTAACTGTGGTGCGGGGGGTGGAAACAGAGGGATCGGTGTGTGATGGTTGGTTTTTAATTGTTCAGTTGCCTTGGGGGTGTCGTGGCTGGAGTCCTTCTGCAGGTGTTTCTGGGGGGTGCGTTTGTCCTTCCATTTGATCCTGGGTTATTCTGCTCTCCTTTTTCATTTCCTCCATTTCTCCTTTCGTTTTTGAACTCTCTCTTTCAATGCTTCCTTTCGCCCTGTGTTCTGTTCGATCGAGGTACACACCCGGAAAACTCTGTTGCCTCTCAGCCGTGCTTTCTCAGTGTGTGTGTGTGTGTGTGTTGTGGTGTGTGTGTGTGTGTGTGTTTTGTGTGTGTGTGTGTGTGTGTACTCACCTAGTTGTACTCCCCTGTTGAGGTTGGGGGGGGTCGAGTCCGGGGCTCCTGGCCCGCCTCTTCACTGATCGCTATAGGTCACTCTCCTGAGCCGTGAGTTTTTATCATACCTCTGCTTAAAGCTATGTATGGACCCTGCATCCATACATCGCTTTCCCAAACTATTCCACTTACTGATACTCTGTGGCTGAAGAAATACTTCCTAACATCCCTGTGATTCATCTGTGTCTTCAGCTTCCAACTGTGTCCCTTGTTACTGTGTCCAATCTCGGGAAACATCCTGTCTTTGTCCACCTTGTTCAATTCCTCTCAGTTTTTTTGTAGTCGTTATCATGCCCCCCCTATCTCTCCTGTCCTCCAGTGTCGTCAGGTTGATTTCCCTTAACCTCTCCTCGTAGTGACATACCTCTTAGCTCTGGGACTAGTCTTGTTGCAAACCTTTGCACTTTCTTAGTTTCTTTACGTGCTTGGCTAGGTGTAGGTTCCCAAAATGGTGCCGCATACTCCAATATGGGCCTAACGTACACGATGTACAGGGTCCTGAACGATTCCTTATTAAGATGTTGGAATGCTGTTCTGGGGTTTGCCAGGCGCCCATGTGCTGCAGCCATTATTTGGTTGATGTGCACTTCAGGAGATGTGCCTGGTGTTATACTCACCCCAAGATCTTTTTCCTTGATTTGATGTTTGTACTCTCTGGCCCCTAGACTGTACCCCGTCTGCAGTCTTCTTTGCCCTTCCCCAATCTTCATGACTTTGCACTTGGTGGGATTGAACTCCAGGAGCCAATTGCTAGACCCTGCAGCCTGTCCAGATCCCTTTGTAGTTCTGCCTGGTCTTCGATCGAATGAATTCTTCTCATCAACTTCACGTCATCTGCAAACAGGGACACCTCGGAGTCTATTCCTTCCGTCATGTCGTTCACAAATACCAGAAACAGCACTGGGTCCCTGTGGGACCTGCTGGTCACAGGTGCCCACTCTGACACCTCGCCAGTACCATGACTCGCTGTTGTCTTTCTGACAAGTATTTTCCCCGATCCATTGTAGTGCCTTCCCTGTTATCCCTGCTTGGTCCTCCAGTTTTTGCACTAATCTCTTGTGTGGAATTGTGTCAACGCCTTCTTGCAGTCCAAGAATATGCAATCTACCCACCCCTCTCTCTCTTGTCTTACTGCTGTCACCATGTCATAGAACTCCAGTAGGTTTGTGACACAGGATTTCCCATCCCTGAAACCATGTTGGCTGCTGGTGATGAGTTTCATTCCTTTCTAGGTGTTCCACCACTCTTTTCTGATATTCTTCTCCATGATTTTGCATACTATACATGTCAGTGACACTGGTCTGTAGTTTAGTGCTTCATGTCTGTCTCCTTTTTTAAAGATTGGGACTACATTTGCTGTCTTCCATGCCTCAGGCAATCTTCCTGTTTCTATAGATGTATTGAATATTGTTGTCAGGGGTACACATAGCACCTCTGCTCCCTCTCTCAGGACCCATGGAGTGATGTTATCTGGTCCCATTGCCTTTGAGGTATCTAGCTAACTCAGAAGCCTCCTCACTTCTTCCTCGGTTGTGTGCACTGTGTCCAGCACTTGGTGTTGTGCCCCACCTCTCCGTCTTTCTGGAACCCCTTCTGTCTCCTCTGTGAACCCTTCTTTGAATCTCTTATTGAGTTCCTCACATACTTCAAGGTCTTTTCTTGTTGTCTCTCCTCCTTCTTTCCTTAGCCTGATTACCTGGTCCTTGACTGTTGTTTTCCTCCTGATGTGGCTGTTTAACAATTTCGGGTCAGATTTGGCTTTCGCTGCTATGTCGTTTTCATATTGTCATTGGGCCTCCCTTCTTATCTGTGCATATTCGTTTCTGGTTTTACGACTGCTCTCCTTATTCTCCTGGGTCCTTTGCCTTCTATATTTCTTCCATTCCCTAGCACACTTGGTTTTTTTCTCCCTGCACCTTTGGGTGAACCATTGGCTCATCCTGGCTTTTTCATTATTCCTGTTACCCTTGGGTACAAACCTCTCCTCAGCCTCCTTGCACATTGTTGCTACATATTCCATCATCTCATTAACTGGCTTCCCTGCCAGTTCGCTTTCCCACTGAACCCCATTCAGGAAGTTGCTCATTCCCGTGTAGTCCCCTTTCTTGTAGTTTGGCTTCATTTGTCCTGGCCTTCCTGCTTCCCCCTCCACTTGTAGCTCTGCTGTGTATTCAAAACTTAAAACTACATGATCGCTGGCCCCAAGGGGTCTTTCATATGTGATGTCCTCAATATCTGCACTACTCAAGGTGAATACTGAGTCCAGTCTTGCTGGTTCATCCTCTCCTCTCTCTCTTGTAGTGTCCCTTACGTGTTGGTACATGAAGTTTTCCAGTACCACCTCCATCATCTTAGCCCTCCATATATCTTGCTCCCCATGTGGCTCCAAGTTTTCCCAATCGATCTCCTTGTGGTTAAAGTCGCCCATGATCAGGAGCTTTGCCCTGCATGCATGAGCTCTTCTGGCCACTGCAGTCAGTGTGTCAACCATCGCTCTATTGCTCTCGTCATACTCTTGCCTTTGCCTCCTGCTGTTCTGTGGTGGGTTATACATCACTGCAATTACCACCTTGGGACCTCCAGAGTGAGGCATTCCCACTATGTAATCACTTTCTTCTCAGTTGTGTCCTCTCTCCAGCTCATCAAAATTCCATCGGTTTTTGATCAGCAGTGCCACTCCTCCACACCTTCCTGTTCCCTCTGTCTTTCCTCAGGATCTGGTATCCCATTGGAAAGATGGCATCTGCTATCATACCTGTAAGTTTGGTTTCTGTGAGAGCTATGATGTCCGGTAATGCCTTATTGACTCTTTCGTGCCACTCCTCCCACTTATTTGTTATCCCATCAGCGTTTGTGTACCATACCTTCAGTTTCCTTTCCAACACTGTGGTTATGGGGGCCTGTGAGGGTGGGAGGGGAGAAATGGGTAGCCCATACTGTGGGATTCTATAAGCTCGGTGTTGGGTGGAGCTGTGGGTATGGATTGTAGTGGTGTTGGGATGGTGTACGTTGGTAGTGGGGTTTCTGAGGATAGTTGTGTGTGTGCTTGCCCTTGCTGCTCTGTTCTGCTTCTGACTGACCTCTGTGGTTCCATTTCCTTGTTCTTCCAGCTCTTTCGCTTTTTTGTCTCTCCTTAGGCTGCTGTCGTTCTGTTTGTGTTCTGTCTCTGTCTAGGAACACCCTTTGTACTCTTCCCGAGTATTTCAACCTGGTTTCTCTTGGAGGATCTTGTTTCGCACTGTTTCCGTCTGAGAATAGGCTTGATCGGTCAGTTTCTCCCTTTCAAGTTACCCCCTATTCTCTATAAAAATTTACAATCTCGCCCATCTCTTCTTACCTATTTCCGTGGTGATTTTCTCCTTTCCTTCCTGCCGCCTTTCACGTGTGTGTCCTTTCCTCTCTCTCCTGAAAGCCCATGGATAAACACTGATTTTGCCTTTCTCCTCCATTTGCCTCACCCTCTGTGACTCTGGATCCTGTCTGTATGTGGTCATTTTCCCCCTGGATTTTCCGTGGCTCTTGAGTTTTTAAAAGGTGTTGGTTATGGCCTCCAGCATTTGACCTATCACCTCTCCATCTGCTCCCTGCTGTTCTTCCCTTTCACTCATTGGCAGGTGATATAACCTTAGCATAATTCATATCTCCGTTCCTTTCCTGTTTTGGCCTCTCAGCTTCATTGCTGTGTCTTCTCTGGTCAGTGCCAATGTAACTCGCTCAGCCTGTTTATCTCAACTTCTAGGACCCTACCCTGGCTATGCTGTTTGGACCTTGTGTCTCCCAATTCTTTGTCTCATGCTCCAACCTCTTTCCATTTCACATGAGAGCTCTTTCTCCATTTTTTAGAAAGCTCTTCCCATTTTCTCTCCCCATCTTGTTCCAACCTTTTCCTTGTTCCTCCATCACTGCTCCTACAGAACCATTCTCATTCTGATCCTGTTCCTGCGAAGTCCCCACCATTTTTTTTTTTTTTTCAGTGAGAGAGAAAGATGAGAGAGAGAGAGAGAGTGGAGAGAGAGAGAGAGAGAGAGAGAGAGGTGAGATAGAGAGGAGAGAGAGAGATGAGAGAGAGAATAGAGAGAGAGAAAAGAGAGAGATAAGAGAGAGAGAGAGAAGAGAGAGAGAAGGAAAGGTTAGAAGGAGAGAGAGGGAAAAGGTAGAAGGAGAGAGAAAGGGGGAGAGTGAGAAGGGAAAGGGAGGGACGAGAGAGTGAGAGAGATGGGGAAAGAGAGAGAAGGGAAGGGTAGGACGAGGGGGAGAGTGAGAAGGGAAAATGGGGAAGAGAGAGAGGAGAGAGAGACGAGAGAGTGACCAGAGAGAGAGAAAGGGAAAGATAGAAGGAGAGAGGGGGAGATGTGAGAAGGAAAAAGGGGGAGAGAGAGAGAGAGAAGAGAAAGGTAGGAGAGAGGGGGAAGATGTGAGAAGGGAAATGAGGGGAAGAGAGAGAGGAGAGAGGTGAGAGATAGAGAGAGAGAGAGAGAGAGGGGGGAGAAAGGAGAGAGAGGGGGAGAGAGAGGGGGAGAGAGTAAGAAGGGGAAAGGGGTGAAAGATGAGGGAGATGAAGAGATTAGAGGGGAGAGAGAGCGGAGGAGGGGAGAGGAGATGGGAAAGGAGAGGGGGAGAGATTAAGGAAGGGGGAGATGTTAGAGGGGAGAGGGGAGAGATGTTAGAGGGGGTGAGGTGTTGTGAGGGAAGAGATTTGAGAGGGGAGAGATAGGGGATGGGGAGGTGGGGAGAGGGAGAGGGGGAGAGAGAGAGATAGGTAGAGGGTGATAGGTAGAGAGAGGAGAGAGATAGGTTAGAGAGAGATAGGTAAAGAGTGACATAAGTAGAGGAGAGATAGGTAGAGAGATAGGGCAGAGGGAGGACAGGTATGTGAGAGAGGGAGGAGAGAGAGAGTGAGGATGTGTGTGTGTTGTGTGTGTGTGTGATGTGTGTGTGTGTTGTGTGTGTGTGTGTGTGTGGGTGTGTGTGTGTGGTCTTGGTGTAGTGCATGTGCAGCTTCCTGGCCCCGCCTTTCACTGATCACACTACTAGGGTCCTCTCTCTCTCCTGCTTCCTGAGCTGTATACATACCTCTTCTTAAAACTATATATGGTTCCTGCCTCCACTACTTCACTTGGCTAGGCCTATTCCACTTGCTGAAACTCTATGACTGGAAGAAATTACTTCCTAACGTCCCTGTGCACTCGTCTGAGTCTTCGCTCCAGTGTGACCCTTGTCCTGTGTCCCCTCTCTGGAACACTCCTATCTCTGTCACCTTGTCTATTCCCCTCAAAGTTAGCTTGTATTGTCGTTATCATGTCTCCCCTGACCATTCTGTCCTCCAGTGTGTCAGTCGATTTCCCTCAAACGTTTCCTCGTACGACAGTCCCTGGTCTGGGACTAGCCTTGATCGAAACCTTTGTACTTTCTCTAACTTCTTGACGTGCTTGACCAGGTGTGGGTTCCAGACTGGTGCTGCATATCCACAGTATGGCTAACATTCACAGTGTACTGTGTCTTGAACGATTCTTATTAGTTTCGGAAAACGCTTTTTTCAGGTTTTGCCAGGGCCCATATGCTGCAGCAGTTATTGGGTTGTGTGCCTCGGTGATGTGCTCGGTGTTATGGTACCCCAAGGTCCTTTTCTCCCGCAGTGAGGATCTGTATTCTTTGTCCACCTAGCCTATACTTGTCTGCCGGTCTTCTTTTGCCCTCCCCAATCTTCATGATTGCATTTGGGCAGGATTTTGAATTCGAGACGCCAAGTTACCTGGCACATGTCAAGCCTGCTCCAGGTCTCTTGCAGTCCTGCCATCATCCTCATCCGATTTAATTTTCTCATCAACTTCATTCTCTGCGAACAGGGACACTTCAGAGTCTATTCCTTTCCATCATGTCGTTCACATATATCAAAAATTAGCCTGGTCCTAGTACTGACTCCTGTGGGACCCCGCTGTCACAGGCGCCCACTACCTCTTCAGTTACCATGACTCCGTTGCTGCCTCACTGTCAGGTATTACTGATCATTGCAGTGCCCTCCCTTTTACGTGCGCATGATCTCCAGCTTCTGCACTAATCTTGTGGGCGGGAACTGTGTCAAAGGCCTTCCTGCAGTCTAGGAAAACGAAATCTACCCACCCCTCTCTCTCGTGTCTTACT
Source organism: Cherax quadricarinatus (assembly GCF_026875155.1). NCBI lineage: Eukaryota > Metazoa > Arthropoda > Malacostraca > Decapoda > Parastacidae > Cherax > Cherax quadricarinatus. The sequence goes on along the minus strand of NC_069401.1, from coordinate 81,671,828 downwards.
TCTGTTACCTTGTCGCATGTGTGAAAACTCCAGGAGGTTTTTGTACACGATTTGCCTTCTTGAACAATGTATGAGTGTGTGTTGTGGTGTGTGTGTGTGTGTGGTGTGTGTGTGTGTGTGTGTGTGTGTGTGTCGTGTGTGTGTGTGTGTGTGTGCTGTGACTGTGTGTGGTGTGTGTGTTGTGTGTGTTGTGGTGTGTGTGTGTGTGTTGTGCGTGTGATGTGGTGTGTTGTGTGTGTGTGTGTGTGTGTGTGTCTTGTGTTTGAGTGTATGTGTGTGTGTATGTGTGTATGACCTACTTCCACTTGGAAATTCCACCTGTCAGTGACAATGTCTTCGTCTGCTACCTGTCCCTTACCACCTGACGCCAATATATAAGCACCAGCTTTAGTAAGTAAGTAAGTAAGTAAGTAAGTTTATTCAGGTATACACAAATACAGTTACATAGAATTATCATATATAGCAGCATATGTGTAGAGAACCTAGGATAACCCAAAAAAGTCAGACAGAGTGACTTATTGTCTATTACCATAATTTTAAAGAGCTGGACCGGTAAGCCAGCTGAAGGCTTTGGTCAGATAACCAAAAGCTCCAACGGTAGGTCATCATTTGACTAAGACCCTTGTCAGGAAACACTTGTCCTGTTTCCTGACGAACGTCAGATTCTTCACGACTACGGCGCTCTGCACATCATCTGCAAGGCTGAGGGACTGATTATCCCATCATTTGTATATAGTTATACTGTCTTCTAATTATGTCCTGGAATTTTTATTGATAAAGTCACTGGTTGGCGAAACGTCTACAATAAGGATACCCAGATGTTGCACATATGTCTAATTTTCCTCTTTTTTTCAGGCATAAGTTAAAATAAGTTTGGTTAATTCAGTACCCCGATGGAAATAAGTGACTCTGACATTTTTTTATTGGGATATCCCAGGTTCTCTACTCATATGCTACTATATATTATAATCTATGTAACTGTATTTGTGTATATCTGAATAAATTACTAGCACGAGAGTCAGGACGTTATACCTAAATTATAGTAATTATAGGCCTAATGCATCATATTTAAAAAAATTTTTATTTAAATTTTTATTTTTATAAATTTTTGTTGTTATTATTATTATTTTTATTTTTTTTAGTTTTTTTCCCAAAAACATTAAAAACATAGAAAGTGGAAGTAATGAGGTTTTTAAAACCGAGGAGGGAGAGGTTTTCCCCCAATCCTTCAAAAAAAAAAAAAACCCCTTTAAGGGGGGCTAATAGCACTGCAGTGGGGTTTTTTTAATTTTTTTGAAAGCTTGCATTATACTGGTTACAGTAGCCTCCCTGGTCCTGTCTCCGGTGCTTTACCCCACCTGCCAAACACACCTCTTTTACACTCAGAGCTGTGATTTTTTTTAGTTTTATATACCTGAGAAATTTGCATTTATCAGTGATATACACGGGAGCTTTTAATAAACTCAGCCCCAATTTCTTTTGCAGAATAAAAGAAAAATTAAAAAAAAAACGGTTTTAAAAATGGCATTGAAAAGAGGGAAAAAACCCAAAAAATTATTCTTTGGAAAAAATGAAACCCGGTGGGGGAGACTCACCAGCGTCAAAGGAAAACCCATTTTTGGGGGGGTGTGGGGGGACATACCCGCGTCAAGGAACCCCCACTTTAGGGGGACCTGGTGGGGGGGACTCACCCGCGTCAAGGGAAACCCCACTTGAGGGGGCCTAGTGGGGGGGAAAATCACCCGCGTCAATGAACCTCACTTTTAGGGGGCCTGGTGGGGGACACCCAGCGTAAGGGAAACCCCAATTGAGGGAACCCAGTGGGGGGGGACATCACCGCGTAAAAGGAAAACCCCACTTGAGGGGGCCTTTGTGGGGAGACTTCCCCCCGCGTCAAGGAAAAACCCCACTTAGGGGGCTAAATGGGGAGAAAATCACCCGCGTCCAAAGAAACCCCACTTTAGGGGACCCGGTGGGGAGGGCTTCACCAGCGTCAAGGGAAAACCCCAATTGAGGGGGGCCTGGTGGGGGGACCCTCACCAGCGTCAAGGGAAACCCCACTTGAGGGGGACCTGGTGGGGGGGGACATCACCCCGCGTTTAAGGGAAACCCCACTTGAGGGGAATATTGGGGAGGAAAATCACCAGCGTAAGGAACTCATTTAGGGGACCTGGTGGGGGGGGACAAACCCAGCGTCAAGGAACCTCAAATTGGGGGGGACCTGGTGGTGAGGGCTTCCCCGGGGTCAAGGAAAACCCCACTTGAGGGGACCTGGGGGGGAGACATTTAAACCCGCGTCAAGGAACATCATTGAGGGGACCTTTGGGGGGGAGACAAACCCCCAGCGTAAGGAACCTCCTTTTAGGGGGCCCCGGTTTGGGGAAATATCACCCGCGGGCAAGGAACCTCCCCTTTAGGGGGGCCTGGTGGGGAGACATCACCAGCGTAAGGAACCTCCCCTTTAGGGGACCTTGTGGGGAGGGCATCACCAGCCCTCATGGAACCCCCTTTTGGGGGAAACCCGGTGGGGAGGACATCACCAGCGTTTAGGAACCCCCCCTTGAGGGGGCCTTTTGGGGAACATCCCGCGTCATGGAACCTCTCTTGAGGGGGGCTGGTGGGGGACATCACCAGCGTCAAGGAACCTCCCTTTAAGGGACCTAGTGGGGAGAATTTACCTGCGTCAAGGAACCCCCCTTTTTCCCCTTTAGGGGGCCTTGTTGGGGGGGATTCCCTCTCAGCGTCAAGGGGAAAACCCCCCTTGAAGGGGGCCTAGTGGGGAGGAAATACCAAAATTTTCAAGGAACCTCCCTTTAGGGGGAAACCCGGTGGGGGAAAAACTTTACCAGCGTCCAAAAGGGAAACCCCCTTTAAGGGAACCCGGTGGGGAGGGCATCACCAAAACGTCAAGGAAAACCCCCCTTTTAGGGGAACCCGGGGGGGGAGAATCATCAGCGTCAAAGGGGCCTCCCTTGAAGGGACCCCGTGGGGGGACTCACCAGTGTCAAAGGAAAACCCCCCCTTTTAGGGGGGCCTGGGTGGGGGAGACATCACCGCGTCAAGGAACCTCACTTGAGGGGACCTATTGGGGAGACATCACCAGGTTTTTAAAGGGAAACCCCACTTGGGGGGACCTGGTGGGGGGGGGGACATCACCAGCGTCAAAGGGAAAAACACTTGAGGGGAAACCCGGTGGGGGGGACATCATCGCGTCTAGGAGCCTCCCTTGGAAAGGGGCCTAGTGGGGGACATCCCGTGTCAAGGAAACCCCCCTTTTAGGGGGAAACCCGGTTGGGAGACATCACCCGCGTCAAGGAAACCCTCATTTTGGGGGGCCTTTGGGGGGACATCACCGGGTCAAGGAACCCCCACTTGAGGGGACCCTGGTGATGAAACACCCGCGTAAAAGGGAAACCCCAATTGATGGGACCCGGGGGGGGAAAATCCCAGGGGTCAAGGAAAAACCCCCACTTGGGGACCCCGGGGGTGAAACATTTACCCGCGTCAAGGAACCCTTTCCCTTTTTGGGGGGCCTGGTGGGGAGCATCACCAGCGTAAAAGGGAAAATCCCCCTTTAGGGGACCTTTTGGGGGGGAAACATCACCAGCGTCATGGAACCTCTCTTGAGGGGACCCCGGTGGGGAGACATCACCAGGGGTCAAGGAACCTCCCTTTAAGGGACCTAGTGGGGAGGGCATCACCGCGTCAAGGAACCCCCCCTTGAGGGAAAACCCGGTGGGGATAATTCCCCCAGCCCTCAAGGAACCTCCCCTTTAGGGGACCTGGTGGGGAAGGGGACATCACCAGCGTCATATTAAAACCCCTTTTTGAGGGGGCCCGGTTGGGAGAAACACCGCGTCAAAGGGCCCCCCTTGAAGGGCCCAGTGGGGGAATCCCAGCGTCAAGGAAAACCCCCTTGAGGGGGGAAAATGGTGGGGAGCATCATCCGCGTTTAAGGAACCTCCCTTGGGAAGGGGCCCAGTGGGTTTGGGCCCTCACCGTGTCAAGGGGGGCCTCCCCTTTAGGGGCCTGGTGGGGAGCACCCCCAGGGGGTCAAGGAACCCCCCTTGAAGGGACCTAGTGGGGGGGGACATCAAAAGCGTCAAGGAACCTCCCTTGAGGGGACCTTTGGGGGGGAGGAAAATCCAACCCGCGTCATGGAACCTCTCTTTAGGGGACCCCCGGGGGGGGGAGACATCACCAGCGTAAAGGAACCTCCCTTTTAAGGGACCTAGTGGGGAGACATCACCGCGTCAAGGAAACCCCCCTTGAGGGGACCTGGTGGGGAGGGCTCATCAGCGTCAAGGGCCTCCCCTTTAAGGACCTAGTGGGGGACATCCCAGTGGGCAAGGGGAAAAAATCCCTTGGGGGACCTGGTGGGGAGACATCACCGCGTCAAGGAAACCCCCTTGGGAAAGGGGCCTAGTGGGGAGACATCAACCCGGGGTCCAGGAAAAATCCCTTGAGGGGACTGGTGGGGGGAGTTTACCAGCGGGCATTTGGGCCCCTCTTGAGGGGACCCGGTGGGGAGACATAAAACCCGCGTCAAGGAACCCCCCTTGAAGGGAAAATAGTGAGGAGACATAACCCGCGTCAAGGAACCTCCCCCCCCGAGGGACCGGGGGGGGGAGACAACCAGCGTCATGGACCCTCTTTGAGGGGGCCTGGTGGGGAGACATTTACCCCCGTCAAAAAGGAACCCCCCTTGAAGGGGGGCCTAAATGGGGAGCATTTACCAGCGGGATTGGGAAATCTCTTGAGGGGACCTGGGTTGGGGGACATCACCAGCGTCCTTGGGGAAACCCCTCTTGGGGGGACCTGGTGGGGAGACATCACCAAACGTCAAGGAACCTTTCCCCTTTTAAGGGGGCCCAGTGGGGAACATCACCCGCGTTTAAGGAAAACCCCTTGAGGGGACTGGGGGGGAGACATCCCTCAGCGTCCCAAAGGGGCCTCCCTTGAAGGGACCCCAGTGGGGAGACCCTCCCAGTTTGGCAAGGAACCTCCCTTGAGGGGAAAATGGTGGGGGGACAAACACCAGCGTCAAAGGGAAACCTCCCTTTTAAGGGGCCTAGTGGGGGGGGCATTCCCGCGTAAAGGAACCCCCCTTGAGGGGACCCGGTGGGGGGAGAAACACCCGCCCTCTTGGAACCTCTCTTGAGGGGGCCTGGGGGGAGACATCACCAGTGGGCAAGGGAACCCCCCTTGAGGGGGGCCTGGTGGGGGGGCATCAAAAAAACGTCAAGGAAACCCCCCCTTTTAAGGGGGCTTTTGGGGGGCTTCCCCAGCGTCCAGGAAAATCCCCTTGGGGGGGACCCGGTGGGGAGAGTTTACCCGCGTCATGGAACCCCCTCTTGGGGGACCCGGTGGGGAGACATCACCAGCGTTTTAAGGGGGAACCCCCCTTGGGAAGGGGGCCTTTTTTTTAGGAGGGCATCACCAAACGTCAAAGGAAAACCCCCCTTGAGGAGACCCGGTGGGGAGACATCACCGCGTCATGGACCCTCTCTTTAGGGGGCCCCGGTGGGGAGAATCAACCCGCGTCAAGGGGAAAATCCCTTTAAGGGCCCCAGTGGGGGGGACATTCCCGGTCAAGGAAAATTTTTGAGGGGACCTGGTGGGGAAGGGGCATAAAGGGTCAAGGGAACCTCCCTTGATGGGAAACCCTTTTGGGGGGGGGGAAAACAAAAATTTTTTTCCCCCCAGGTCAAGGAACCTTCCTTGAGGGGACCTGGTGGGGGGACTTTCCCCAAACGTCATGGGAAACCCCCCTTGGGGGACCCGGTGGGGGGGACTTCAAACCCCATGTTTAACAAGTTAGGGACCTTCCAGGAGAGAAGGGGGAGAAGAATACTAGTAGAGTTTTCAAAGGGGGGGAAAAGGCCCGGAAGAATGAAGGCCCAAAAATACAAGGGGAGGGGGATTACGGGAGGGGTGAATTTCCGGTGGGTCTAGTTTTGGGGCAAAAAAGAACAGGCAGGTGAAAACAGTAAATGAGATGATGGAATATGTTATAACAGTATGCAAGGAAGCAGAGGAGAGGCTTTTACCCAAGGGCAAAAAGGCCAGGACGAGCCCTTGGTTCACCCGAAGGTGTAGAGAGGCAAAAACCAAATATGCTAGAGAGTGGAAGACGTATACCTGGAGTTTACCTGGAAAAGGTGTCGAGGGTCATCTCCCCCACGGCTCAGTCTGAGACCAGGCAAAGGTCCCAGGAGAACAAGGAGAGTAGTTGAAGAGCAAGAAATGAATATGCACAGGTAAGGAGAGAGACAGCAACAATTTGAAAATGACAGCAGTGAAAGCCAAGTCTGACCCAAAGCTGTTGTACAGACACATCAGGAAGAAAGCCCCCTCAAGGACCAGGTAATCAGGCTGAGGAAAGAAGGAGGGGAGTTTACAAGACACGACCTTGAAGTATGTGAGGAACTCAACACGATATTCAAAGAAGTATTCACAGTGGAGACAAAAGGACGCGATACATACAACCAAGGAGAAGGTGAGGAGGCTGCTAAGCAAACTAGATAATTCAAAGGCGATGGGGCCAGATAACATCTTTCCATGGGTCCTGAGAGAGGGAGCAGAGGCGCTCTATGTACCACTAACAACAACCTTAAACACATCTATTAAAACAGGGTGACTTCTGGAGGTGTGGAAGACAGCAAATGTAGTTGCAGTTTCTAAATAAGGAGACAGACCAGTGCCACTGACATGTATTTATACAAAGTCATGGAGAAGATTATCAGAAGAGTGGTGGACCACCTAGACAGGAAAGAGTGAATAAATGATAGCCAGCACGGATTCAGTGATGGGAAATCTTGTGTCATGAACCTACTAGAGTTATATATGACAAGGTGACAGCACTAAAACAAGAGAGAGAGGGGGGTGGGTAGACTGCATTTTCTTGGACTGTAAGAAGGCTTTTGACACAGTTCCACACAAGAGATTAGTGCAAAAGCTGGAGGACCAAGCAGGGATAACAAGGAAGGCACTGCAATGGATCAGAGAATACCTGACGGGAAGGCATCAGCAAGTCATAGTAAGTGATAAGATGTCAGAGTGGGCGCCTGTGACGAGCGGGGTTTCACAGGGGTCAGTCCTAGTACCGGTGCTGTTTCTGGCTTATGTGAACGACATGACGGAAGGATTAGACTCAGAAATGCCCCTGTTTGCAAACATTGTCAAGTTAATGAGGAGAATTCAGTGCAAAGGAAGAGAAGGCATGACTACAGAGGGATCTGGACAGATTACAGACCTGGTCCAGCAACTGGCTCCTGGAGTTCACCCCCACCAAGTGCAAAGCCATAAAGATCGGAGAAGGGCAAAGAAGACCGCAGACAGAGTATGGTCTAGAGGGCCAAAGACCACAAACTTCAACCAAAAGCTCTCCCTTCAAACAGTGAGTGTCCTAGTTCGATTCCTGGCAAGGGTAGAAACATTAACAATTATTTCCTTACATCGGTTGTCTACGCTCACTCATCAGTAAAATGGGTACCTGGCTGTTAGCCGACTGGTGAGAGGTCGCATCTTGGGACAAAACTTTTGGGATTTGTATACAGAACATCAACATAAGCTATGTAACTGATCAGGAATTAATGTACTTAGCTTTGTTGCTGGTTCAATCTTCCGCAGCTGCAGTCTGTAGACTCCTCTGACTTGAACCAGTAGTTCTACAACCTTGGAGCTGTAGAGAAATATGGGTAAGTATAAGATTGCCCCACAGAAGCATGTGGCAATATACATTCAGCAAATGAATACTGAACATTGCCTTCCTTACTCACATGTTTTGGGCTCGATGGCCTGCCCATTACTGCCATCTATAGAATGGTTTCAAACTCCTTGTTGTTCACAGTAATGTTACTAAAGAAGCTGCACAAACTTCTCTGTATTTCTACTGTTATTATGGAGATTGTCAGAGGTCGAGGATGCACCTGGAGTTTACCTGGAGAGGGTTTCGGGCGTCAACGCCCCCGCGGCCCGGTCTGAGACAAGGCCTCATGGTGGATCAGGGTCTGATTAACCAGGCTGTTACTGCTGGCCGCACGCAAGCTGACGTACGGACTACAGCCCGGTTGGTCAGGTACTGACTTTAGGTGCCTGTCCAGTGCTATCTTTAACATGGTAATAAAGTGGGTACAGGGTTTTCCTTAATTGTCCTGCTAAGATAGGAGAGTAATTGTCTGTAACCCACCTTAGATGCAACACTGGTCTCCAGCAAGGAAGTGGCGCATCTATGACACACGCTGCTCATATGTTTCCAATTAAAGTGTTGATGCTGAAGCAAGCAAGATGACATTGCCCCTTCTGAAAGGGTCATCCATCAGGGCAGAAAAGGGCTGAAAAGGCTGGAAGGACTGAAAGGGGCTGATAACCCCCCTACTGGAGAAAATTTCTCCCCAAAAACTGACCTAATTTGCCAGAAATTCTCTGCATAACAAGCATGTCAGCTAGGCAGCTAGGCCTGTATACCTTGCACGTGTACTTGTAGAAGCAAAGATACCATTATTATTATTATTATCATCATTATTATTATTATTATATTATAAAATAACTGCTGCAGTATATGGGTGACTAGTGAACCTAAGAATAGCATTCTGGCTTCTCAGTAAGGAGTCGATCTGGACCCTGTACACCATGTACATCAGGCCCATATTGGAGTGTGCAGTTCCAGCTTGGAACGCACACCTGGCCAAGCACGTCAGGAAACTAGAGAAAGTGCAAAGGTTTGCACCGAGAATAGCCCCAGAACTAAGAGGCATGTCTTACGAGGAGAAGTTAAGGGAACCGGACCTGACGACACTGGAGAACAGGAGGGACAATGGGGTCATGATAGCGACATATAAAATACTGAGAGAAATAGACAAGGTGGACAGAGACAGGATGTTCCAGAGATATGACTCAGCAACGAGGGATCACAATTGAAAGTTGAAGACTCAGATGAACCACAGGGATGTTAAGAAGCATTTCTTCAGTCACAGAGTTGTCAGGAAGTGGAATAGTCTGGAAAGTGAGTTAGTGGAGGCAGGTACCATACATAGCTTTCAGGAGAGGTATGATAAAGCTCATGAAGCAGGGATAGAGTGGACCTAGTGGCGATCAGAGAAGAGGCAGGGCCAGGAGCTATGACTCGACTCCTTTAACCACAATTAGGTAAGCACACACACACACACACACACACAGTGTGTGTGTGTGTGTGTGTGTGTGTGTGTGTGTGTGTGTGTGTGAGTGTGTGTGTGTGTGTGTGTGTGCGTGTGTGTGTGTGTGTGTGTACTCACCCATTTGTACTCACTATTTGTGGTTGCAGGGGGTCGAGTCATAGCTCCTGGCCCCGCTCTTCACTGATTGCTACTAGGTCCTCTCTCTCCCTGCTCCATGAGCTTTATCATAAACCCCGCCTTAAAAAATATGTATGGTTCAGCCTCCACTACTTCACTTTCTAGGCTATTTCCACGGCTTGACTATCTATGACTGAAGAAATATTCCTAACATCCCTTTGATTCATCTGAGTCTTCAACTTCCAATTGTGACCTCTTGTTCTGTGCCCTCTCTGGAACCCCCGTCTTTGCCAAATTTCTTTTCCCCACCAGTATTTTATATGTCATTATCATGTCTCCCCTGCCCCCGGGCCCCCGTGGTCAGGCCGTTTTCCCCTCAACCTTTTCTTCGTAGGACCCCCCCCCGTAGCTCTGGGACTAGTCTTGTTGCAAACCTTTGCCTTTCTTAATTTCTTGAGTGCTTGACTGGGTGTGGATTCCAAACTGGTCCCTGTTTTACTCGTAGGGCCTGACGAAAAAATGGTATACGAGTTTTGAACACTCCTTATGAGGTATCGGAACGTACCGTAGGTTTGCCGGCCCCCGTATTTTTCGGGTTTATTGATTGATGTGTGCCTCAGGAGATATGCTCGGTGTTATACTCACCCCAGTTTTTTTTTCCCTTGAGTGAGGTTTGCAGACTTTGGCCTCTAAACTATTTGTGTCGCGGTCTTCTTTGCCCTTCCCCCAATCTTCATGACTTTGCATTTGGCGGGGTTTAAAAACTCAGGAGCCAGTTGCTGGACCAGTTGTACCCTGTCCAGGTCTCTTTGTAGTCCTGCCTGATCCTTAGGCAGTGTTTTGGGGTGAGTGTGTGTGTGTGTGTGTGTGGGGTTTTGGTGTGTGTGTGTTGTGTTGTGTGTGTATGTGTGTGTGTGTGTGTGTGTGTGTGTGTGTGTGTGTGTGTGTTGCGTGTGTGAAACTCACCTATTTGTACTCACCTATTTGTGGTTGCAGGGGTCGAGTCCTAGCTCCTGGCCCCGCCTCTTCCCGGTTGCTACTAGGCCCTCTCTCTCCCCGCTCCTGAGCTTTAATCAAACCTCGTTTTAAAAAACTGTGTATGGTTCCCTGCCTCCACTACGTAATTTTCTAGGCTATTCCACTGCCTTACAACTCTATAACTGAAGAAATACTTCCTACTATCTCTCTGACTATTTGTGTCTTCAACTTCCAATTGTGGCCTCTTGTTTCTGTGCCCCCTCCCTGGAACATCCTGTCCTTGCCCACCTTGTCTATTCCACGCAGTATTTTATATGTCGTTATCATGTCTCCCTGACCCTCCCCGTCCTCCAGTGTCGTCAGGCCGATTTCCTTAATCTTTCTTCATAGGACATTTTCCCCCTTTGCTCTGGAACTAACCTTGTTGCAAACCTTTGTACTTTCTCTAGTTTCTTGACGTGCTTTATCAAGTGCGGGTTCCAAACAGGTGCTGCATACTCCAGTATGGGCCTGACATACACGGTGTACAGTGTCTTGAAGATTCCTTACTAAGGTATCGGAATGCTGTTCTCAGGTTTGCCAGGCGCCCCTATGCTGCAGCAGTTATCTGATTGATGTGTGCTTCCGGAGACATGCTCGGTGTTATTACTCACCCCAAGATCTTTCTCCTTGAGTGAGGTTTGCAGTCTTTGGCCACCTAGCCTATACTCTGTCTGTGGTCTTCTGGTTTCCCTTCCCCCATTTCATGACTTTGCATTTGGCAGGATTAAATTCGAGAAGCCATTTGCTGGACCAGGTGTCCAGTCTGTCCAGGTCTCTTTGAAGTCCTGCCTGGTCCTCATCAGATTTAATTCTCCTCATTAACTTCACATCATCTGCAAACAGGGACACTTCTGAGTCTAACCCTTCCGTCATGTCGTTCAATATACCAAAATAGCACTGGTCTAGGACCGACCCCTGTGGGACCCCGCTCGTCACAGGTGCCCACTGTTGATACATCATTACGTACCATGACTCGTTGTTGCCTCCCTGTCAGGTATTCTCTGATCCATTGCAGTGCCCCTTTCCCGTATATGCGCCTTGATGCTCTAGCTTCTGCACTAATCTCTTGTGAGGAACTGTGTCAAAGGCCTTCTTGCAGTCCAAGAAGATGCAATCAACCCACCCCTCTCTCTCTTGTCTTACTTCTGTTATTTTATCATAAAAATCCAGAAGGTTTGTGACACAGGATTTGCCTTCCCTGAATCCGGCTGGTTGGCATTTATACTCCCGTTCCGTTCCAAAGGGGCTCCACCACTCTCCTCCTGATAATCTTCTCCATAATTTTGCATACTATACACGTCAATGACACATGTCTATAGTTTTTGTGCCTCTTTTCTGTCTCCTTTTTTTTAAATGGGAAAATACATTTGCCGTCTTCCCTACCTCAGGTAGTTGCCCGTTTCCCGGGAGTGTTGAAGATTGTGGTAAGTGGTAACGCACAACATATCTGCTCCCTCTTTAAGGGACCCACGGAGAGATGTTGTCCCGGGCCTCATTTCCTTTGAGGTATCGATGTCCCTTAGCAGTTTCTTCACCCCCTCCTCATCTGTTGTATGTCGTCCAACACTTGTTGGTGTATTCCTTGTTGGTGTCCCCATTGGTCTGTCCCCCCAGAGTCCTTCCTGTCTCTACTGTAAATACTCCTTAAATCTCGTGTTGAGCTCCTCACATACCTCTTGATCGTTTCTTGTGAGTTCTCCCCCCCTTCTTTCTCGCCTTACACCTGGGCCTTGACTGTTGTCTTCCCCTAAGTGCCCTTTTCACGTTTCGGGTCAATTTTTACTTTCGATGTATGTCGTTTTCATCTGTCGCGGGCCTCCCTCCTTATTGCGCTATGTTTTGGTCTTTCTTAATCTCCTTGTTTTCTGGGTCCTATGCCTCCTGTCCCTTTTCCTTTCTCGTTGCATTTTGTTTTTTGCCTCCCAACCCCTTGGGTAAACCAAGGCCCGTTTTGGTTTCCTATTTTCTTTTTCCCCTTGGGGAACAAAACTTTCCTCTGCCTCCTTGCATTTTTGTTGCCACATTTTCCCATCATCTCGTTTACTGATTTTCCTCCCATTTCTCTGCCCCCTGAACCTCTGCAAAAATTTTCTCGTACCTGTGTAGTCCCCCTTTTATAGTTTGGCCGTCCCCTTCAGTTCTGTTATTCTCACTTGTAACTTACTATATATAAAAAACTCGAACCACTGATGTAGCCCCAAAGGGGCCTCTGTAAGTGGTCCTAATGTCTGAATGCTCAGGGTGAACACAAGATCCGTCTTGCTGGTCATCCTCCCCCTCTCTTTGGTTGTGCCCCCTGACATGTTGATGATGAGGTTTTCAAGTACCACATCCATCATCTTGGGGCTCCCATGTTTCGGGGACCCCATGTGGCTCCGGTTTTCCCAGTAAATTTTCCCCTGTGGTTGAAATCGCCCAAAAAAGTAACTTTGCTGCCGATGAGTCTTCTTGCCACCTCAGCCGTGTGTCCCCCAAAAAAACCTGTTTTTTCTTCGTACCCCTCTTTGGCCCCCTGCAGTTTGGGTGGGTTATAATCACCCCAATGACTATTTATTTTTCCCCGGAAAATTTTACTACAATGTAGTCTTTTCTCCTTCTGCCTCCCTTTCCCCATTTCCTCAAATCCCCCTTTTGGTGTTTTAGAGAGTGCAACCCCTCCTCCCCCTTCTCCTTCTATTTTTCCCTCAGGATTGATACCCTTTTGGGGAAGATTGGTCTGTTATTGCTCAGTGAGTTTTTTTTCTGTGACTGCTATATGTTGGGGATTTTTTCATGATTTTTCATTCCCCCCCCAAGTTTATTTGTTTTCCATCCCCCGGTTTGTGACCAAACCCTTTTGTTTCTTTTTATCATTGTGGTCGCAAGTATATTTTGGGTTGGGGGGCGAGAGCCTTGGGGGGGGCCATATGGGGCTGTGGTGTAGGGGGGGTTTGTGTTGATGGGGGTGGGGTCAGAATGCCCCCTAAGGGACAGTGTTGGGGTGGGTTTTTTGATAGGGGGTTGGTGGGAGGGGGAAAGTGAGTGGGTTGTGTATGGGTTTCTCAGTTGCGTTGGGAATGTCGGGGTGGAGTCTTTTTGGTGGGAGATTTTGTGGGGTGTGTTTGCCCTTTTTCCTGGTTGGGTCCCGCTTTTTTTCATTTCTTTTCGTTCCTCCTTGCGTCTCTGTACCTCTTTTCAGTGTAGTCCTTTCTTCTTGTGTTCTGTCGCGGTCGAGGGATTTCCCCTTTTACCCCTCTTTGTCCCCCAGTCTTGCTTTCTCTTGCAGAATTGTTCGAACTGATTCTTCCTTGAAAAAATTACCTGCGGCCGTATCCCTTCCACTCGCAAACCCCACCCCAAATTTTCTGAAAAATTTTCCCGGGTCTATTGCCCTCCCCCATTGTTTTCATGTGCCCTTTAATCTTTTTTTTCCTCCTGTTTTTTTCTTCAAAATTGGCCCCCCTTTGGGTTTTGGAGCCCGTACACAAAAAACTGACCCCGCCCTTTCCTCCTCCCACTGAGTCTCCTCTGCGTCCCAGGGCATTTTATTTTCCTTTCCTTGACGTTCTTTCCCTTTGTCCTGCATATCTGAAACTTTTTCTCGTGAACGTCTTTCCTGCCAGCTGTCCCTTTCTACTGCAGTTGGCTGTTTGAAATTTTCATAAACAAACCCTTTAAATTTTCTTCGGACCGTCGGTTGTCTTGGTGTCATCGTCTTTTCCCGGCCTCCGTGGGTATGTGGGTATTCGGTACGGCTTTCTCCGTGTTGCTTCCATCCCTTTTCTGGCCTGATTTGGGAATTTCCCTTATTGTGTGTGTGTGTGTGGTGTGCGTGTGTGTGTGTGTTGTGTGTGTGTGTGGTGTGTGTGTGTGTGTTTGTTGGGGTGTTTTGTTTTGTGTGTGTGTGTGTGTCTGTGTGTGGCCCTGTGTGTGTGTGTGTGGGGTTGTTGTGTGTGTGTGTGTTGGGGTGTGTGTGTGGGTGTGTGTGTCTGTGTGGGTTTTGTGTGTGGTGTGTGCGCGCGCGTGTTGTGTGTGTGTGGTGCTGTGTTGTGGGTGTGTGTGTGTGTGTTATAATTTTATATGACATGAAACGGAAGTGGTTATTCGCCAGGACATCAAAATCGATTTTGGAAAATTACGGGGTGCATCGAAAAGTATTCCCCTAGCTTTGTGGTTTGTGGGAGTCTTTTTGTGAGTTGATTTTACCCCCAAACTTTTTGGGTGAAGGGGCCAAAATTTTCCCCCTTGTATGAAAAAGGGAATAGGAAACAAGTACTCAAAAAACCCAAACCCCAAATTTAAAAATTTTATATTTAGAACAGACAGGGGGTTAAATTAGGCTGGGAAGAAGTAAAAGGGTAGCATAATATTTTTATTTTATTATTATAAAAAAGAAGCGCTAAGCCACAAGGATTTAAACAGCGCGCAGGGCGGGAAAAGGAAGCGGGGGCATCAGGGGGCAAAAGAGAGAGGGGATGAGAAATGGGTTTTACGGAAAACGCGGGGGTGTGGTTGGTGAAAGGGAAAAGGGCCCAGCAAGAAAACTGAACTAAAAAAGGGGTGGGGGGGAGGGGCGAAAAGTATCATCGGGAGTTTGTGGGGGTAAATCATCGTTGTTAAAGGAAGTAATGAGAGGGCCAGGGATTAAAGGGGGGCCAAATCAGCAAAAAGGGGAAGGGTTTTAAAGGGGAGAGTAGCAAAAAGCTGAGAGGGACGTTGGAGGTAAATTTTTCAAAATGGGTTGATAGGGGTTTGCAGTCTAATAGAATGTGGCTAATCGATACGGGAAAATTTTTTGAACTGCTCACAGAGGGGAAAAAAGGGTGCCTCTCCATAGATCCCCTTGATTTAAGACGAGTGGGGGCCAATGAAAAGGCGGGAGGAGTATTTCCCCCAAAATTTTCGGCCCCGGATGATAGGAAGAGGGCCCAGAAACCCTTTATGCTGGGGTTTAAATAAAATTTGAAATTTTTGTTTCCCAAACCCAGGTTGACCAACGTTGTTCCCAAAACGGGTACGAAGGTGGGTAGCTATTGCAGAAAAATAGTCCAGAAATGGAAACCCTCGATGGGAAAATTTGGGTAGGGGCTTGAAATTCCCTGCCCCCGAAAGCAGGGTCTGCCTGTTCATTGCCCTTTAGTCGAATGACCGGGCCCCAACAAAAAACAAATTTCTTTATTTTTGGGTTTAGAATACGGCGTAGCCAAATTTGGATACGGAGAAACTAGGGGAGGGTGATTATCAAATTTTGTATGCCGGGTAAAGCACAAAGGGGGAGCCCTGAGACTACTAAAAATGATGAAAACGGGGCATAGATCCCGATACGAAAAATGCTGCAAGAAGGGCATCCCAGTTCAGCAGTAAAAAGGGCTAACTGAAAAAGTAAATCCCCCCCCGCACGACGCTGCCCAAAAAACACTGCTGCGAATCCAAAGCCGTTTTAAGGGAATTTTTAGATCCTTTCTGTGTACACAGCGGTGGCATGGAATGGGGGGGGAAAAGTGATCAAAAAAAAAGAGAGCGGGAAGCCCCCGGTGGGCCCAGTTGAGTTTTTCGGGGCAAGGGAGTGAGAAAGAACGGGACCCGAACAGCTGGAATTTCCCCAAGGGGGGTGGGGGAAAAGTGAGATGCTTCATGAACATTAAAGGTGGAAAACTGAAGGGAAAAGAAAAGGGGTGAATGTAGGGGGGGGGAAAAGGGAGGGGAGCAAAAAGGGGGGGGCAAAACGAATAAAGAATGTCTATAATTCGGTGCCATTTAATAAAATGGAAGGATTGTGTAAAATTCGTTGGGAGCTTTACATAGTAGCGAAGGCAATGGGCATCACGGCGATCAGAAAAGGAGGGAACATTGTTTTCTGTTTGGGGAGGCTCTCAAACGGGGGAAAAAGAGCGAAAAGCCCCAAGGCAAAAACCCGTAATCCTTGGTGATGGATAGAGTTAAGGTAGGAGGTAGCAGGAGAGGCCGCGGAATAAATCTGGCCCACCTAATGAGTTTCGTTTAAAACGAGGGCTGAATGTAGGCGAAGCAGAGTTCAAACGATCACCCCCCGGGAAAAGATGAGAAGGGTTTTAAAGGTTTACCCGGGCTGTGAAAATTTTGTTTCAGAGAGGAAATGTGAGGTTTCCGGGGAAAAACCGAGGAAAAAGAAAAGGGCCCCTTAAAAACCTAAACTTTTATAAATTTTGGGGGGAATTCGGGACCCAAATAGGGGAAAAAAAAGGGATGATCGGAGTTTAACAGAGGTTTGTAAAAGAAATTTTGGGGGGGTTTTTTGGGTTTATTTTAAAAAAAAACCCCAAGGCTTGGTGGCCCAAGTGAAACCGGTGGGACCCCATGCTGGAGAAAAACTGCAAAAGGTGACAAGTCAGCTTTTTTTGGCACAAGCAATAGCGAGTCATAAAACATAGAGGGGATACCAAATTTTGGGTGGGAAAAACAAAAGGCCAAAATTTTTTTGGGCAAGGGGGGAAAAAGTGTTGTGCTTAGAACAAATCCCTGGGGGGACACCTTCAGCTTGGACGAAAGGGCCCGGGAAAAAGGGAAAAAATTATTGACTAAAACCGGAAATGTCTGTCAGTTAAAAAGTTTTTAAAGGGAAGAAGGGTTTTAAAATTGCCTCGGGGCCTAAGGAAGGGGCCTGGGCCAAAATATTATACCCCCAAAGTTGTGTCATTCCCCCCCTTCTCAAGGCCCAAAAAATATGGCAATAATGGGGGATTTTTTTCACAAAGGCTTACGAAATACGTATCCAAGCAAAAATTTAAAGGGGGGTTCTTTTGTGAACAAAACCCTTACAAAAAGCCATATTGCTAGCGGAGAATTTGTTGTTTTGGTTTTAAAATTTCCCACTTTTAAAGGGTCGTTTTACGGGGAACGTTCCACCCATTTTTTGAAAACTGAACTAGTAAGAGCGATGGGGGGGGATAGTGGGAGGAAATCATTTTCCTTTTAGTACCGGTTTGGGCGGAAAGGGGAACAATGCAGATTTCCACAGGGGGGAAAAGAACTCCTTGTCCCCAAAATAAGTTTGAAGGGGTGTAAGAGGACTACAAGGGCTGACCAAATGTAAATGTTTTTTAAAATCCCGAATATAAATGTCGTAGGCCCTGCGGGCCGATGATGGGCAAGCTGAGAGCGGGGGCCCCATTTCTTGAAGTGAAAAAGGGGGACATTATACTGTTTTTTCCTCTAAAGGAGAAAAATTTCCAAGGGGTTTTACTAACTCTCTGGCAGACTTTGAGGAAAAAACGGGGGGGATAGTTGGACCCCTGGGGAAAAATACGGCCCAGTTTTTTGTCCCAAAGTTCAATGGAAAAGTCCGAGAGGTTTTGGCTACATCAACACCAGGGGACCCGTGGAACAGGGGGCCGGATCGGGAGGTATTTTCCCACTAAATTTTCCCTCACTTTTTTCCGGGCTGCATATAGAAGAAGAAAGAGGTGATGGGGGAAATATGTCTCGCCAACAAGTGTGGTTTAGCTTCATGGAGGGACAAAGCGAGCGATCGCCCCGCTTCGGTTTAAAAAATCAAGAATTTCTCTCAGCGGTTTTCTTTTTTCCGGTACCTCCCCCATGAAAGCACGTTTCAAACTTACTGCACGACCCAAAAAGCGGGAGACCCCCAAAGGGGCACGACTTCTGGAATGCCTGCCTGGGGGTTTGGGGAAAGAATGAGAAGCTGCGGTAAAAAACTGACGTCGGGGAAGGTGTGTGGAAAGCTCATCAATGGGGATGAAAAAAAAAACCTCACTAAAAGCAGTGGGGTTGTGAGTAAAGACCCCAATTTCCCCGTAAAAAATTGCCAGCAGGGCTACGGAAAGGGGGTTTTGAATGGGGAAGGGGAGAAGTAAAAATTTGACCCGGAAAATGATCGCGTCATGAAAGGTCGGGGTGAACAAAAACCAGGTAAAGTTTTAGTGCAGTGGAGGAAGAGCGGGATTGATGGGATCGATGCACGAGAGAGTATGAGTACAAAGGATAAAATGGGTGGGGGGTCCCCCTTATTTAAAACATGGGGGGGGGTGAAAAGGCGAGAAAACCCTAAAAATGGATGCCACTTTGAGTACAATGAGACCCCCCCAGGGGAAAAATGGTGGGCATTAAAATCACCAAGTACAGAAGTGGGGGCGGTAAGGATGAAACAAGAAAAGGGAAAGTTGGGTTTGAAAATGCCCGAGGGAAAAGGGGAGAGATATAAAAAAACCTATTGTAAAAACCCCTTATTCAAGTGGATACGGGCTTTCAAATTAATGCAGCGAGGGTTTGGGCAAAAAGTTTACAGTACGGAAATCATTGCGTAGAAGAAGGGAAAAAAGGGCACTTTCATTAAAGGTCCCATCTGAGAAAGGTCCGAAGAATACAATAAAATTTTAGCCCGAGGTTTTAAATTGGAAAACAGCCCGGGGTTTTAAATTTTTGGGTTTTTGTAAGCAAGCACCAACAGGGGGAAAACCCGGAAAACAACATCTGAAGCTCACCCCCCATTTCCCCTGAGGGCCCCCGGATTTTCCCTGTAAATAGGCCATGATTGGGATTTAAGAAAATTTCCAGGAATTTTGTAGGTAAAAAGGGACCTTTGGGGCTAGAGGGGTTTTTTTTAGAAAGTAAACGTTTTGGTGGGATTGGAAGAGTTAAGTAAAAGAAAGGAACGGGGGGAAAACTTGGAAAAAATTTTGGGGGTTTGGGGAAGATGGAGGAGGGGAAGAGAAGGAAAAAAGTGAATTCCCGTGTATTGGGAAGGGTTTTGTCTTTTGCAATATTTCTGAAATGGCTTCAAGTGTTTCTGAATTTTTAAAAATGTATGGGAGACCCTATTGGAGTTAAAAGGGGAGGGTGGTAAAAAATTGGGACAGTAATGGACTGTACCAAAGAAGGGGGGAAGGGAAGAGTGTAAGGGATGGAGATGACGTGTGGGGGGGGGGACAGGGAAAAGGCGGGAAAAAAGGGAGGGGGGTTTTTTCAGGGAAAAGGGAGAAATTGGGAGGGGACGGGGGGGGGAAAGGGGTTGTACAAGGAGGAGAGGAATCTCCACACTTGTAATAGAGCCAGAAAAAGAGGGAAGAAATAGGTCAGAGACTGGAAAGGTAAAGGTGTGGAGGTGGAAAAAAAAGGGAAGGAAGGGGGAAGAAGATTTGAGCCCCAAAGTGGAAATTTTTTTGGGCTTTGAGTAGAGGGGCGATTGGTTTTTAGGTGTGTAAGAGGTCTTGTCGATTCTTGGGGGGTTTTTGAGGAAGGGGGCGCGAAGAAGGGGGGGAACAGGGCTGAGTTTAGTCGGGACGTCGGGGCCAAGGACAGCAAAAGGATTTGATGCGTAGTGGCCCATGGGGAGGGGTAACCAAAAAGAGGGGGCTGCAGAAGATCGGACCCCAGAAAGGGGGGGGTGTTTGGAAAAAACGAGAATAAAAAAACATGGGGTTAGGGTTTCCCTTGGGGGGAAAATGAGTAACTGCCCCTAGCATAAGGGGGGACCTTCTGCCTCTTTAGGCAACGGATTTCGCGTTTATTTAAGGGAGAATGGGGAACGGGGGGGGAGTAACGAAGGGGGAACTTTATTACAATTTAAAGGGAAGATGGGGTTGACTGCAAATGTATTAGAATGGTGGGCGGGCCCCCAAGGCTGGGCATTCGGGCCCTAGATCTGGGAAAATTTCACTGGAGGGCCAAAACGCCAAGGGGCCTTTTCATTGTTTCGGTTTTAGGTTCACCTTTCGAACTTTTAAAAAAATGTCCCCGGGCATTTTCAGAGGGGCGGGGGTTTTTTCGGGTGTTAAAAAATTAAAACGAGCCAAATTTTCAAAAGGGGAAGTCTCCGCCCCCGGGCAGGGGAAAGGACTTTTAAAGGTTTTATTTGAGGTTTTGGGGGATCTGGAGTTCCAGCCCGTTTCCCCAAAAATGTCCTTTGCCAAAATGACTGGAAATTTCGTTGGGCTATGGTATGGGGCAAAATGACAGTACCACTACCCAAAAATTGAGAGAAAAGTGTTTTTTTAATAGTGTAGGAGTAGATCCCATATTCCCAAAGGAGGAAAGATCATGAGTTTGGGGGGGCATTCCCGGACAGTGATGTGGGGCCTTTCCGCTCTTGAGAGGCCCGAAATGAAATATCTCTCCCCAAAATGACGCAGGAGGTTTTGCCAATTTCTATGGTCAGAAAGGTAGGCAGAAAAAGAAGTCGGTCTTAAAGTAAAAATTTAGTCCATTGTGTGGTCCGGGAAACTGAGGGGTTTGAGGGGAGTGTTGACATGTCGGTTTTTCCCAAATGAAAAGGGAAAAGGTTTAAAGAAGGAGCAAACTTTAGGAGATTGGGCATTTGGGGGTTTTTTGGAAATTTGGACCGGAGTTGGGCCGGCGGGGAAATGGGGGGGGCGGGTTCGAAAATTGCCGTACCGTACCCCCGGGGGAAACCGGAAGCATAGTCAAAGGAGGCGGAGTTCAGGCAAATTGAAGGAGGGCGCGAAGCCCCGGGTACCCGAAAAGGGGGGGAGGGAAAAAAGCAAAAGCCAAAGGGGGGACAGGGGCCTTAGGAGTGTCCGAAAAAAGTGGCCCTAAACACCCAAGGGGAGGGGGGCAGAATGGGGTGCGGTTCAAGAAGGGGCCCGGGGGGGGGGGGTTCATGGACTAGGGCTGCCCCGGGTTTTTTTTACTCCCTTTTTTTTTTCTTTTTGTTTTTAAAAAAAAAAAAAGAAAGAAAAAAAGAAAATTTTTAAAAAAAAAATAAAAAAGGGGTGGGGGGCGGGGAAAAAAATAGTTTCCCCGGAGGAATGAAAGGGCCCGGAAAACTCCCTTTCCCCCCCAAGAGGAAACCCCAACACCGCTGTAGTGCAGATGCGCCTTTGGGAAACCCCTGCCCTACCCTACCCTTCATGCCCGTAAAAACCGCAATCCGGGGTTTGCAACCTCACAATTTCCCCAGCTACCTTTGGTTAACAAATAATAATAATAATAAAAATAATAATCTTTATTTTTCTAAATTACATGTTTCAAGGTATACAGTCCTAGCTGACCCAAAATGACATAAAACGAAAAAAAGCCCCTTGTTATGGGTGAGCATTCCCCCCCCCCCCCCCCCCCCGGGGCCCAAAATTTGGTCAGTGTCCCAGGGAATGCGGGCCCACACAGTCGACTAACAAACCCCGGGGACCCAAATTTTTGATGGGGGGAAAATAGACAACAGGTGGGAAAGAAAAATGGCCCCAAAGTTTTACTCCCCGGCTGGGGGAAACGAACCCGGGGGCCCCGCCCTGTGAGGCGAGAGCGGTTTAAACCCCCAGGCCACCGAGAGGGGGGCCGGGTATCTTTCCAAAAAAGCATTTCCTCCCTTTTGGGCCCCCACCCCCGGAATCCCAAAGGTGGCTTTCCAAAAGCAACCCCTCGCCGAAAAAACATCCCAAAACTTTCCGGGGGTCCGGGGAGGGATCGGGAATCCCCAGGCAATCCAGGGTTCCCCGGCAAAAATACGCCACCCCCAAGAACCTCAAAGGAAGGGATGGACCCGGGTTTTCCTTTTCCCCCCCTTTGGAAATAGCTGTGTGGGGAAATCCCAAAGGCAAAAAAAAAAAAAAAAAAAAAAGGGAAGGGGAAAAGGGAGGGGTGAGGAGGGGGGAAAGGGGGAATGGAAAAAGGGGGGGAAAGGGGGGGGGATGGGATTGGGGGGGGAGAAAAGGGGGGGGGAATTAAAGGTTTTGGTCTGAGGAAAAAAGAAACCCACAGGGCTAATTCCTAGACCAAGAGCCTCTTTCCCCCCGGGCCCAAGGGGCCCCCCTTGAAAGAGGAATTCTTAAAATAACCTAGTGGTGGGTGTGGGGAGGGGGTTTTGGGGTTTGGTGGGTGTGGGTCAGATCAGATAGAGCAATGTTAGACCACGTGTCATTTCACAGACACCACATAAAAAAACAAAAGAACGTAAGAACGAAGGAACACTGCAGCAGGCCTACTGGCCCATGCGAGGCAGGTCCAAGTCCCCTACCGGTTTAAAGGGCCAATGCACCCAACCCAGTCAGGTCAGGTCACATTGATTTAAAGGGGAGGAACACGGCAACCGACCTGGTAGCAAAAGGGCTATCAGGTCCAACTCACACCCACACACATCCACTCATGTATTTATCCAAACCCATTTTTAAAGCACTCAACTTTTCTGGCCTCTATAACTGAAACTTGGGAGTTTGTTCCACTCATCCACAACTCTATTACCAAACCAGTACTTTCCTACATCCTTCCCGAATTCTGAATTTTTCCAACTTAAAACCATTGCTGCGAGTCCTGTCTAGGCTAGATATTTTCAAGCACACTATTTACATCCCCTTTATTTAAACCTGTCTTCCATTTATACACCTCAATCATATCCTCCCTAATTCTACGTCTTTCTAGAGAGTGCAGATTCAGGGCCCTTAGTCTATCCTCATAGGGAAGGTTTCTGATACATGGGATCAACTTTGTCATTTTCCTTTTTACATTTCCAGAGCATTTATATCCATCTGTAATACGGTGACCAAAACTGTGCAGCATAATCTAAATGAGGCCTAACCAAGGATGTATAGAGTTGAAGAACAACCCGAGGACTCCTATTATTTATGCTTCTTGATATAAGCCAAGGATTCTATTAGCTTTATTGCGAACACTTATGCATGTTGTCTTGGTTTCAGATTACTACTAACCAGAACTCCTAAATCTTTTTTGCAATCCGTAATATTAAGATCTACATTATTTAGTTTATATGTGGCATGGTTATTGTCCTGTCAACATTTAAAAACTTTGCATTTGTCTATGTTAAACTGCATCTGCCACTTCTCCGACCACTGCTCAGTCTATTCAAATCTTCTGAGTGCTCTAATGTCCTCGTCAGAATGAATTGACGGCCTATTTTGGTGTCATCGGAAAACTTGCTGATGTCGCTCTTTATGCCCTCATCTAGTCGTTTATTGTTTGGGTTGAACAGAAACGGGGCCCAACACTGACTCCTGTGAACACCGCCCCGTGACGCTTCCCCACTCGGGATTTCTCCCCATTTATGCAAACTCTCTGCGCCTATTTGTTAACCCATGCCTCTATCCAGGAAAAAATTTCTCCCCTATTCCATGTGCCTTAATTTTCCTCAATAGTCTTTTGATGGGGGACCCTGTCAAAAGCCTTACTGAAGTCCATATACACAATATCATATTCATTACCATGATCTACCTCCTCAAATACCTTAGTGAAAAAAGTTAATAAATTCGTAAGGCAGGAAACGCCCCTTTGTAAAACCATGCTGAGATTCGTTGATTAATTTATGCTTTTCAAGGTGGCTACAAACTGCCTCGGCAATTATTGACTCCATAAAATTTTCCCACTATGGAGGTTAGGCTTATTGGTCTATAGTTCAAAGCTAAAGACCTGTCACCTGCTTTGAAAATAGGTATCACATTTGCTATTTTCCACTTATCTGGCTCCATGCCAGTTTGTAGTGATATGTTGAAAAGATTTGCCAAAGGTTTGCTAAGCTCCTCTTTCATTCCTTTTGAACCCTTGCATACAGTTCATCAGGGGCCCCGGGGATTTGTTAGGTTTTAATTTATCTATTTGCCTAAGAACCATGTCACTTGTGACCCTAATCGTGCACAGTTTATTATCGTCCTGTTCTACATAATTTATCATTTCTGGAATATCGCTGGGATCCTCCCGTGTAAAAACTGAGAGGAAAATTGTGTTTTAAAAAATTTTAGACATTTCTATCACTGTCAGTGAGCTGACCCGAGGAACTTTTGAGTGGGCCTATCTTGTCCCTGATCTTACTTCTGATTACCCGAAAGAATCCTTTTGGGTTAGTCTTCGATTCTCTTTCAACTTTAACCCCATAATCTCTTTTTGCTTTTCTGATTCCCTTTTTTATTTCTCTCTTTAACTGAATATATTGATTTCTTAATTGTCCCTCTCCTCTTTTGATTTGCCTATATATGCCTCACTTTTGACCAATCAGATATTTTATCTATTGTTCATCCATTTAGGATCATTTTGTTTGATCTGATTTCCCTATTTGGAACATAATTTGACTGAACAGCTAGAACTATGCCCTGGAAAGCGTCATATCGGCAACCTTCACCACCTACCTGACCCTTAGTCAGGTCATTCCAGTTCAGCCCACCTAAGTAATTTTTCAGTCCTATGAATCAGCCAAGCGAAAGTCAGGGACGGAGACTTGATTGCCATTATTAGGGGAATTCCATGATATATTAAAACTGAGTGATTTGTGATCACTTTCCACAAGCTCATCATTAACCTCAAGATTATTAATTAGTGTTTCCCTACTGGCAAGAACCAAGTCAAGGAGGTTATTTCCCCTAGTTGGCTCTGCCACAAACTGTTTTAAAAAACAATCCTGGATCGTATCAATAAAGTCACCTGACTCTAAATTTCCTGTCAAATTGCTCCAGGTAAATCTGTCTATAGTTGAAATCTCCAATTAGCACAACATTTCGAAATGTAGATCCCTTTTACGAATTTCACCCCAAATAGGATTTACTGCACTCCCTATCAAGATTTGGGGCCCGTAAATCACACCCAAAATTAGTTTTTCTGGGCCCTCGAGAAGTTGTAACCAAACAGATTCAGTGCCGAACTTCTAATTTTATATCTTGTCTAACACAACAATTTAAATTGTCTCTGACATACATCGCTACTCCACCACTTTCCTGTTGACCCTGTCAGTGTCGAATAATTTATAGCCTTGTATGTGACATTCAGAGGGCATCTCTCTATCTTTCAGACTGAGCCGGGTCTTCTGTTATAGCAATAATATCAAAGTTTCCTGCACTTGCAATTAATCTTTGCTCATCTATCTTATTTCTTACACTCCTGCTATTATTTTATAGTAAACCTTAAGAGAGCTAGTCCCTTGCTGCCCTCTGCTGTCCCCCTTTTGTTTGCTGACCTGATCTATTGCCTTTATTTATAACTTCATGCTGAATGCTTTTTATACATTTACTTTTTCCCAAACCCCTAGTATTGCAACCTGCTTGTTTCCCAACACAATCCATACCTCTATCTTCTATCAGTTTAAAATCATAGGCATTTCACCAATGGCCTTCTAAATTGAGTTTGCAAGTGCTACCACCCAGCCCCAGAGAGTGTACCCCATCCCTTGCGTACATATCATGTTTGCCATAAAAGTTGTTCCAGTTGTCAATGAATGGGATTGCAAGTTCCTTGCAGTATCTGTCTAGCCAGCAATTTACACCAATTGCCCTAGACAACCTTCATTTCCTACTCCCCTTCTAGGCAATATGCTACATATGTTTGGGGGAACCCCCTCCCTTAGACTTAATGAAATCTATAGCTGACCTGTACTTAACTAGCAGCTCTTCTCTCCTACCCTTCACAATATCATTTCCACCAGCACTGAGACAGATAATGGGCTTTTTCCCCATTACCTGACATGATATTATTCCAGCCTGTTTAACTATGTCCCCAACACCAGCTCCAGGGAAGCACACTCTATCTCTCATCTTCTTATTCCTATTACAAAAAGCACAGTCAATATATCCCTTTCCTGAGAGTCACCAACCACAAGAATTTCGCTTACCTCTGTTAGCAGGGGCAGTAGTACCCTTACCTTCACTGGCCACTGAAATACATTCATCCTGAAGAACAGAAAAGCGATTTCCTACCTTCAGATCTTCACTCTTTTAAATTTCCTTATTCTGATTCTCCTCCCATTTACTGGTTACCACTAGCCCCTTGTAGCAGGTGCTGGACTGCACCTCACTGCTGGTAGCCGTTGCTACCTCCCCACCTACAGCCTCCTCACAGCGAGAGACAGACTGCACCTCACTGCTAGAAGCCTCATTCCCCACAACTCCAGCCACTTCACTCTCTCCCAGACCCATTAAGGTGGACCTTCAGCCTCCTAATCTCCTCCTGGAGAAGCAAGACCTCCTCCTTCAACTCTCCAACCTCAATTTTTAAAACACTGCAGAAGCAAGCCATGCTTTGTAACCGTCCACGCTAATCCCCAAAGCAGCTCAGGGTCTGTGACCTCACGTGACGGCTGACCACTGACGACTGACACATACACACTTATACACCATAACACACAATCCCACTTACTTTTCACACAATAAACACACCCTCACATAGTCCCACATGCACACATTCACACACAACTCTCCTAGTATGTTAAAGAATAGGATACCAAGTACAATGGAACCTCTACTTACGAGTTTGATCCGTTCTGTGACCTTGCCTGCGTCTGGATTTGCTTGTTTGCAGAGTCAATTTTCCTCATTTAAATTAACTGAAATGGAATTATTCATTCCAGCGGAATTCCAGGCACGACAAAATACTTCAATAATTTCCCTAATTTCAACTCTAATGCTTATTTATCTATCACAAGTCATCTAATATGACATAACAATATTAATAAGAACATAAGAGAGGAGGAACACTGCAACAGGCCTGTTAGCCCATACTAGGCAGGTCCTTCACAAATTCAACCCATTAACAGAATGAACGCTACCCAAGCAATAAGCTCTGACAATTCTATTTACTCACGGGCAATTCCCACTCAAATCCAACCCCTCTCACTCGTGCATTTATCCAACCTAAATTTGAAACTACCCAAGGTTTTAGCTTTGATAACCCTACTAGGCAGACCATTCCGCTCATTAATTACCCAATTACCAAACCAGTATTTTCCTATATCCTCTCGAAATCTAAACTTATCTAACCTGAATCCATTATTACGGGTTCTTCATCACTCACTCCATCACTGTCTTGCCAGAGGCATGCAGATACTACAGTTCAAAACTGCAAATATCCCCACCTCTCTTTCAGAGTGAAAACACTCTGAAGGAGTGGTGTGGAGAAGAATCCTTCCTCCGTAAGCCATACGTGTCAGAAGAGAAGACTAAAATGCCGGGAGAAAGGGTCTAGTATCTCCTTCTCCTGTATAAATTACTATATGCAAAAAAGAAAAACTTTATAAAGTGTTTCTTCTTTTACAGGTCACCATGCCTCAGCGGAACATGGCCGGTGTTAAAAAAAACTATATACAGCCTCTCCTCACTTAACAACGGAGTTCTGCTCCTAAGACCACGTCATTAAGATAAGATAAGATTTCGTTCGGATTTTTAACCCCGGAGGGTTAGCCACCCAGGATAACCCAAGAAAGTCAGTGCGTCATCGAGGACTGTCTAACTTATTTCCATTGGGGTCCTTAATCTTGTCCCCCAGGATGCGACCCACACCAGTCGACTAACACCCAGGTACCTATTTGCTGCTAGGTGAACAGGACAACAGGTGTAAGGAAACGTGTCGAAATGTTTCCACCCGCCGGGAATCGAACCCGGGCCCTCCGTGTGTGAAGCGGGAGCTTTAGCCACCAGGCCACCGGGCCACCGGGCCACCAGGCCACCAGGCCACCGGGCCACCGGGCCACCAGGCCACCAGGCCACCGGGCCCTCTTAGCCACCAGGCTAAGTGAGGAGCATACTATAATGGCAGTGAGTTTGTGTCAACCATCTTTGGTATTGTTTTAGTGTCACCTTTGCACCCTTTATAACATTTCTGGTATATTTTTTAAATGTTTATACAGTGCTGTACTGCACTGTATATTGAAATAAAGAGAATAGAGGAAATCAGCTCAAAATATCATTTAGGTTAAAAAAAACTTCAGGACCCTTCGTAAGCCCGAGGCCCGGGTAAAAAAATTTGTACGTACATTGCAAATAGGAGGCTGTAAAAAACATGTATGTATAATACATTTTTTTTTTCTCCTCAACAGGTCGGCCGACTCCCCCGAGGGGGTGCCCCAAAAAAGAAATCCCCAGAAAGAAAAATATTTCATCATTAAAACACTTTCACCTCACTCATAATATACTGTTTTTGCCCAAAAAAAAGTTTAGGGCAAAATTTTTAAAAGATACAAACAATCCCCCCAAAATGCAAAACCCGAACCCCTCCTTTAAAGTGCAGGCTTGTATTTCCCATTTCCAGTACCCCAAGCCCGGGGCTATAAAAAATAACGGTTTCCCTCAACCCTTCACTAAATTTTCCCCTTCACACTCCAAAGTCTAGGCCCCCAAAACTATTTGTCTCCAACTCGCTCAGCAACTTTCTGGAAGTCCAAGCCCCCCAACCCACAAAAAATCCTTTACCCCCTCCCCCCAACCTTTTCCAGGACGATTCCACCCCGGCTTTTTTCCCCTACATAATTTTTGCAATCCCATGCTTCTACTTTTATCCATTCCTTTTAAATGACCAAACCACCCCAACAACCCCCTTCAGCCCCCGACTAATCTTTTATTAAATCCACACCTTCTCCTAAATTTTTACACACGATTTTTTTTTTCATAAATTTACACCACAATTTCTCTTTGATAGGACATCTCCCCCGCCCCAATGCCTCCCCGCGCACTTCACAACCCCAAACTCACATCATATAAGAGTGGGTTGGGCTATATACTTCCCCACATTCCTTTGCCCCATAGATACGCTTTTTGTCTCCTCAATACCCCAACGCTACTCACCTTTTTTTTTTCATCAATTCTCACCTTTATAAACCCATCTGCACACTTTTAAAATTCCCCCAAAAATCTGAAAACATTCCTTCTTTTCCCTACTCCCTCTTTTTCCAAAGTGATACCCAATTTTTTTTTATCTAAATCATTTTTGGGGCACCCTGCCAAGGGTTTTTGCCCCAAACAGTTTCCTCATTACATTACCTAAAAAGGAAATTCTTTCTTAAAAACCTTCTGTGTCTAGGGGTGAAGTCAGCAAAAGTCTGATTATCAGGTATCAATCAGCAAGAATGTCTAGCTATACACCAGGATTTCAGGAGTGGAAAAATGATCTAAGAGTGTTCAGTGTATTTTGTTTTCTGTCTCAGAGATGACTCAACTATGAAGTGGAAAATTAGATACTAATGATACTGATGGGAATTACTATTTTGCCTATATAGGACAACACCTCTATTGTAACTCCCAAGAGTTCTTTATTTCTCTTCAGTCTTTACAAACTTCCTTTCCTATTTGTATACTATACTTAACCACTCTTTGTAAAAACCTTCATAAACGGTTAACTCTGAATCAACTTTTTTTCAGTATTACACTTGTTTTTCTTTTACATTTACACAAGCATTATACTCACAACTGTGAATTACCAACATAATTTTAAAGCTAACTTGCTGCTACTTACTGAGTGCCTGGGGAGACAAATCCTGTGTAATACATGACTCCTTGCCATTAATGCTAGCTGTGGCTGGTTGAAGTCAAGCACTTTTACTCTCATCCAGGAGCTATGAAAGAGAAATTTTAATTTAATTTATGTTAACGAAGCTCAAAAAGTGTAAAAATAATATATTACCTTTTGCAGATACAGAAATACTGTACTGAACATAGCACAAAACATCCTAACATAAAATAGCAGTTGATGAAAATTTTGTAGCATAATCCAATAAAATGGGTAACCAGGCAGCAACTGTGGAAAATTGTATTTATCTGAATGTAACTAATTATGTACATAACAGTAAATGATAACAAAGATAATTATTATTTATCAATGTTATATAGACAAGTAGGAATTTTGGACACATAGGTCGCAAAAAATGTCCCCCTTCGATACCTACCACTGTCATAACCACAAGTTGCTCTGGACCTATTAATTAAATGAAATATACATACACCAGGAATACTGGTAAATATATAAATTTGTGGACTGTATATTAAAAATAATAAATGGTTATATATATATACACAATTACATAACAGAAGGAAAATATATCTTAATATCACTCACCAATTTGACTGGAGATTAATGTGTATCATACTCAGAAAAACCTCACTCTAACTAAATCTATGAAAATAATGCTGGCCAGAATTACACACAAATCTAGAGAGCTTATCTGAGGTTCCTGGAGCTGTCTTGTCCAGTCGTCTGATATCTCAAGTTATGCAGGAATGCACATCCACCAATTTCGCCTCCTATTTGAGAGGTGTCAATACAATTTTAACCTCTAGAGCCCGAAAAATTCTTCCCCATTCACCAACGTTTCTAATACAAATTCAAAACCCCAGATGGCGAGTGTCTCTTCTTTTTTTCCGATAACATACTTCTTTTAAAAATACAGTATTTTCCTCACTGCAGCCGGGCAGAGTTCGTTGCTAAAAGACTCAAATTGCTCATTTGGCAATGGTGGAGGACCTGGGTACATATAGGATCTGGCATCCACACGGCGATATATTACACAAGATTTAACCACCCTTTTTACACTTTGCCGTCCTTGTGGAATCCAGAAAGTTTCCCTAATACAATTTAAAGTATCTTGTACCCCACCATGCATTACATTTTTATGGGCATTTAACATAATTAAATTTGTTAGATGATGAGTTTTGGGCAGCAAGATAGGGTGTTTAGCATAATCACCCAATTCAGCATTTTGTAACCTACCTCTGCACCACTTCCATTGTTCTCTAAATACCTTCCCCAATTTCACTATATGGAACCTTTCACAATTTTACTTTCATCATCAATTTAATCTCATTTCAATGATTTCTTCTTGTACCCTCTTTATCCAATATTCAAGAGATTGAAAACGTATATGATATATTCATCTTGTTTAGAAATTTAAACAAACAACATAGTTACATTGATTATTTTTGGTAACAGAAGAATACCTATTTATATCAAGGATAAATAAGACAAACATTGGAGTGGTGTCACGTAATTTCCATCAACAGGAGCAATACAACTTTTGTACAGGCCAATTAGGCTTTTATTTACCAACCAGCTCGGTCCTTTAACCCATGATACACATTTACAAATTTACAAAGGTAAACCTCGAGACAAGAAATCAGCTGAATTCTCCACATCAGTATATGCTAAATGTTTAACATATGCTGACCCAAACTATTTATACTTCTCTTCATCTGATAAATTTTTCACAGCGACTCTGGTTGTATGTACACCAATTTTAACTGTTTCCATAAAAATCCATTGTAAGAACCTCATTAATCAGACCAAATTACAGTGTCGCTAATTATTGACCTCTCAACTTATTTCTTATAATAATTATCTAATTTGACACCTAACATAAATGGCTGTTAAGTCAAATGAGGCAAGGAACAGATTTAATTGGAGACTCTTTTAGCCTTAGCATAGAAGAGAGATAACACTATTACATTGAAGGTAAGTAACTGCTCCATATGCCAATTTTGAAGCATCACTAAAAATGTGGAGTATCATTTTTTCCCATTTGGATTGGCCACCTGGCGTGGAACTCCACATTGGAATTTTTTTCATAAACACCAAGTAATTCATCTCTCCTGTTAATAATTCCTCAAGTAGAATTTCATCCCAAGCAACATTTAAAGTTTCCATGCTTCTTGTATTAATAATTCCCTCTATAGTTAGGGTGAACACTAAGCCTATGGAATCAAAACATTGGAAACTTCAGCAAGCAAAACTCTCTTAGTTAATTTATGCATACTGTAATTATTAGGTTTTAACATATACAAATCTCTCTCAAGTATTCAAGTTTATCCCAATACATTACTACATTTTGCACTTTGCATCTCCAGGGTAATCTTTACTTAGTTTGTCCTTTAATTTGTACAATTACTATTCCATTCCTCAGAGGCATATTTGCACTTTGCATTATTTATTAGCCTCTCCATAAGTCATTAAAACAGTTCCTCTTCAGTAGACGTCACAACACCCATGAAATGTCAACATAAAATTGTTTGCCCTCATTACTTACACTCATGGACTTTTCCATACGTTTAAGTGTGGCATTTATCGTTGCTTTGGAAGTAGAACGGACTGGATGTTGCACCAAATAATACGCTCCTAAAGCGAATAGGTTTTTCAGAGGGAAAGTGGTCAATATAGGATTCACAGGCCATATGAATCGGTACAATTCCGTCAGCCCTCTTGTAAACCCACTCTTAGGAAAGCTTTAATTATGTCAGCATAAAGGCAAAGCTTCATCTGAAATTTAATATGATATCTTCCTAATTTTCATTCAGTGACGGACCTGTCATTCAAAACAGTCATTTAAACTAGGTAGCATTTTCGTTACTTCTGGCACTACTATTAAACACAATTTCTCAGAGGAGTGGGTCTTAGAATCTTCTTCACTCCGAGATTTGCAAATAGTGTCCATAAATTTTGGCTTCTCAGGAGGTACCTCTTCTATAAATTTATTAATTAATTGCTCAGCAAATTGTATCATAATAGGCAGTTAAAAATTCTGGTGTCTTACTCATTTCAGCGGAGCTGAGCCTATATCTGTCCTATGCCATTCAGTAATTATTGGCAATTCCTTGAATGGTTCAGTCTCCCGAAGGTCGTCCCAGTATTGTCCAATTCAAATTTTACATCGTTCAGGTATGCTCCTGAGTAAATGAATCGACCTGGACCTTTCTTCATTTACATTTTATTCCAATGCTATCTAATTCCCAAATTTTAGCGCTGAGCTCAACCACATCCTCTATGGAAGCATTAAATCTGGGGTACGATTTCATGAGTATGGAACACACAGTATGGTATTGTAGTTTTCCTCTAGTCAATGAATTATTATTACGATGAATCCTACCAACGACATGGCCTCCTTCCTGCAGTCTCAAAAGGGTGACACCACATTTCTTACCATACCCTTTACAAAGAAGGCATAATAGTCACTACCTATCAAAATATTTATTTGGCCTACAGAATCAATCACTTACCCCAGAGGTGACAAAATTTACATTATGTGAAGTCTTTCTGTAGCTTTACTAAGCCCTACTGTAGATAATTTCTCTGGAAGTCTATCTACAATTACTGCATTAAACACGTTTTTTTTCTCATTGCCCACCCTGACAGTTATATAGAAGCAGTGTCCGACAATTGAGCCATTTTAATCCGAGAGAAAACCAGATAAAATTTAAGTTGTAGGATCTCATCTTTACTTTTCATACCACAAACATTTTACGTTTTATGAAAGTATGCTGGGATCCTTGGTCCCAATAATGCGTTTTACATTTTTTGATTTTATGCTTTTATCATCAATTTTTAACACTGTAACACAGGTAAGAAGTCTACTTCCACAAAACCATCATTATTAACATTAACACAATTTTACATTAGCCACTGTTTGTGTCAGATTGTCAACATTAAAATTTTATCACATTATCATATAGACCTTTACAACATGACTATATGGTGTCTTCCTTTGTGCATTGATAACAGAAGTTTAATTTGGCATAACAATCCTTACATTGTGATTACCAAACACCTGATACATCTGTCAAGTTCCCCAATCTTTCAACTTTTTCATATCCATGAATGTATGCATTGCAAATCTTAGAAAAATGGTACCCTTGCAAAGAGACAATCTCCTCCTTTCTTGACTGGTTCCCTTATTAACTGGGCTACTCTAGGAGGGTACCTTATTCTTCTACCCTTGTGGAGAATCAATTATTTCTGATTCCTGCTACTTGATATGCACCCAATGCCAACTCTTTTTAGAATTGAAATTTGATTTATTAACATTGGGTTAATTTTTTTCCCTTTGTGAAACTTGACAGATACCCAGAGTTTATGATTGTTGCATCTTTAAAATGATTGGTTGGCTTGGTCTCAACTTCACAATTAATTCTTGTAGACCTAGTCTTAATTCCTCCTCCAGCACCAAAATACCTTGTGATATTTAATCGAGAGCCATTCAAGTGTTTAACCAAGCCTTTATTTTATTCTGTACCAGGCATTCAATAACCAGTCCTGATTCCTCAGATTATATTGATTAACTTAAAGTTTTTGAAGTGCCTCTCCATTTAACTCTAAACTGTTGTAAACCTTTGCAAGTGTGGATCTGGAGATTTTAAATTAACAATGATATTCACTAGATCCAACCCTACTTTGATTCTATATTACCATACGTGACGTCAACAAGTCAACTGCTTCCTTGTAAGAGTCATCCTACATTTGGAAAGGCTTGTATCACTTTTGTGAGCCTCTCCTCTTACCTGTCCTTTGAGGTAAAATAATTTAGTTACACCAGGCTAGACACTCCTGTCAGCACAAGCTGCTTAAAACTTGACAAAAAAATCCTCCCAATTTTTCTCCAGGATTAAATACAGATAAACAAAATTCTGGGAGTTTTGGCAAAGACATATTATTTTGTTGGAGCAGACCTGATAACTGCCTGTTTTACACATTTAATTTAGTTCAAGGCTGACTTTTTAACAAGAAAGAATCTTTTCCCTCTAATTCATAATACTGATTATCATGAGATCTACTCAGTCTCATCTTCTACACAGTTTACTAACAAAACTCCTTCATATTTTGTTGTAATATAATTATTATGAATCATATCTAGTACCTAAAGCATCTAAATACAATTTTACATCATCATATTCACAGTTTCTTGATTCATTAATTCCAAAAATTTATTATATGCCTTGGTACATGACCTTTCATATAGCCTGTAGTGATTCTTTCTTTAACTCAATATTCCAAATGTTTGTCTTTTATAATTTCCTCATTTTCAGTCCATGATGCAATGCATTAAATTCAAACCCAATAATAACACTGATTACAACTCACAACACTGACACAACGCTACCTTTTGAATAAATCCCAGCTACTGAGCAATTATTACATGGAAAAAAATGTAATATAAGTTATTAAATGTACATTAATACTTACTTGGCTCATCAAAATTAATAATAACAAATTAATAATCCTGCCAGAATTTGGCATAGCAAAATTATATACACCATTAATAATTAGCTAAACATGGTTTATCAATTGCACATACCTGATATAAATCTTGGCCAAAATTGGGCTTATCAATTTAATATTAGACATATATAAATCCGTGCCAGAATTTGGCATAGTCAAAAATAATATTATACACAATATAATCTTATCCACACTTGTCGTATCATACACATACACTGATATAATCTTGCCCAGAAGTGTCTTATCAATTATATTATACAAATAATATAAACTTAGCCAGACGAGCTTATGCTTAAACAAAATTATTGTAATTTTATAATCCTCTAACATTAAGTAAAGTTGTGAACTAACATCCACCTCCTTCTGTTATTTCACACATAATTATTTGAGTAATTAAACTAATTAATGCAAGGGGCAAATAAATGTGGAAAATTGCATTATCTGAATGTATCGAAATTATTAACATAACAGTAAATGATAACAAAGATAATTATTATTATCATGTGTACATAGACAAGTAGAATTTTGGGACACCTAGGTCGGCAAAAAAATTTCCCCTTCGATACCTAACACTGTCATAACCACAAGTTGCTCTGGACCTATTTAATAATGAAATATCATCACACCAGAATACTGGTAAATATTATAAATTTTGTGGACTGTATATTAAAAATAATAAATGGTTTTTTATATTACACAATTACAAACAGAAGGAAAAATATATCTTATATCACTCACCAATTTGACTGGAGATTAATGGTATCATACTCAGAAAACCTCACTCTCACTAAATCATGAAAATAATGCAGGCCAGAATTACACACAAATCTAGAAGCTTATCTGAGGTTTCCTGAGCTGTCTGACCAGTCGACGGATATCTCAAGTTACGCAGGAATCACATCCACCATTCGCCTCCTAATTTGAGAGTGTCAAACACAATGTTAACCTCTAGAGCACGAAAAAAATTCTCCCCATTCACCAACGTTTCCTATATACAAATTCACAACCCCAGATGGCTAGTGTCTCTTTCTTTTTTTTCGATAACATACCATCTTTTAAAATACAATATAGGGCATCTAATTATCCTATAAATTACAGTATGTCCGAAAATATAACAGTAATTTTTCCACAAGCAACTGTTAAAATATTATTGTAACAGAAACCTGTACACTCATGCTTGGGGTTAACATAGCTGAAATGCCATCAAGAAGCACTAGTCTGAGCCAATTCACCATAAAGGAAATAACAAACAGTGCAATGGGTGGTGACCCAAAACTGAATCCAATGAAATGTAGAAGTTCCTGCCAGAATACAGATTGAATTCCACATAATTTCACTATCTGTATATACCATTCCACTTCCAAAATAATTCTGGAAACTCATGCACAGCAATAAAAACATCAATCACTGATTACAATACCTACTTCGTGACATAGGAACCAACCAAGTTTCCTCTGCATACTACGCAGGTAGGGAAATAACACAGAAACATGATACTATACACGAGAATGACTAAAATTCATTTATTACATATATGGTGTGGTGGGACAGCGGCCCATTGT
The DNA here is from genome assembly GCF_026875155.1 of Cherax quadricarinatus. Classification (NCBI taxonomy): domain Eukaryota; kingdom Metazoa; phylum Arthropoda; class Malacostraca; order Decapoda; family Parastacidae; genus Cherax; species Cherax quadricarinatus. Next base: position 81,635,302 of record NC_069401.1, on the reverse strand, counting down.
TTTATAGGGCCACCACAACGCCATTGTTGTTGGTGTTTATAGGGCCACACAACGGCCATTGTTGTGGGTTTATAGGGACACCACAACGGCCATTCCTTGCCCTGACACTTGTGTAGAGAACCTAGGATAACCCAAAAAAGCCAGACGGTGTGACTTATAATTGCTACACTCTTAATGCTACATTTAATTGCTACACTTTTAATGCTGCACTCTTAATGCTACACTTAATCGCTACACTCTTAATGGTACACTTAGTCACTGACTCCTGCTTTAGTATTGTACTTATCGTAAAGTGGTACTCTGTACTGCTGGTCAAGTCCTTAACCCTCCACCTAGTTTGTTTATCCATGATTTCCTGCTTTAATTCCATGGAAATCATCCTCTTTTTCTTCTCAACACTGTCCTTTGCACTTGCTTTCTTAGGACCCATGGTTAGAAACAAGAAATTTCGCAAAATAACTGCACGAAACGTAAGCAAACATGAGTAATTCCCCTCCACCAAAGTGGAGTGGCCTAGCCATCCTCGTGGTGGCATTCAGAAAACTCACTTATAACACAAATACAGCAAAGGTCTGCCACTGCTATTTCATGGTTGTCTGCCACTGGCTTCTCCTTCATGTTGTCGGCCCACAGCTGCTCACTTTGTCCTGCACTGCTGCTTCATTGATGTCTGCCACTGCTGCTTCATGAAGTCGCCACTGCTTGCTCATGATGTCTGCCACTCTGCTTCAGCTGTCTGCCACTGCTGCTTCATGATGTCTGCCACTGCTGCTTCATGTTGTCTGCCACTGCTGCTTCATGATGTCTGCCACTGCTGCTTCATGATGCCTGCCACTGCTGCTTCATGTTCTCTGCCACTACTGCTTCATGTTGTCTGACACTGCTGCTTCATGATGTCTGCCACTGCTACCTCATGATGTCTGCCACTGCTACCTCATGTCTGCTCCCACTTATGCTAGATTGTTAAAGAGCTTTCCAATATGTGAAGGTTGAGGGGCAGTGCCAATCGGACAGGTATTGGATGGTGACGTACGTCATTTGTTTACTCTTGAACATCGCCAAAGAATAGAACATTTCTTTCTACTTTGAGCTCAATTTTGAGGTACTTTCCGTCGTGAATCCAATCGAAATCATATCAATTTCTGTAGTATATCTTCCATTCTATTAAATGAGACCAAAAAAACGAGAATACAACCATGAAAACCATACGAAAATATACTGCTAAGGGGAGGCTAAGGGCTGAGAAGTGAATTCCGCTATTAATGGTCCATTTTTTTTTCAGTTTTGGTGTACGTTAAGAAGCATCTTTCCATCATTCATTGCCCAAGCTTCAATAAGATAGTCCAACAAACAACTGAGATCCAATTCCCTAGATCAAGAGCAGGAGCCCCTCACCAGCGTCAAGGAGCCTCCCTTGAGGCACGCTCGCATCTGGAAATTTTGCATGCGTCTGGAAGCAAAAAATCGACCGAGCAACTGCTCGTATCTGGAAAAACTCTCACGTGGATGCACTCGTAAGTAAAGGTTCCACTAGTAGAACAGGGCGAGCAGACAGGTGAAGCATAGAATACATAAACTGGAAGGCAGGTGTGGGTAGGTCAGGTGTGAGTCAAATCAGGCCAGGTATAGAAGCACTGTAGACTGTCACACACAGACTCCACATACACACTCATACACCATAACACACAATCCTACCACTACTTTTCACACTCTTAATAAACCCACACTCACATAGTTTCAAACACACACACACACTTACACAAGTGGAGTGGAGAAGTCACGCATGCTTGAGCTCGTGAATTTGTGTTTTTTTCTGACTATACCACAGGGATATAGGTGTGGAATATAGGCATGTGCAAACATAAGAGTGCATATAATCACTTAAACCCCGAGAAAAGGAAATATCAATTGGAACCAGGCCTATGATCATAGTGTTGCCACACAATACATAGTGGCGTTCGAAGAATAAGTGAGACCCAAGATCAGGGAAATAAGAGATAAGCATAGATGTGTCGATAAATACAGTGAGTGAGTAAGAAAGCTGGATGAACTAGTAACTACAGTGCCTACGGGAAAGTGGGGAAACAAGCATATGACTGAGGAGGCATTGAGCAGTGGCAACTACGCGGGACCCAGGAGCCAAGAGACGTACTGAGACTTTTGTGGTTATATGTCGGGACTGGGTCTGGCTCTGCAAACGCTGATAGCTGAGGGTCCTAAAACCCTGCTCTGGACAGCTGAATATCATTATAGAGCACTCAAAGCTTAGTTAAGGGGAGTAACTAGAAAGGGACTTTAGCGGTGCCACACACACATCAGAGTAGTGCACAGGAGCATAGGCCAGGACATACACATCTATACTGCAAGCTAGTTTGTTCAGGCACACACAGGTACTGTGCATGGATTGCCATACATAGTAGCATAGTGTAGAGAAACTGGGGATAGCCCAAGAAGTTAGACATAGATCTGTTTTACTGCTAAAATTAAGGTAGAATCCAGCGAAGCATGCAGGCGCATAGGCTAGGACAAATACACCCATACTGCAAGCTAGTTAGTTCAGGCACCCACAGGTACTGTGCATGGATTGCCATACATAGCAACTCAGTGAGGATAACTCAAGAGGTCAGACTAAGATCTGTTTTACTGCTAAATTAAGGAAGAATGCTTGGGAGACAGGACAGCAAGGCACATACACACTCACACTCACTCACGCCCAGAGCTAAGAGGATTGTCCTACGAAGAAAGTTTGAGGGAAATCGGCCTGACGACTCTGGAGGACAGGAGGGTCAGGGGAGACATGATAACGACATATAAAATACTGCACGGAATAGACAATGTGGACAAAGATGGGATGTTCCAGAGAAGGGACACAGACACAAGAGGTCACAATTGGAAGTTGAAGAATCAGATGAATCAAAGGGATGTTAGGAAGTATTTCTTCAGTCATAGAGTAGTCAGGCCGTGGAATAGCCTAGAAAGTGACGTAGTGGAGGCGGGAACCATACATAGTTTTAAGGCGAGGTATGATAAAGCTCATGGGACAGGGAGAGAGAGAGGACCTAGTAGTAATCAGCAAAGAGGCAGGGCCAGGAGCTATGAATCGACCCCTGCAACCACAAATAGGTGAGTACAAACAGGTGAGTACACATGTGAAGGGCCATAGATCCACACCATACCCTAGCGGTTACCTCTATTTCTTCCCTCCTCCCCCCTTCCTCCTCCCCCAACACCCTATCACCCTCCCTCTCCCTCTCTCTCCCTCCCTCTCTATCCCTCTCTCTCTCTCTCTCTCTTTTTTTTACATAGGGTTTGACAAGGTTAAGGATCCATAGCTTTAATGACAATCTATTTATAGATTAAGGATTCCTAACTTTATTGGCAAGCTAAGAGCTGTTACCTACATCAGCTCATTTAAAAGCATTTTTATTGTTATGAGACATACAAGTAGGGAACAGGATGAAGTTGGAGCCATCTGTGGGCCAGCATTTTCATTTGATCAACTGACTTTATCTCGTTGACATCATTATGCTGTATGAATGTGTTCCATACTCGAGTCATCCTGGGTATATATGATCTCAGAAAGAGTGATGTTCTGGAGAAGGGTACAGCCAGAGTGAAGTTGCTGCTTTCTGCTCGTCTTGTGGCATAAAAGCTTGTTTCATGCTGTCCTCGAAGTGGATCCAAGTGTGGTACTTTGACAATATTGGCCTTGTACATAACAGTAAGACCACCCACATCCCTCCTGTGTTGAAGGCTCTGCTTAAATGACAGATCTATCCAGGATGGGTCCAGGCGAGAGATGAGACGCCTTGCTCTGCTCTCCACTCTGTCAAGCAGTCGCAGATGAGAGAGGGGGCAGGCAAACCAAGAAAGTGGAGCATACTCAAGGTGTGAACGTACTTGTGCCTCGTACAGAATCTTGCAACCCCTACTGTCAAGCAGATGCGAGATACGGCGAAGCGCTGTAAGCTGCCTCATTTGCAAGATTTACAACATGGTTCTTCATGGTCAGTTTGGAGTCAAATTTCACCCCAAAGATATCAACTTCTTCTCCAGGTGCCAACACCCTCCCATTCATCCTTACTACTGCACCAGCATACCATCACGGTGCCTAGAGACGATCATCATTTGCATTTTCTCAGGTGCAAATGTTACTTGCCATCTATTTCCCCAAGCTGATATAGCTCTCAGCTGGTGATTGATGTAGCTTAGAGCAGCTGGCATTTCTTTTCTTGGATAAGTGAATGTCAGTGTACAGTCATCTGCATATGCATGGGATTCTGGGATGAGATGAAGGTCATTGAAGTAGACATTCCATAACAATGGTCCCAGTACGCATCCTTGTGGAACACTTGCCCCAATAGGATGTCTTGCTGATTCCGTTCCATTGAGAACTACCCTTAGAGATCTACCATGAATGTAATCATTGAGGAGACATAGCGTAGAGCCTGCAATTCCCAGTGCTCGAAGTTTTGCTAAGAGGCCCTGGTGCCACACCCAGTCGAAAGCACCAGCAATGTCCAGTGCTACCACACATCTGACTTTGGATACATCCAGTGACTGGTGCCACTTAGTGGAGAGGTTTAACAACAGATCAGCAGCACAGTAACCTTTCCTGAAGCCATATTGACGGTCACACAGTAGTGAGTGGTAGTCAAAAAACTGTCATTTGTCTAGAGATTATTGTCTCAAGGAGCTTGCCAGTGATTGACAGGAGAGACACTAGTCTGTAGTTGCTGATTTCTGCTCTGCTCTTTCCTCTTTCCATAGAGAGGGTCATTTACACTGTACTAGGCAGCTGGTGCTGCTAGGTGCTGATAGCTGGTCTGCACATCTTCTCAGCAATCTTGGGCTCAACTTGTCTGGGCCCACAGCCTTTTCTTGGTCAAGTGATTTAAGAAGGAAATGCACCTCCTCCTGCCTTATTGTCACCACTGACAGTTTTGACACAGTTCTTGCAGCTAGCCACGGAGGGTCCCTTGCTGGATCAGGAACTTGCATTTTGGTAGCAAAGTGTTCGGCAAAGAGGTCCACCTTCTCTTGACTACTAGTAGAGGTGGTCCCATCCTATCGATTTAGAGTGGAGTGAGTTCATCAGGCAGATAGCCTTGTCTGTCCTTGGCCAGGGACCACCAGGTTTTGGAGCCTAACCTACCTGTTGCTAGCCTTCTTTTTGAGTCCACCTCCCATTTAGCAATGGCCCACTTTTGAACGTCACCCATATGCCTACAGGCTTGCTTGTGCAAGTTCTTGTTATAGGTGGTAGGATGTCTCTTATACCTTTGCCATGCTTTGTACTTAGCAATAGCAGCCTTTCTACAAGGAAAGCCAAACCAAGGCTGATCTGTAGGCTTCATCACATTTTGCAGGTGAGGAATGTGTTCTTGTTGTAGATTAAGGATGTGTCAAGTGAAGGCTTTCACTTGGTTATCAACATCCCCTTGGAGAAGAGCATTCCAGTCGGTGGTGGCGAGCTCAGAGCAAAGGGCTGGCCAATTACCTCTTTCCCATAGCCAGGTTGTGCGTGTAGACTCACCTCGTTCAGTTGGGATCTTAAGTGTCGTAAAAACAGTTTTTTGGTCAAAGGATCCAACGTAGCCGAGGAGTTGACAAGTGACTATACCTTCTGCCAGATCACTCACTACTGGGTCCAGGGAGGAGCCAGAGATGTGAGTAGGGAAATCAACAAAGTTTCTCATGTTAAATATTGCAAGAAGGTCATCAAAGTCCCTCTGTATAAGGTGACAGTTGAGGTCACCAACAATTATGATATGTTGACAGTTGTGTTGTAGCAGAAGGGAGTCCATATTTTCCATTAGGAAGTTGATGGGTCTGCTGTTGCCACTGAGGTCTGTACATTGCACATGCTAGTACAGAGGTACTAGTGTTTATGCAGAGCTTGAAGAGCAACATTTGAAGATGAGTAGGGGTGGCAACATCAATGTGCTGGGCATGAACACTTTTAGAGAAGCACACAGCACTCTCTCTCTCTCTCTCTCTCTCTCTCTCTTCTCTCTCTCTCTCTCTCTCTCTCTCTTCTCCCCTCTCTCTCTCTCTCTTCTCTCTCTCTCTCTCTCTCTCTTCTCTCTCTCTCTCTCTCTCTCTCTCTCTTTCTCCCTCTTCCTCTCCACCCCTCTTCTCTCTCCCCCTTTCCCACCTCATATGCTTCTCTCCCCTGCCCTGCCTCCCCCCTTCCCCTCCCTACAACACCCAGTTATCACAAACACCCACTCAAGAGCTCACACATTTGTTCTGGGGTTCAGTGGGTTACCCAAGAAGGCCAAGAACCAAGGGTCTGATGGAACCAGGAAGGGGAGATTGGGAGGCAGAGCTCAAAAAAGAGGATGAAGTCTGGGGAAGGAAACTAGAAGAGCTTGGCAGGAAAATGGAGGAGAGGATAGCTGCAGAGAGCAGGAAGTGGAAGCAACAAGCCATAGAAGCAGAAGCTAAGATACAGTGCTTAGAAGAGGAAATGAAAAACCTGAAACAGCTTAAAGAGAAAAATGACGGTACAGACATAACATCAGGAGCTTCTGCATCAGAAACAGACAAGTGGCCTGGAGGGAGCATAGATGCTATACTGCATACAAGGGCTCTACCACACCCATATGGGGCCAAGGCAAAGATGAGGAGCACACTAGGAACAAATGAGAGGTCTGAAGACAACGAAGAGGCTATGATACATGCAGAGACTCTAACAGACACCTGCAAAGGCCAGAAACAACTCTGTAGAAAAGAAAGTCCACTGAGCATAGGGGCCTCAGCCAGGGAAGGGCTTGAAGAAAGGAATGCTTCAATGGAAGGAACTAAACTCCTCAGAGGATGCAATGGGAGACACAGTGGGACAAGGAAAGGGCAAGATCAGTTTTTGTCTACAGGCTCCAGGAAGTTGAAGGGGAAACTTATGATGAAAGGAAACAAGAGGAGAAAAAAGTGATTGAAGGTATCATAAAAGCAATAGGTGAGGGCGACATGACCCAGGTGGCAAATTTTCGGAGAATTGGGTGGTTTGCAAAGGAATGGAAACGACTTCTCAAAGTAATTTTCAAGGCAGAATCAACTCAAACCATAATTCTGCAGGAGAAAGCATGACTGAGAGACAAACAAGAGTACCAGAGTGTGTACCTCTCTCAGTAGTAGTAACCAGTTACCAGTAACCAGTGTACCAGTAGTTGACTCACTACCAACCGTCTCTGCCTGAGTCACTGTCTGAATTCATATTGTGCTGACCACAGCAGTATTCAAAGACCCCCTCACATATGGGTACGTGGGCGGCCAGTCAGTTTTACGAGAGTGAGAAAAGGGGAAAAAAGGGTTTACGGTTTAAAAGGGCGCCCCCACATTATTGAAATTATACGTACTCCCAGCCCTGAGTTTTTCTTTCCCCAATCCACGTGTTCGAAACTCTCACATGATAAATGGTCCCAAACGGTTTGGGAGCGTGGATTTAAGTTTTAAGGGAAATTTAAAAGGGACGTTAGAAACTGTGAGTAGCCGGCAGGGCAAAGGTGAACCTCCAGCTACCCCGTTTTAACCCCCCCCCAAACCCCCCTCCAACCGCAACCCTTTTTTGCGGGCCCGTTTCAAGTTCCTGGCTTAGTTTCCGTGTGCTAATTGTTTCCCAATTTTCCGGGGGGGTTGCCCCCGGTTTTTGAAATTTAAAAGCCAGCCCAGTAAGCCAGACTGTGGAAGTAAACCGCCTCAGCCTATCATCCGGGCCTGTTTTCCTGTCATCCACCTCCCTCCCCCCGTGCTGTGGGGAAACCCGTTACACTTTTTCCATCAGCCATTTCGGGGGGTTAAGCCACCCCACCCAACCCCAGTTTCAAACCCCAACTGGAGAAAAGAAAGGGCCACGCAGTAAGAAGAAGCCAAGTTCCTCTGAAGTATTGTCTATATCGCTTTGTGCCCCCTGGGATGCAAGAGGTTTTCCCCATTCCTGGGATGAGGGGCCCTTATCAACCCCCTTTCGTGGGTAGCGGGAGGGGACGCCATGCGCCACCCCCAACCCCCCCCCCCCCCCCCAACCCCGTTTATACACTTTTCCCTCCCCCAAACCCCACCACCAACCACCCACCACCACCCCCCAAACCTATCTACCTGTGGTTGTTTGCCCCCCTTTGTCCCGGGGTCCAAATACTGTTTTGGCTCACAAAATTTGGTCAAGAAGTAGCTGACACCAACGAAAAACCCCAAATTATGCGAGTTCACCAGAAAGCGCATTTCTTCACGAGCAGTGTGATGCCCGGGCGCCCATCACCTTTCGGGGACCCCTTTCCCTCACCAGTCATAAAGCGACTACTACAGACTTCTGTAAATAATTTTTTTTTGTTTAGGGGACTTTTTCGGCTTTTAAAAGGGACATTTGCGTGTGTGAGCCTTTTATAGTAATTTTTGTGTACTCTAAACCTTGTGTTTTCAGTGTAGACCCAGTTTTCTTGACTTCTTAAATTTTTTTTTTAATTTTATTTTTCGGGTTTTTTGCTCATTTTTAAAAATTTTTTTATCTGTGTTTTTTTTTATGCTACCTCTGTCTGTAAAAGTATTATTGTGTAGTGAAACCAGTAGCCCATTTCGGTGTGAAGTGATTTTTTTTTTTATCGTGTTTTCTTTCAGCGTTGTTTTCCCGAAATTTGTCACGGGAAGTTCATGCAGTGAAATTCCCCCCATTTTAAAAATTACCCATTTTTTTCTATGTTGTCTTTTTTTCGTATGCCGCAGGGTCTCTTCCCCCAAATTTTTTTCGCGGGACTGTGAAACCATTATTTTTCCCAGCAAATTTTTGGCGACCCAGTCACAGCAAATTTTGTTTGAAAGAATATACAAAAAAGTTTTTTAATGAATACTGTTTTGTTGGTCCCCTGCCACTGTAAGTTTTACCTCCCGGGTTTTTGTTCCTTTTTTTTTATTTTTATTCATTTTTTTTATATTTCTTTGAAAAAACCCCCCTCTTAAATTGCAATTTAAATTTTATTTTAAAACTAAAGTGTTTTTTTTTACCCCTTTTGGGAGTTAAAATTGTTTTTTCTAATTTAAAATTAAGAGAAAAAAGGTGTTCAATCATTTTTTTTCATTTTTTTATTTCATTTTTTTAAAATCGTTTTTCCCCCAGGGGTAACTTTTTTTGCTGAAAGTGATTATTTTCTACACTTTTTTTGGGTTGCACTTGTTCAGCATAAATTTTTTTTTTCCCTTTTATTGAATTTTTTTCATTATATTCTAATTTTGTTATCTTTTCTTAGAAAATCCCCTTAAAATTTTCCCCATTAACAATTTGAAATTTTTTATTTTCTACTTTTACATGATTTAAAATTAAAATTAATTAATTTTCTTTTTTTACCCAAAGGGTAAGACGCTCATTTTGCATTTAAATTCAGTCCCCAAAGTAATTTTTTTATTTGTATTTTAAAAAAAAAAATTTTTTTTATTTTGGCCAAAAAGCCCCCTTCACATTGATTTTGCCCTTCCTTTGCGTGTATCTTAAAACATTTTTTTTTATTCTGCAAATTAGTTGCATCTCTTTTTTTTCCCAATTTTTAGCATTTTGTTTTCATTTTTATTGTTCATTTTTTTTTGGGGCCTTTTTTGGTTCCCGTGAAATTTTGCCATTTTTTTCACATACCGTCAAGTGATATTTGGGGAATGCGACACTCGGGCCCTCTCAGGCACGGGTTTACTCCTTCATCAGCCCCTCAAAATTTCCCTTCCCGACTAAACAGACCGCCCAGACCCGAGATCCCAATAGTTAAAACTCGTGTTTCCCCTTGATGCGTTACCTTTATTAAATTTGGCCATGTACAAAGTTTTGAACAGGTTTACTGCCATTCGTTCTCGTGTTAGTGCTCTGGGTTTGAAGGTCCTCCTTCAGGGGAAAAAGTCTTATCAAATTCAAAAAGAAGCTCTTCATCGATCCCCTTTCGGGCTGTTCATGTTTTTGATCCCCCTTGAAAACCCGTGACTTCAGGAATCTTACTAAGTGGTCCCAATATGAAACTTTTTTCGTTCTTTCCTTGCCCCAGAAAAAAAAAGCTGACCATATGCTTTCTTAGGGAACAAATGAATCCCACACCCATGAGTAATGAATCGTTGGGGTGCATTTGCTTTTAATTTAGACAAATTTTTATCATCATTTATAAATGCGGGCCCAGTCATTTATCTTTTTCCCAAAAAGGGGGTTAAAACCATTCACAAGAACCTTTGCAAAAAAAGGGAAAGCTTTTGGAGAAATTAAAAAAATAATGCCCCCTGTTTTCCGTTGGGGGTTTTTATGAGGCTCACCCCCCAAACCCTGTGACAGGGAAACCACTTACCCCTTAAATCATGTACTTCCCTTGTCCCCCCCAGGGAAATTTCCCCCTGAAATAAAAAGAAAATGTCACACAATCCCTTCAGCCCTTGCACCACCTCTTTTTTCCCGCCACAGAGACAAATCGGGGTTTCGTAAAAACCCCACCCTCAGAATAAACCAAAACCAGTGTACAGAGTCGTTATACCCCTCGTAAGTATTCTTTAGTCCCATTCAGTAACCATAGTCGGCGGATTGTTAAAACCCTGGGTTTCCGGGGCCATATTGAATTAATTGTCCTGTTTGTTCCCCAAAAGAGACGTCGTTTGATGGGGTACCCAAAATCTTCCCACTGTACTTATCATAGAAACATGGACATGACACATCTGAGTCAATGCTCTCTATAACCTTCAGTACCTGGGGTCTTTCCGGGGCCTTTCCCAAACCGCAAAAACCCCGTAAGGAAACAGATTTCGGGGTTTTTCAAAAAAACCCAAACCAGGCTTATTCTTCCATTCTAAAAATTTCCCAAAGGAACCCCCAAGGCTCATTTTTTCCCAATTCTAAAAACCAAAGAACCAGGTTCTTTCCCCCCCAAATTGGGGGGGGAAATTTCGAGCCCCCCAAATTTCAAACCGTCCCATGGTGACAGTGGGTGATAATATTTACACCATCCCCGTTCAAAATTTCCTTTTAAAAGCCTTAAGCATTCGAAATGACAACCCTGCTGATGATGGCTTCACATTCTCTGACTGGGATGTTTTTGGGGATAAAGTAGAACAAGCCCTTTTCTGATGAAACCCCACCTTTTGTTTGCACTTAACTTCCAATGCAACCATAGGCCCTTAGTGAAAGCATTTTTAAAAAAGGCGCCCGTTCATTGTTCATGGATTTGGGTTCCAAAAGCCCAATATTTTTTGGGTTTTGTTTTTTTTAAGATAAGCAGTTACGAAAAGTCCTTCTGTAAAACCGATTCATGTGTCCTCCCTTAGTGGAGTAGCTGGTTCCACCTGCGTGTCCGGGGGTGGGATTTTTCCCTAACCTTTTCTACCCAAAGGTAGAGATTCACTGCTTTTTTTCCTTGTTGTCGCCCAAATTTACTTTCCCTTTGACCTTTGCTGGGCTTTGTTCCATGCGGGGACTTACGCATTGTGCCGACCCAAAATCGATCCCCCCCATGCCAAATTGAGGGGACTTGTTTTTTTTCCATTCTGGGGTTTACCCGCTTGGTCAGAAATCTGTCATACGCTGCAGAGTATGATGTAGGATTAATTTCCTTAAAACCCAATGCATTCTCAGTACGAACCCAAGGGGGTCAGGCCGGGTTTAATTTTTTCCCACTCCACCCAAGTGTTCCCCCCCTATACCTTCAGACTTGCGGGATAGCCTTTCCCTAAAGTTCCGGGGCACTCAGATTCCCTTTGGGATTGCAAACCAAACCCTGAAATGACTGCTAGTTCGAATTTATTTTTTCTCCACAGGGTGCCTAGTAATCCCCATCCCCGGGAAATGTCACTTGCCGTCTGCAGAAAGAAAACTCTGTTGGGGGTTAGTGCTCTCCCTAAGTGTCTGTTGTTTTTCCCCAGTGTTCCAGAGGTGAAACGTCCTAGTTGACAGTGATTCCTGCAAAGTAAAAGGTTTTATTTGTTGAAAAACCCTCCTTACCCTTTGTAAGGGGATAGTAAAATCCATTTTTTCCTGGGCCCAAAACTTCTTTTTCACAGTGTTGCCTCAGAGCAAAAAAAAAAAACCAACCCCCGTTGACCCTATTCCTTCCTTACCCTGTTTAGGGAGGGGGTTTATTTTTCACCTGACCAGTGGGTCGGGGCTTATTTCTTTACCGGGGAGAAACCCCATCCACTTCACTGGAAACAATCGTTCCCCAGTTGGGAGAAAACTTTCCCCCGACTTCCCCGATGAAGTTTAAGCGTTTGGGTTGACTCGTTGAAAGGGAAGTCGGGAAACCCTTGCTTTACCAGGTTTTAGAAGATGGGTATAACGAACCTTTTTGTTTCCCCTCCTATTCCACTTGAAACCTGGGGACAAGGGGCCTATCTACAAAACCTGCATACAGAAGGGCCCCTTTACAAGTTTTCTGTCAAAAGAAAATTGATCAATTTAAATGCTTGTGATGGAGTTATTGCCCTAGCAATTCACCTTGGAAAGCAAAACCCTTTATCCTAGACCTTTAAAAAGGATGGTACTTGGCGCCCCCGAAAATTTACTTTAGGAATTAAAAAGCGAAAACCATTCCAGATCGTTTCCCCCCACTCCTGTAACCCCCCCCGGGGGGGTTTTTTTACCCCTAACATCGGGGATAACAAAGTTTTTTTCAAAACCCCGGGTTTGTTACAAGGGTTTTTGGGAAGTCCCTCTTCACGAGGACAGCCAAAGCTACCTTTCCCTTCTCCACTCCTCAGGTCAATTTTCACCCTCCGATGGCCTTTGGATACGAACTTTCCCCTAACACCTTTTCAAAGGCCCCTGACAAAAACTTTTAAGGGCTCAAAAGGTTTAAAGCAAATTATGGTGTACTTAGATGACCCTAATCGAAACTAAAGACGGGGATACACATTGAAAAAAACTTGAGTAGTACTTGGTAAGCCTTTTAAGAAAAACCAATTTAAAGATCAAACTGTCTTTTTTGTCAATTTTTTTAGATCAGAAATTAAGTTTCTTGGTCACGTATCCCCTCCTAGAGGGGTTTAAAAGACTGACCAAAGTAAAGTAACTGCAGTTTCAAATTTTTCCAAAATCCCAAAACTGCTGAGCGTAAGATCCTTTGTGGGCCCTTTGCAGGTTTTTATTTGGGTCTTTTATTCCAATTTTTTTTTCCAACTGTTTCCCCTAACGAGTTGCTTAAGAAGAAAAGCTCCTTTTTTTTTGGACCTTTCCGTCCCAAGGGGAAAAAGGTTCCAAACTCAAAAGAAAAATAAACATTGCTCAAATTTTGAAATTTCCCGATTTATCTAAGCCCCTTTTATTTGACCAAATGATTTCTAGTTTAAAATTGGGATAGGCCCGTACTAGCTCAGAAGGCCCATGGGGGGTACAACCCCAGTTTTCATTTGCTAGCCCGGGCCTTACGAAGGCTGAACCTAAATTTTACGTAAAATGAGCAAGAAGCTTTACAATAGTTTGGTCTTTTTAAAAAATTCCCAGACATTTTTTATCAGTTCTCTTTCATGCTTTACAGACCAAAGCTCCACTGATAAACCTTTATTCCAAACAAACAACCAAATGGGAAAGGGTTTGGCCCCGATGGGCCTTACTATCCAAGAGTTCAATCCCACCTTTTTTAGCATTTTTCCTGGCAAGTCAAATGTAGTCCCCAGATGCCCCTTTTCGCGCATGTTAGTATATAATGGGAGCCCCCCCACCCCCCCAAAAAACCCCCCCCCCCCCCCCCCCCCTTTTTCCCCCCCCCCCCCCCCCCCCCACCCACCCCCAACCCCCCCACCCAAACCCTATTTGTCAAGGGAAAAACCAAAGGGGGGTTACTTTTGGGTTTTTTTCGGAAACCCGCCCCGATTTTTGGGTTTCTTTCCCCTTTTTTCCCGAAGATTATATCAGTTAAAATTCCACAGTCCTGGGAAAGGGCCCTTTCAGGAAATTCACGATTTTAAACCCGGTGTTGCACACCCTGGGATGGATCGTTCCCGTAAAACAAACCAATTGGGAAAAACTTTTGGCCTCGTTATTGGGAACGATATTTTCCCGGTAGGGTTTGAAATGTAGTGGGCTGCATGCAAAAAAAAAAAGGTAATTTTCTAATGGTCCAAAAACCCAAACCAAATATATCCAAAATATTTGCGAAACCCTGGGAAAAATTTTCGTAATTTTTTAACTAATTTCCCAAAGTTTTCCCCCCAAGGGAACAAACATCTGTGTGTTTTTGGTAGACCCTTTTTACCAGATTTGTAGTTAAATTCCAAAGGGAGATAAGATGCAGAGGGCAGTAGCTAAAAACATTTAAAAACGCATTATCTGCAGGGATACCCCCCCTAAGTTTCCCCATAACAGAAAAGGAGGGGAAAACCCGGAAAAGAGATTCCCTTTTTAAAAATTTTTGTACCTTGTACAAGATCTCAAATCCCCATTTTTCCTCCCTCATCCCTTTCCGCAATGGGTTAGCGGAACGAAACCCCAAAAAGAAAGTCCTTTTGTCTTGAGAGCCACTATCAATCCCAACGTGAAACTTGGGATGAAAATTTTACCCGGGTGTGCAGTGTGCTATAAAATTCCCCGCTTACAAAGTTTCTATAGGTGACACTCCACATTAAGCTTTTTATGGGTAGATTAAAAGTTTCCCCCATGAGTTTCTATATCTAATCCGAAACCAAATTACAACCCCGATGATTTCCCGCAACTCGTACCAGCTTAGCTCAAAATGTTTTTTTGAAAATCCGTGAAAAAACTTCAAAATCAAAAAAGCAAATTTACAAAAAGTCGCAAACACTCGGAAACAAAAAACCATCCAAAAACAAAGTACGTTCGAGATTTTTGCTGATTAACTTTAAAAAAAAAGTCTGCAAATGCCAAAACTTTATCAAAAGTTGTTGGGCCTTATCGGGAAAATTAAATATCACGGGAATAAGTATAAGGTTAAGAATTTGTTTCTGGGCATATAAAGAAAACGCATTTAGATCTATGAAGTTAGTATGTGATGATAATGATGTTCCAACCCAATAATGTGACAGACTCTAAAAAATCCTCCTGACCTTTTCCCCCTTTTCCTCTGATTTCTCCGTCAGACGATCAAAACCCGAATGTCGTTTTTCCCCAAACACCAGGGTTTTAGAAAACCTCAAGTTCAAATTTTTTAACCCCCAATTTTAGATTTGCCTCAAATACAGATTAGTTAGCCCAAAGCAAGAGTTTTATCCTCCCCAAAAGATGACCTCATTCTGCATGTCAATCTCACCCTAGCAGAGTTGGGGTTAAAAAAGTAAATAAACCCCGTATAGATGAAAAATTACAGTATCAACTTTATCAGTAATTTAAAAATTTTTTTTTTTGGGTTTTAGTTCTCCCCCGGATTCTGAAGGGTTTAAAATCTAATTTTTAGTGCACCCAATTTGCCTTTCTGTTAAACACTCTTTTTTGTATATATTCTTCCGGGAGAATCCCCCGATCACATGAAAACAGATTTATCAATCAAATTTTTTTTTATCACTTATTGTGTAAACCCCAACTTGAGGTTTTTTAAAACGATGAGTTGTGCTTAAATTTTACCTTGTATTGCATTTTCGTTTCAGTTACGTAAGCTTCCTTTCCCAAAGTTCTCTTATGTATGTTAAATGTTTAATTATTGTGTTTCTTTTACATTGTATTGAATCAGCCCAAGCCATTACCTGCCATTCTATTTTTTAAATTTGTTGTATGTTGGGGCGACATACGTTAGCGGCGCCCCCAGCTTCATTTGTAGTTTAAACCGTTACCATAACCAGTGTACCGTATTGAAATCACTACCAACCCCCTTCATGCCCGTTTTTTCCCCCCCCCCCCCCCCCCCCCCCCCCCCCCCCCCCCCCCCCCCCCCCCCCCCCCCCCCCCCCCCCCCCCCCCCCCCCCCCCCCCCCCCCCCCCCCCCCCCCCCCCCCCCCCCCCCCCCCCCCCCCCCCCCCCCCCCCCCCCCCCCCCCCCCCCCCCCAAAAAACCCCCCCCCCCCCCCCCCCCCCCCCCCCCCCCCCCCCCCCCCCCCCTCGGTCCGGGAATTAAGGGAAAAAAAAGAAAAAACCCCCCAAGGGGGGGGGAGAAAAAAGGAGAAAGGGTTTTCTTTAAAACAATCGGGGAATTAAAACCCAGTTTAAATTTTTCCAAACTTTGGTTTTTTGCAAAGGGGCGGGAAAACCCAAAGGAAATTTTAAGGCAGAATCAAAAAAAAAAAAAACCAAAAAGGGAAAGCAAAAAATTTAGAGGGAAAAAAGAGGGAAAAGGGGGGGGTACCCCGCAAAAGAACAAAGGGGAGAAAAAGAAGGCAAAGGCTTGATAACCAGAAAGGAAAAATAAAAAAACGAAAGGAGAAACAAGGGAATGACAAAGATGAGCAGAAGAACCCACATGCAGGTGGAAGGGGAAATACATGCTCCAGAAACACTCACAGAAGGTCTCCAACTGTGACAACCCCAAGGCAATTGAGCAATCTAAACCAGCACTCACACACTGATCCCTCTGCCCCCACACCCAACACCACAAACCCCACACATACAGCAACTCCCTATGGAAACTCTGCTCCACCCCCATTGCAACCCCCTGTAGGCCCCTGCCAGGGCTTCCGATCCCCCAACCCCAATCTTCTCCCAGGATCACCGTATTATAAAAGAAGTTGAAGGTTTGGTACACAAACGCAGATGGAATAACAAATAAATATGAGGAGTGCCATGAAAGAATCAGTGAGAAGTCAACAGACATCATAGCAATCACAGAAACAAAACTCACTGAGACAATAACAGATGCAATCTTCCCACCAGGATATCAGATCCTGAGGAAAGATAGAAGAAGCAGAAGGGGAGGAGGGGTTGTACTGCTCATAAAAGACCAATGGAGATTTGAGGAAATGGAAGGCATGGACGAGATTGGAGGAAAGGACTACATAGTAGGTACACTTCAGTCTGGGGAACATAAGGTAGTCATTGCAGTGACGTATAATCCACTACAAAACTGCAGGAGGCCAAGAGTGGAATATGAAGAGAGCAACAGAGCAATGGTGGGCACACTGGCCGAGGAGGCAAGAAGAGCTCACTCGAGCAGAGCAAAGTTACTGGCTATGGGCAATTTCAACCACAGGGAGATCGACTGGGAAAGCCTGGAGCCATACGGGGGTCCTGAAACATGGAGAAACCAAGATGATGGATGTGGTACTGGGAAAAACCTTATGCATCAAAATGTTAAGGACACTACCAGAGAGAGAGGGGGGGATGAACCAGCAAGATTAGACCTTGTGTTCACCCTGAGCAGTTCAGACATCGACCATTTGTCAACTGGTCTTGGAGGCGGTAGAAGGTGCTCACCAGACCACCTTATGGTGTGCTTCTCCTGGCCTTAGAGAGTATTTACAGGACAGGTGATGTCTGCCCGGGCTCACCACCTACGCTGGCCAACTGTGGGCCAAGTCCAAAATGATGCTGTTGTAGTGTGACACTGTGTGAAGAAAAGGTTGGAGTGTGACACTGAACTGGGCTGGGACCGTAGTGTGACACTGAAGGAAGTATGATGGAGTGTGACACTGAAATAAGATATAGGGCCGTAGTGGAACACTGAGAAGAAAAGGGTGTCCTGTGACACTGAAGAAGATCGGATTGTAGTGTACATTGAATAGTGTCATGTGACTGGCTTCTGAAGAAAGATGCTATGCGAGTGATAGTGTGATGCAGAGACAAGGGTTGTCAAGGGTGACACAGTCGAGATAGTGCATATGACGCAGAGAAAAGGGTGTCGTGTGGCACGGAGAGAAGGAGTGTCGTGTGACACAGAGAAAAGGGTGTCAAGGGACACGGTTGAGGAGCATCATTACACAGAGAAAAGGGTGTCAAGTGACACGGTTGAGAAGGAGCATCACAACACGGATAAGTGTCATGTGACACAGGGAGCGTCACAACACGGACAAGTGTCGTGTGACACAGATAGCGTCATAAGGGTGTTGTGAGACATGGGAGAAATGCAGTTGATTATAACTTATTATTGTACAAATCTGTTACTTATAATTTATTATTTTAGCATATATTATATATATATATATAATATAATATATATATATATATATATATATATATATATATATATATATATATATATATATATATATACATATATATATATATATATATATAGTGACAAAGTAGTGTCAGAAAGTTGTACCCTGTGAGTAGGGTCATGAATTATTATTTATTATTTTAGGATGCTAATAATTTATTATTGTAACATGTACATGTGTTAAAATACCTCTAGACCAAAGAATGTTTTCATATAATATTAAAGATTAATTCATTTTAATGTTTATTTTGCATCCCGAACTCGTATATTACGACACTAATGAAAGTACCAATTGGTGTTTTTGTAATAGTTTGGCAGGAAAATGGAGGAGAGGATAGCTGCAGAGAGCAGGAAGTGGGAGCAACAAGCTATAGAAGCAGAAGCTAAGATACAGTGCTTAGAAGAGGAAATGAGAAACCTGAAACAGCTTAAGGAGAAAAATGATGGTACAGACATAACATCAGGAGCTTCTGCATCAGGAACGACAAGTGGCCTGGAGGAAGCATAGATGCTATACTGCATACAAAGGCTCTACCACACCTATATGAGGCCAAGGCAAAGATGAGGAGCACACTAGGAACAAATGAGAGGTCTGAAGACAACGAAGAGGCTATGATACATGCAGAGACTCTAACAGACACCTGTAGGGGCCAGAAACAGCTGTGTAGGAATGACAGTCCACTGAGCATAGGGGCCTCAGCCAGGGAAGGGCTTGAAGAAAGGAACGCTTCAATGGAAGGAAACTAAACTCCTCAGGGAGCAATGGGAACACAGTGGGACAAGGAAAGGCAAGATCAGTTTTCGTCTACAGGCTCCAAGAAGTTGAAGGGAAAACTTATGATGAAAGGAAACGAGAGGAGAAAAAAGTGATTGAAGGTATCATAAAAGCAATAGGTGAGGGTGACATGACCCAGGTGGCAAATTTTGGAGAATTGGGTGATTTGCAAAGGGACAGAAACGATTTCTCAAAGTAATTTTCAAAGGGAAATCAACCCCAAACCCTAATTCTGCAGGAGAAAGCACGA
>NC_069401.1:81597487-81615737 GCF_026875155.1 Cherax quadricarinatus | reverse complement strand
TTTCTGTTAAACATCTTTCTTGTATATTTTCTTCCGCGATCGTATCACATGAATTTCAGATTGATCAATCAATTTTTTTTTATCACTTATTGTGAAATCGCAACGTTGAGTTTCATTCGATGAGTTGTGCTATATTATACCTTGTTTGCTTTTACGTTTCAGTTACGTAAGCTTCCATTCCAATGTTCTACTTATGTATGTTATAATGTTTAATTATTGTGTACTTTGACATTGTATAGAATCAGCCCAAGCCATATACCTGCCATCTCTAGTTTGTATTAGTTGTATGTCGGGACGACATACGTTAGCGTCGCCGAGCTCTCAGTAGTAGTAACCAGTTACCAGTAACCAGTGTACCAGTAGTTGACTCACTACCAACCGTCTCTGCCTGAGTCACTGTCTGAATTCATATTGTGCTGACCACAGCAGTATTCAAAGACCCCCTCACATATGGGTATTGTGGGCGGCCAGTCAGTTTACGAGAGTGAGCAAGAGAGACAAGGTTATGGCTGTAAGGGCGCTCCCCACATTATCTGTAATTATATGTACTACCAGCCTATGTGAGTATTACTTTACCCAATCCACGTGTTCGAACTCCCACATGATACCTCGATCAAGACAGAACACAAGAGGAAAGGTTGATACTGAAAGACAGAGTACAAAAACGAAAGGAGAAACAAGAGGAAATGACAAAGATGAGCAGGAAAATAGAGATGGCAGGAAAATGGAGGAGAGGATAGCTGCAGAGAGCAGGAAGTGGGAGCAACAAGCCATAGAAGCAGAAGCTAAGATACAGTGCTTAGAAGAAGAAATAAAAAACCTGAAACAGCTTAAAGAGAAAAATGACGGTACAGACATAACATCAGGAGCTTCTGCATCAGGAACAGACAAGTGGCCTCGAGGAAGCATAGATGCTATACTGCATACAAGGGCTCTACCACACCCATATGGGGCCAAGGCAAAGATGAGGAGCACACTAGGAACAAATGAGAGGTCTGAAGACAACGAAGAGGCTATGATACATGCAGAGACTCTAGCAGACACCTGCAGGGGCCAGAAACAGCTGTGTATGAAAGACAGTTCACTGAGCATAGGGGCCTCAGCCAGGGAAGGGCTTGAAGAAAGGAATGCTTCAATGGAAGGAACTAAACTCCTCAGAGGATGCAATGAGACACAATGGGACAAGGAAAGGGCAAGATCAGTTTTTGTCTACAGGCTCCAGGAAGTTGAAGGGAAAACTTATGATGAAAGGAAACAAGAGGAGAAAAAAGTGATTGAAGGTATCATAAAAGCAATAGGTGAGGGTGACATGACCCAGGTGGCAAATTTTCGGAGAACTTGGTGGTTTGCAAAGGGACGGAAACGACTTCTCAAAGTAATTTTCAAGGCAGAATCAACTCAAACCATAAATTTTGCAGGAGGGAAAACATGATGAGGGGAAACAAGAGTACCCGAGTGTGTACCTCGATCAAAACTGAACACAAGAGGAAAGGTTGATACTGAAAGGCAGAGTACAAAAACGAAAGGAGAAACAAGAGGAAATGACAAAGATGAGCAGAAGAACCCACATGCAGGTGGAAGGGGAAATACATGCTCCAGAAACACTCACAGAAGGTCTCCAACTGTGACAACCCCAAGGCAATTGAGCAATCTAAACCAGCACTCACACACTGATCCCTCTGCCCCCACACCCAACACCACAAACCCCCCAATACAGCAACTCCCCATGGAAACTTGCTCCCCCCCCCATTGCAACCCCCCGTAGGCCCTGCCCGGGCTTCCGATCCCCAACCCAACTTTTTCCAGGATCACCGTATTATAAAGAAGTTGAAGGTTTGGTACACAAACGCAGATGGAATAACAAATAAATATGAGGAGTGCCATGAAAGAATCAGTGAGAAGTCAACAGACATCATAGCAATCACAGAAACAAAACTCATGAGACAATAACGATGCCCAAACTTCCCACCAGGTATCAGATCCTGAGGAAAGATAGAAGAAGCAGAAGGGGAGGAGGGGTTGTACTGCTCATAAAAGACCAATGGAGATTTGAGGAAATGGAAGGCATGGACGAGATTGGAGGAAAGGACTACATAGTAGGTACACTTCAGTCTGGGGAACATAAGGTAGTCATTGCAGTGACGTATAATCCACTACAAAACTGCAGGAGGCCAAGAGTGGAATATGAAGAGAGCAACAGAGCAATGGTGGGCACACTGGCCGAGGAGGCAAGAAGAGCTCACTCGAGCAGAGCAAAGTTACTGGCTATGGGCAATTTCAACCACAGGGAGATCGACTGGGAAAGCCTGGAGCCATACGGGGGTCCTGAAACATGGAGAGCCAAGATGATGGATGTGGTACTGGAAAACCTTATGCATCAAAATGTTAAGGACACTACCAGAGAGAGAGGGGGGGATGAACCAGCAAGATTAGACCTTGTGTTCACCCTGAGCAGTTCAGACATCGACCATTTGTCAACTGGTCTTGGAGGCGGTAGAAGGTGCTCACCAGACCACCTTATGGTGTGCTTCTCCTGGCCTTAGAGAGTATTTACAGGACAGGTGATGTCTGCGGACTCACCACCTACGCTGGTCAACTGTGGGCCAAGTCAACTGATGCTGTTGTAGTGTGACACTGTGTGAAGAAAAGGTTGGAGTGTGACACTGAACTGGGCTGGGACCGTAGTGTGACACTGAAGGAAGTATGATGGAGTGTGACACTGAAATAAGATATAGGGCCGTAGTGGAACACTGAGAAGAAAAGGGTGTCCTGTGACACTGAAGAAGATCGGATTGTAGTGTACATTGAATAGTGTCATGTGACTGGCTTCTGAAGAAAGATGCTATGCGAGTGATAGTGTGATGCAGAGACAAGGGTGTCAAGGGTGACACAGTCGAGATAGTGCATATGACGCAGAGAAAAGGGTGTCGTGTGGCACGGAGAGAAGGAGTGTCGTGTGACACAGAGAAAAGGGTGTCAAGGGACACGGTTGAGGAGCATCATTACACAGAGAAAAGGGTGTCAAGTGACACGGTTGAGAAGGAGCATCACAACACGGATAAGTGTCATGTGACACAGGGAGCGTCACAACATGGACAAGTGTCGTGTGACACAGATAGCGTCATAAGGGTGTTGTGAGACATGGGAAGAATGCAGTTGATTATAACTTATTATTGTACAAATCTGTTACTTATAATTTATTATTTTAGCACATATATATATATATATTATATATATATAATATATATATATATATATATATATATATATATATATATATATATATATATATATATATATTATATTATATAGTGACACAGTAGTGTCAGAAAGTTGTACCCTGTGAGTAGGGTCATGAATTATTATTTATTATTTTAGGATGCTAATAATTTATTATTGTAACATGTATATGTGTTAAAATACCTCTAGACCAAAGAATGTTTTCATATAATATTAAAGATTAATTCATTTTAATGTTTATTTTGCATCCCAAACTCGTATATTACGACACTAATGAAAGTACCAATTGGTGTTTTTGTGATAGTTTGGCAGGAAAATGGAGGAGAGGATAGCTGCAGAGAGCAGGAAGTGGGAGCAACAAGCTATAGAAGCAGAAGCTAAGATACAGTGCTTAGAAGAGGAAATGAGAAACCTGAAACAGCTTAAGGAGAAAAATGATGGTACAGACATAACATCAGGAGCTTCTGCATCAGGAACGACAAGTGGCCTGGAGGAAGCATAGATGCTATACTGCATACAAAGGCTCTACCACACCTATATGAGGCCAAGGCAAAGATGAGGAGCACACTAGGAACAAATGAGAGGTCTGAAGACAACGAAGAGGCTATGATACATGCAGAGACTCTAACAGACACCTGTAGGGGCCAGAAACAGCTGTGTAGGAATGACAGTCCACTGAGCATAGGGGCCTCAGCCAGGGAAGGGCTTGAAGAAAGGAACGCTTCAATGGAAGGAACTAAACTCCTCAGAGGATGCAATGGGAGACACAGTGGGACAAGGAAAGGGCAAGATCAGTTTTCGTCTACAGGCTCCAAGAAGTTGAAGGGAAAACTTATGATGAAAGGAAACGAGAGGAGAAAAAAGTGATTGAAGGTATCATAAAAGCAATAGGTGAGGGTGACATGACCCAGGTGGCAAATTTTCGGAGAATTGGATGATTTGCAAAGGGACAGAAACGATTTCTCAAAGTAATTTTCAAGGCAGAATCAACTCAAACCATAATTCTGCAGGAGAAAGCACGACTGAGAGACAAACAAGAGTACCAGAGTGTGTACCTCGATCAAGACAGAACACAAGAGGAAAGGTTGATACTGAAAGACAGAGTACAAAAACGAAAGGAGAAACAAGAGGAAATTACAAAGATGAGCAGAACCCACATGCAGGTGGAAGGGCAAATACATGCTCCAGAAACACCCACAGAAGGTCTCCAACTGCAACAACCCCAAGGCAATTGAGCAATCTAAACCAACACTCACACACTGATCCCTCTGCCCCCACACCAAACATCATAAACCCCACACATACAGCAACTCCCTATGGAAACTCTGCCCCCACCCCCATTGCAACCCCTTGTAGGCCCCTGCCAGAGCTTCTGAACCCCCAACCCCAATCTTCTCCCAGGATCACTGTATTATAAAAGAAGTTGAAGGTTTGGTACACAAATGCAGATGGAATAACAAATGAATATGAGGAGTGCCATGAAAGAATCAGTGAGAAATCAACAGACATCATAGCAATCACAGAAACGAAACTCACTGAGACAATAACAGATGCAATCTTCCCACCAGGATATCAGATCCTGAGAAAAGATAGAAGAAGCAGAAGGGGAGGAGGGGTTGTAATGCTCATAAAAGACCGATGGAGATTTGAGGAAATGGAAGGCATGGACGAGATTGGAGGAAAGGACTACATAGTAGGTACACTTCAGTCTGGGGAACATAAGGTAGTCATTGCAGTGATGTATAATCCACTACAAAACTGCAGGAGGCCAAGAGTGGAATATGAAGAGAACAACAAAGCAATGGTGGGCACACTGGCCGAGGTGGGCAAGAAGAGCTCACTCGAGCAGAGCAAAGTTACTGGCTATGGGCAATTTCAACAACATGGAGATCGACTGGGAAAGCCTGAAGCCATACCGGGGTCCCGAAACATGGAGAGCCAAGATGATGGATGTGGTACTGGAAAACCTTATGAACCAACAAGATTGGACCTTGTGTTCACCCTGAGCTGTTCAGACATCGAGGACATCACATATGAGAGGCCCATTGGAGCTAGTGATCACTTGGTTCTGTGTTTTGAATACATAGTAGAAATACAGGAGCTGGATGGGAAAAGCCAAACTATAAAAGGGGGACTACACAGGTATGACGAACTTCCTGCAGAAGGTTCATTGGGAGAGAGAATTGGCATGAAAGTCTGTAAATGAAATGATGGAATACATAACAACAAAATGCAGGGAAGCAAAGGAAAGGTTTGTTTCCAAGGGCAATAGAAATAATGGGAAGGTCAAAGCAAGTCCTTGGTTTACCTGAAGATGTAGGGAGGCAAAAACGAAGTGTGACAGAGAATGGAAAAGATACAGGAAGCAAAGGACCAAGGAAAATAGAGAGACTAGTTGAAGAACCAGAAACGAGTATACACAGATAAGGAGGGAGGCCCAGCGACAGTATGAAAATGACATAGCATTGAAAGCCAAGTCTGACCCAAAACTGCTGTATAGCCACATTAGGAGGAAGACAACAGTAAAAGACCAGGTGATCAGGCTGAGGAAAGAAGGCGGGGAACTCTTCAGAAGCGATCAAGGGGTATGTGAGGAGCTCAACAAGAGATTTAAGGAAGCGTTTGCAGTGGAGACAGGAAGGCCTGTGGGTGGACAGAACAGAGGGGGACACTAACAAGGAATATACCAAGAAGAGTTAGGTGACATACACACAACTGAGGTGGAGGTGAAGAAGTTGCTAAGGGACTTTGATACCTCAAAGGCAATGGGACCAGACAACAACTCCCCATGGGTCCTTAGAGAGGGAGCAGAAATGCTGTGTGCGCCACTAACCACAATCTTTAATACATCCCTTGAAACTGGGTAACTACCTGAGGTACGGAAGATGGCAGATGTAGTACCCATAATTAAAAAAAGAGACAGAAAAGAGGCACTAAACTTTAGTCCAGTGTCACTGAAGTGCATAGTATGCAAAGTAATGGATATTAGCAATTGGAGAGTGGTGGAGCACCTGGAATGGAACAAGAGTAAAAACGCCAGCCAGCACAGTTTTATGGAAAGCAAATCCTGTATCACAAACCTACTGGAGTTTTATGATTAAGTAACAGAAGTAAGACACGAGAGAGAGGGGTGGGTTGATTGCATCTTCTTGGACTGCAAGAAGGCCTTCGACACAGTTCCTCACAGGAGATTGGTGCAGAAGCTAGAGGATCAGGCGCATATAACAATTAGGATGCTGCAATGGATCAGAGAATACCTGACAGGGAGGCAACAACAAGTCATGGTACGTGATGAGGTATCACAATGGGCACCTGTGATGAGCGGAGTCCCACAGGGGTCGGTCCTAGGACCAGTGCTTTTCTGGTATATGTCAATGACATGATGGAAGGGTTAGACTCAGAAGTGTCCTTGTTTGCAGATGATGTGAAGTTAATGAGGAGAATTAAATCAGATGAGGATCATGCTGTACTTCAAAGAGACCTGGACAGACTGAATACCTGGTCCAGCAACTGGTTTCTCGAATTTAACCCCGCCAAATGCAAAGTCGTGAAGATCGAGGAAGGGCAAAGAAGACCACAGATGGAGTATAGGCTAGGTGGCCCAAGACTGCAAATCTCACTCAAGGAAAAAGATCTTGGGGTGAGTATAACACCGAACATGTCTCTGGAAGCACACATCAACCAGATAACTGCTGCAGCATATGGGCGCCTGGCAAACCTGAGAATAACGTTCCGATACCTTCTTAAGGAATCGTTCAAGATTCTGTACACCGTGTACATCAGGCCCATACTGGAGTATTCAGTACCCGTTTGGAACCCACACTTGATCAAGCAAGTCAAGAAATTAGAGAACGTGCAAAGGTTTGCAACAAGGGTAGTTCCAGAGCTACGGGGAATGTCCTACGAAGGAAGGTTGAGTGATATCGGCCTGACGACACTGGAGGGCAGGAGGGTTAGGGAAGACATGTTGAAGACATACAAAATACCGCATGGAATAGACAAGGTGGACAGAGACAGGATGTTCCAGAGAGGGGACACAGAAACAAGGGGTCACGATTGGAAGTTGAAGATCCAGATGAGTCATAGGGATGTTAGGAAGTATTTCTTCAGTCATAGAGTAGTCAGGATGTGGAATAGCCTAGCAAGTGAGGCACGATAAAGCTCATGGAGCAGGGAGAGAGAGGACCTAGTAGCACTCAGTGAAGAGGCGGGGCCAGGAGCTGAATCTTGACCCCTGCAACCTCAATTAGGTGAATACACACACACACAGAGGCGGAGCCAGGAGCTTGGACTCGACCCCTGCAACCTCAACTAGGTGAGTACAACTAGGTGAGTACACACACACACACACACACACACACACACACACTCAAGGGGTCACAGTTGGAAGCTGAAGACTCAGATGAGTCAAAGGGATGTTAGGAAGTATTTCTTCAGCCACAGAATTGTTAGGAAGTGGAATAGTCTGGCAAGTGATGTAGTGGAGGCAGGAACCATACATAGCTTCAAGACAAGGTAAGATAAAACTCATGGAGCATGGAGAGGGAAGACCCAGTAGTGGTCAGTGAAGAGGCAGGGCCAGGAGCTGAGTCCCGGCCACTGCACCACAATTAGGTGAGTACAGTTAGGTAATCTCTTTCCCTCCCCCCCCCACCCTCTCACCCCTCCTTGATCCACCCTCTCTCCCTCACCTTCCTCCTTCCCTTCTACCCCCTCACCTCTCTCCCCACTCCCTTCCTTATCCCCTCCTCTTCCCCCTCCTCTTCTCCCCCTCTCCTTCTCCCCTCCTCCTTCTCCCCCCTCCTCCTTCTCCCCTCCTCTCCCTCTTTCTCCCTCTCCCTCTCCCATTCTCTCTACCCCTCTGCTTCTCCCTCCTCCCCTCTCTCCTAATACCTTCCCCCTCTATCTTATCCCCACTCCACCTCTCCCCCACTCTGCCCCCACACACACACTCACACAATCACACCACAAAAGAACCACACATAAATACATAGTTTTTCATTCTGTTGCATCAAACAAAAAAAATGGGTTGCCAGAGAGCAGGAATGAAAACTAAGGGACTGGAGGATGAGTCTGCGAAGATAGATTGGGCAACAGATCTCATGAAAAGGGAACATGAGTGGGGAAGGAAGCTAGAAGAGCTTAGCAAGAAAATGGAGGAGAGATAGCTGCAGAGAGCAGAAAATGGGTGATGCAAGTCACAGCAGCAGAGACCAAGACACAGAGATTAGAAGAGGAACTGAAAAATCTGATACAGCCTAAAGAACTAAAAATCAATGTGGACATGGCATCAGGAACTGCTACCTCAGTCACAAATAAGGGGACTGTAGGGAACGAAGGAGTGAAACTGTATGGAGAAGCCCTATCAGACCATCATGGAGTCTGAGAAAAAGAGAAGATCACATCAGGAACAATCTAGGAGTGTAGAAATGAAAGAGCTAAAACTATACGAGAAGCCCAAACAGACCACAGCAGTGCACAGGAAAGTTGAGAAAGCAAAACAACAACACGGGGCCCAGGGACAACAGACGGTAAAGAGTTTAAAAGAAAGGAAAGCGAATGGGGGGAAACTAAACAAATGGGGGGATACTAAGGATGCAGGAGAATGAAAGGGAGAGGTCTCTTTGTTCGGGGTCCGGGAAAGCTAAGGGAAAACTTATGAAGAAAGAAGAAAAAGGGAGAAGAAATGATTGAAAACATCATGAAAGCAAGAGGAAAAGATAATATGACCCGCGGGGAAAATTTTCAGAAATAGGGATTTGCAAGGGAAGAACCGGCGTCAAAGTGATTTTCGAGGCGAATGGGCTCGAAACACACCCTGCAGGAAAAAGCAAGAGTAAGGGCATGTCGGGGTACCAAAGGGTGATCTCGACCACACAGAACACCGAAAAAGGCAAAAACTGAAAGAGAGGGACAAAGATGGAAGGAGGAAAAGGAGGGGGAAGAGGGGAGATGGACAGGAGAACCAGACTCAGGAGGAAGCTCAAATACAAATTTTCCCTCACAGACCCTAAAAGTCCCCAACCAGGGAAAAAAACCCCCTGCAACCAAACATTTTAACCCAAAACACACAGCCTACCCAATGCCCCACCCCCTCATTACAAACCCACCCCACCCAAAACCCCCCATAGTTCCTCATCAGCTTCCCATTCCCCAACCCCAACAACCCCCCCAGACCACAGTTTGAAAAGAAGTTTAAGTTTGGGAAAAATGCAGAGGAATAACAAAAATCCCGTAATATAAGGTATCGTGGAGTGGGGGTGACCACATTTGTTTTTTCTTCATTTTTTAAATAAGAGATACGTGGAAAAATTTATATACCGAGTTGCAGCAGTCACATATACACAACAAAAAGCAAATATTAATCCAATAATCTTTCCCCGCCAACTATATGTAATTCATTTTGTTGTGGTGGAGATGGAAAAAATTAGAAAAGCTAATACAGTGATCTTTAAAACCTTCAGGCTGTAAATAAGGGTTGAAGTCTCGACCATTCGTCTTTGGGTAGGAGCTGCCAGCAATCACCGGTTCTTCAACACGCAAGTTATACTTTTGTATCAATCTAATCACATATTACCTGTTAAATAATTTCCAATAGTTCCTTCATGTGTTAGCCCAAGCCAGCGACCAATACGTTTTAAATAAGTGATCCAGTGATCAGATCCGACTGGTTCCAAACCCTTTTTGACCAGTTTCAAACAAGACTCGTTGGACATAAAGCAGACTAAAAACAGACGGGGTTTTAAAACCCCCTTATCAACACAACAATAACTATAAAGCAGAATTGTAGAGTGGTAAGCTTGTCCTAATACACAAGTGCATTAGAAATAGAAATACAAATACCCAATCTTCACTTTAAGGAGGTTATTGGTAGAATATTCAAGGAGTTACTAGTAGAATTACAGTAAACCCAACCATTGAAATCACATTATGAAATTCTTTTGTAGTCTGCAGTAAATCAAACAAACGGGCTTCCACATGGGTTACATGCCACTTTTGTGAAAATTGGGTCACGCCCCTTTTGTAGATATCCAAGAATTATTTAAAAGCAGTATTAAATCAGGGAAGTGTTTTTGGGTATGTCCAAATAAGATCAATCCGTGGACTAAAATCACATTGGTATTAAAAGAGGATAACATCAAAGCAGCCTTCATAGAAAACCCTGGATGCATTCTTATAACAGATGGGAAAATAAAAAGTCTGGGCTGGATGGTATCACCTTGATGCTGGCCTTTGTAGTCAGAAACTGTAAGGCTGGAGGTGCTGTCCTGGTAAGACTGTAAATGGGGGTGGAAGTGCTGTCCTCGTAGACAGTAATGGTGAAGCTGGAGGCGCTGCCTGGTAGACAGAACTGTGTGACTGGAAGTGCTGCCCTGGTAGACGTAATGGAGATGATGAAGGGGCTGTCCAGGTAGACAGTAAATGTAAGCTTGAGGGAATGCATATAAATGGCCTCGAGGAAGAGAGGAACTGTATGGGGAAACAAGTGTAGTCAAGGAAAAGAAAAAACCAATATTACAAACTAGTAATACCACAGGAGATAGCAAATAGGGGGACTCCACTATTTAACAGTGGGATAATTACCAGAAACAACTTGTGAGAGCTCTATTGTTAGCACTAGTGAGGATTGGATGGGGACAGGTAAACAGCACCAAAAGGGCATAACAGTCCAAAACCCCAAGGCAAACAGAAACCAAGCCTGTGCACATATTATGCACATGGTATATGCAGGCATGGAAAATCTGGAAAAACAGAGGGGACGTGCACTCTAGAAAATATTTGTCCCATATGACAACAGGAAAATGAAAAACTCCCTTCCTGTAAACTTTTTCACCCCTGAAATGTGTCCCTCTTCAGTCAGGAAAGGCAGTGCTATAACTTAATTTGCCAGGCACATCATCTAAAGGGGACAAAAAGATACAAAACATCCAGGCCATGGGAAAAGCCTGCGTAGCCACAGCCACTCAAGAGGGAGAGGTTTCTTAGTGCCAGGAAGGAAAAAACTGGCAGGAAATTGCAGAAATCTTACACCAAATCCAGTCATTCCTTGAGGGAACCACAGCGAGGCCCTCCACTCCAAACCAACAGATACAGATATTAGTGCTGGAAAAAAAAGTCCCCCCGTAACCCCCAATGCCACCAGTCCGATGACAGTCTTCTTTGCAAATATACAGAGTCTAAAGCAGCAAAACAACAAAATACCTTTCATCCGTGCACTGCCGCAGAGGCAAATGAAATGTTCGCAGCTTTCATAGAGACCCACATAAAAATCACTTGAACAACGAAATATGAAATCCCAGGTTACAACCTATACAGATGCGACAGAGTGAACAGGCGAAAGGAAAGAGGGGTTGGCCTGTATATCGCAGCCCACTTATTTGCACGGGAACTGCTTAATGCCTCAAATGATGTAGGGGAAGTTTTAGCAGTAACTAGAAATACCGCAGGAAATAGCAAAAAAGAGGACTCCACTAGCAATAGTGAGGGTTATTACCAAAAACAACTGGTGGGAGCTCCATTTTTGGGTGCTAGGGAGGATAGAAGTAGACAGGGAAACATGCCCCAACAGGGAATACAGTCACAAAAACCCCAAAGGGCCCAAACGGAAACCAAGCCTGTGCACATACATGCACTTGGTATCTGCTGGCATGGGAAATCTGCAAAAACAGAGGGGACTGCAACTATGACCACCCTAGAAATGCCATGCCCATATGACAACAGGAAAATGTAAACTCCCTTCCTGTAAGCTTTTTCACCCTGAACTGTGTACCTCTTCAGTACAGGAAAGACTGTGCTATAACTTAAATTGCCAGGCATACCATCTAAAGGGGACAAAAAGATACAAAACATCCAGGCCATGGGAAAACCTGGGTAGCCACAGCCACTCAAGAGGGAGAGGTTTTTTAGTGCCAGGAAGGGAAAAAAAACTGGCAGGAAATGGCAGAAATCGTAAGATAAGATAAGATTTCGTTCGGATTTTTAACCCCGGAGGGTTAGCCACCCAGGATAACCCAAGAAAGTCAGTGCGTCATCGAGGACTGTCTAACTTATTTCCATTGGGGTCCTTAATCTTGTCCCCCAGGATGCGACCCACACCAGTCGACTAACACCCGGGTACCTATTTGCTGCTAGGTGAACAGGACAACAGGTGTAAGGAAACGTGTCGAATGTTTCCACCCGCCGGGAATCGAACCCGGGCCCTCCGTGTGTGAAGCGGGGGCTTTAGCCACCAGGCCACCGGGCCACCTAAATCCAGTCATTCCTGGAGTGGAACCACAGTCGATGGCCTCCACTCCAAACCAACAGATACAGATACTAATGCCGGAAAAAAAATCCCCCCCCCCAGTACCAACAATACCACCAGTCCGATAACATTCTTCTTTGCAAATATACAGGGTCTAAAGCCAGCAACAAACAACAAAATACCTTTCATCCGTGGACTGCTTGCAGAGGCAAAGGAATGTTCGCGGCCCTTTCACTGAGACCCACATAAAGGATCACTTGGACAACGAATATGGATCCCGGTTACAACCTATACAGATGTGACAGAGTGAACAGGCAAAAGGGGGGGGGGGGTTTTGGCCTGTACATTGCAGAGTCACTTTTTTTGCACAGAACTGCTTAATGCCTCAAATGATGTAGTGAAGTTTTAGCAGTAAAGGTCGAGAACCAAAACCTAGTCATTGTGGTAGTCTACAAGCCTCCGGATGAAAAACCCAGCAATTCCAGGAACAGCTGTTAAAAATTGACCACTGTCTGGAAAATCTTCCAGCTCCTGCACCCAACATCTTGCTCCTGGGGGATTTCAACTAAAGGCACCTAAAATGGAGGAATATAGCAAATAATATTGTTGCAAATAATAAAACCAGGAGGCAAGGAGGCAGCTCTGATGAAAACTCACACTCACACGAGCTTTTAAATCTCTGCACAAAATTTCAATTTAAAAACCCGCAAATATAGAGCCTACTAGACTGGGGGAATACACTAGACCTCATCTTTACTAACAATGATGATCTGATAAGAAATGTCACCATATCAAAAACAATATACTCAGATCAAACATAATTGAGGTTCAGACATGTATGCGTGGAGCCCCAGACCGACAAATGAGACTAGTCACGAGGGAGCATTCACCAAATTCAACTTCAATAACAAAAAATAAAGTGGGACCAAGTAAACCAATTCCTACCATATAAGCTGGGAAGATATACTAAGCAACACAGACCCCACTTATGCATAGAACAGATTAACTCGGTGGCACTCGATGTTTGCACAAGGGTTATTCCTCTAAGAAAAAGGAGGAGTAGATGTAAAATAGAAAGAGACAGGCGCCCCTTTACAGGCGACGGAAAAGAATAACAGGGGCGGCTAAAAGAGGTCAATAAAATTTGAAATGCGTAGGGAGACACTGGTCAGAGAATAGCAAGCATCGAACTTAAGCTAAAAAAATCCTTTAGGAGTCAGGAATCGCGGAAGAACTAAAAGCCATAAATGAAATCGAAAGAAACCCAAAGTATTTTCTTCTCCTATGCCAAATCAAAATCGAGAACAACGTCCAGTATTGGCCCCCACTTAACAAGATGGGTCCTACACAGAAAGACAGCAAGGAAATGAGTGAGCTACTCAAGTCCCATATGACTCAGTTTTTAGCAAGCTGCTAACCAACTGAGAGTCGAAGATCAAAATCAATTTTTTATGAGAGAGCCACAAAATTTGGGTTAACACAAGCCCATCCGATGTTATCCTGACGCCAAATGATTCGAACAGGCGATAAATGACATGCCCCTGCACTCTGCCCCAGGGCCAGACTCATGGAACTCTGTGTTCATCAAGAATGCAAGAAGCCCCTATCACGAGCCTTTTCCATCCCATGGAGAGGGAGCATGGACACGGGGGGGTCCCACAGTTACTAAAAACAAACAGACATAGCCCCACTCCACAAAGGGGGCAGTAAAGCAACAGCAAAGAACTACAGACCAATAGCACTAACATCCCATATCATAAAAATCTTTGAAAGGGTCCGAAGAAGCAAGATCACCACCCATCTAGAAACCCATAGTTACACAACCCAGGGCAACATGGGTTTTAGAACAGGTCGCTCCTGTCTGTCTCAACTATTGGATCACTACGACAAGGTCCCAAATGCACTAGAAGACAAAAAGAATGCAGATGTAATATAACAGACTTTGCAAAAGCCTTCGACAAGTGTGACCTGGCGTAATAGGCATAAAATGCGTGCTAAAGGAATAAAGGAAAAGTCGGTCGATGGATCTATAATTTCCACACTAACAGAACACAGAGGTAGTAGTCAACAGAGTAAAGTCCGAGGCAGCTACGGTGAAAAGCTCTGTTCACAAGGCACAGTACTCGCTCCCCCTCATTGTTCCCATCCTCATATCCGACATAGACAAGGATGTCAGCCACAGCACCGTGTCTTCCTTTGCAGATGACACCCCGAATCTGCATGACAGTGTCTTCCATTGCAGACACTGCAAGGCTCCAGGCGGACATCAACCAAATCTTTCAATGGGCTGCCGAAAACAATATGAAGTTCAACGATGAGAAATTTCAGTTACTCAATATGGTAAACATGAGGAAATTAAATCTTCATCAGAGTACAAAACAAATTCTGGCCACAAAATAGAGGGGAAACACCAACGTCAAAGACCTGGGAGTGATCATGTCGGAGGATCTCACCTTCAAGGACCATAACATTGTTCAATCGCAGCTGCTAGAAAAATGACAGGATGGAAAAACGAGAACTTCAAAATAGAGATGCCAACCATAATGACACTTTAGGTGGTTTTCTAATGGGCTGAATATTGCTGCACATAACACACCTTCAAGGCAGGTGAAAAAATTTCTGACCTAGAAAATGTACGAGAACCTTCATGGCACGCAAACGGAGATAAAACCTCAGTTACTGGGAGCGCTTGTACTCTCTGGAATGCAGGCGGGAGAGATACATGATTATTATACACCTGGAAATTCCTAGAGGGACTAGCACCGAACTTGCACACGAAAATCATTCACTACGAAAGCAAAAGACTTGGCAGACGATGCAACATCCCCCCAGTGAAAAGCAGGGGTGTCACTAGCACGTTAAGACACAACACACTAAGTGTCAGGGGCCAGAGACTGTTCAACTGCCTCTCAGCATACATAAGGGGGATTACCAATAGACCCTGGCTGTCTTCAAGCAGGCACTAGACATGCACCTAAGTGGGTACCTGACCAGCCGAGCTGTGGCTTGTGTGCTGGATTGCATGCAGCCAGCAGTAACAGCCTGGTTGATCAGGCTTTGATCCACCATTAGGCCTGGTCACAGACCGGGCCGCAAGGGCGTTGACCCCCGGAACTCTCTCCAGTTAAACTCCAGAAGTGGCATGAAAGAATCAAGGAGACATTCTCAGCCATAATAGCGCTCATAGAAACGAAACTCACCAGAATGATAACAGATGCAATATTTCCACCTGGATACCAGATTCTCAGGAAAGATACAGTGAGCAGAGGAGGAGGAGTTGCACTGCTCATTAAAACCGGTGGGGATTTGAGGGAAAAGGAAGGAATGGATAGAATGGGTGAAAGGGACTACATAGTAGGAAAAATCCAGCCTGAGGGCCATAAGGTGTTAATTGCTGTAATGTACATTCCGCCACACAACTGCAGGAGGCCAAAAGAAGAATATGACGAGAGCAACAGAGCAATGGTAGACACACTAGCCGAGGTGGCCAGAAGAGCTCACATGGGGAGAGCAAAGTTACTATTTATGGTGATTTCAATCACAGGGAGATTGGGCTGGGAAAACCTGGAGCCCCATGGGGGTCCCGAATCATGCAGAGCCAAGATGATGGACATAGTACTGTAAAACCTCATGCATCAACATGTTAGAGACACTAGCATAGATAGAGGTGAGGATGATCCAGGAAGACTGGACCTTGTATTCACCTTGAGTAGTTTGGACATCGAGGATATCATGTATGAAAGGCCCCTTGGAGCTAGTGATCATGTGGTTCTGTGCTTTGATTACATAGTTGAGCTACAAGTGGAGGGGGGAGCAGGAATAGGATGGGAAAAACGAAACTACAGAAGGGGGGACTACACAGGCATGAGGAACTTTCTATAAGACATTCAGTGAGAGAGAGAATTGGCAGGAAAACCAGTAAAAGAAATGACGTACTATGTGACAACAAAGAGCAAGGAGGCAGAGGAGAAGTTTATACCCAGGAAAACAGAAATGACATAGCATAAAAGTCAAGTCGGGACCCAAAGCGTTGTATAGCCACATCGGGGGGAAAAACAACAGTCAAGGACCGGGAAAATCAGGTTGAGGAAGGGAGGTGGGAGTTCAAAAGAAACGACCAAGAGGTATGGGGAGGAGTTTAAAACATGAGATTTAAAGAAGTATTTACAGTGGAGACGGGAAGGACCCGGGAAATTTTCAGAATAGGGAGGTACCCCAAAACAAGTGCTGGATGAAATACACACAAGTGAGGAGGAGGCGAGTCCAAGCTCGCAGCAGGTAAGGTAATGTGAGGTCACTGGTGACTACACCTTCACCTCTCATTACTCTACCCGCCACACTACTCACCCTCTCACTACTTTAACTAAACATAAATAAGGAAATAAGAATAAATAACGGGGACAGTGAATATTACTATTCTACTCAAACACAGTTTATTATTAAGTCTTTGTACAAAAAATTATTTGGGAACAGAACTTTAAATTGTGGTTTAGATAAATGGGATGGTACACATAAGCAGTGAGACAGGGAACCCACAATCAACTTGACAAAATGAATGTAACTTACAATTTTAGTTCAGAGGGCAGTTCACACAGGACTAAGCCACAGGTCCAAGACCTACACAGCACGAGTACTGTGGCCAAGCCAGTACTCTGCCCAATGCCTCCAACAGTCTCCTCCAAAACTTCAGCAGCCTTCTCCCGAGCCCTGCACCCCAGCAGCACTCGCTCGAAGTCTCCCGCTCAGGAGCTCTGCACCCCAGCAGCAGCTCCGCTCGAAACTCCTGATCATGCTCTTCCTTGGGCTTTTATGGTGGTCCAAGCACCCTCCCCAACCACGTGTACGACCTGACGCCTAGGTCCCGACGCCGTCAAGAACAAAAGACCTCAGACGTGGGCGTGGCTACAGACGTCTGCCAAGGCAAGGTGTGACCATATAATTGGTCAAATTAGGTCTCCCCCAAAACCCCACAAGCCAGCTGGACTGATCACACCAGGAGCTTGGAATCGACCCTGTAACCTCAACTAGGTGAGTACAGCAGCAGCGGCCATGCGAGTAGAGAACCTAGGATATCAGAAAATCTGACAGCAGACCCTTTTTCATTTAAATCAGCCAGCGGGCTCACGGAAAATCAAAACTTTGGGGCCCAGTCCCTGGACCATTAGTACCTCTAGTAATCTTTTGAGTACCGTCCGCAGGAGGGAATGAGGTACATAATAAACAATTAAACTAACTAAAACTGACCATACCTCCCTGACCTTTGTCCTTCTCTCTCTCCCCCCCCCACCCAGCTCCCCCTTTACTCTCCCCTCTCTTTCTCACTCTCTTTCCTCTCCCCCCTCCCCATGTACCCTCTACTCATCTGCCTCTGCCCTCCTTCCCACTCCCTACTTCCTACCTCCCATCCCCTACCCCCCTTTTACCCACCTTAACACCCACCTTGACACCCACCACACACACACACACACACACGCACACACACACACACACACACACACACACACCACACACACACACACACACACACAATACAGTTTGATGGAACAGTTTTAGTTGTATACAGGTTGATGAAAGAGTTTTACAGTCCTATACATTGCTTTAAATAGTTGACAGGCCTTTACAGGTGTTTGAAGCCATGTTTTTCAAGTGATGAAATTGACATGATGATACAGGTGTTTCAAGGTATTTACAGGTATGAGGGAATGACTAAAATTAGTTTATTGCTGTTTATAGGTAATTAAAAGGTAATTATTGCTGTTTATAGGT
>NC_069401.1:81564647-81596987 GCF_026875155.1 Cherax quadricarinatus | reverse complement strand
CCCCCCTACTGTAAAGCAGATGCGAGATAGGCGAAGCGCTGAAAGCTGCCTCATTGCAAATTTTACAACATGGTTCTTCATGGTCAGTTTGGAGTCAAATTTCACCCCAAAGATATCAACTTCTTCTCCAGGTGCCAACACCCTCCCATTCATCCTTACTACTGCACCAGCATACCATCACGGTGCCTAGAGACGATCATCATTTGCATTTTCTCAGGTGCAAATGTTACTTGCCATCTATTTCCCCCAAGCTGATATAGCTCTCAGCTGGTGATTGATGTAGCTTAGAGCAGCTGGCATTTCTTTTCTTGGATAAGTGAATGTCAGTGTACAGTCATCTGCATATGCATGGGATTCTGGGATGAGATGAAGGTCATTGAAGTAGACATTCCATAACAATGGTCCCAGTACGCTTCCTTGTGGAACACTTGCCCCAATAGGATGTCTTGCTGATTCCGTTCCATTGAGAACTACCCTTAGAGATCTACCATGAATGTAATCATTGAGGAGACATAGCGTAGAGCCTGCAATTCCCAGTGCTCGAAGTTTTGCTAAGAGGCCCTGGTGCCACACCCAGTCGAAAGCACCAGCAATGTCCAG
The DNA here is from genome assembly GCF_026875155.1 of Cherax quadricarinatus. Taxonomy (NCBI): domain Eukaryota; kingdom Metazoa; phylum Arthropoda; class Malacostraca; order Decapoda; family Parastacidae; genus Cherax; species Cherax quadricarinatus. The sequence goes on along the minus strand of NC_069401.1, from coordinate 81,596,387 downwards.
TGCTACCACACAGCTGACTTTGGATACATCCAGTGACTGGTGCCACTTAGTGGAGAGGTTTAACAACAGATCAGCAGCACAGTAACCTTTCCTGAAGCCATATTGACGGTCACACAGTAGTGAGTGGTAGTCAAAAAACTGTCATTTGTCTAGAGATTATTGTCTCAAGGAGCTTGCCAGTGATTGACAGGAAAGACACTAGTCTGTAGTTGCTGATTTCTGCTCTGCTCTTTCCTCTTTCCATAGAGAGGGTCATTTACACTGTACTAGGCAACTGGTGCTGCTAGGTGCTGCCAGCTGGTCTGCACATCTTCTCAGCAATCTTGGGCTCAACTTGTCTGGGCCCACAGCCTTTTCTTGGTCAAGTGATTTAAGAAGGAAATGCACCTCCTCCTGCCTTATTGTCACCACTGAGTTTTGACACCGTTCTTGCAGCTAGCCAAGGAGGGTCCCATGCTGGATCAGGAACTTGCATTTTGGTAGCAAAGTGTTCGGCAAAGAGGTCCACCTTCTCTTGACTACTAGTAGAGGTGGTCCCATCCTATCGATTTAGAGGTGGAGTGAGTTCATCAGGCAGATAGCCTTGTCTGTCCTTGGCCAGGGACCACCAGGTTTTGGAGCCTAACCTACCTGTTGCTAGCCTTCATTTTGAGTCCACCTCCCATTTAGCAATGGCCCACTTTTGAACGTCACCCATATGCCTACAGGCTTGCTTGTGCAAGTTCTTGTTATAGGTGGTAGGATGTCTCTTATACCTTTGCCATGCTTTGTACTTAGCAATAGCAGCCTTTCTACAAGGAAAGCCAAACCAAGGCTGATCTGTAGGCTTCATCACATATTGCAGGTGAGGAATGTGTTCTTGTTGTAGATTAAGGATGTGTCAAGTGAAGGCTTTCACTTGGTTATCAACATCCCCTTGGAGAAGAGCATTCCAATCGGTGGTGGCGAGCTCAGAGCAAAGGGCTGGCCAATTACCTCTTTCCCATAGCCAGGTTGTGAGTGTAGACTCACCTCGTTCAGTTGGGATCTTAAGTGTCGTAAAAACAGTTTTTTGGTCAAAGGATCCAACGTAGCCGAGGAGTTGACAAGTGATTATACCTTCTGCCAGATCACTCACTACTGGGTCCAGGGAGGAGCCAGAGATGTGAGTAGGGAAATCAACAAAGTTTCTCATGTTAAATATTGCAAGAAGGTCATCAAAGTCCCTCTGTATAAGGTGACAGTTGAGGTCACCAACAATTATGATATGTTGACAGTTGTGTTGTAGCAGTAGGGAGTCCATATTTTCCATTAGGAAGTTGATGGGTCTGCTGTTGCCACTGAGGTCTGTACATTGCACATGCTAGTACAGAGGTACTAGTGTTTATGCAGAGCTTGAAGAGCAACATTTGAAGATGAGTAGGGGTGGCAACATCAATGTGCTGGGCATGAACACTTTTAGAGAAGCACACAGCACTCTCTCTCTCTCTCTCTCTCTCTCTCTCTCTCTCTCTCTCTCTCTCTCTCTCTCTCTCTCTCTCTCTCTCTCTCTCTCTCTCTCTCTCTTTTCTCTCTCTCTCTCTCTTTCTCTCTCTTGTCTCTCTCTCTCTCTCTCTCTCTCTTTCTCCCTCTTCCTCTCCACCTCCCTCTTCCTCTCTCCCCCTTTCCCACCTCATATGCTTCTCTCCCCTGCCCTGCCTCCCCCCTTCCCCTCCCTACAACACCCAGCTATCACAAACACCCACTCGAGAGCTCACACATTTGTTCTGGGGTTCAGTGGGTTACCCAAGAAGGCCAAGAACCAAGGGTCTGATGGAACCAGGGAGGGAAGATTGGGAGGCAGAGCTCAAAAAAGGGGATGAAGTCTGGGGAAGGAAACTAGAAGAGCTTGGCAGGTAAATGGAGGAGAGGATAGCTGCAGAGAGCAGGAAGTGGAAGCAACAAGCCATAGAAGCAGAAGCTAAGATACAGTGCTTAGAAGAGGAAATGAAAAACCTGAAACAGCTTAAAGAGAAAAATGACGGTACAGACATAACATCAGGAGCTTCTGCATCAGAAACAGACAAGTGGCCTGGAGGGAGCATAGATGCTATACTGCATACAAGGGCTCTACCACACCCATATGGGGCCAAGGCAAAGATAAGGAGCACACTAGGAACAAATGAGAGGTCTGAAGACAACGAAGAGGCTATGATACATGCAGAGACTCTAAAAGACACCTGCAAAGGCCAGAAACAACTCGAAAAGACACCCACTAGCAAGGGGCCCTCAGCCGGGGAAGGGTTTAAAAGAAAGGAATGCTTAAATGGAAGGAACTAAACCCCTAAGGATGCAAGGGGAGACACAGTGGGCAAGGAAAGGGCAAGACATTTTTTGTTACAGGCTCCAGGAAGTTGAAGGGGAAAACTTGATGAAAGGAAACAAGAGGAAAAAAGTGATTGAAGGTACATAAAAGCAATAGGGGGGGGCACATGACCCGGGGCAAATTTTCGGAAAATTGGGTGGTTTGAAAAGGGAAACAAAACGACTTTAAAAGTTTTTCAAGGCAGAAGCACCCAAACCAAAATTCGAGGAGAAAGCATGACTGAGAGCAAACAAGGTACCAAGTGTGTACCTCGATAAAGACAAACAAAAAGGGGAAAAGGGTTGTACTGAAAGACAGAGAAAAAAACAAAGGAAAAAACAAGAGGAAATGAAAAGATGAGCAAAAATTTAGAAAGGGCGGGAAAAAGGAGGAGAGGATGCCAGAGGCAGAATGGGACCAAAAAAACCATAGAACAGAAGCTAAAACAGTGCTTTGAAGAAAAATAAAAAAAAAAAAACAGTTTAAAAGGAAAAATAAATGGTACAGACATAACATCAGGATCTGCATCGGGAACGGGCAAGTGGCCTGGGGGGACATAGATGCTTACTGAAAAAAGGGGCTCTACCCACCCATATGGGAAAGGCAAAGATGGGGAGCACACTAGAAAAAAGAGGGTCGAAGACAACGAAAGGCTATGTAATGCAGAACTCTAGCAACACCTGCAGGGGCCAGAAAAACTGTGTGGGAAAAAACAGTTTCACTGGATAAGATAAGATAAGATAGATAAATAAGTTTTTTTCGGATTTTTAACCCCGGAGGGTTACCCACCCGGAAAACCCAAGAAAGTCATGCTTTTCGAGGACGTCTAACTTATTTCCATTGGGGGCCCCAATCTTGTCCCCCCCGGTGCACCCACACCTCGACTAACACCCCCGCCATTTTCTGCTAGGTGAACAGGAAACAGGGGGAAGGAAACTGTCAGAATTTTTCCCCCCCCGGGGAAACGAAACCCGGGGCCCCCCCTGTGTGAAGGGGGCTTTAGCCACAACAACCGGGCCAACATAGGGGGCCCCAGCCCAAAAAGGGGTTGAAGAAAAGGAAAGCTTCAATGGAAGGAAATAAAATCCTCAAGGGTCAATGGGAGACACAGGGGGGCAAGGAAAAGGCAAAATCAGTTTTTTTTCTACAGGGTCCAAAAGTTGAAGGGAAAAACTTAGAGAAAAAAAAAAGAGGAGAAAAAAGTGATTGAAGGTATCATAAAAGCAATAGGTGGGGTGACATGACCCAGGTGGCAAATTTTCGGAGAACTTGGTGGTTTGCAAAGGGGGCAGAAACGTTCTCAAAGTAATTTTAAGGGAGAATCAACTCAAAACCCTAATTCTGCAGGAGAAAGCATGAGAAAAGACAAACAAGAGTACCAAATTGTACCTCCACAAAACTAACACAAAGGAAAGGTTTATATGAAAGACAGAGTACAAAAAAAGAAAGGAGAAACAAGGGAAATGACAAAGAGAGCGAAGAACCCACATGCAGGGAAGGCAAATACTGCTCCGAAAACATCAAGAAGGTTCCCAACTGTGACAACCCCAAGCAATTGAGCAAACTAAACCACACCACACACGATCCCTCTGCCCCCAACCCAACCCACAAACCCCAAATACGAACTCCCCATGGGAAAATCTGCCCCCCCCCCCATTGCAACCCCCCGTAGGCCCCCCGCTAGGGCTTTTCCCACCCTCAACCCCAATCTTCTCCCCGGATCACCGTATTTAAAAAAGTTGAAGGTTGGGACACAAAACCGAGGAATAACAAATAAAAATGAGGAGTGCCATAAAGAATCAGTGAGAAGTCAACGAAATATAGCAATACAAAAAAAAACTCACTGAGACAATAACAGATGCAATCTTCCCACCCGGAATCAGTCCCAGGAAAGATAGAAGAACAGAAAGGGGGGGAGGGGGGTTTTACTGCTAAAAAACCCTTTGGGGATTTGAGGAAATGGAAGGGATGGGGCGGATTGAAGGAAAGGACACATATAGGGACACTTCATCTGGGAAACATAAGGAACATTGCGGACGTATAATCCACACAAAACTGCAGGGGCCAAGAGTGGAATATGAAAGACAACAAGGGAATGGGACACACTGGCCGAGGAGGCAAGAAAACTCACCGAGAGAGCAAAATTTTCGGCTATGGGGGAATTTCAACCACAGGGAGATCGACTGGGAAAGCCCGGAGCCAAAAGGGGGTCCGAAACATGGAGACCCAAGATGGAGGATGTGGTACTGGAAAACCTATGCATAAAAATGTTAAGGAAAACTACCAGAGAGGGGAGGGGGGGATGAACCAGCAAGATTAGACCTTGTGTTCACCCTGAGCATTTTCAGACATCGACCATTTGTCAAATGGTCTTGGAGGGCGGTAGACAGTGTCACAAGACCACCTTATGGTGTGCTTCCCCGGGCCCTTTTAGAGAGTATTTACAGGACAGGTGATGTCTGCGGACTCACCACCTACGCTGGTCAACTGGGGGGCCAAGTCAACTGATGTGTTGTAGTTTTGACACTGTGTGAAGAAAAGGTTGGAGTGTGACACTGAATCTGGGCTGGGACCGTAGTGTGACACTGAAGGAAGTATGACGGAGTGTGACACTGAAATAAGATATAGGGCCGTAGTGGAACACTGAGAAGAAAGAGTGTTCCTGTGACACTGAAGAAATCGGATTGTAGTGACATTGAATAGTGTCATGTGACTGGCTTCTGAAGAAAGATGCTATGCGTGTGATAGTGTGTGGATGCAAGACAAAGGTTCAAGGACACGTTGAGAAGGAGATCATTACACAGAGAAAAAGGGTGTCAAGTGACACGGTTGAGAAGGAAGCATCACAACACGGATAATGTCATGTGACACAAAGGGGGCGTCACAACACGGACAAGTGTCGTGTGACCACAGAGAGCGTCATAAGGGTGTTGTGAGACTGGGAAGAATGCAGTTGATTATAACTTATTATTGTACAAATCTGTTACTTATAATTTATTATTTTAGCACATATATATATATATAGTGACAAAGTAGTGTCAGAAAGTTGTACCCTGTGAGTAGGGTCATGAATTATTATTTATTAATTTTAGGTGCTAATAATTTATTATTGTAACATGTATATGTGTTAAAAACCCTCTAGACCAAAGAATGTTTTCTATAATATTAAAGATTAATTCATTTTAATGTTTATTTTTCATCCCAAACTCGTATATTACGACACTAAGAAAGTACCCAAATTGGTGTTTTTTTAATAGTTGGCAGGAAAAATGGAGGAGAGGATTTGCTGCAGAGAGCAGGAAGTGGGAGCAACAAGCTATAGAAGCAGAAGCTAAGATACAGTGCTAGAAGAGGAAATGAGAAACCCTGAAACCTTTTAAAGGGGAAAAAAAGACGGTACAGACATAACATCAGGAGCTTCTGCATCAGGGGAAAGACAAGTGGCCTGGAGGAAGCATAGAACTATACTGCAACAAAGGCCTCTACCCCCCCTATATGGGGGCCCGGCAAAGATAGGAGCACACTAGGGAAAAATGAGAGGTCTAAGACAATGAAGAGGTTGAACTCAGAGCCCTTTAACAGACCCTGTGGGGGCCAGAAACAGCTTTTAGAAATGACAGTCCCTGGGCATAGGGGCCCACCAGGGAAGGGCTTTAAGAAAGGAACGCTTCAATGGAAGGGAAATAAACTCCTCTAGGAGCAATGGGGGACCAAATGGGACAAGGAAAGGGGAAAATCATTTTTTTTCTACAGGTCCAAAAATTGAAGGGAAAAATTTTGATAAAGGGAAAAGGAGGGAAAAAAATGATTGAAGTACATAAAAAACAAAAGGTGAGGGGGCAGACCCCGGTGGCAAATTTTTGGAAATTGGATGATTTGCAAAGGGGCAGAAACGATTTCTCAAAGTAAAATTTTAAGGAGAATAAATCAAAAACCCAAATTTTGCAGGAGAAACACGACGGAGACAAACAAGAGAACCAGAGTGTGTACCTCGATCAAGACAGAACACAAAGGAAGGTTGATACTGAAAACGAGAAAAAAACGAAAGGGGAAACAAAGGAAATTACAAAGATGAGCGAACCCCAGCAGGGGGAAGGGCAATACTGCTCCAGAAAAACCCACGAAGGTCTCCAAAAGCAAAACCCAAGGGAATTGAGCAATCTAAACCGCACTCACACACTGATCCCCCCTGCCCCCCCACCAAACACACAAACCCCACCATACGCAAAATCCCTATGGAAACCTGCCCCCCCCCCATTGCAACCCCTTGAGGCCCCGCCAGAGCTTCTGACCCCCCAACCCCCCAAACTTCTCCCCGGATCACTGTAATAAAGAAGTGAAGGTTTGTACACAAAAGCAGATGGGAATAACAAATGAATTGAGGGGTGCCATGAAAAATCAGTGAGAAATCAACAGACATCAAAAAATACAGAAACGAAACCATGAACAATAACAATGCAAACTTCCCACCGGGATATCAGCCTGAGAAAAGATAAAGAAGCAAAGGGGGAAGGGTTGTAAGCCAAAAAAGACCGAGGGGTTTTTGAGGAAATGGAAAGGGGAATGGACGATATTGGGGAAAGACACATGTGAAAACTTTACTGGGAAATAAGTATCATTGCAGGATGTATAACCACTACAAAACGCAGGAGGCCAAAGTGGAATTGAAAGAACAACAAGCAATGGTGGGCACACGGCCGAGGGGGCAAGAAGGCTATCGAGCAGGCAAAGTTACTGGCTATGGCAATTTCAACAACATGGAGATCGACTGGAAAGCCTAAGCCCAAACCCGGGGGCCCCAAACATGGAGAGCCCAAAAGAGGATTGTACGGAAAACCCTTTTGAAACCCAAAAAGATTGGGCCTTTGTTCACCCAGCTTTCAACTCTAGGACATCACATTGAGAGGCCCATTTGGGGCTGTGATCATTGGTTTTGTGTTTTTAAACAAGTAGAAATACAGGTTTTATGGGAAACCAAACTAAAAAAGGGGGAACAACGGTATACGAATTTCCTCAGAAGGTTCATTGGAGAGAGAATTGGCATAAAAGTCTGAAAATGAAATATGGAATACATAAAAACAAAATGCAGGGAACCCAAAGGGAAAGGTTTGTTTCCAAGGGCAATAAAAATAAGGGGAAGGTCAAAGCAAGTCCTTGGTTTACTGAAGTGGGGGAGGTAAAAACGAAGTGTGACAGAGAAGGAAAAGAACGGGAAAAAAGGGGCCCCCGGGAAAAATAATATTGAAGACCCCAAAAACGAGATACACAGATAGGGGGAGGCCAAAGTGACAGTACGAAAACGACATCATTGAAACCCCAAGTCTGACCCAAAACTGCTGATAGCCACTTTTAGGGGAAGAAAACAGTAAAAGACCAGGTATCAGGCTGAGGAAAGAAGGCGGGAACTTTTCAGAAGCGATAAAGGGGTAGTGAGGACCCAAACAAGAGTTTTTAAAGGGAAAGCGTTTGCAGTGGAAAAGGGAAGGGCCCTGGGGGACAGCAGAGGGGGACACTAACAAGGAATATACCAAAAAGAGTTGGGTGACATCACAAACAAGGTGGGGGTGAAGAATTCAAGGACTTTGATACCCAAAAGGGAAGGGACCCCAAAAACAACTCCCCGGGTCCCTTTGAAGGGGCAAAAAGCTGTGTGTGCCACTAACCACAATCTTTTAAAACTCCCTTGAAACTGGGAACTACCGAGTACGAAGATGGGAGATTAGTACCCCTAATTTAAAAAAAAAGACAGAAAAGAGGACTAAACTTTAGTCCAGTGTCACTGAATGAAGAGCAAAGTAATGGGTTTAGCAATAGGGGTGGTGGAGCACCTGGAAGGAACAAGAGTAAAAAACGCCCCCACACAGTTTTATGGAAAGAAAACCCTTTTCAAAACCTACGGGGTTTTTTGATAAAGTAAAAGAAGAAAACCGAGAGAGAGGGGTGGGGGGTTATTGCATCTTCTTGGATGCAAAAAGGCCTTCGACACAGTTCCTCAAAGGAGTTGGTGAGAAGCTAGGGATAGGCGATATAACAATTTAAAAGCTGCAAAGGATCGAGAAAACCTGACAGGGAGGCAAAACAAGTCATGGGACGTGATGGGTACACAATGGGGACCTTGATGACGGGGTCCCACAGGGTCGGGCCCAAAACCCGTGCTTTTTTGGGATATGTCAATGACATGATGGAAGGGTTAGACTCGAAGGTCCTTTTTTGCAGATGATGTGAACTTAAGAGGGAAAATTTTAAAATCAATGAGGATCGGGCGGGATTTCAAGAGCCGGGACAACTGAAAACCGGGTCCAGCAAGGGGTTTCTCAAATTTTTAACCCCCCAAATGCAAATCGGAAGACGGGGAAGGGGCCCCAAAGAAGACCAAGATGGATATGGGCAGTGGCCCAAGACGCAAATCTCACCAAGGAAAAAGATTTTGGGGGTGAGTATAACCCAAACATGCCCCCGGGAACACACATCAACCAGAAAAAGCTGAGCTTGGGCCCCCTTGGCAAACCGGAAAAACTTCCGTACCTTTTTAAGGAACGTTCAAGATTTGTACACCGTGACATCAGGCCCAATATGGAGTATTCAGTTACCCTTTTTGGAACCCACACTTGACAAGCAAGTCAAAAAATTAGAGAACGTGAAAAGGGTTTGCAAAAAAGGGTAGTTCCAGAGCTCGGGGAATGTCCTACAAAAGGAAGGTGGTGATATGGGCCGACACACGGGAGGGCAGGGGGGTTTGGGGAAGCATGTTAAGACTACAAAATACCGCATGAAAGACAAGGGGGAAAGAGGATGTTCCAGAGGGGGGACACAGAAAAAGGGGGCACGATTGGAAGTTGAAGATCCAAAATTGATCATAGGGAGTTAGGAAGTATTTCTTCAGTCTAGTCGGAGTGGAATAGCCTAGAAGTGGGGGAGTGGGGGGCGGGAACCCTACAATTTTAAATTTTAGACGAAAAGCTCATGGAGCAGGGAGAAGAGGACCTAGTGCACTCGTGAAAAGGCGGGGCCAGGACTGAATCTTTTCCCCTGAACCCCAATTTGGTGAAAACACACACACACGAGGCGGGGCCGGGCTTGGCTCGACCCCTGCAACCCCAAAAGGTGAGTACAACTAGGTAGTAACCCCACACACACACACACACACACACACACACAAAAAAACACCAACCCCCACCAAGGGTCCGTTGGAAACTGAAACTCAATGGCAAAGGGGGTGTTAGGAATATTTCTTCACCAAGAATTGTTAGGGGGTGGGGAAAAGCGGCAAGTGAGTAGTGGAGGGAGGAACCAAAAACATAGCTTTAAGACAAGGTAAGATAAAACTCATGGAGGGAAGGGGAAGACCCCGTGTGGCAGGAAAAGGCAGGGCCAGGGCTGAGTCCCGGGCCCTGCACCACAATTGGTGAGACAGTTAGGGGAAAACCTTTCCCCTCCCCCCCCCCACCCCCTTCCCACCCCTTTCCCTTTATCCCACCCTTCTCCCCCTCCTCCCTTTTCCCCTTTCCCCTTTTCCCCCCCCCTCCTTCCCCCCTCCTCCTTCTCCCCCCCTCCTCCCTTTCCCCCCCTCCTCTTTCTCCCCCCCCTTCTCTCCCTCCTCCTTTTTCCCCCCCCTCCTTCTCCCCCCCCCCCCCTTTTTCCCTTCCCCTCTCCCCTCCCTTTCCCTCTCTCCCCCTTTCTGCTTCCCCCCCCCCCTCCCCCAAAAATTTTCCCCCTCTTTCCCCCCTCTCCACCTCTCCCCCCAAAATTTCCCCCCCCTCCCATTTCCCCTCCCCCACCCCGGGCCCCCCCAAAACCACCACCACACAATCACCCCCAACAAAAGAACCACACAAAAATTTACATTTTTTTTCATTCTGTTGCATAAAAAAAAAAAAGGGGTTTGCCAGAGAGCGGGAAATGAAAACAAGGGGACTGGGGGAAAGATCTGCGAAAAAAATTTGGGGAACAAACTCATGAAAAGGAACATAAAAGGGGGAAAGGAAAGGGCTAGAAAGGGGGCCTTTTAGCAAGAAAATTGGGGGAAAAGAGATAGCTGCAGAAGAAAGAAAAGGGCATGCAAGTCCACACAGAGACCAAGCCACAGAATTAGAAGGGGAAACTAAAAAAAAATTTTGATACAGCCTAAAAAAACTAAAAATAAATGTGGACATGGCATCGGGAACTGCTACCTCACCCAAAAATAAGGGGACGTGGGGAAAACAAGGGAGTGAAACTGTATGGAGAAGCCCTATAAACCCAAAACATGGATCTGAAAAAAAAGAGACACATCGGGAACAACCCAAGGGAGGAAAGAAAATGAAAGAGCAAAAACCTATACGTAGAAGCCCTAACAGACCAAACAGCAGTGCACGGGGAAAAAGTTGAGAAAGCAAAAAAACCCCCCCGGGGGCCCCCGGGGAAAACCCAATGGGAAGAGATTGAAAAAAGGGAAAAGCTGAAAATGGAGGAAACAAAATGGGAATTTCAGGGGATACAAAAGGATTCAGTGGGAAAAATGAAAGGGAGAGGTCAGCCCCTTTGTTCATGGGCCCCCGGAAGCGGGGGGGAAACTTATGAACCCAAAGAAGACAAAGGGAGAAAAAAAGTGATTAAAAAACATCATGAAAGCAAGAGGGAAAGATAATAGGGACCCAGCTGGCAAATTTTTCAGAGAATAGGGGAGTTTGCAAGAGGAAAACCCGGGCCCCAGCCCAAAGTGATTTTCGAGGCAAAAACGGCTCGAAACGCAATCCTGCAGGAAAAAAGCAAGAGTAAAGGGAAAATTTTTCAGGTACCAAAGGGTCATCTGGGACCACGACAGAACACGCAAAAAAGGCAAAAAACTAAAAGAGGGGGGACAAAGAGGGAAAGGAAAAAAAGGGAGGGAAGAGGAGATGGACAGAGAACCCAGCCCGGGAAAGGAACCCTCAAAAAAAATTTTCCCCTCACAGACACCTAAAAAACCCACAAAAAAGGAAAAACCCCAATGAAAACCAAAACTTTTCAAACCCAAAACCCCATGCCAAAAACCCAATCCCCCCCAACCCCCCCTCATTACAAACTCCCCCCTTTCACAGCAACCCCCATATTTTCCCCTCATCAGGTTTTTCCCAAACTTCCCCAACCCCCCAACCATCCCCCCCCAAACCAAAAGTTTTTAGAAATTTAGAAGTTGAAAGTTTGGAATACAAATCAGATGGAAAACAAAAAAAACCAGTAATATAAGGGTACCAGTGAGTGGAGTGACCATCAATTTGTTTTTTCCTTTTTTTTTTGAAATACTAGAGTTTTTTACAGTGGAAAAATTTATATAACCTGTAGTTAAACCCGCCTGGATTTTCCCCGGAGAATTTTTGGGGGGCAACGCCCCCCGGCCCGGCTGTGACCAGGGCCCCTGGGGATCAGCCCCCGAACAAAACCCGGATGTTTTTTTTCTGGCTGCACGCAAACCCCAAAGGGACGAGCCCCCGCCCGGCTGAATTTAGAACTTACTTTAAAGGGGCTTTTTCCAGTGCCACTTGAAGACTGCCAGGGGTCCCGTTGGAAAACCCCCCTTTTGTGTGCTGGAGGGAGTTGAACAGTCCCGGGGCCCCCGACACTTAAAAGTATTTGGCCCCTTAACTTCTAGTGCCCCCCCTGCCCCTTTTCCCTTGGGGGATGGTGCATCGGGGCTCCAAATCTTTTTTCCTTTTTGTTGTGATTTATTTTCCGTTTGCAAGTTCGGTACTAGCCCTCTAGGATTTTTCCCGGGTGTAAAATAAACCTGTATCCTCCCTCCTGCGTTTTCCCGGGAATACAGGGTTTTGAAACCTCAAGCGCCCCTAATTGAGGGTTTTTTCTCCATTATGCAAGCCGCGAAAATTCTCTGTACAAATTTGGGGCGGCAATTTCCCCTGCCTTGAAAGTTCCCGTTTTGAGGCAGCAAAAATTCCACCCAGATAGAACAATTTACCTGAAGAGTGTCCCTCATGGGGTTGGCCTCCCAAATTTTTTAAAAGGGTTTTCATTATCCTTCCCTTTATTTTTTTTAAACAGTGCGATTGATACAAAATTTTATGGCCTTGAAAGGGAATCCCCCCGAATAATCACCCCAGGGGCCTTTTACGTTGGTGTTTCGCTCTATTTTGTGGCCAAATTTTTTTTGCACTCTGATGAAGATTTAATTTCCCCTTTTTTACCATATCTGAGTAATTGAAATTTCTCATCGTTTAACTTCATATTGTTTTTCTGCAGCCCACTGAAAGATTTGGTTGATGTCCGCCTGGACCTTGCAGTGCGCAATGAAGACACTGTCAGCAGATTGGGTTCATCTGCAAAGGAAGACACGGTGCTGGGGCTGACACCTTGTCTATGTCGATATGGGGAGAGGAACAAGATGGGAGCTAGTACTGTCCCTTTTGGAACAAGCTTTTAAACCGTAGCTGCCTGGGACTTTACTCTGTTGACACTACTCTCTTGTTCTTTAGTGGGGAAAATTTAAATCCACGACCGACTTTTCCGTTATTCTTTACCCCGCATTTGGCGCATTATGCCCGGTCACACTTTTTCGAAGGCTTTTTGCAAAGTCTGTTTTATTACACTGCATTCTTTTAGCTTCTAGTGCATTTAGGACCTTTTCGTATGTCCATAGTTGAGACAGACGACGCCTGTTTTAAACCCATGTTGCCCGGGTTGTGTAACGAGGTTTTCTAAGGGGGTGATCTTGCTCTTAGGACCCTTTTAAAAATTTTTAGATATGGGGGTTAGTGCTATTGGCTGTAGTTCTTTGCTGTTGCTTTACCTTTCCCCCTTTTTGGAGTGGGGGTAGTCTGTTTTTTTTATAACTGAGGACGACCCCCGTGTCCATGCTCCCTCCCAAGGGTGGAAAAGGCTCGTAAGGGCTTCTTTTCAGTTTTTTATGAACACAATTTTCCCTGAGTCGGCCCGGGGGAGAGTGCATGGCATGTCATTTTTTCGCCTGTTTGAAGTCTTTTTGGGGTCAGGAAACATCGATAGGCTTTTGTTAACAAATTTTTTGGCCTCTCATAAAAAATTCATTTTGATCTTCGACTCTCAGTCGGTTAGCAACTTGCTAAAAAAAGATCTATTGGGACTTAGTAGCTCACTCATTTCCCTTGTTTTCCCCTTTTTTAAGCCGCCCCTGTTATTTTTTTCCCGTCGCCTGAAAAGGGGAGCGCCTGCCCTCTTTCTTTTTTAAAAAACTACTCCTCCTTTTTTCTTTAAGGAATAACCCTTTGGGGCTACATGGGTCCACCGTTTAAAACTTTCAAAGCAAAAATTTGGGGGGTCTGTGTTGCTTAGTATATCTTCCCCCCAGCTTAAAAGGGTTTTAGGATTTTGGTTTACTTGGTCCCACTTTAGGGTTTTTTGGGTTATGAAGTTGAATTTGGGGGAAAGCTCCCTCGTGACTAGCCCCAAATTTTGTGGGTCTGGGCCCCTTTCGAAATAAATGTTTTAACCCTAAATTTATTTTGTGATCTGATTTAATTTTTTTTTGATATGGGACTTTTTCTTATCAGTCCCCCCAATTTTTAAGTGAATATAGGCCCAGTGAAATTTCCCCCCATTCAAAGTAGGTTTCTTTTTAATTTGCTTTTTAAATTAAATTTTTGTGCAAGTTTTAAAAGCTCTGTAGTGGGTTTTTCATCAGAGCTCCCTCCTGGTGTTTAACTGCAAAAAATTTTATTTGCAATATTCCCCCAAATTTAGGTGCCTTAATTAAACCCCCCAGAGAAAAGAGTTGGGGGGAAAAGGGGGTTTGGAAGAATTCCAGACAGGGTAAATTTTTTAACAGCTGTTCCTGGAATTGCGGGAAGTTTCATCTGGACCCTTGTAGACTACCAAAAATGACTGGGTTTTTTGGTTCTCGCCCTTTTAACCTGCTAAAATTTCCCCACAACGTCTTTTTGGGGCTTTAAAGGCAGTTCTGTCCCAAAAAAAGTGACTCTGCAATGTACAGGCCAACCCCCCCCTTTGCCTTCCCCTCTGTCACACTGTATGGGTTTGAAACCCCTGGGATCCATATTTCATTGCCCAAAAGGTGACCCTTTTAAGGGGGTCTCATGAAACCGCGAACATTGCCTTTCCCTCTGCAAGCAGCCCCACGTGAAAGGTATTTGTTTTTTTGTTGCTGGCTTTAGACCCTGTATTTTTTGAAAAAGAAAAAAGTTATGGGGAAGGTGGTTTTGGTTGGAAAACTGGGGGGGGTTTTTTTTTTCCGGAAATTATATCTGAAACTTTTGGGTTTTTGGAGTGGAGGCCGTCGACGGGGTTCCCCCCTTCCGGGTGACTGGTTGGTGAAACAAATTTCTGCCATTTCCGGGCCATTTTTTTTTTTCCTTCCGCCATTTAAAAAACCCCCCCCCTCTTGAGGGGCTTTTGGCAAACCCAGGTTTTTCCCAGGGCCCCTGGTTTTTTTTGTATTTTTTTTTGTCCCCTTTTAAAATGGTTTTGCCTGGCAATTTAATTTATACCCACAGTCTTTCCTGAAACTGAAAAAGGTACAAAAATTTCAGGGTAAAAAAAGTTTTTTTTAAGGGAAGGGATTTGCTTTTTCCTTTTGTCATAGGGGCATGGCATTTTCTAGGGGGGTTTCATATTTGCACACCCCATCTTTTTTTCCCCAGTTTTTCCCTTTGCCAGCAGAAACCAATGCATAGTATTTTGCACGGGTTTGGTTTCCCGCTTCCCTTTGGGTTTTTCGTGACTGTTTTTTCCCTGTTGGTGCATGTTCCCTTTTTTCCCTTAAATTTTCTTTTCCCCCTAGCAAAAACAAGGGAGCTCCCCCAGTTTTTTTTTGGTAATTTATTCTCATTTTTTTGCATTGGAGTCCTCTTGTTTCTTTTTCCCCTGCGGAAATTTCTATTTTGGGCAAAAATTGGTTTTATCTTATTTTTGGGACTACACTTTTTTTTCCCTACTATGGTTTCCTTTTCCCCTATGGGGGTCTTTTTATATGTTTTCCCTTTCCCCTGTTATAATTCTCGACAAACCTGGACAAAATCTCCACTTCCCCAATTACGGGCTCCCAGGACATATCTCCCCTTCCCCAAATTTCTGTCTCCCGGGCCAGCACCTCCGCTTCCCCAAATTACTGTCCCCCCCAGGACAGCACCCCCCTTTTCCCATTACGTTTTCCCAGGACATCCCCCTCCACCCTTTTACATTTTGTGACAACTTTGGCCAAAATTAAAAGGGGCAGTACCATTCAGCCCAGACTTTTTTTTTTCCCAACCCGTTGTAGAAAGCTTCCAGGTTTTCTAAGAAAGCACTTTGATGTTTTTCCTCTTTTAATACCCATGTGATTTTTGTCCACAGATTTTTCCCCATTTTGGGCATAAACCCCAAAAAACTTCTCTGTTTTAATACTCTTTTTACTAGTTCTTGGGGTATCTGCACAAGGGGGATGACACCAATTTTTCCCAAAAATTACAATTATCCATGTGGAAACCCGTTTGTTTTGGGCTGACCCCAAAACTACACCAGCCTTTAAAAAAATTTGAATGGGTTTATTTTACTTTCAATTTTATAGCAACCTCTTGAATTTTAAAATTAAAACCTTTAAATTTAAGCCTAGCAATTTTTAATTTTCTGTTTTTTTAACTTTTTTTTGTATATTGGGCAATTCCGGGCACGTTCCGATTTTTTTTGTTTGTGTTTATAAGGGCGCCTACAAACCCCCAAACCTTTTACATCGCTTTATTTTCCAACAAACTTTTTTTAAACCCATTTCCCCCGGGGTTTGGACCAGTCAAGGGTTTTGGACCAGTCAAGGGGGCGGGCCAGTCAAGGGTTTCCGGGCCATCGATCTGCTCTGAAAAAAGTGGGGCACTTATTTAAAAAATACGGGGCGGGGATTTTAGCAAAAACATGAAGGATCTACTGGAAATTATCTACCCGAGTAATATGTGATTTGACTGATACAAAAGTATAACTTGCATGTTGAAGAGCCGGTGATAATCTGGCAGCTCCTACAATGACGAACGGTCACCTCCTTTGTTTATCAATCACTGTGTCTGGCTTTTCTATTTTTTTTTTTTTTTTTTCGGTCTCCACCACAATAAATGCTATATTATCACTATAGTCACTACAGTCACAGTATACACAACAAAAAGCAAATATTACTCCAATAATCTTCACCAGCCAACTATAGTGATAATATAGCATTTGTTGTGGTGGAGATGGAAAAAATCTAGAAAAGCTAAATACAGTGATCTTTAAACCTTCAGGCTGTAAATAAGGGTTGAAGTCTCGACCATTCGTCATTGTAGGAGCTGCCAGCAATCACCGGTTCTTCAACACGCAAGTTATACTTTTGTATCAATCTAATCACATATTACTCTGTTAAATAAATTCCAATAGTTCCTTCATGTGTTAGCCCAAGCCAGCGACCAGATACGTTTTAAATAAGTGATCCAGTGATCAGATCCGACTGGTTCCGAACCTTTGACCAGTTTCAAACAGATTCGTTGGACAATAAAGCAGACTATAAACAGACGGGGTTTTAGACGCCCTTATCAAACACAAACAATAACTATAAAGCAGAAATGTAGAGTGGTAAGCTTGTCCTAATACACAAGTGCAGTTAGAAATAGAAATACAAATAGCCAGATCTTCACTTTAAGGAGGTTATTGGTAGAATATTCAAGGAGTTACTAGTAGAATTACAGTAAATCAACCATTGAAATCACATTATGAAATTCTGTGTAGTCTGCAGTAAATCAAACAAACGGGCTTCCATATGGGTTACATGCCACTTTTGTGAAAATTGGTGTCACGCCCCTTGTGTAGATATCCAAGAATTATTTACAAGCAGTATTAAATCAGGGAAGTGTTTTTGGGTATGTCCAAATGAGATCAATCCGTGGACTAAAATCACATTGGTATTAAAAGAGGATAACATCAAAGCAGCCTTCATAGAAAACCTGGATGCATTCTATAACAGATGGGAAAATAAAAAGTCTGGGCTGGATGGTATCACCCTTGATGCTGGCCATGTAGTCAGAAACTGTAAGGCTGGAGGTGCTGTCCTGGTAGACTGTAAATGTGGGGCTGGAAGTGCTGTCCTCGTAGACAGTAATGGTGAAGCTGGAGGCGCTGTCCTGGTAGACAGCAACTGTGTGACTGGAAGTGCTGCCCTGGTAGACAGTAATGGAGATGATGAAGGGGCTGTCCAGGTAGACAGTAAATGTAAGCTTGAGGGAATGCATATAAATGGCCTCGAGGAAGAGAGGAACTGTAGTGGGGAAACAAGTGTAGTCAAGGACAAGAATAAAAACCAATATTACAAACTAGTAATACCACAGGAGATAGCAAATAGGGGACTCCACTAGTAACAGTGAGGATATTTACCAGAAACAACTTGTGAGAGCTCTATTGTTAGCACTAGTGAGGATTGGGATGAGACAGGTAAACATGCACCAACAGGGCATACAGTCACAAAACCCCAAGGCAAACAGAAACCAAGCCTGTGCACATATTATGCACATGGTATATGCAGGCATGGAAAATCTGGAAAAACAGATGGGACGTGCACTCTAGAAAATACTGTGCCCATATGACAACAGGAAAATGCAAACTCCCTTCCTGTAAACTTTTTCACTCTGAAATGTGTCCCTCTTCAGTACAGGAAAGGCAGTGCTATAACTTAAGTTGCCAGGCACATCATCTAAAGGGGACAAAAAGATACAAAACATCCAGGCCATGGGAAAGCCTGCGTAGCCACAGCCACTCAAGAGGGAGAGGTTTCTTAGTGCCAGGAAGGAAAAAAACTGGCAGGAAATTGCAGAAATCTTACACCAAATCCAGTCATTCCTTGAGTGGAACCACAGTCGATGGCCTCCACTCCAAACCAACAGATACAGATATTAGTGCTGGAAAAAAAAGTCTCCCCCAGTACCACCAATGCCACCAGTCCGATGACAGTCTTCTTTGCAAATATACAGAGTCTAAAGCCAGCAACAAACAACAAAATACCTTTCATCCGTGCACTGCTCGCAGAGGCAAATGTAATGTTCGCAGCTTTCATAGAGACCCAAATAAAAGATCACTTGAACAACGAAATATGAATCCCAGGTTACAACCTATACAGATGCGACAGAGTGAACAGGCGAAAGGAAAGAGGGGTTGGCCTGTATATCGCAGTCACTTATTTGCACAGAACTGCTTAATGCCTCAAATGATGTAGTGGAAGTTTTAGCAGTAACTAGAAATACCGCAGGAAATAGCAAACAAGAGGACTCCACTAGCAATAGTGAGGGTATATTACCAAAAACAACTGGTGGGAGCTCCATTGTTGGTGCTAGGGAGGATAGAAGTAAGACAGGGAAACATGCACCAACAGGGAATACAGTCACAGAAACCCAAGGCAAACGGAAACCAAGCCTGTGCACATACTATGCACTTGGTATCTGCTAGCATGGGAAATCTGGAAAAACAGATGGGACGTGCAACTATGACCACCCTAGAAAATGCCATGCCCATATGACAACAGGAAAATGCAAACTCCCTTCCTGTAAGCTTTTTCACCCTGAACTGTGTACCTCTTCAGTACAGGAAAGACTGTGCTATAACTTAAATTGCCAGGCATACCATCTAAAGGGGACAAAAAGATACAAAACATCCAGGCCATGGGAAAACCTGGGTAGCCACAGCCACTCAAGAGGGAGAGGTTTTTTAGTGCCAGGAAAGAAAAAAAAACTGGCAGGAAATGGCAGAAATCGTACACCAAATCCAGTCATTCCTGGAGTGGAACCACAGTCGATGGCCTCCACTCCAAACCAACAGATACAGATACTAATGCCGGAAAAAAAATCCCCCCCAGTACCAACAATACCACCAGTCCGTCCGATAACATTCTTCTTTGCAAATATACAGGGTCTAAAGCCAGCAACAAACAACAAAATACCTTTCATCCGTGGAATGCTTGCAGAGGCAAAGGCAATGTTCGCGGCTTTCACTGAGACCCACATAAAGGATCACTTGGACAACGAAATATGGATCCCAGGTTACAACCTATACAGATGTGACAGAGTGAACAGGCAAAAGGGGGAAGGTTGGCCTGTACATTGCAGAGTCACTTGTTTGCACAGAACTGCTTAATGCCTCAAATGATGTAGTGGAAGTTTTAGCAGTAAAGGTCGGAGAACCAAAACCTAGTCATTGTGGTAGTCTACAAGCCTCCGGATGCAACATCCCAGCAATTCCGGAACAGCTGTTAAAAATTGACCACTGTCTGGAAAATCTTCCAGCTCCTGGACCCAACATCTTGCTCCTGGGGGATTTCAACTTAAGGCACCTAAAATGGAGGAATATAGCATATAATATTGTTGCAGTAATAACACCAGGAGGCAGCTCTGATGAAAACTCACCACTCACACGAGCTTTTAAATCTCTGCACAAAATTCAATTTAAACCAGCAAATTAATAGAGCCTACTAGACTGGAGAATACACTAGACCTCATCTTCACTAACAATGATGATCTGATAAGAAATGTCACCATATCAAAAACAATATACTCAGATCACAACATAAATTGAGGTTCAGACATGTATGCGTGGAGCCCCAGACCGACAAAATGAGACTAGTCACGAGGGAGCATTCACCAATTCAACTTCAATAACAAAAACATAAAGTGGGACCAAGTAAACCAAGTCCTAACCGATATAAAGCTGGGAAGATATACTAAGCAACACAGACCCAAACTTATGCCTAGAAACAGATTAACTCGGTGGCACTCGATGTATGCACAAGGCTATTCCTCTAAGAAAAAGGAGGAGTAGATGTAAAATAGAGAAAGAGACAGGCGCTCCCTTTACAGGCGACGGAAAAGAATAACAGAGCGGCTAAAAGAGGTCAATATATCTGAAATGCGCAGGGAGACACTGGTCAGAGAAATAGCAAGCATCGAACTTAAGCTAAAAGAATCCTTTAGGAGTCAGGAATCGCGGGAAGAACTAAAAGCTATAAATGAAATCGAAAGAAACCCAAAGTATTTCTTCTCCTATGCCAAATCAAAATCGAGAACAACGTCCAGTAATTGGCCCCTACTTAAACAAGATGGGTCCTACACAGATGACAGCAAGGAAATGAGTGAGCTACTCAAGTCCCAGTATGACTCAGTTTTTAGCAAGCTGCTAACCAGACTGAGAGTCGAAGATCAAATCAATTTTTTATGAGAGAGCCACAAAATTTGATTAACACAAGCCTATCCGATGTTATCCTGACGCCAAATGACTTCGAACAGGCGATAAATGACATGCCCATGCACTCTGCCCCAGGGCCAGACTCATGGAACTCTGTGTTCATCAAGAACTGCAAGAAGCCCCTATCACGAGCCTTTTCCATCCTATGGAGAGGGAGCATGGACACGGGGTCCGTCCCACAGTTACTAAAAACAACAGACATAGCCCCACTCCACAAAGGGGGCAGTAAAGCAACAGCAAAGAACTACAGACCAATAGCACTAACATCCCATATCATAAAAATCTTTGAAAGGGTCCGAAGAAGCAAGATCACCACCCATCTAGAAACCCATCAGTTACACAACCCAGGGCAACATGGGTTTAGAACAGGTCGCTCCTGTCTGTCTCAACTATGGATCACTACGACAAGGTCCTAAATGCACTAGAAGACAAAAAGAATGCAGATGTAATATATACAGACTTGCAAAAGCCTTCGACAAGTGTGACCATGGCGTAATAAGCGCATAAAATGCGTGCTAAAGGAATAACAGAAAAGTCGGTTCGATGGATCTATAATTTCCTCACTAACAGAACACAGAGAGTAGTAGTCAACAGAGTAAAGTCCGAGGCAGCTACGGTGAAAAGCTCTGTTCCACAAGGCACAGTACTCGCTCCCATCTTGTTCCTCATCCTCATATCCGACATAGACAAGGATGTCAGCCACAGCACCGTGTCTTCCTTTGCAGATGACACCCGAATCTGCATGACAGTGTCTTCCATTGCAGACACTGCAAGGCTCCAGGCGGACATCAACCAAATCTTTCAGTGGGCTGCAGAAAACAATATGAAGTTCAACGATGAGAAATTTCAATTACTCAGATATGGTAAACATGAGGAAATTAAATCTTCATCAGAGTACAAAACAAATTCTGGCCACAAAATAGAGCGAAACACCAACGTCAAAGACCTGGGAGTGATCATGTCGGAGGATCTCACCTTCAAGGACCATAACATTGTATCAATCGCATCTGCTAGAAAAATGACAGGATGGATAATGAGAACCTTCAAAACTAGGGAGGCCAAGCCCATGATGACACTCTTCAGGTCACTTGTTCTATCTAGGCTGGAATTTTGCTGCACACTAACAGCACCTTTCAAGGCAGGTGAAATTGCCGACCTAGAAAATGTACAGAGAACTTTCACGGCGCGCATACGGATAAAACACCTCAATTACTGGGAGCGCTTGAGGTTCCTAAACCTGTATTCCCTGGAACGCAGGAGGGAGAGATACATGGTTATATACACCTGGAAAATCCTAGAGGGACTAGTACCGAACTTGCACACGAAAATCACTCACTACGAAAGCAAAGACTTGGCAGACGATGCACCATCCCCCCAATGAAAAGCAGGGGTGTCACTAGCACGTTAAGAGACCATACAATAAGTGTCAGGGGCCCGAGACTGTTCAACTGCCTCCCAGCACACATAAGGGGGATTACCAACAGACCCCTGGCAGTCTTCAAGCTGGCACTGGACAAGCACCTAAAGTCAGTTCCTGATCAGCCGGGCTGTGGCTCGTACGTTGGTTTGCGTGCAGCCAGCAGCAACAGCCTGGTTGATCAGCTCTGATCCACCAGGAGGCCTGGTCACAGACCGGGCCGCGGGGGCGTTGACTCCCGGAACTCTCTCCAGGTAAACTCCAGGTAAACTTCAGTAAAGATCTAGAATCAAAACCTAGTCAATGTGGTAGTCTACAAGCCTCTGGATGCAACGCCCCAACAATTCCAGAAACAGCTGTTGAAAATTGACCACTGTCTGGAAAATCTTCCAGCTCCTGCCCCCAACATCTTGCTCCTGGGGAATTTCAACTTGAAGCACCTAAAATGGAGGAATATAGCAAATAATGTTGTTGCAGTGATAACATCAGGAGGCAGCTATGACGAGAACTCACACACACACACGAGCTTTTAAATCTGCACAAAAATCAACTTAAACCAGCAAATAATAGAGCCTACTAGACTGGAGAATACACTGGGCCTCATCTTCACTAACAATGATGATCTTATACGAAATGTCACCATATCAAAAACAATATACTCAGATCGCAATATAATCGAGGTTCAGACATGAATGCGTGGAGCCCCAGACCGACAAAATGAGATCAGCCACGAGGGAGCCTTCACCAAATTCAACTTCAATAACAAGAACATAAAGTGGGACCAAGTAAACCAGTCCTAAACGATATAAGCTGGGAAGATAGACTAAGCAGCACAGACCCCAACTTATGCCTAGAACAGATTAACTCTGTGGCACTCGACGTATGCTCAAGGCTTATTCCTTTAAGAAAAAGGAGGAGTAGATGTAAAATATGAAGAAACAGGCCCTCCCTTCACAGACGACGGAAAAGAATAACAGAGCAGCTAAAAAGAGGGCAATAGATCTGAAATGCGTAGGGAGCCACTGGTTAAGAAATAGCACACATAGAACTTAAGCTAAAGGAATCTTATAGGAGTCAGGAATCGCAGGAAGAACTAAAAGCCATAAATGAAATCGAAAGAAACCCAAAGTATTTTTTTTCTTATGCCAAATCAAAGTCGAGAACAACGTCCAGTATTGGGCCCCTACTTAAACAAGATGGGTCCTACACAGATGACAGCAATGAAATGAGTGAGCTACTCAAGTCCCAATATGACTCAGTTTTTAGCAACCCGCTAACCAGACTGAGAGTCGAAGATCTAAATGATTTTTTTTATGAGAGAGCCACAAGTATATCTGATGTTATCTTACCCCAAATGACTTCGAACAGGCGATAAATGACATGCCCATGCACTCTGCCCCAGAGCCAGACTCATGGAACTCCGTGCTCATCAAGAACTGCAAGAAGCCCCTATCACGAGCTTTTACCATCCTATGGAGAGGGAGCATGGACACGGGGGTCGTCCCACAGTTACTAAAAACAGCAGACATAGTCCCACTCCACAAAGGAGAACAGTAAAGCAATAGCAAGAACTACAGACCGATAGCACTAACATCCCATATCATAAAAACTTTGAAATTGTCCTAAGAAGCAAGAACCCAACCCATCAAGAAACCCATCAATTACTCAACCCAGGGCAACATGGTTCAGAGGAGGTCGCTCCTGTCTGTCTCAACTACTGGATCACTACGACAAGGTCCTAAATGCACTAGAAGACAAAAAGAATGCAGATGTATTATATACAGACTTTGCAAAAGCCTTCGGCAAGTGTGACCATGGCGTAATAGCGCACAAAATGCGTGCTAAAGGAATAACAGGAAAAGTTGGTCGATGGATCTATAATTTCCTTACAAACAGAACACAAAGAGTAGTAGTTAACAAAGTAAAATATGAGGCTTCTACGGTGAAAAGCTCTGTTCTGCAACGCACAGTACTCCCCTCCCATCTTGTTTCTCATCCTCATATCTGACATAGACAAGGATGCAGCCACAGCACCGTGGGCTTCCTTTGCAGATGACACCCGAATCTGCATGACAGTGTCTTCCATTGCAGACACTGCAAGGCTCCAGGCGGACATCATCCAAATCTTTCAGTGGGCTGCAGAAAACAATATGAAGTTCAACGATGAGAAATTTCAATTACTTTCGATGAGGTAAACATGAGGAAAGTAAAACTTCATGAGAGTACAAAACAAATTCTGGCCATAAAATAGAGCGAAAACCAATGTCAAAGACCTGGGAGTGATCATGTCGGAGGATTTCACCTTCAAAGACCATAACAGTGTATCAATTGCAGCTGCTAGAAAAATGACAGGATGGATAACGAGAACCTTCAAAACTAGAGATGCCAATCCCATAATGACACTCTTCAGGTGGCTTGTTCTATCTGGGCTGGAATATTGCTGCACACTAACAGCACCTTTCAAGGCAGGTGAAATTGCTGACCTAGAAAATGTACAGAGAACCTTCACGGCACGCATAACGAGATAAAAACACCTCAGTTACTGGGAGCGCTTGTACTCTCTGGAACGCAGGCGGGAGAGATACATGATTATATACACCTGGAAATTCCTAGAGGGACTAGTACCGAACTTGCACACGAAAATCATTCACTACGAAAGCAAAAGACTTGGCAGACGATGCAACATCCCCCCAGTGAAAAGCAGGGGTGTCACTAGCACGTTAAGACACAACACACTAAGTGTCAGGGGCCCGAGACTGTTCAACTGCCTCTCAGCATACATAAGGGGGATTACCAATAGACCCCTGGCTGTCTTCAAGCAGGCACTAGACATGCACCTAAAGTGGGTACCTGACCAGCCGAGCTGTGGCTTGTGTGCTGGATTGCATGCAGCCAGCAGTAACAGCCTGGTTGATCATGCTTTGATCCACCATTAGGCCTGGTCACAGACCGGGCCGCAAGGGCGTTGAACCCCCGGACTCTCTCCAGTTAAACTCCAGAAGTGGCATGAAAGAATCAAGGAGACATTCTCAGCCATAATAGCGCTCATAGAAACGAAACTCACCAGAATGATAACAGATGCAATATTTCCACCTGGATACCAGATTCTCAGGAAAGATACAGTGATGCAGAGGGAGGGAGGAGTTGCAACTGCTCATTAAAAAAACCGGTGGGGATTTGAGAAATGGAAGGAATGGATAGAATGGGTGAAAGGGACTACATAGTAGAAAAAAATCCAGCCTGAGGGCCATAAGGTGTTAATTGCTGTAATACATTCCGCACAACAACTGCAGGAGGCCAAAAGAAGAATATGACGAGAGCAACAGAGCAATGGTAGACACACTAGCCGAGGTGGCCAGAAGAGCTCACATGGGGAGAGCAAAGTTACTATTTATGGGTGATTTCAATCACGGGAGATTGACTGGGAAAACCTGGAGCCCCATGGGGGTCCCTGAATCATGCAGAGCCAAGATGATGGACATGGTACTGTAAAACCTAATGCATCAACATGTTAGAGACACTAGCAGAGATAGAGGTGAGGATGATCCAGGAAAACTGGACCTTGTATTCACCTTGAGTAGTTTGGACATCGAGGATATCATGTATGAAAGGCCCCTTGGAGCTAGTGATCATGTGGTTCTGTGCTTTGATTACATAGTTGAGCTACAAGTGGAGGGGGGAGCAGGAATAGGATGGGAAAAACGAAACTACAGAAGGGGGGACTACACAGGCATGAGGAACTTTCTATAAGACATTCATGAGAGAGAGAATTGCAGGAAAACCAGTAAAAGAAATGACGTACTATGTGACAACAAAGTGCAAGGAGGCAGAGGAGAAGTTTATACCCAGGAAAACAGAAATGACATAGCATCAAAAGTCAAGTCTGACCCAAAGCTGTTGTATAGCCACATCAGGGGGAAAACAACAGTCAAGGACCAGGTAATCAGGTTGAGGAAGGGAGGTGGGGAGTTCACAAGAAACGACCAAGAGGTATGTGAGGAGCTTAACATGAGATTTAAAGAAGTATTTACAGTGGAGACAGGAAGGACTCCAGGAATTCAGAATAGGGAGGTACACCAACAAGTGCTGGATGAAATACACACAAGTGAGGAGGAGGCGAGTCCAAGCTCGCAGCAGGTAAGGTAATGTGAGGTCACTGGTGACTACACCTTCACCTCTCATTACTCTACCCGCCACACTACTCACCCTCTCACTACTTTAACTAAACATAAATAATGGAAATAAGAATAAATAACGGTGGGCAGTGAACATTACTATTCTACTCAAACACAGTTTATTATTAAGTCTTTGTACAATAATATATATGGGAACAGAACATTATTGTGGTTTAGATAAATGGGATGGTACACATAAGCTCCCGGTTTTCTCGTGTTTTCACGGTCGCTCTTACGTGCTAGAACTTTAATTTGTGTCATCAATCCTATACGATACATCCCTCTAGCGCCTGGAACCAATCTTGGGCGGAAAACATTATATACTGAGTCAAAAAAGGAGAATTAGTGTGCACTGCGTAGCAGAGTTTACTGCCAGAGGGGAATCATAGGCCTGTGTCCCGTGTGGAAAAAAAATAATAATAATTGAACTTTTCATGTCAGAGGAAAGAAAGTCTCCCTGATATCATTGAGTATACATAGTGTATAGTGTATACTACAGTGGCTCCCTAGTATATTGATGATAAAGGGCTAAAGTGTCATTTGAAAACAGTGAATTTGTAAATGAAGTGGATAAGCCTATAGAGGAAGGTGCCAGAAGTCGCCAGAAACTTACCACAGGACAGCTGTTTTTAATAATCTTCCTGGCCTGCTAGTGTACTCGCATATAATCTAGTGATACCAGTGAATAGCAGAATACAGTGTTGTAGTAGCAACTAACCAGTATTATAATGGTACTTAGTGGAGTGGAGTGACTTTCATTAGTTTCTTTTCTTGAAATACTAGACGTTACTGTGAATTTCATATAACCTGTAGTTACCAGCGGTCGCAATATACACAACGAGAAGCAATTATTACTACAGAAAAAGCGTCCTTCCTCCAAAATTTGCACCAGTCAACTATAGTGATAATATAGCATTTATTGCGGTGGAGACGGAAAAAAAAAAAAAAAAAAAAAAATAGAAAAGCCAGATACAGCGATTGATAAACAAGGAGGTGACCGTTCGTCATTGTAGGAGCTGCCAGATATCACCGGCTCTTCAACACGCAAGTTATACTTTTGTATCAGTCAAATCACATATTACTCGGGTAGATAATTTCCAGTAGATAATTCATGTGTTAGCTCAAATCACCGACCAGTATGTTTTAAATAAGTGACCCACTGATCAGAGCAGATCGACTGGTCCGGACCCTTTGACTGGTCCGAACCCTTGACGGGTCCGAACCCGGGACTGGTTTCAAACAGTTTCTTTGGACAATAAAGAGACTGTAAACGGATGGGGTTGTAGGCGCCCTTAAAACACAAACATTAAAAATCGGGAACGTGACGGTAAGCTGTCCAATATACAAAAAGAGTTAGAAACAGAAATACAATAGCTAGAGCTTCATTAAGGTTATTAATATAATATTCAAGAGATTGCTAGTAGAATTGCAGTAAATCAACCATTCAAATCATTTTTGAAGCTGTGTGTAGTCTGTGGTCATCAAACAAATGGGCTTCCACATGGATAAATTGTCATTTTTGTGGAAATTGGTGTCACACCCCTTGTGCAGATATCCCAGAACTACTAAAAGCAGTATAAAACAGAGAAGTGTTCTGGGTATGCCCAAATGAGGAAAATCTTGGACTAAAATCACAAGGTTTTAAAAAGAGGACAACATCAAAGCTGCTTTCATAGAAAACCTGGAAGCTTTCCTACAACAGAGGGGAACAAAAAAGCCCTGGCTGAATGGTACTGCCCTTGATACTGGCCAGAAAGTCACAAACTGTAAGGCTGGAGGTGATGTCCGGGGAGACAGTAATAGTAAAGCTGGAGGGTGTTTGTCCTGGAGACAGTAATGGTGAAGCTGGAGGTGCTGTCCTGGGAGACAAAAAATGGTGAAGCTGGAGATACTGTCCTGGGAGACAGTAATGGTGAAGCTGGAGATTTTGTCCAGGAAAGTCGGGAATTATTACGCAGGAAGGAATACAAATAAATGACCTCATAGGGGACAGGAGCCATAGTAGGGAAACAAGTGTAGTCAAAGATAAGATAAAACCAATATTGCAAACTAGAAATACCGCAGGAAATAGCAAACAAGAGGACTCCAATAGCAATAGTGAGGATAAATTACCAAAACAACTGGTGGGAGCTCCATTGTTGGTGCTAGGGAGGATAGAAGTAAGACAGGGAAACATGCACCAACAAGGAATACAGTCACAGAAACCCAAGGCAAGCGGAAACCAAGCCTGTGCACATACTATGCACTTGGTATCTGCTGGCATGGGAAATCTGGAAAAACAGATGGGACGTGCAACTATGACCACCCTAGAAAATGCCATGCCCATATGACAACGGGAAAAAATGCAAACTCCCTTCCTGTAAGCTTTTTCACCCTGAAATGTGTACCTCTTCAGTACAGGAAAGACTGTGCTATAACTTAAATTGCCAGGCATACCATCTAAAGGGGACAAAAAGATACAAAACATCCAGGCCATGGGAAAACTGGGTAGCCACAGCCACTCAAGAGGGAGAGGTTTTTTAGTGCAGGAAGGAAAAAAAACTGGCAGGAAATGGCAGAAATCGTAACAACCAAATCCAGTCATTCCTGGAGTGAAACCACAGTCGATGGCCCTCCACTCCAAAACCAACAGATACAGATACTAATGCCGGAAAAAAAAAATCCCCCCCCCAGTACCAACAATACCACCAGTCCGATAACATTCTTCTTTGCAAATATACAGGGTCTAAAGCCAGCAACAAACAACAAAATACCTTTCATCCGTGGACTGCTTGCAGAGGCAAAGGCAATGTTCGCGGCTTTCACTGAGACCCACATAAAGGATCACTTGGACAATGAAATAATGGATCCCAGGTTACAACCTATACAGATGTGACAGAGTGAACAGGCAAAAGGAGGGGTTTGTGCCTGTACATGCAGAGTCACTTGTTTGCACAGAACTGCTTAATGCCTCAAATGACGTAGTGGAAGTTTAAGCAGTAAAGTCGAGAACCAAAACCTAGTCATTGTTGTAGTCTACAAGCCTCCAGATGCAACATCCCAGCAATTCCAGGAACAGCTGTTAAAAATTGACCACTGTCTGGAAAATCTTCCAGCTCCTGCACCCAACATCTTGCTCCTGGGGGATTTCAACTTAAGGCACCTAAAATGGAGGAATATAGCAAATAATATTGTTTGCAGTAATAACACCAGGAGGCAGCTCTGATGAAAACTCACACTCACACGAGCTTTAAATCTCTGCACAAAATTCAATTTAAACCAGCAAATAATAGAGCCTACTAGACTGGAGAATACACTAGACCTCATATTCACTAACAATGATGATCTGATAAGAAATGTCACCATATCAAAAACAATATACTCAGATCACAACATAATTGAGGTTCAGACATGTATGCGAGGAGCCCCAGACCGACAAAATGAGACTAGTCACGAGGGAGCATTCACCAAATTCAATTTCAATAACAAAAACATAAAGTGGGACCAAGTAAACCAAGTCCTAACCGATATAAGCTGGGAAGATATACTAAGCAACACAGACCCAAACTTATGCCTAGAACAGATTAACTCGGTGGCACTCGATGTATGTACAAGGCCTTAATTCCTCTAAGAAAAAGGAGGAGTAGATGTAAATAGAAAGAGACAGGCGCTCCCTTTACAGGCGACGGAAAAGAATAACAGAGCGGCTAAAAGAGGTCAATAATCTGAAATGCGCAGGGAGACACTGGTCAGAGAAATAGCAAGCATCGAACTTAAGCTAAAAGAATCCTTTAGGAGTCAGGAATCGCGGGAAGAACTAAAGCTATAAATGAAATCGAAAGAAACCCAAAGTATTTCTTCTCCTATGCCAAATCAAATCGAGAACAACGCCCAGTATTGGGCCCCTACTTAAACAAGATGGGTCCTACACAGATGACAGCAAGGAAATGAGTGAGCTACTCAAGTCCCAATATGACTCAGTTTTTAGCAAGCCGCTAACCAGACTGAGAGTCGAAGATCAAAATGAATTTTTTATGAGAGAGCCACAAAATTTGATTAACACAAGCCTAATCCGATGTTTATCCTGACGCCAAATGACTTCGAACAGGCGATAAATGACATGCCCATGCACTCTGCCCCAGGGCCAGACTCATGGAACTCTGTGTTCATCAAGAACTGCAAGAAGCCCCTATCACGAGCCTTTTCCATCCTATGGAGAGGAGCATGGACACGGGGGTCGTCCCTCAGTTACTAAAAACAACAGACATAGCCCCACTCCACAAAGGGGGCAGTAAAGACAACAGCAAAGAACTACAGACCAATAGCACTAACATCCCATATCATAAAAATCTTTGAAAGGGTCCTAAGAAGCAAGATCACCACCCATCTAGAAACCCATCAGTTACACAACCCAGGGCAACATGGGTTTAGAAACAGGTCGCTCCTGTCTGTCTCAACTACTGGATCACTACAACAAGGTCCTAAATGCACTAGAAGACAAAAAGAATGCAGATGTAATATATACAGACTTTGCAAAAGCCTTCGACAAGTGTGACCATGGCATAATAGCCACAAAATGCGCGCTAAAGGAATAACAGGAAAAGTCAGTCGATGGATCTATAATTTCCTCACTAACAGAACACAAGAGAGTAGTCGTCAACAGA
This sequence comes from Cherax quadricarinatus, assembly GCF_026875155.1. Classification (NCBI taxonomy): domain Eukaryota; kingdom Metazoa; phylum Arthropoda; class Malacostraca; order Decapoda; family Parastacidae; genus Cherax; species Cherax quadricarinatus. Next base: position 81,565,643 of record NC_069401.1, on the reverse strand, counting down.
GTAAAGTCCGAGCAGCTACGTGAAAAGCTCTGTTCCACAAGGCACAGTACTAGCTCCCATCTTGTTCCTCATCCTCATATCCGACATAGACAAGGATGTCAGCCACAGCACCGTGTCTTCCTTTGCAGATGACACCCGAATCTGCATGACAGTGTCTTCCATGCAGACACTGCAAGGCTCCAGGCGGACATCAACCAAATCTTTCAGTGGGCTGCAGAAAACAATATGAAGTTCAACGATGAGAAATTTCAATTACTCAGATATGGTAAACATGAGGAAATTAAATCTTCATCAGAGTACAAAACAAATTCTGGCCACGAAATAGAGCGAAACACCAACGTCAAAGACCTGGGAGTGATTATGTCGAGGATCTCACCTTCAAGGACCATAACATTGTATCAATCGCATCTGCTAGAAAAATGACAGGATGGATAATGAGAACCTTCAAAACTAGGAGGCCAAGCCCATGATGACACTCTTCAGGTCACTTGTTCTATCTAGGCTGGAATATTGCTGCACTCTAACAGCACCTTTCAAGGCAGGTGAAATGCCGACCTAGAAAATGTACAGAGAACTTTCACGGCGCGCATAACGGAGATAAAACACCTCAATTACTGGGAGCGCTTGAGGTTTCTAAACCTGTATTCCCTGGAACGCAGGAGGGAGAGATACATGATTATATACACCTGGAAAATCCTAGAGGGACTAGTACCGAACTGCACACGAAAATCACTCACTACGAAAGCAAAAGACTTGGCAGACGATGCACCATCCCCCCAATGAAAAGCAGGGGTGTCACTAGCACGTTAAGAGACCATACAATAAGTGTCAGGGGCCCGAAGACTGTTCAACTGCCTCCCAGCACACATAAGGGGGATTACCAACAGACCCCGGCAGTCTTCAAGCTGGCACTGGACAGCACCTAAAGTCAGTTTCCTATCAGCCGGGGTGTGCTCGTACGTTGGTTTGTGTGGCCCGCCCGCAAAAGCCGGTTTG
>NC_069401.1:81507664-81564147 GCF_026875155.1 Cherax quadricarinatus | reverse complement strand
CCTGGAAAAGCATAGATGCTAACTGCATACAAAGGCTCTACCACACCTATTGGGGCCAAGGCAAAGATGAGGAGCCCTGAACAAAGAGGGGTTTTTAGACAATGAAGGGGGCTATATACATGCGGGACCTAAAGACCCCGTGGGGGCCAGAAAAGCTGTGTAGAAATGACAGCCACTGGCAGGGGGGGCCCTCAGCCAGGGGGGGCTTGAAGAAAAAACCTTCAATGGAAGGAACTAACTCCCATGGGATGCAATGGGAGACACAGGGGGAAAAGGGAAAAAGGGCAGATCATTTTTTGCTACAGGCTCCAAAAAAGTTGGGGAAAAAAAAAACTTATGTGAAAAAAAGAGGGGAAAAAGTGTTGAAGGGTATCATAAAAGCAAAAGGGAGGGTGACATGACCCAGGGGAAAAATTTCGGAGTTTTGGATGATTTGCAAAGGACAGAAAGATTTCTCAAAGAAATTTTTTTCAAGGCAAATCAACTCAAACAAAATTTGCAGGAGAAAGCACGACTGAGAGACAAACAAATACCAGAGTGGTACCCGATCAAGACAGAACACAAGAAAAAGGTTGATACGAAGCCGGTACAAAAACAAAGGAAAACAAGAGGAAATTCAAAGAGGAGCGAACCCACATGCAGGTGGAAGGGCAATAATGCTCAGAAACACCCACAGAAGGTCTCCAACTGCAACAACCCCAAGGCAATTGAGCAATCTAAACCGACATACACACTGACCCCTTCCCCCCCACCCCAAAAACATCCAAACCCCACACATACAGCAACTCCTATGGAAACTCTCCCCCCCCCATTGCAACCCCCTTTAGGCCCCCCCAAGTTTCGAACCCCCCAACCCCCAATTTCCCCAGGTCATTTTGTATTAAAAAGAAGTTGAATTTTTGGTCACAAACGCAGTGGAAAACAAATGAATATGAGGGAGTGCCTGAAAGAATCAGTAGAAAATAAACAGACATCTAGCAATCACAGAAACGAAACTCCTGGAAAAATAACGACAAATTTTCCCACCAGGAAATCAGACCCTGAGAAAAGATAGAAGAAGCAAAGGGGGGGAAGGGGGGTTGTAAGCTCATAAAAGACCGATGGGGATTTGAGGAAAGGGAAAGGGCTGGACGATAGGAGGAAAGTACTCATGTAGGTACACTTCAGTTGGGGAACAAAGGAAGTCTTGCAGTGTGAAAAATCCACTACAAAAGCAGGAGGCCAAGAGGGAATATGAAAGAAAACGAGCAATGGTGGGCACACCCCGAGGTGGCAAAAAGCTCACCGAGCAGAGCAAAGTTCGGGCTATGGGAATTTCAAAACCATGGAGATCGATGGGAAAGCTGAAACCATACCGGGGCCCCGAAACATGGAGACCCAAGAGAGGGATGTGGTACTGGAAAACTTATGAACCAAAAGATTGGCCTTGTTTTCACCCGACTGTTCGACATTAGGACTCAATATAGAGGCCCTTGGGTAGTATCCCTTGGTTTGTGTTTTGAAACTTTGTAGAAAAACGGGGGTGGGGGGAAAACCCCAAACTAAAAAAGGGGGATTTTCACAGGTATACGAACTTCCTGCAGAAGGTCTTTGGGGGAGAGAGAATTGGCAGAAAGTTGAAAATGAAATGATGGAATACAAAACAAAAAAATCAGGGAAGAAAAAGGGGAAAGGTTTTTTCCCAAAGGGGCAATAAAAAATAAGGGGAAGGTCAAAGAAAGTCCTTGGTTCCTGAAGGTGTAGGGGGGAAAAAACCGGAAGTGTCAGAGAATGGAAAAGATACAGGAAGCAAAGGCCCCAGGAAAATAGAGACTAGTTGAAGACCCAGAAAACGAGTATACACAGATAAGGGGGGAGGCCCAAGTGACAGTACGAAAAGACTAGCTTAAAGCCAAGTCTGACCCAAAACTGCTGATACCACTTAGGAGGAAACAAAAGTAAAAAACAGGTGATCAGGGGTGAGGAAGAAGGGGGGAACTTTCAGAAGCGACAAGGGGGATGTGGGAGCCAAAAGAGATTTAAGGGGAAACGTTTGCAGTGGGGACAGGAAAGGGCCCGTGGGGGACGACCGGGGGGACACTAACAAGGAATATACCCAAAAGATTGGTGACATACACACGATGGGGGGGGTAAGAAGTTGCTAAGGGACTTTGATACCTCAAAAGGGAATGGGCCCGACAACAATCCCCATGGTCCTTAGAGAGGGCAGAAAGTGTGTTGCCCCTAACCACAAACTTTTTAAAACATCCCTTGAAATGGGCAATACCCGAGTAGGGAAAATGGCAAATTAGTCCCAAATTTAAAAAAAAAGACGAAAAGAGGCACAAACTTTAGTCCCTGTCATGAAGTGCATAGTACAAGAATGGATATTAGCAATAGGAGATGGTGGGCACCTGGGAAAGGACAAGGAAAAACGCCGCCCGCACAGTTTTTGGAAAAAATCCTGTTCACAAACCCACGGAGTTTATGATTTTAAAAAAACAGAAGTAAGACCGAAGGAGGGTGGGGTTTATTGCATCTTCTTGGCTGCAAAAAGGCCTTTGACACAGTTCCCCACGGAGATTTGGGCAGAAGCTAGGGATCAGGCGCATAACAATTAGGAGCTCAAGGATCGAGAAAACCCGACAGGGGGGCAAAACAAATCAGGTACGGATGAGGTTCACAAGGGCACCTGTAGAGGGAAAATCCCCCAGGGGGGCGGTCCTAGGACCCGGCTTTTCTGGTTTTTGTCAATGACATGATGGAAGGGTTGCTCAGAAGTGTCCCTTGTTTGCAGATGATGTGAATTAATGAGGAGAATTAAAACAGTGAGGATCAGGCTGGCTTCAAAGAGACCTGGACGCTGAATACCTGGTCCCGCAACTGGTTTCTCGAATTTAACCCGCCCAAAAACAAAGTGTGAGTGAGGAAGGGGAAAGAAGACCCCAGATGGAGTATACTAGGTGGCCCCGATGCAAATTCACTCAAGGAAAAGATTTGGGGTGAGTAAAAAACACCGAACATGTCTCCGGAAAAAACACATCAACCCAAAACTGCTGCAGCTATGGGCGCCTGGCAAAATGAGAAAACGTTCCCTACCTTTTAAGGATCGTTTAAAATTGTACACCGGTTTTCATCGGCCCCTACTGGAGATTTATACCCCTTTGGAACCCCCAATTGATCAAGCAAGGGGCAAGAAATGAGAACGTGCAAAGGTTTGCAACAAGGGTAGTTCCAGAGCTACGGGGAATGTCCTACGAAGGAAGGTTGAGTGATATCGGCCTGACGACACTGGAGGGCAGGAGGGTTAGGGAAGACATGTTGAAGACATACAAAATACCGCATGGAATAGACAAGGTGGACAGAGACAGGATGTTCCAGAGAGGGGACACAGAAACAAGGGGTCACGATTGGAAGTTGAAGATCCAGATGAGTCATAGGGATGTTAGGAAGTATTTCTTCAGTCATAGTCAGGATGTGGAATAGCCTAGCAAGTGAGGTAGTGGAGGCAGGAACCATACATAGTTTTAAGATGAGGCACGATAAAGCTCATGGAGCAGGGAGAGAGAGGACCTAGTAGCACTCAGTGAAGAGGCGGGGCCAGGAGCTGAATCTTGACCCCTGCAACCTCAATTAGGTGAATACACACACACACAGAGGCGGAGCCAGGAGCTTGGACTCGACCCCTGCAACCTCAACTAGGTGAGTACAACTAGGTGAGTACACACACACACACACACACACACACACACACACACACACTCACACACACACTCAAGGGGTCACAGTTGGAAGCTGAAGACTCAGATGAGTCAAAGGGATGTTAGGAAGTATTTCTTCAGCCACAGAATTGTTAGGAAGTGGAATAGTCTGGCAAGTGATGTAGTGGAGGCAGGAACCATACATAGCTTCAAGACAAGGTAAGATAAAACTCATGGAGCATGGAGAGGGAAGACCCAGTAGTGGTCAGTGAAGAGGCAGGGCCAGGGGCTGAGTCCCGGCCACTGCTACCACAATTAGGTGAGTACAGTTAGGTGAATACTCTTTCCCTCTCCACCCCCCACCTCTCTCCCACTCCCTTCCTTGATCCCACCCTCTCTCCCCCTCCTCCTTCTCCCCCTTCTCCTTCTCCCCCTCCTCCTTCTCCCCCTCCTCCTTCTCCCCCTCTCCTTCTCCCCCTCCTCTTTCTCCCCCTCCTCCTTCTCTCCCTCCTCCTTCTCCCCCTCCTCCTTCTCCCCTCCTCTCCCTCTTTCTCTCCTCTCCACTCTCCCATTCCTCTCTAACCCCTCTGCTTCTCCTCCTCCCCTCTCTCTAAATATCCCCCTCTTTCCCCCTCTCCACCTCTCTCCCATTTCCCCAGCCTCCCATTTCTCCTCTCCCCCACTCTGCCCCCACACACACACTCACACAATCACACCACAAAAGAACCACACATAAATACATAGTTTTTCATTCTGTTGCATCAAAAAAAAAATGGGTTGCCAGAGAGCAGGAATGAAAACTAAGGGACTGGAGGATGAGTCTGCGAAGATAGATTGGGCAACAGATCTCATGAAAAGGGAACATGAGTGAGGAAGGAAGCTAGAAGAGCTTAGCAAGAAAATGGAGGAGAGATAGCTGCAGAGAGCAGAAAATGGGCGATGCAAGTCACAGCAGCAGAGACCAAGACACAGAGATTAGAAGAGGAACTGAAAAATCTGATACAGCCTAAAGAACTAAAAATCAATGTGGACATGGCATCAGGAACTGCTACCTCAGTCACAAATAAGGGGACTGTAGGGAACGAAGGAGTGAAACTGTATGGAGAAGCCCTATCAGACCATCATGGAGTCTGAGAAAAAGAGATCACATCAGGAACAATCAAGGAGTGTAGAAAATGAAAGAGCTAAACTATACGTAGAAGCCCTAACAGACCACAGCAGTGCACAGGGAAAGTTGAGAAAGCAAAACAACAGACCACTGGGCCCAGGGACAACAGATGGTGAAGAGATTGAAGAAAGGAAAGCTGCAATGGAGGAAACTAAATCGAATCAGGGGATACATAAGGATATGCAGTGGGAGAATGAAAGGGAGAGGTCAGTCTTTGTTCATGGGCTCCAGGAAGCTGAAGGGGAAACTTATGAAGCAAGAAGACAAAGGGAGAAGAAAGTGATTGAAAACATCATGAAAGCAAGAGGAGAAGATAATATGACCCAGCTGGCAAATTTTCAGAGAATAGGGGAGTTTGCAAGAGGAAGAATCCGGCCAGTCAAAGTGATTTTCGAGGCAGAATCGGCTCGAAACAGCATCCTGCAGGAGAAAGCAAGAGTAAGGGACATGTCAGGGTACCAAAGGGTGCATCTCGACCACGACAGAACACGCAAAGAAAGGCAGAAACTGAAAGAGAGGGTACAAAGATGGAAGGAGGAAAAGGAGGTGAAGATGGAGATGGACAGGAGAACCCAGACTCAGGAGGAAGCTCAAATACAATTTCCCTCACAGACACCTACAGAAGTCCCACAACCAGGACAACCCCAATGCAACCAAACATTCTAACCCAAAACACACATGCCATACCCAATGCCCCCACCCACCTCATTACAAACTCCACCTTCACAGCAACCACCCATAGTTCCTCATCAGGTCTCCCACTTCCCCAACCCCAACATACCCCCCAGACCACAGTTTTAGAAAAGAAGTTGAAAGTTTGGTATACAAATGCAGATGGAATAACAAATATCCAGTAATATAATGGTACTCAGTGGAGTGGAGTGACCATCATTAGTTTTTTCTTCATTTTTGAAATACTAGACGTATACAGTGGAAATTCATATAACCTGTAGTTAGCAGCCTGGAGTTTACCTGGAGAGAGTTTCGGGGGTCAACGCCCCCGCGGCCCGGTCTGTGACCAGGCCTCCTGGTGGATCAGCGCCTGATCAACCAGGATGTTGCTGCTGGCTGCACGCAAACCAACGTACGAGCCACAGCCCGGCTGATCAGGAACTGACTTTAGGTGCTTGTCCAGTGCCAGCTTGAAGACTGCCAGGGGTCTGTTGGTAATCCCCCTTATGTGTGCTGGGAGGCAGTTGAACAGTCTCGGGCCCCTGACACTTATTGTATGGTCTCTTAACGTGCTAGTGACACCCCTGCTTTTCATTGGGGGGATGGTGCATCGTCTGCCAAGTCTTTTGCTTTCGTAGTGAGTGATTTTCGTGTGCAAGTTCGGTACTAGTCCCTCTAGGATTTTCCAGGTGGTATATAATCATGTATCTCTCCCTCCTGCGTTCCAGGGAATACAGGTTTAGAAACCTCAAGCGCTCCCAGTAATTGAGGTGTTTTATCTCCATTATGCACGCCGCGAAAGTTCTCTGTACATTTTTTAGGTCGGCAATTTCACCTGCCTTGAAAGGTGCTGTTAGAGTGCAGCAATATTCCAGCCTAGATAGAACAAGTGACCTGAAGAGTGTCATCATGGGCTTGGCCTCCCTAGTTTTGAAGGTTCTCATTATCCATCCTGTCATTTTTCTAGCAGATGCGATTGATACAATGTTATGGTCCTTGAAGGTGAGATCCTCCGACATAATCACTCCCAGGTCTTTGACGTTGGTGTTTCGCTCTATTTTGTGGCCAGAATTTGTTTTGCACTCTGATGAAGATTTAATTTCTCATGTTTACCATATCTGAGTAATTGAAATTTCTCATCGTTGAACTTCATATTGTTTTCTGCAGCCCACTGAAAGATTTTGGTTGATGTCCGCCTGGAGCCTTGCAGTGTCTGCAATGGGAAGACACTGTCATGCAGATTCGGGTGTCATCTGCAAAGGAAGACACGGTGCTGTGGCTGACATCCTTGTCTATGTCGGATATGAGGATGAGGAACAAGATGGAGCTAGTACTGTGCCTTGTGGAACAGAGCTTTTCACCGTAGCTGCCTCGGACTTTACTCTGTTGACGACTACTCTCTGTGTTCGTTTAGTGAGGAAATTATATATCCATCGACCGACTTTTCCTGTTATTCCTTTAGCGCGCATTTTGTGCGCTATTATGCCATGTCACACTTGTCGAAGGCTTTTGCAAAGTCTGTATATATTACATCTGCATTCTTTTAGTCTTCTAGTGCATTTAGGACCTTGTCGTAGTGATCCAGTAGTTGAGACAGACAGAGCGACCTGTTCTAAACCCATGTTGCCCTGGGTTGTGTAACTGATGGGTTTCTAGATGGGTGGTGATCTTGCTTCTTAGGACCCTTTCAAGATTTTTATGATATGGGATGTTAGTGCTATTGTCTGTAGTTCTTTGCTGTTGCTTTACTGCCCCCTTTGTGGAGTGGGGCTATGTCTGTTGTTTTTAGTAACTGAGGGACGACCCCCGTGTCCATGCTCCCTCTCCATAGGATGGAAAAGGCTCGTGATAGGGGCTTCTTGCAGTTCTTGATGAACACAGAGTTCCATGAGTCTGGCCCTGGGGCAGAGTGCATGGGCATGTCATTTATCGCCTGTTCGAAGTCATTTGGCGTCAGGATAACATCGGATAGGCTTGTGTTAATCAAATTTTGTGGCTCTCTCATAAAAAATTCATTTTGATCTTCGACTCTCAGTCTGGTTAGCAACTTGCTAAAAACTGAGTCATATTGGGACTTGAGTAGCTCACTCATTTCCTTGCTGTCACCTCTTTTAGCCGCTCTGTTATTCTTTTCCGTCGCCTGTAAAGGGAGCGCCTGTCTCTTTCTATTTTACATCTACTCCTCCTTTTCTTAGAGGAATAAGCCTTGTGCATACATCGAGTGCCACCGAGTTAATCTGTTCTAGGCATAAAGTTTGGGTCTGTGTTGCTTAGTATATCTTCCCAGCTTATATCGGTTAGGACTTGGTTTACTTGGTCCCACTTTATGGTTTTGTTATTGAAGTTGAATTTGGTGAATGCTCTCCCTCGTGACTAGTCTCATTTTGTCGGTCTGGGGCTCCTCGCATACATGTCTGAACCTCAATTATGTTGTGATCTGAGTATATTGTTTTTGATATGGTGACATTTCTTATCAGATCATCATTGTTAGTGAATATGAGGTCTAGTGTATTCTCCAGTCTAGTAGGTTCTATTATTTGCTGGTTTAAATTGAATTTTGTGCAGAGATTTAAAAGCTTCGTGTGAGTGTGAGTTTTCATCAGAGCTGCCTCCTGGTGTTATTACTGCAACAATATTATTTGCTATATTCCTCCATTTTAGGTGCCTTAAGTTGAATCCCCCAGGAGCAAGATGTTGGGTGCAGGAGCTGGAAGATTTTCCAGACAGTGGTCAATTTTTTAACAGCTTGTTCCTGAATTGCTGGGATGTTGCATCTGGAGGCTTGTAGACTACCACAATGACTAGGGTTTTGGTTCTCGACCTTTACTGCTAAAACTTCCACTACGTCATTTGAGGCATTAAGCAGTTCTGTGCAAACAAGTGACTCTGCAATGTACAGGCCAACCCCCCCCTTTTGCCTGTTCACTCTGTCACATCTGTATAGGTTGTAACCTGGGATCCATATTTCATTGTCCAAGTGATCCTTTATGTGGGTCTCAGTGAAAGCCGCGAACATTGCCTTTGCCTCTGCAAGCAGTCCACGGATGAAAGGTATTTTTGTTGTTTGTTGCTGGCTTTAGACCCTGTATATTTGCAAAGAAGAATGTTATCGGACTGGTGGTATTGTTGGTACTGGGGGGGATTTTTTTTCCGGCATTAGTATCTGTATCTGTTGGTTTGGAGTGGAGGCCGTCGACTGTGGTTCCACTCCAGGAATGACTGGATTTGGTGTACGATTTCTGCCATTTCCTGCCAGTTTTTTTTCCTTCCTGCCACTAAAAAACCTCTCCCTCTTGAGTGGCTGTGGCTACCCAGGTTTTCCCATGGCCTGGATGTTTTGTATCTTTTTGTCCCCTTTAGATGGTATGCCTGGCAATTTAAGTTTATAGCACAGTCTTTCCTGTACTGAAGAGGTACACATTTCAGGGTGAAAAAGCTTACAGGAAGGGAGTTTGCATTTTCCTGTTGTCATATGGGCAATGGCATTTTCTAGGGTGGTCATAGTTGCACGTCCCATCTGTTTTTCCAGATTTCCCATGCCAGCAGATACCAAGTGCATAGTATGTGCACAGGCTTGGTTTCCGCTTGCCTTGGGTTTCTGTGACTGTATTCCCTGTTGGTGCATGTTTCCCTGTCTTACTTCTATCCTCCCTAGCACCAACAATGGAGCTCCCACCAGTTGTTTTTGGTAATTTATTCTCACTATTGCTATTGGAGTCCTCTTGTTTGCTATTTCCTGCGGTTATTTCTAGTTTGCAATATTGGTTTTATCTTATCTTTGACTACACTTGTTTCCCTACTATGGCTCCTGTCCCCTATGAGGTCATTTATATGTATTCCTTCCTGCGTATAATTCTCGACTACCTGGACAAAATCTCCAGCTTCACCATTACTGTCTCCCAGGACAGTATCTCCAGCTTCACCATTTCTGTCTCCCAGGACAGCACCTCCAGCTTCACATTACTGTCTCCCAGGACAGCACCTCCAGCTTACTATTACTGTCTCCCAGGACATCACCTCCAGCCTTACAGTTTGTGACTACATGGCCAGTATCAAGGGCAGTACCATTCAGCCCAGACTTTTTATGTTCCCATCTGTTGTAGAAAGCTTCCAGGTTTTCTATGAAAGCAGCTTTGATGTTGTCCTCTTTTAATACCCTTGTGATTTTAGTCCACAGATTTTCCTCATTTGGGCATACCCAGAAACACTTCTCTGTTTTAATACTGCTTGTAGCTAGTTCTGGGATATCTGCACAAGGGGCATGACACCAATTTCCACAAAAATGACAATTTATCCATGTGGAAGCCCGTTTGTTTGACTGACCACAGACTACACACAGCTTCATAATGATTTGAATGGTTGATTTACTGCAATTCTACTAGCAACCTCTTGAATATTATATTAATAACCTTAAATGAAGCTCAGCTATTTGTATTTCTGTTTCTAACTCTTTTTGTATATTGGACAGCTTACCGTCACGTTCCTGATTTTTAATGTTTGTGTTTATAAGGGCGCCTACAACCCCATCCGTTTACAGTCTGCTTTATTGTCCAACGAAACTGTTTGAAACCAGTCCCGGGTTCGGACCAGTCAAGGGTTCGGACCAGTCAAGGGTTCGGACCAGTCAAGGGTCCGGACCAGTCGATCTGCTCTGATCAGTGGGTCACTTATTTAAAACATACTGGTCGGTGATTTGAGCTAACACATGAAGGATCTACTGGAAATTATCTACCCGAGTAATATGTGATTTGACTGATACAAAAGTATAACTTGCATGTTGAAGAGCCGGTGATATCTGGCAGCTCCTACAATGACGAACGGTCACCTCCTTGTTTATCAATCACTGTGTCTGGCTTTTCTATTTTTTTTTTTTTTTTTCGGTCTCCACCACAATAAATGCTATATTATCACTATAGTCACTACAGTCACAGTATACACAACAAAAAGCAAATATTACTCCAATAATCTTCACCAGCCAACTATAGTGATAATATAGCATTTGTTGTGGTGGAGATGGAAAAAATCTAGAAAAGCTAAATACAGTGATCTTTAAACCTTCAGGCTGTAAATAAGGGTTGAAGTCTCGACCATTCGTCATTGTAGGAGCTGCCAGCAATCACCGGTTCTTCAACACGCAAGTTATACTTTTGTATCAATCTAATCACATATTACTCTGTTAAATAAATTCCAATAGTTCCTTCATGTGTTAGCCCAAGCCAGCGACCAGATACGTTTTAAATAAGTGATCCAGTGATCAGATCCGACTGGTTCCGAACCTTTGACCAGTTTCAAACAGATTCGTTGGACAATAAAGCAGACTATAAACAGACGGGGTTTTAGACGCCCTTATCAAACACAAACAATAACTATAAAGCAGAAATGTAGAGTGGTAAGCTTGTCCTAATACACAAGTGCAGTTAGAAATAGAAATACAAATAGCCAGATCTTCACTTTAAGGAGGTTATTGGTAGAATATTCAAGAGTTACTAGTAAATTACAGTAAATCAACCATTGAAATCACATTATGAAATTCTGTGTAGTCTGCAGTAAATCAAACAAACGGGCTTCCACATGGGTTACATGCCACTTTTGTGAAAATTGGTGTCACGCCCCTTGTGTAGATATCCAAGAATTATTACAAGCAGTATTAATCAGGAAGTGTTTTTTGGGTATGTCCAAATGAGATCAATCCGTGGACTAAAAATCACATTGGTATTAAAAGAGGATAACATCAAAGCAGCCTTCATAGAAAACCTGGATGCATTCTATAACAGATGGGAAAATAAAAAGTCTGGGCTGGATGGTATCACCCTTGATGCTGGCCATGTAGTCAGAAACTGTAAGGCTGGAGGTGCTGTCCTGGTAGACTGTAAATGTGGGGCTGGAAGTGCTGTCCTCGTAGACAGTAATGGTGAAGCTGGAGGCGCTGTCCTGGTAGACAGCAACTGTGTGACTGGAAGTGCTGCCCTGGTAGACAGTAATGGAGATGATGAAGGGGCTGTCCAGGTAGACAGTAAATGTAAGCTTGAGGGAATGCATATAAATGGCCTCGAGGAAGAGAGGAACTGTAGTGGGGAAACAAGTGTAGTCAAGGACAAGATAAAACCAATATTACAAACTAGTAATACCACAGGAGATAGCAAATAGGGGGACTCCACTAGTAACAGTGAGGATATATTACCAGAAACAACTTGTGAGAGCTCTATTGTTAGCACTAGTGAGGATTGGGATGAGACAGGTAAACATGCACCAACAGGGAATACAGTCACAAAACCCCAAGGCAAACAGAAACCAAGCCTGTGCACATATTATGCACATGGTATATGCAGGCATGGAAAATCTGGAAAAACAGATGGGACGTGCACTCTAGAAAATACTGTGCCCATATGACAACAGGAAAATGCAAACTCCCTTCCTGTAAACTTTTTCACTCTGAAATGTGTCCCTCTTCAGTAAAGGAAAGGCAGTGCTATAACTTAAGTTGCCAGGCACATCATCTAAAGGGACAAAAAGATACAAAACATCCAGGCCATGGGAAAGCCTGCGTAGCCACAGCCACTCAAGAGGGAGAGGTTTCTTAGTGCCAGGAAGGAAAAAAACTGGCAGGAAATTGCAGAAATCTTACACCAAATCCAGTCATTCCTTGAGTGGAACCACAGTCGATGGCCTCCACTCCAAACCAACAGATACAGATATTAGTGCTGGAAAAAAAAGTCTCCCCCAGTACCACCAATGCCACCAGTCCGATGACAGTCTTCTTTGAAAAATATACAGATCAAAGCCCAACAAACAACAAAATCCCTTTCACCCGTGAACTGCCGCAGAGGAAATGTAAGTTCGCAGCTTTCATGAGACCCAATAAAAGATCACTTGCAACGAAATTAACCCCATTACAACCTATACAATGCGACAGAGTGAACAGGCGATAGGAAAGAGGGGTTGGCCTGTATACGCAGTCACTTATTTGCACAGAACTGCTTAATGCCTCAATGATGTAGTAAGTTTTAGCAGTAACTAGAAATACCGCGGAAATAGCAAACAAGGGGATCCACTAGCTATGGGGTATATTCCAAAAACAACTGGGGGGATCCATTTTTGGGTGCTAGGGGGATAGAAGTAAAGGGGGAAAACATGCCCCAACAGGGAATACATCAAGAAACCCAGGCAAAGGGGAAACCAAGCCTTGCACATACTAGCACTTGTATCTGCTAGCAGGGAAATCTGGAAAAACAGATGGGACGTGCAACTATGACCACCCTAAAAATGCCATGCCCATATGACAACAGGAAAATGCAATCCCTTCCTGAACTTTTTCATTTTGAACTGGTACCTTTTCAGTACGGGGAAAAGGACGTCATAATTTAAAATTCCCAGGCATACCATCAAAAGGGGAAAAAAAGATACAAAACATCCAGGCCATGGGGAAAAAACCTGGGGAGCCACAGCCACTCAAAAGGGAGAGGTTTTTTAGTGCCGAAAGAAAAAAAACTCAGGGAAAAGGCAGAAACGTACACCAAATCCAGTCATTCCTGGGGAACCAAGTCGATGGCCCCACCCCAAAACCCAAAAGATACAAACAATGCCGGAAAAAAAATCCCCCCCCAGTACCAACAAACCACCATCCGTCGATAAAAATCTCTTTGCAAAAATACAGGGTCTAAAGCCACAACAAACAACAAAATACCTTTCACCGTGAATGCTTTCAGAGGAAAGCAAATTTTCGCGGCTTTCACTAACCCCCAAAAAGGATCCTTTTGGGCAACGAAATAGGATCCCAGGGTTTCAACCATACAATGTACAGAGTGAACAGGCAAAAGGGGGAAGGTTGGCCTGTACATTGCAGAGTCACTTGTTTGCACAGAACTGCTTAATGCCTCAAATGATGTAGTGGAAGTTTTAGCAGTAAAGGTCGAGAACCAAAACCTAGTCATTGTGGTAGTCTACAAGCCTCCGGATGCAACATCCCAGCAATTCCAGGAACAGCTGTTAAAAATTGACCACTGTCTGGAAAATCTTCCAGCTCCTGGACCCAACATCTTGCTCCTGGGGGATTTCAACTTAAGGCACCTAAAATGGAGGAATATAGCATATAATATTGTTGCAGTAATAACACCAGGAGGCAGCTCTGATGAAAACTCACACTCACACGAGCTTTTAAATCTCTGCACAAAATTCAATTTAAACCAGCAAATAATAGAGCCTACTAGACTGGAGAATACACTAGACCTCATCTTCACTAACAATGATGATCTGATAAGAAATGTCACCATATCAAAAACAATATACTCAGATCACAACATAATTGAGGTTCAGACATGTATGCGTGGAGCCCAGACCGACAAAATGAGACTAGTCACGAGGGAGCATTCACCAAATTCAACTTCAATAACAAAAACATAAAGTGGGACCAAGTAACCAAGTCCTAACCGATATAAGCTGGGAAGATATACTAAGCAACACAGACCCAAACTTATGCCTAGAACAGATTAACTCGGTGGCACTCGATGTATGCAAAGGCTTATTCCTCTAAGAAAAAGGAGGAGTAGATGTAAAATAGAAAGAGACGGGCGCTCCCTTTACAGGCGACGGAAAAGAATAACAGAGCGGCTAAAAGAGGTCAATATATCTGAAATGCGCAGGGAGACACTGGTCAGAGAAATAGCAAGCATCGAACTTAAGCTAAAGAATCCTTTAGGAGTCAGGAATCGCGGGAAGAACTAAAAGCTATAAATGAAATCGAAAGAAACCCAAAGTATTTCTTCTCCTATGCCAAATCAAAATCGAGAACAACGTCCAGTATTGGGCCCCTACTTAAACAAGATGGGTCCTACACAGATGACAGCAAGGAAATGAGTGAGCTACTCAAGTCCCAGTATGACTCAGTTTTTAGCAAGCTGCTAACCAGACTGAGAGTCGAAGATCAAAATCAATTTTTTATGAGAGAGCCACAAAATTTGATTAACACAAGCCTATCCGATGTTATCCTGACGCCAAATGACTTCGAACAGGCGATAAATGCATGCCCATGCACTCTGCCCCAGGGCCAGACTCATGGAACTCTGTGTTCATCAAGAACTGCAAGAAGCCCCTATCACGAGCCTTTTCCATCCTATGGAGAGGGAGCATGGACACGGGGGTCCGTCCCACAGTTACTAAAAACAACAGACATAGCCCACTCCACAAAGGGGGCAGTAAAGCAACAGCAAAGAACTACAGACCAATAGCACTAACATCCCATATCATAAAAATCTTTGAAAGGGTCCGAAGAAGCAAGATCACCACCCATCTAGAAACCCATCAGTTACACAACCCAGGGCAACATGGGTTTAGAACAGGTCGCTCCTGTCTGTCTCAACTATTGGATCACTACGACAAGGTCTAAATGCACTAGAAGACAAAAAGAATGCAGATGTAATATATACAGACTTTGCAAAAGCCTTCGACAAGTGTGACCATGGCGTAATAGCGCATAAAATGCGTGCTAAAGGAATAACAGGAAAAGTCGGTCGATGGATCTATAATTTCCTCACTAACAGAACACAGAGAGTAGTAGTCAACAGAGTA
Source organism: Cherax quadricarinatus (assembly GCF_026875155.1). NCBI lineage: Eukaryota > Metazoa > Arthropoda > Malacostraca > Decapoda > Parastacidae > Cherax > Cherax quadricarinatus. Next base: position 81,549,063 of record NC_069401.1, on the reverse strand, counting down.
AAGTCCGAGGCAGCTACGGTGAAAAGCTCTGTTCCACAAGGCACAGTACTCGCTCCCATCTTGTTCCTCATCCTCATATCCGACATAGACAAGGATGTCAGCCACAGCACCGTGTCTTCCTTTGCGATTGACACCCGAACTGCATGACAGTGTCTTCCATTGCAGACACTGCAAGGCTCCAGGCGGACATCAACCAAATCTTTCAGTGGGCTGCAGAAAACAATATGAAGTTCAACGATGAGAAATTTCAATTACTCAGATATGGTAAACATGAGGAAATTAAATCTTCATCAGAGTACAAAACAAATTCTGGCCACAAAATAGAGCGAAACACCAACGTCAAAGACCTGGAGTGATCATGTCGGAGGATCTCACCTTCAAGGACCATAACATTGTATCAATCGCATCTGCTAGAAAAATGACAGGATGGATAATGAGAACCTTCAAAACTAGGGAGCCAAGCCCATGATGACACTCTTCAGGTCACTTGTTCTATCTAGGCTGGAATATTGCTGCACACTAACAGCACCTTTCAAGGCAGGTGAAATTGCCGACCTAGAAAATGTACAGAGAACTTTCACGGCGCGCATAACGGGAGAAAAAACACCTCAATTACTGGGAGCGCTTGAGGTTCCTAAACCTGTATTCCCTGGAACGCAGGAGGGAGAGATACATGGTTATATACACCTGGAAAATCCTAGAGGGACTAGTACCGAACTTGCACACGAAAATCACTCACTACGAAAGCAAAAGACTTGGCAGACGATGCACCATCCCCCCAATGAAAAGCAGGGTGTCACTAGCACGTTAAGAGACCATACAAAAGTGTCAGGGGCCCGAGACTGTTCAACATGCCTCCCAGCACACATAAGGGGGATTACCAACAGACCCCTGGCAGTCTTCAAGCTGGCACTGGACAAGCACCTAAGTCAGTTCCTGATCAGCCGGGCTGTGGCTCGTACGTTGGTTTGCGTGCAGCCAGCAGCAACAGCCTGGTTGATCAGGCTCTGATCCACCAGGAGGCCTGGTCACAGACCGGGCCGCGGGGGCGTTGACTCCCGGAACTCTCTCCAGGTAAACTCCAGGTAAACTTCAGTAAAGATCTAGAATCAAAACCTAGTCAATGTGGTAGTCTACAAGCCTCTGGATGCAACGCCCCAACAATTCCAGAAACAGCTGTTGAAAATTGACCACTGTCTGGAAAATCTTCCAGCTCCTGCCCCCAACATCTTGCTCCTGGGGAATTTCAACTTGAAGCACCTAAAATGGAGGAATATAGCAAATAATGTTGTTGCAGTGATAACATCAGGAGGCAGCTATGACGAGAACTCACACACACACACGAGCTTTTAAATCTGCACAAAAATCAACTTAAACCAGCAAATAATAGAGCCTACTAGACTGGAGAATACACTGGGCCTCATCTTCACTAACAATGATGATCTTATACGAAATGTCACCATATCAAAAACAATATACTCAGATCGCAATATAATCGAGGTTCAGACATGAATGCGTGGAGCCCCAGACCGACAAAATGAGATCAGCCACGAGGGAGCCTTCACCAAATTCAACTTCAATAACAAGAACATAAAGTGGGACCAAGTAAACCAAGTCCTAAACGATATAAGCTGGGAAGATAGACTAAGCAGCACAGACCCCAACTTATGCCTAGAACAGATTAACTCTGTGGCACTCGACGTATGCTCAAGGCTTATTCCTTTAAGAAAAAGGAGGAGTAGATGTAAAATATGAAGAAACAGGCCCTCCCTTCACAGACGACGGAAAAGAATAACAGAGCAGCTAAAAGAGGGCAATAGATCTGAAATGCGTAGGGAGCCACTGGTTAGAGAAATAGCACACATAGAACTTAAGCTAAAGGAATCTTATAGGAGTCAGGAATCGCAGGAAGAACTAAAAGCCATAAATGAAATCGAAAGAAACCCAAAGTATTTTTTTTCTTATGCCAAATCAAAGTCGAGAACAACGTCCAGTATTGGGCCCCTACTTAAACAAGATGGGTCCTACACAGATGACAGCAATGAAATGAGTGAGCTACTCAAGTCCCAATATGACTCAGTTTTAGCAACCCGCTAACCAGACTGAGAGTCGAAGATCTAAATGATTTTTTTTATGAGAGAGCCACAAGTATATCTGATGTTATCTTACCCCAAATGACTTCGAACAGGCGATAAATGACATGCCCATGCACTCTGCCCCAGAGCCAGACTCATGGAACTCCGTGCTCATCAAGAACTGCAAGAAGCCCCTATCACGAGCTTTTACCATCCTATGGAGAGGGAGCATGGACACGGGGGTCGTCCCACAGTTACTAAAAACAGCAGACATAGTCCCACTCCACAAAGGAGACAGTAAAGCAATAGCAAAGAACTACAGACCGATAGCACTAACATCCCATATCATAAAAATCTTTGAAATTGTCCTAAGAAGCAAGAACCCAACCCATCTAGAAACCCATCAATTACTCAACCCAGGGCAACATGGGTTCAGAGGAGGTCGCTCCTGTCTGTCTCAACTACTGGATCACTACGACAAGGTCCTAAATGCACTAGAAGACAAAAAGAATGCAGATGTATTATATACAGACTTTGCAAAAGCCTTCGGCAAGTGTGACCATGGCGTAATAGCGCACAAAATGCGTGCTAAAGGAATAACAGGAAAAGTTGGTCGATGGATCTATAATTTCCTTACAAACAGAACACAAAGAGTAGTAGTTAACAAAGTAAAATATGAGGCGTCTACGGTGAAAAGCTCTGTTCTGCAACGCACAGTACTCACTCCCATCTTGTTTCTCATCCTCATATCTGACATAGACAAGGATGTCAGCCACAGCACCGTGTCTTCCTTTGCAGATGACACCCGAATCTGCATGACAGTGTCTTCCATTGCAGACACTGCAAGGCTCCAGGCGGACATCATCCAAATCTTTCAGTGGGCTGCAGAAAACAATATGAAGTTCAACGATGAGAAATTTCAATTACTTCGATGAGGTAAACATGAGGAAAGTAAAACTTCATGAGAGTACAAAACAAATTCTGGCCATAAAATAGAGCGAAAAACCAATGTCAAAGACCTGGGAGTGATCATGTCGGAGGATTTCACCTTCAAAGACCATAACAGTGTATCAATTGCAGCTGCTAGAAAAATGACAGGATGGATAACGAGAACCTTCAAAACTAGAGATGCCAAGCCCATAATGACACTCTTCAGGTGGCTTGTTCTATCTGGGCTGGAATATTGCTGCACACTAACAGCACCTTTCAAGGCAGGTGAAATTGCTGACCTAGAAAATGTACAGAGAACCTTCACGGCACGCATAACGGAGATAAAACACCTCAGTTACTGGGAGCGCTTGTACTCTCTGGAATGCAGGCGGGAGAGATACATGATTATATACACCTGGAAATTCCTAGAGGGACTAGTACCGAACTTGCACACGAAAATCATTCACTACGAAAGCAAAAGACTTGGCAGACGATGCAACATCCCCCCAGTGAAAAGCAGGGGTGTCACTAGCACGTTAAGACACAACACACTAAGTGTCAGGGGCCAGAGACTGTTCAACTGCCTCTCAGCATACATAAGGGGGATTACCAATAGACCCCTGGCTGTCTTCAAGCAGGCACTAGACATGCACCTAAAGTGGGTACCTGACCAGCCGAGCTGTGGCTTGTGTGCTGGATTGCATGCAGCCAGCAGTAACAGCCTGGTTGATCAGGCTTTGATCCACCATTAGGCCTGGTCACAGACCGGGCCGCAAGGGCGTTGACCCCCGGAACTCTCTCCAGTTAAACTCCAGAAGTGGCATGAAAGAATCAAGGAGACATTCTCAGCCATAATAGCGCTCATAGAAACGAAACTCACCAGAATGATAACAGATGCAATATTTCCACCTGGATACCAGATTCTCAGGAAAGATACAGTGAGCAGAGGGAGGGAGGAGTTGCACTGCTCATTAAAAACCGGTGGGGATTTGAGGAAATGGAAGGAATGGATAGAATGGGTGAAAGGGACTACATAGTAGGAAAAAATCCAGCCTGAGGGCCATAAGGTGTTAATTGCTGTAATGTACATTCCGCCACACAACTGCAGGAGGCCAAAAGAAGAATATGACGAGAGCAACAGAGCAATGGTAGACACACTAGCCGAGGTGGCCAGAAGAGCTCACATGGGGAGAGCAAAGTTACTATTTATGGGTGATTTCAATCACAGGGAGATTGACTGGGAAAACCTGGAGCCCCATGGGGGTCCCGAATCATGCAGAGCCAAGATGATGGACATGGTACTGTAAAACCTAATGCATCAACATGTTAGAGACACTAGCAGAGATAGAGGTGAGGATGATCCAGGAAAACTGGACCTTGTATTCACCTTGAGTAGTTTGGACATCGAGGATATCATGTATGAAAGGCCCCTTGGAGCTAGTGATCATGTGGTTCTGTGCTTTGATTACATAGTTGAGCTACAAGTGGAGGGGGGAGCAGGAATAGGATGGGAAAAACGAAACTACAGAAGGGGGGACTACACAGGCATGAGGAACTTTCTATAAGACATTCAGTGAGAGAGAGAATTGGCAGGAAAACCAGTAAAAGAAATGACGTACTATGTGACAACAAAGTGCAAGGAGCAGAGGAGAAGTTTATACCCAGGAAAACAGAAATGACATAGCATCAAAAGTCAAGTCTGACCCAAAGCTGTTGTATAGCCACATCAGGGGGAAAACAACAGTCAAGGACCAGGTAATCAGGTTGAGGAAGGGAGGGGGGGAGTTCACAAAAAACGACCAAGGGGTATGTGAGGAGCTTAACATGAGATTTAAAGAAGTATTTACAGTGGAGACGGGAAAGGGACTCCGGGAATTCGAATAGGGAGGTACACCAACAAGTGCGGGATGAAATACACACAAGTGGGGAGGAGGCGAGTCCAAGTCGCAGCGGGTAAGGTAATGTGAGGTCACTGGTGACTACACCTTCACCTCTCATTACTCAAACCCGCCACACTACCACCCTCTCACTACTTTAACTAAACATAAAAAAAGGAAATAAAATAAATAACGGTGGGCAGTGAACATTACTATTCACTCAAACACAGTTTATTATTAAGTCTTTGTACAATAATAATAGGGGAACAGAACATTATTGTGGTTTAGATAAATGGGATGGTACACATAAGCTCCCGGTTTTCTCGTGTTTTCACGGTCGCTCTTACGTGCTGAACTTTAATTTGTGTCATCAATCCTATACGATACACCCCTCTAGCGCCTGGAACCAATCTTGGGCGGAAAACATTATATACTGAGTCAAAAAAGGAGAATTAGTGTGCACTGCGTAGCAGATTTTAAACTGCCAGAGGGGAATCATAGGCCTGTGTCCCGTGTGGAAAAAAATAATAATAATTGAACTTTTCATGTCAGAGGAAAGAAAGTCTCCCTGATATCATTGAGATACATAGTGTATAGTGATACTACAGTGGCTCCCTAGTATATTGATGATAAAGGCTAAAAGTGTCATTTGAAAACAGGTGAATTTGTAAATGAAGTGATAAGCCTATAGAGGAAGGTGCCAGAAGTCGCCAGAAACTTACCACAGGACAGCTGTTTTAATAATCTTCCTGGCCTGCTAGTGTACCGCATATAATCTATTGATACCAGTGAATAGCAAATACAGTGTTGTAGTACAACTAACCGTATTATAATGGTACTTAGTGGAGTGGAGTGACTTTCATTAGTTTTTTCTTGAAATACGAGACGTTACTGTGAATTTCATATAACCTGTAGTTACCAGCGTCGCAATATACACAACAGAAGCAATTATTACTACAGAAAAAGCGTCCTTCCTCCAAAATTTGCACCAGTCAACTATAGTGAAAATAAGCATTTATTTGCGGTGGAGACGGAAAAAAAAAAAAAAAAAAATAAAAATAGAAAAGCCAATACAGCGTTTGATAAACAAGGGGGTGACCGTTCGTCATTGTAGGAGCTGCCAGATATCCCCGGGCTCTTCAACACGCAAGTTATCTTTTGTATCAGTCAAATCACAATTACTGGGGTAGATAATTTCCAGTAGATAATTCATGTGTTAGCTCAAATCCACCGACCATTTTTTAAATAATGCCCCCACTGATCAGAGCAGATCGACTGGTCCGGACCCTTGACTGGTCCGAACCCTTGACGGGTCCGAACCCGGGACTGGTTTCAAACAGTTTCGTTGGACCAATAAAGCAGACTGTAAACGGATGGGGGTTGTAGGCGCCCTTAAAACACAAACATTAAAAATCAGGAACGTGACGGTAAGCTGTCCAATATACAAAAAGAGTTAGAAACAGAAATACAAATAGCTAAGCTTCATTAAGGTTATTAATAAATATTCAAGAGATTGCTAGTAGAATTGCAGTAATCAACCATTCAAAATCATTAAGAAGCTGTGTGTAGTCTGTGGTCAGTCAACAAATGGGCTTCCACATGGATAATTGTCATTTTTGTGGAAATTGGGTCACACCCCTTGTGCAGATATCCCAGAACTAGCTACAAGCATATTAAAACAGAGAAGTGTTTCTGGGTATGCCCAAATGAGGAAAATCTGTGGACTAAAATCACAAGGGTATTAAAAGAGGACAACATCCCAAAACTGCTTTCATAGAAAACCTGGAAGCTTTCTACAACAGATGGGAACTAAAAGTCTGGGCTGAATGGTACTGCCCTTGATAAATGGCCATGTATCACAAACTGTAAGGCTGGAGGTGATGTCCTGGGAGACAGTAATAGTAAAGCGGAGGTGCTGTCCTGGGAGACAGTAATGGTGAACTGGAGGTGCTGTCCTGGAGACAGAAATGGTGAAGCTGAGATAACTGTCCTGGGAGACATAATGGTGAAGCTGGAGATTTTGTCCAGTAGTCGGGAATTATACGCAGGAAGGAATACATATAAATGACCTCATGGGACAGGAGCCATAGTAGGGAAACAAGTGTAGTCAAAGATAAGATAAAAACCAATATTGCAAACTAGAAATACCGCAGGAAAAAAGCAAACAAGAGGACTCCAATAGCAATAGTGAGGATAAATTACCAAAAACAACTGGTGGGAGCTCCATTGTTGGGCTAGGGAGGATAGAAGTAAGACGGGAAACATGCACCAACAAGGAATACAGTCACAGAAACCCAAGGCAAGCGGAAACCAAGCCTGTGCACATACTATGCACTTGGTATCTGCTGCATGGGAAATCTGGAAAAACAGATGGGGCGTCAACTATGACCACCCTAGAAAATGCCATGCCCATATGACAACAGGAAAATGCAAACTCCCTTTCCCGTAAGCTTTTTCACCCTGAAATGTTACCTCTTCAGTACAGGAAAAAACTGTGCTATAACTTAAAATTGCCAGGCATACCATCTAAAGGGGACAAAAAGATACAAAACATCCAGGCCATGGGAAAACCTGGGTACCACAGCCACTCAAGAGGAGAGGTTTTTTAGTGGCAGGAAGGAAAAAAAACTGGCAGAAATGGCAGAAATCGACACCAAATCCAGTCATTCCTGGAGTGAAACCACAGTCGATGGCCTCCACTCCAAACCAACAGATACAGATACTAATGCCGGAAAAAAAAATCCCCCCCCCAGTACCAACAATACCACCAGTCCGATAACATCTTTTTTGCAATTTTACAGGGGCTAAAGCCAGCAACAAACAACAAAATACCTTTCATCCGTGGACTGCTTGCAGAGGCAAAGGCAATGTTCGCGGCTTTCACTGAGACCCACATAAAGGATCACTTGGACAATGAAATATGGATCCCAGGTTACAACCTATACAGATGTGACAGAGTGAACAGGCAAAAGGAGGGGTTTGGCCTGTACATTGCAGAGTCACTTGTTTGCACAGAACTGCTTATGCCTCACAATGACGTAGTGGAAGTTTTAAGCAGTAAAGGTCGAGAACCAAAACCTAGTCATTGTGGTAGTCTACAAGCCTCCAGAATGCAACATCCCAGCAATTCCAGGAACAGCTGTTAAAAATTGACCACTGTCTGGAAAATCTTCCAGCTCCTGCACCCAACATCTTGCTCCTGGGGATTTCAACTTAAGGCACCTAAAATGGAGGAATATAGCAAATAATATTGTTGCAGTAATAACACCAGAGGCAGCTCTGATGAAAACTCACACTCACACGAGCTTTTAAAATCTCCTGCACAAAATTCAATTTAAACCAGCAAATAATAGAGCCTACTAGACTGGAGAATACACTAGACCTCATATTCACTAACAATGATGATCTGATAAGAAATGTCACCATATCAAAAACAATATACTCAGATCACAACATAATTGATGGTTCAGACATGTATGCGAGGAGCCCCAGACCGACAAAATGAGACTAGTCACGAGGGAGCATTCACCAAATTCAATTTCAATAACAAAAACAAAAGTGGGACCAAGTAAACCAAGTCCTAACCGATATAAGCTGGGAAGATATACTAAGCAACACAGACCCAAACTTATGCCTAGAACAGATTAACTCGGTGGCACTCGATGTATGTACAAGGCTTATTCCTCTAAGAAAAAGGAGGAGTAGATGTAAAATAGAAAGAGACAGGCGCTCCCTTTACAAGGCGACGGAAAAGAATAACAGAGCGGCTAAAAGAGGTCAATATATCTGAAATGCGCAGGGAGACACTGTCAGAGAAATAGCAAGCATCGAACTAAGCTAAAAGAATCCTTTAGGAGTCAGGAATCGCGGGAAGAACTAAAAGCTATAAATGAAATCGAAAGAAACCCAAAGTATTTCTTCTCCTAATGCCAAATCAAAATCGAGAACAACGCCCATATTGGGCCCCTACTTAAACAAGATGGTCCTACACAGATGACAGCAAGGAAATGAGTGAGCTACTCAAGTCCCAATATGACTCAGTTTTTAGCAAGCCGCTAACCAGACTGAGAGTCGAAGATCAAAATGAATTTTTTATGAGAGAGCCACAAAATTTGATTAACACAAGCCATCCGATGTTATCCTGACGCCAAATGACTTCGAACAGGCGATAAATGACATGCCCATGCACTCTGCCCCAGGCCAGACTCATGGAAACTCTGTGTTCATCAAGAACTGCAAGAAGCCCCTATCACGAGCCTTTTCCATCCTATGGAGAGGGAGCATGGACACGGGGGTCGTCCCTCAGTTACTAAAAACAACAGACATAGCCCCACTCCACAAAGGGGGCAGTAAAGCAACAGCAAAGAACTACAGACCAATAGCACTAACATCCCATATCATAAAAATCTTTGAAAGGGTCCTAAGAAGCAAGATCACCACCCATCTAGAAACCCATCAGTTACACAACCCAGGGCAACATGGGTTTAGAACAGGTCGCTCCTGTCTGTCTCAACTACTGGATCACTAAAACAAGGTCCTAAATGCACTAGAAGACAAAAAGAATGCAGATGTAATATATACAGACTTTGCAAAAGCCTTCGACAAGTGTGACCATGGCATAATAGCGCACAAAATGCGCGCTAAAGGAATAACAGGAAAAGTCAGTCGATGGATCTATAATTTCCTCACTAACAGAACACAGAGAGTAGTCGTCAACAGAGTAAAGTCCGAGGCAGCTACGGTGAAAAGCTCTGTTCCACAAGGCACAGTACTAGCTCCCATCTTGTTCCTCATCCTCATATCCGACATAGACAAGGATGTCAGCCACAGCACCGTGTCTTCCTTTGCAGATGACACCCGAATCTGCATGACAGTGTCTTCCATTGCAGACACTGCAAGGCTCCAGGCGGACATCAACCAAATCTTTCAGTGGGCTGCAGAAAACAATATGAAGTTCAACGATGAGAAATTTCAATTACTCAGATATGGTAAACATGAGGAAATTAAATCTTCATCAGAGTACAAAACAAATTCTGGCCACGAAATAGAGCGAAACACCAACGTCAAAGACCTGGGAGTGATTATGTCGGAGGATCTCACCTTCAAGGACCATAACATTGTATCAATCGCATCTGCTAGAAAAATGACAGGATGGATAATGAGAACCTTAAAAACTAGGGAGGCCAAGCCCATGATGACACTCTTCAGGTCACTTGTTCTATCTAGGCTGGAATATTGCTGCACTCTAACAGCACCTTTCAAGGCAGGTGAAATTGCCGACCTAGAAAATGTACAGAGAACTTTCACGGCGCGCATAACGGAGATAAAACACCTCAATTACTGGAGCGCTTGAGGTTTCTAAACCTGTATTCCCTGGAACGCAGGAGGGAGAGATACATGATTATATACACCTGGAAAATCCTAGAGGGACTAGTACCGAACTTGCACACGAAAATCACTCACTACGAAAGCAAAAGACTTGGCAGACGATGCACCATCCCCCAATGAAAAGCAGGGGTTCACTAGCACGTTAAGAGACCATACAATAAGTGTCAGGGGCCCGAGACTGTTCAACTGCCTCCCAGCACACATAAGGGGGATTACCAACAGACCCCTGGCAGTCTTCAAGCTGGCACTGGACAAGCACCTAAAGTCAGTTCCTGATCAGCCGGGCTGTGGCTCGTACGTTGGTTTGTGTGCAGCCAGCAGCAACAGCCTGGTTGATCAGGCGCTGATCCACCAGGAGGCCTGGTCACAGACCGGGCCACGGGGGCGTTGACCCCCGAAACTCTCTCCAGGTAATCTCCAGGTAAGCAGTGAGACAGGGAACACAATCAACTTGACCAAAATGAATGTAACTTACAATATAGTTCAGAGGGCAGTTCATCACAGGAACTAAGCCACAGGTCCCAAGCCCTACACAGCACGAGTACTGCGCCAAGCCAGTACTCTGCCCAATGCCTCCAACAGTCTCCTCCAGAGACTTCAGCAGCCTTCTCCCGAGCCCTGCACCCCAGCAGCAGCGCCGCTCAAAGTCTCTGCTCAGGAGCTCTGCACCCCAGCAGCAGCTCTGCTCGAATCTCCTGATCATGCTTTTCCTTGGCTTTTATGGTGGCCCCAAGCACCCTCCACAACCACGTGTACGACCTGACGCCTAGGTCTGACGCCATCAAGAACAAAAGACCTCAGACGTGGGCGTGGCTACAGACGTCTGCCAAGGCAAGATGTGACCATATAATTGGTTAAATTAGGTCTCCCCAGAGACCTCACAAGCCCAGCTGGACTGCATCACATCCCCCTTTCTCCCCAATTTAAAATACTGAGAACTAGGACAATTTGTCCTAGTTATTAGACTATTTTAAATCCTAATCCTTTAAATCTATTACAATACAAAAACAAAATTATACATAATACAAAATTTCAACTACATATTTTTCCCTCAACCTCTCATCTACCACAAGGCAGCACAATCAGTACACCTCGCAGTTGCCAGCATAATAGTTGCTCTCTGGTGCAAAGCCTCCTTACCCGTCATTTCTCCTTAAACCTAAATATCGGCTCCAGTGCCTTCCCCTACTTCTACTAAAATGCACTAGCCAATGCTGTCACCCTCGCACGTTAACCATTGGGGCCAAACCTCTCTAGGCTTTTAGGCGGGGAAAAACTGCTCCAAACGGGTTGCATTTTTTCAATAACTGCAACTGGACCACTTCACGACCACCAAGGTCGCATTTTCGGCACACTTCACATGCACACTACAACATCTGAAAATCGAGACAGGGCAGGCATCGCAACTAAGACCCTCCATTATCCTATGCCACTACTAGATTCACGGGCCTCATAAAACAAGGGGGGCCATAATCACTGGACCGTTTCAAGGTCCCCTTTTTCACACAGGTAACACTAACACTTCTGGTAAGTCAAAGAGGCTGGGGACATCTCACACTCTTAATTGTCTCTCATGGCTGGCAGGGCATCCCCGCATACCAGTCGTACAGGTCGACCAGAAAGGGCAGGATACACCTCCATACCGCCCTTGATAGCAGGCTGGTCCCAGCATCTGGAGCCCCATCTCCGCGGCTCACTCCTTCCACATCTCCGAGGATGGCAACTCCTTCAAGTAGATTCCCTGTCCTGGCACATCAGCCAGAATCCCTCACACACCACTGCAGAAATCACCCCCCATCTCCTCCTCTTGAGCTAGGCACCATCGCAGCATCACAGCACGGCCGTATCACAGCAGCACACAGCACGGCCACAGAAATCGCAGCACGGTCCCAGCATCACAGCACGGCCGCAGCATCTCAAAAATCACCGCACGACCGCAGCATCTCAACATCACAGCACGGGCCCAATCACAAACCCGCCAAGCATAGCAGACAGCATCACAGCACAGCCACAGCATAGCAGACAGCATCACAGCAGCCGACATCACAGTAGCAGGCTATGGTCATTGCTCGAGGTGAGGTGAGGTCACTTCAGGTCTTCAACAGCAGGTGCGGTCACCCATCCCTGGCAACTGCGGTAACTGGCGGTCCGCAGGTAATGTCACAGAGGGTGGGTGACGCAGACAGACACCCACTACACTGGATGACAGACCAGGGCAGCAATACATCTACTGGGGCACATCAGATGGGTGACTGGGCATATCAGCTGGGTGACTGGGCACATCAGGTGGACAGCAATCATAGGCAACTCTTCAATGGGTGACAGTTGTGGGTGAGTCTTCCAAGGCGGGCTGGGTGACTTCTCATTCCTCTGTAAATATTCAATTTCGGCCAGTAATTGCTTCCCCCAAAAGTCTCACCCAAATACTGATATTCTCCACCATTTATCTCAAACCAACAACCAACTCCACCAAATACACCCAAACAATTACTCAGACCCACCGTCTGAAAAAAGGTCAGTTAAGGTCACTAGGATTATAATATCATTATAATAACACAGAAAATCAAATGGTAGCAAATGATAACATAAGTATAACCGAGCAGTCAAAAATAAGGCACATAGGACTGGTTCCTACTATAAAAATAATAAGAACAACCACCGCTTAGACACCATGTCATGTAGGGGGTAATGATTAGGGGAATATGGGGGTAAGAGGAGGGAATTAGTAGGTAGGGGACAGGCGAGGCAGTAGGAGGGATGAGTGCGGAGGTCGGTAGGTAATGTGACAGGAGAGGTGAGCGGTAGGTAGGTAAGGAAATGTGAGGTCACTGGTGACTACACCTTCACCTCTCATTACTCTACCCGCCACACTACTCACCCTCTCACTACTTTAACTAACATAAATAATGGAAATAAGAATAAATAACGGGGACAGTGAATATTACTATTCTACTCAAACACAGTTTATTATTAAGTCTTTGTACAATAATATATTTGGGAACAGAACATTATTGTGGTTTAGATAAATGGGATGGTACACATAAGCAGTGAGACAGGGAACACAATCAACTTGACCAAAATGAATGTAACTTACAATATAGTTCAGAGGGCAGTTCATCACAGGAACTAAGCCACAGGTCCCAAGACCTACACAGCACGAGTACTGCGCCAAGCCAGTACTCTGCCCAATGCCTCCAACAGTCTCCTCCAGAGACTTCAGCAGCCTTCTCCCGAGCCCTGCACCCCAGCAGCAGCTCCGCTCGAAGTCTCTGCTCAGGAGCTCTGCACCCCAGCAGCAGCTCCGCTCGAATCTCCTGATCATGCTCTTCCTTGGGCTTTTATGGTGGTCCAAGCACCCTCCACAACCACGTGTACGACCTGACACCTAGGTCTGACGCCGTCAAGAACAAAAGACCTCAGACGTGGGCGTGGCTACAGACGTCTGCCAAGGCAAGGTGTGACCATATAATTGGTCAAATTAGGTCTCCCCAGAGACCTCACAAGCCCAGCTGGACTGCATCACACCAGGAGCTTGGACTCGACCCCTGTAACCTCAACTAGGTGAGTACAGCAGCAGCGGCATGCGAGTAGAGAACCTAGGATATCAGAAAGTCTGACAGCATGACTTATTTCATTTAAATCAGCCAGCGGGCTCACGGAAAATCAAAACTTTGGGGCCCAGTCCCTGGACCCATTATGTACCTCTAGTAATCTTTTGAGTACCGCCCGCAGGATGGGAATGAGGTACATAATAAACATATTAAACTAACTAAAACTGACCATACCTCCCTGACCTTTGTCCTTCTCTCTCTCTCCCCCCCCCACCCAGCTCCCACTTTACTCTCCCCTCTCTTTCTCACTCTCTTTCCTCTCCCCTCTCCCCATGTACCCTCTACTCATCTGCCTCTGCCCTCCATCCCACTCCCCCTACTTCCTACCTCCCATCCCCTACCCTCCTTTTACCCACCTTAACACCCACCTTGACACCCACTCACACACACACACACACACACGCACACACACACACACACACACACACACACACACACACAATACAGTTTGATGGAACAGTTTTAGTTGTATACAGGTTGATGAAAGAGTTTTACAGTCCTATACATTGCTTTAAATAGTTGTACAGGCCTTTACAGGTGTTTGAAGCCATGTTTTTCAAGTGATGGAAACTTGACATGATGATACAGGTGTTTCAAGGGTATTTACAGGTATGAGGGAATGACTAAAATTAGTTTATTGCTGTTTATAGGTAATTATAGGTAATTATTGCTGTTTATAGGTAATTGTGTACTCAGATAAGTGGAAGAGTTTAACTATATGGGCAGACACAGTGCAAGAATAACAAGCATTCATCACTAGGGTAATAACTGAAATGTTTTTGGTCTCTCTAGAGACCCTCTTCAGGAAACTCTTGTATATACCGATGCGTGAAGTATACAAGAAGAGAGCACCACAGGAGGCTTCCTGCACAAGGTACGAGCGTCAGTGATTCTACTTGGCAACTTATACAACTCCATTGCAAAACAACCAAACTCTTCTCCTCACGAATCTGAATTTATTCAGCTAAAGCAGTTACGGAGCCTCGCAGTTCCTCTTGGTCTGCCAGTCACTCATCTTTTTTGACTGAGAATATTTTTTTCCCACTTGATTATGGATTTTAAATTATGTACACTCAGTAGTCACTTTATTAGATACACTCCTCTAGTAGGGGCTTCCTTTTGACCGCAGAACAGCCTGAATTCTTCGTGGCATGGATTCAACAAAGTACTGCAAACTTTCTTTAGAGATCCTGGCCCATGTTGACATAAGAGAATCGCACAGTTGCTGCAGATTTGTTAGCTTCACACTGATATTGCTAATCTCCCGTTCCATTACATCCAAAACGTTTACGCCAAATTCTGCTTGTCGCAGAAGAAATCGGGATTCGTCAGTCCAGGCGACGTTTTGATAAACTAATTGTTAGACAACTGTAATTGATAAACTAATTGTTAGACAGCTGTAATGGTAGATAATTGTACTTAGAGGAGGAAATAGATTTTATATATATAGAATGAAAAAGGAAGTGGAAGTAGTGGATAATGAAAAGAACTGGTATTGGAGGTGTATATTGAATAGTTTGTGTAATTTATTTTTTGTATGGGGAAAGTGTAGGATTTATGAATAAAATATATGCTTTGGGGTTTTAAATTATGTAAAGGATGATGATTATGGAAATGGAATGAATAATTATTGGAGTTGAATTTTGTTATATGAGGATGTGGGGAGAGTAGGTGGTTGATAATATGATTATTGAAGGGGGTGATGGAGAGGTTAATAATGTGGAAGAGGATATTTAAGGACTTAGGGGAGTGGTAAAAATTAGAGAGAATGTTAGAATGGTTAATTGAGACAGAACACATTAACTTGACCAAAATGAATGTAACTTACAATATTGTTCGAGGTCATTCATCACAGGAACTAAGCCACAGTCCCAAGCCAACACAGCACGAGTTACTGCGACAAGCCAGTACTCTGCCCAAGCCTTCCAACAGTCCCTCCCTCCAGTACTTCAGCATGCCTTCTCCCGAACCGCTGCACCCCACAGCAGCGCCGCTCAAAGTCTCTGCTCAGGAGCTCTGCACCCCAGCAGCGCTCTGCTCGAATCTCTTATCAGGGGGCTTTTCCTTGGGCTTTTATGGTGTCCAAGCACCCTCCACATCCACGTGTACGACCTGACGTCCTTAGGTCTTGACGGCCATCAAGAACAATGACCCTACAGACGTGGGCGTGGCTACAGACGTCTGCCAATGCATAGATGTGACCATATAATTTGGTTTAAATTAGGTCTCCCAGAGACGCTCACAAGCCCAGCTGGACTGCATCTAACTTCCCCCTTTCTCCCCCCAATTTATAAATATCTGAGACTAGGACAATTTGTCCTAGTTATTAACTATTTTAAAATAATCCTAAATCCATTTAAATCTATTACATACAAAGAAAAAATTATACATATACAAATATTCACTACATATATATTCCCTCAACCTTCTCATCTACCACAAGGCAGCACAATCATACAACCTCGGCAGTGTGGCCAGCATAATAGTTGCCACTCTGGTGCAACGCCTCCTACCCGTCATTTCTCCTTACACCTAAATACGGGGCTCCAGTGCCTTCACTACTTCTACTAGAAATGCACTAGCCAATGCTGTCCCCTCAGCACGTTAACCATTGCCAATCCTCTAGGCTTTTATTGCTGGAAAACAATCTATCGTTGGGCATTCTTTCAAAGTAACTGCACTGGACCACTTCACGACCAACCAAGGTCGCATTTTCGGCACACTTCACATGCAACACAACAACTCTGAAAATCGAGACAGGCGGCCATCGCAACTAAGACCCTCCCATTATCCTATGCCACTACTAGGATTCACTGCCTCATAATACACGGCGGCCATAATCACTGACCGTTTTCAAGGTCACCTTATTTCGCCACAAGGTAAACCAAACACTTCTGGTAATCAAAGAAGGCTGGGGAACATCTCACACTCTGTGTGTCTCACAAGCTGGCAGGCATCCCCGCATACCATTCGGTTACAGGTCACCAGCAAGCAGGATACACCACCCATACCGCCCCTTGATAGCCAAGGCTGGTCCAGCACTGGAGTCCATCTCCCGCGCTCACGTCCTACCACATCTCCGAGGATGGCAACTCCTTCATAGTAGATCTCCTGTCCTGTCACAATCAGCCAGAATCCCTCACACACCACTGCAGCATCACCGCCATCTCCTCGCTTGTAGCAGCACCAATCGCAGCATCACAGCACGGCCGTACACAGCAGCACACATGCAACGGCCACAGCTCGCAGGCATCGTTCCCAGCATCACAGCACGGCCGACAGCAGTCTCACATCACCGCACGACCGGCAGCAGTCTCAACATTCCACAGTCACGGCCGAATCTGACACACAGCCCGCCACAGCATACATGACAGCATCACAGCACAGCCAACAGCATATAGACACGCATCAACAGCAGCCGACAATCAGCATAGCAGGCTATGTCAGTTGCTCGAGGAGAGGGAGGTTCCTTCCAGTCATCAACAGCAAGTCGGTCACCACCATCCCTGGCAGACTGCGGGTAACTACTGGCGGTCCGCAGGTAATGGTCACAGAGGCTGGGTGACGCAGACAGATCACCCCTACACTGGATGACCGACCATGCAAAGTCAATACATCTACTTTTGCAGCATGCAGAAATGGGACAGGGCTCTATCAAGCTTGTGACTGGCACATCATGTGGACAGCAATCATAGCAACCTTCAATTCGGAGCACACGCGTTGTGTAGTGAGTCTTCCCTCAGCGGCTGGTGACTTCTCATTCCTCTGTAAATATCAATTTCAGTCCATAATTAGCTTCCCCCAAAAGGTCCACCCAAATACTGATATCTCCACCATTTATCTCAAACCAATCAACCAACTCCTACAAATACACCCTAAACAATTACTCAACCCACCGCTGAAAAAAAAAAAGGTCAGTTAAGGTCACTAGATTATAATATCATTATAATAACACAGAAAAATCAAAGGTAGCAAATGATAACAATACGTATAACCGATCAGGTCAAAAATTAAGCACATAGGAACTGTTTCCTACTATAAAAAATCATAAGCCACCACCTCTAAGACCACCATGTCATGTAGGGGGTAATGATTAGGGGAAATGGGGGTAAGAGGTGGATTAGGTAGTAGGGGGAAAGCGAGGCTGAGAGGGATGAGTGCGGAGTCGGAAGTTAAAGTCAGGATAGGTGAGCGTAGTTAGGTGAGGAAATGTGAGGTCACTGGTGACTACACTCACCTCTCAATACACACCCGCCACTCACTACTCCACCCTCTCACTACTTTAACTAAACATAAATAATGGAAATAAGAATAAATAACGGGGACAGTGAATATTACTAATTCTACCAAACACAGTTTTATTATTAAGTCATTGTACACTAATAATTTGGTAGACAGAGACATATTGGTTTAGATAAATGGATGGAACACATAAGCATTGAGTCAAAGGAACACAATCAACTTGACCAAAATGAATGTAACTTACAATATATTCAGAGGCAGTTTCAGCACAGGATACTAAGCCACAGGTCCAAGACCATACACAGCACAGTACTGCGCCAAGCCATACTCTCCCAATGCCTCCACATCCTCCCTCCAGAGACTTTTTCACAGCCATCTCCCGAGCCCCTGCACCCAGCAGCAGCTCGCTCGAAGCCGTCTGCACACTTGGAGCTTTGCACCCCACACAGCTCCGCTCGAATACACCTGATCATGCTCTTCCTTGGCTTTTATGTGGGTCCCCAAGTCACCCTCCACAACCACGTTACGACCTACAACCTAGGTCTGACGCCGTCAAACAAAAGACCTCCACTGGCGTGGCTACAGACGCGCCCATTGCAGGTGAGACATAAAAAATTGGTCAAATTAGGTCTCCCCATAGGACCTCACAAGCCCAGCTGGACTGCATCACACCAGGAGCTTGGACTCGACCCCCTGTGAACCTCAACTAGGTGAGTACACAGCAGCGGCAAGCTAGTAGAAACCTAGATATCAGAAAGTCTGACAGCAATGACTTATTCATTTAATCAGCCAGGCGGCTCACGAAAATCAAAACATTGGGTCCCCCCAGTCCCTGGACGCCATTATGTACCTCTAGTATCTTTTGAGTACCGCCCGCATGATGGGAATGAGTAACATATAAACATATTACACAACTAAAACTGACCATATCCCATCCCTGACTTTGTCCTTCTCCTCCTCGTCCCCCCCCCACCCAGCTCCCACTTTACTCTCCCCTCTCTCTTATCTCACTCTCTTTCCCTCTCCCCTCTCCCATGTATAACCCTCTACTCATCAGCCACTGCCCTCCATCCCACTCCCCCATACTTCCTACCTCCCATCCCACCCTCCTTTTACCCACCATAACAACCTCCACCTTTAACAGCCCACTCACACACACACACCACACAGGCGCACACACACACACACACATACACACACACACAAACTCACAGCAATACAGTTTGATGGAACAGTTTAGTTGTAACAGTTGATGAAAGAAGTTTTACATAGGCGGCATACATTTCTTTTAATATTTGTACACCTTTACAAGTGTTTGAATGTCCATTTTTTTCAAGAGATTGAAACTGACATGATGATACAGGGTTTCAAGGTATTTACAAGGTATGAGGAATACTAAAAATAGTTTATTGCTGTTAATATAATTATAGGTAATTATTTGCGTTATTAGTAATTTGTTACTCAGATAAAGTGGAAGAGTTTAACTTAATGGCAGACACGTGCAAGAATAACAACATTCATCACTAGGGTAATAACTGAAATGTTTTGGTCTCTAGAGACCCTCTTCCAGAAACTCTTGTAATATAACCGATGCGTGAGTAATACAAAAGAGAAAGCACCACAGGAGCTTCCGTGCCCTAGGAAACGAGCGTCAAGGATTCTACTGTCAACTTATACAACTTCCATGCAAACAACCAAACTCTTCTTCCTTCACGAATCTGGATTATTCAGCTAAAGCCGTTACGAGCCTCGCAGTTCCTCTTGTCTGCCAGTCACCATCTTTTTTGACTGAGAAATTTTTTTCCCACTAGATTGTGGATGTTAAATTATGGTAACACTCATAGTCAAATATTAGATACACTCCTCTAGTAGGGGCTTTCCTTTTGAACCGCAAACAGCCTGAATTCTTCGTGCATGGATTCAACAAATACTGCAAACTTTCTTTCTTTATAGAGATCCTGGCCCAATGTAGACAGTAAGAGAATCGCACAGTGCTGCAGATTGTTAGTCTTCACACTGATATTGCTAAATCTCTCTCCCGTTCCAATACAACATCCAAAACTTTACGCCAAATTCCTGCGTGTCGCAGAGAGAGAAACGGATGTCGTCCATCACAGGCGACGTTTGATAAACTAATTGTTAGACAACTGTAATGAATAAACTAATTGTTAACAGCTGTAATGGTAGATAATTGTACTTAGAGGAGGAAATGTATTCTAGTAGTGCTATAATTTTCAACGTGTGTTTCACATTAATTGACAGAACAGCGTAACTTTGCTCCTTACTCTATACACTGTTTATCACATCGTAATTGTAGTAGTATACATTATATAGATACTTTATTACAAAAAGGGAATTATTTACAACACACAGCACACACACACACACCGGCGACATCTCCACACACACACACACAACACAATAACGCTGACAGGGAGGCAACAACGAGTCATGGTACGTAATGAGTTATCCAGTGGCACCTGTGACGATGGGGTCCCACTAGGGGTTCGTCCTAGGACAAGTGCTATTTTTGTATATGTGAACGACATGACGGAAGGGTTAGACTCAGAAGTGTCCCTGTTTGCAGATGATGTGAAGTTAAGAGAGAAATTAAATCTATGAGGACCAGCAGGACTTCAAAGAGACATGGACAGACTGGACACCTGGTCGCACCAAATGGCCATCTTCGAATTTCATCCTGCCAAATGCGAAGTCATGAAGATAGGGAAGGGCAAGAAGACCACAGACAGAGTTTAGGCTCGGTTGCCAAAGACTCAAACCTCACTCAAGGAGAAAGATTTGGGGTGAGTAAACACCGAGCATGGTCTACGGAACAACACATCAATCAGATAACAGCTGCAGCATATGGGGCCCGCAAAACCTGAAACAGCATTCCGACACCTTGTAAGGAATCATCAAGACACTGTACAACCGTTATGTCAGGCCCTATACTGAGTATGCAGCACCTTTTGGAAACCCGCACTGATAAAGCACGTCAAAAACAGAGAACAGTCAAAGTTTGCAACAAGGTTAGTTTCAAAGCTAAGGGAATGTCCTATAAAAAGATAAGGACATCGGCCTGCGACACTGAGGACAGAGGGTCAGGAGACATGATAAACGAATATAAAAAAACCTTGCGTGAATAGACAAGGGGGCTATAGACAGGATGTTCCAGGAGGGGACACAGAAACAAGAAGCAACAATGGAAGTTGAAGACACAAAAGTCTGAGAGATAGTAGAAGTATATCTTCAGTCATAGAGTTTAAGGCATGAATAGCCTAAAAATGACTAATGGAGCAGAACCATACACAGTTTAAAGACGATTTGATAAAGCTCAAGAGTCGTGAGAGAAGGGCCTATACAACCGGTGAAGAGGCGGGCCAGAGCTAGACTCGAACCCCTGCAACCCAACAATATATTAGTACAAATAGGTGAGTACAACACACACACACACACACACATGCACACACACACACACACACACACACACACACCACACATACACACACACATACATACACACACACCACACACACACACACACACACACCGACACACACACAACACACACACACACACCACAAAACAAATGGTTGGACTCGCAGGAATCATAGGAATCAATACAATGGTACTGGTAAGAGGAATGAATGGAGGAGCAGTGGAAAAGGATAACAAAGAATGGGAGAAAATTAGGAGAGCTTTCTGAATAAATGGAAAAGAGCACTCAGTGAAATGGAAAAGATGGTTGAGAAGAGGACGAAAATTGGGAGGCCCAATCGAAACTGCATAGCCAGGAAAGTCCTAGAATTTGAGGTAAACAGGCTGAAGCAATCTCAGGGGTAGTGACCAAGAAGACACTCCCATACGAATCTGAGAGCTGAACAGAGGAAGGAGATAGAAATATGCTAAGGTCCTATCAGCCAGCAAAGAAGGGCCAGGAAGAAGGGAAGAGGAGATGGGTGCAGAGGAGTAAGGGAGATAGGTCGAATGCTGAGCACAACCCTGCTACCAAGGCCACTGGAAAAATCAAGGAGAAAAAGGACCACATACAGACAGGAACCAATCCCACAGAGAAGAGAGGCAATGGGAAGGAAAGGGCAAAAACAGTGTTTATCCATGCTTCGGAGAGAGAGGAAAGACACACACTGAAGACGCAGGAAAAAGAAGGCGTGTAGATTGAGAAAATCATCACGGAAATAGGGAGAAGACATGGACTAGATTGTAAATATCCAGAGAATAGGTGGGGTACTATGAAGGGAGAAACCGACCATTCAAGCTGATTCTCAGGACAGAAACCAGTGCGAAGCGACAGGAATCCTCCAAAACAACCACGTTTAGAAGCTCGTAAGATACAAGAATGTTCCTTAGACCGAGACAGAACTCAAAAAGAGAGACGCACTGAGGGAAGAACAAAAACGAAAGGACTAGGAAAGGAGACAAGGATGGAACCAGCATAGGCAGTCAGAGCAGAACGAGCAGTCAAGAGCAAGCACAACATCACAACTATCCTCAAACCCCACAACCTATCACGAGTCCACCGTCAACACACAATACAATCCATACCCACAGCTTCCACCCAATCCCCCACCATAGAATCCCACAGTATGCTACCTAGGTCTTCCCAGCCCCCACAGGTCCCCCAAACCACATGTTGGAAAGGAAACTGAAGGATGAGCACAAACGCTGAGGAATAACAAACCAAGGATGGAGGAGTGTGCAAACAAGAGTCAAAGAGGCATCACCATACATCTAGCAATCACAAAACCAAGCTTACGGTATGATAACAGATCCAATCTTCCAACGGGATACCATATTCCTGAGGAAAGACAGAAGAAACAGGGGGGGGAGGATGGCATTGCCTGATCAAACACCGATGAAAATTGTGAGCTGGAGAGAGAGACAGCGATGAAGAAATTTGATTGCATAGAACGCTTCATTTCACTCTGGAGTCCCATGGATTTGCAGTGATGTTAACCCACCACAGAACCAGCAGGAGGCCAAGGCAAATATGACGAAGCATTAGAGCGATGGTTGACACACCTGTCTGCAGTGCCAGAAGAAGCTCATAAGATGCATGGCAAAGCTCCTGATCATTGCAACTTTAACCACAAGAGATGCGAATGGGAGAACTTGGAGCCACATGGGGCCAAGATTACATGGAGGGCTAAGATGAGATGGCGGTGGAAACTGGAAAACTTCATGTACCAACACGTAAGGGACACGACAAGAGAGAGAGAAGATGAAACCAGCAAACTGGACTTAGTATTCACCTGAGTAGTGCAGATATTGAGGACATCACATATAAAGACCCCTTGGGGCCAGCAATCATGTGGAGAGAGGGGAGTACTACTAATACACAGTAAGCTACAGTGGAGGAAGCAGAAGCCAGACGAATGATACCAACTATCAGGAAGAGGGACTACACATAATGAGAACTTCCTGAATGAGGTTCAGTGGACAGAGAACTGGCAGGAAAACCAGTTAATGAAGGATGGAGAATATGTAGTCACAATGTCAAGGAGCTGAGGAAGGTTTGTACCCAAGGGTACAGGAATAATTAATAAAGCTCAGGATGAGCCCATGTTCACTTACCCCAAAAAGAGCAAGGAGGCAATACCCAAGTGTGCTAAGTAATGGAAGAAATATAGAAGCAAAGGACCCAGGAGAATAAGATAGCATCCCGTAGAGCAAAACGAATATGCACAGGATAAGAAGGGAGGCCCAACGTCAATATGAAAACGACATCGCAGCAAAACCAAATCTGACCCAAAGCTGTTATACACCACATCAGAAGAAAACAACCGTCAAGGACCAGTAATCAGCTAATAGAAGGAGGAGGACAACAAAAATACAGTGAATTATGGTAGGAACTCAACACGCATTCCAAAGAAGTGTTCACAGTAGACAAGAAGGGCTCCCAGAAAGACGAAGCGGTGTGTGTAACCACCATTTTGCTGACACATACACACAACCAGAAGAAGTGAAGAGGCTTCTGAGTGAGCTAAACCACAAAGGCAATGTGGCCAGATAACATCTCACCATGTGTCCTGAGAGAGGGACAAGGCGCTATGTGTACCCCTAACAACAATTATTCAATACATCTTCAAATAGGGAGATTGCCTTAGGCATGAAGACAGCAAATTGGACCAAATCTTTAAAAAAGGAGACAGACATTAAGCACTAAACTACAGACCAGTGGTCCACTGACATGTAGTACATGCAAAATCATGAAAGAAAATAGAGCAGGAAAAGAAGGTGGTTGTGTTTTTTTGAGAAGCTTCTAAAAGGAACGATCGATCTCACCACAGACAACATTAGCTTCAGAGATGGGAAATCATTGTCACAAACTTCCTGGAGTTCTATGACATGTGACAGCATAAGACAAGAGAGAGAAGGGTTGTGATTGCATTTCGTTAGACTGCAAAAGGCGTTTTACACAGTAACACCACAAGAATTAGTGCAAAAACTTGAGGACCAAAGCAGGATAAAGGGAAGGCACTGCAATGGTCAGGAATACTTGTCAGAGCAGCACTAGTAATGGTACAGCGAGGTTCAGATTGGGCACCTGTGACCAGCGGGTCCCACAGGTTGCATCCTAGACCATGCTGTTTCTGTAATTTGTGAACGACATGACGGAAGGAATAAACTCCGAGTGTCACTGTTTGCAGATGACTGAAGTTGATGAAAAGTTCATTCGATCGAAGACCAGCAAAATTGCAAAGGGATCGGACACTGCCAGACACTGTCCAGCAACTGCTCCTGGAATTCAATCCCACCTATCAGAATCAACGATGATTGGGAAGGCAAAAGAAGACCGCGATGGAGTAACATCTAGGGGTCAAGACTCAAACTCCAACTCAGAAAAAGATCTTGGGGTGATTATAACACCAGGCACATCTCCTGAAGCGCACAACAACAAATAACTGCTGCAGCATAGGCGCCTGCAAACCTCAGAACAGACATTCCGCATCTCAATAAGGAATCGTTCAGGACCCTGTACACACCGTGTACGTTAGGCCCAAATGGAGTAGCGGCAACCAGTTTGGAACCCACACCTAGCCAAGCCATGTAAGAAACAAAAATGTAAATGTTTGCACAAGACAAAGTCCCAGAGCTAAAGTATGTCCTATTGAGGAGAGGATAGGGAAATCCCTGACGACATGGAGGACGGAGAGATTAGGGGGACAATGATAACGACTTACAAAATACTGAGAGGAATTGACAAGGTGGACAAAGACAAGATGTTCCAGAGACTGGGACACAGTAACACGGGGCACAGTTGGAAGTTGAAGACACTGATGAATCAAAGGGATGTTTGAGGAAGTATTTCTTCAGCCACAAGAGTCAGGAAGTGGAATAGTTTGTGAAGCGATGTAGTGGAGTCAGATCCATACATAGCATTAAGCAGAGGTACGATAAGAGCTCAAGGGTTCAGGGCGAGTGCCCTAGTAGCGACCAGAGAAGAGGCCGGGCCAGGAGCTTGACCGACCCCTGCAACACTCAACTAGGTGATACAACTAGGTGAGAACACAATGCACACACAACACATACATTCACACACACACCAACACACATGCACACCTCACACAATACACATACACACACACACACAACAACACACACACACACACACACACACACACACACACACACTAAACACAACACACATGCACACACACACACACATACATACACACACATCACACACACCTACACACACACACACACACACACACACACACACACACACACCACACCCACACACACACATATGCACACACACACATACATACATACACACACACAAACACACACATACACACACACACACACACACACACACACACAAACCCACACACACACACTCACCCAACATACATACACCCACACAAACACAAACAACACACACACACACCCACACACACACAACCACACACACACACACACACAACACACACACAACCCACACACACACACACACACGCACGCACATACAAACAGGCCCTAGAGTATAATCGACATGTACCTAAGGACCAAATGAGGTAAACTAACACACACACACACATACACAACACACAACACACACACACACACACACACCACACACACACCCACACACACACACACACACACACACACACACACTACTAACCTAAAACGACAACAGAACTACAGTAGTTTTCCGCACTCGTGAGGGCAATCATGATAAAAAAAAAATGGGTTGCCATAGAGCAACAAGAAAAACCAAGGGACAGGAGGAGGAAACTGCAAACAAGATTGGGCATCAGAGCTCATAAAAAGGGAATCATGAATGGAAAAGATAACTAGAAGAACTTAGCATGAGAATGGAAGAAGGATAGATATGGAAAAGCAGAAAGTGGGAGTGCATGTCAAAGCAGCAGAAGCTAGGATACAGGAAGTTTTTAGAAGAGGAATTGAAAATCTGGAAACAGCCTAAAGAACTAAAGAACAATTTGGGATTGACCAACAGAGACTGCTACCTCAGCCCACAAAAAAGGGACTGTTGGGAAAGAGGGGCACAACTGCATGGAGAAGCTCATCAGAGAATACTGTAGCAAATGAAAGAGCTAAGCTTTATTGGAGCCCTACAGACAACAAACAGAGCCCAAGGAAAGCCGAGAAGGGAAAATGACAGGCCACTGAGCCCAAGTAAACATTTAGCCATTGAAACTGATAGAAAGGAAAGCTGGCAGAGGAGGAAACCAAAAAAAATGAGGGGATACACAGGGATATTCAGTGGGCGAATGAAAGGTGAGGTCAGTCTTTGTGTATGGGCTCCAGAAAGTTGAAGGGA
This sequence comes from Cherax quadricarinatus, assembly GCF_026875155.1. Classification (NCBI taxonomy): domain Eukaryota; kingdom Metazoa; phylum Arthropoda; class Malacostraca; order Decapoda; family Parastacidae; genus Cherax; species Cherax quadricarinatus. The sequence goes on along the minus strand of NC_069401.1, from coordinate 81,522,125 downwards.
AACATATGACGCAGAAACAAGGGGAAAAAAAGTCAATTGAAAGCATCATGAAAGCAATAGAGAAGACGACATGGACCCAGCTGGAAAATTTTCGGAGAATAGGGGGTATTTGGAAAAAAAAAACCCAGCCAGTGAAAGTGACCTTCCAAGGCAGAAGCGACTCGGCGGACCCAAGGATCCTGCAGGAGAAACACATTAAGGGACAGCCGTCATACAGGAAGGTGTATCTCGAAATGCGACAGAACAACAAAAGAAAGGCAGAAACTGGAGAAGAGATGGTCCAAAGGCGAAAGGAGGAAAGAGAGGGATGGAGAAGACAGAAACAGGAGATCCCAGACTCAGAAGAAGATCAATACAGCCTCCCTCACAACTTCCTTATAGAAGCCTCCCAACCAGGTCAACCCAGTGCAACAAACACTCAAATCAAAACACCCATGCCACATCCAGCCCCCACCCCACTTACATTACAAACTCACCCCCCACAGCAACATCCCAAGTTCCTTATCAGGTCTCCCACTTCCCCAACCCAATATACCTCCCAGACCATCAGTCTTAGAAAAGAATTGAAGTGTGGTATACAAATGCATATGGAATAACAAACAAGTATGAGGAGTGGCACGAAAGAATACAAAGAGACAATTCCCAACTTAATAGAGCACTCACAGAAACAAAAACTCACCCAAGAATAATAACAGATTCAAATCTTTTCCATCCGGATTCAAATCCTCAGGGAAAGACAGTGGGAGGAGAGGGGGAGGAGAGTTGCACTGCGTCATTAAACAACAGTGTGTTTGAGAAAATGGAAGGAATGGATGGCACGGGCGAAGGGACTTACTTACAGAACAATCCAGTCCTGAGGGACATAAGGTGATAATTGCAGTAATTACAACCCCCCACAGAACTCAGGAGGCCAAGAGAAGAATACGATTAGAAAACAGAGCAATGATCGAACATACAGCCGAGGTGGCCAGGAGAGCACACATGGGGGGGAGCAAATTACTAGTTATGGGTGGGGATTACAATCACAAGGAGATTTGACTGGAAAACCAGAGCCCCATGGGGTCCCGAAACAAGAGAGCCAAGAAAGATGGATGTGGTACTGGCAAAACTCTTGCATCAACATTCGAGACACTACCAGAGAGAGAGGAGAGAGGATGAACCAGGAAGGCTGGACCTTACTATTCACCATGAGTTAGTCCGGACCTCGAGGGTAATCATGTAAGAAATTCCCCCTTGGAGCAGTGATCATATGGTTCTGTGCTTCGACTACATAGTTGAGCTCCTAGTGGAAGAGAGTAGCAGGAATAGGCTGGGAAAAACCAATTACAAAAGGGGGAACTAGCTCAGGCATGAAACTTCCTTCAAGACATTCAGTGGGAGAGGGAACTGACAGGAAAACCAGTATAACAAAAATGATGACTATGTAGCAACAACATGCAAGGAGGCATAGGAGAGTTTGTTCCCAAGGGAAAACAAGAAATAATGGAAGAACAGAAGCGGTCCTTCTGGTTCACCCAAAGGTGTAGGAGAGGCAAAAACTAGGAGTACTATAGAGATGGAAAAGGTAACAGAAGACAGATAACTTCAAAAATAAAGAAATCAAGCCGAAGAAGCAGAAAACGAATATTGCACCGATTACGAAGAGGCTCAAGACAAATAAAATGACATAGCAATCACAAGTAAAGAATGACCCGAAGCAGTTGTATCATCCACCTCATGAGAAAAACAACGAGACAAGGACCAGGTAATCATACTGAGGAAGGGTGATGGGAAATCCAAGAAACGACCGAGCGGTTTGACAGGAGCTCTCAACACAAGATTAAAAGGTAATTACAGTGGAAACCATAGGACACCTAGAACTCAGAACTGGGGGGGGGGCACACACAAGTGCTGGATGAGGTTACAAATAACCAGAGGAGGAGGTGAAGAAGCTGCAGTGCGAACTTGACACCTCAAAGCGAGGTACCCAGCACATCTCTCCATGGGTCTTAAAGAGGGAGCAGAAGATATAGTGGAGCCATTAAACAAGAACTTCAACACATCATTAGAAACTGGGCAACTCCCTGAGGTAGGGAAAAATGGGCAAATGTAGTCCCAAATTTTAAAAGGGAGACGCAGACATGAGGCACTAAACTACAGACCTTTATCACTAACGTGTATAGTATGTAAAGGTCAAGGGAGAAGACATCATAGGAGAGGTGGTGGGGGCACCTGGAAAGAAACATGTGTATCATTGGACAACACAGCACGGTTTCAGGAACGAAAATCCTGTGCCACAAACCTACTAGAGTTTTATGACAAGGAGACGAGAAGTAAAGACAAGAGAGAGGGGTTGATCGACTGCATATTTTTTGGACTGCAAGAAGGCCTTCGACACAGTTCCTCTCACAAGAGGTTACTGCAAAAAAGAGGATTCATGCCCAACATAACAGGAAAATCCAACAGCAGATGGATCAGAGAATACCTGACCGGAGGCAACAACGAGTCATGGTACGCGACGAGGTTCAGAGTAGGCACCTGTGAAGGGGGTCCCCGGGGTCAGTCCCAGGACCAGTGTGTTTTTGGTATTTTTGGAACAAAAGACGGAAAGGAAAAAGATCTGAGGTGTCCCTGTTTTAGTGAGTGAAGGATAGAAGAATTCCTGATCGAAGACCAGGGGAACTACAAAGGGATCGGACAGGGTGCAGACCCGGTCCAGCAATTGGTCCTGGGTTCAATCCCACCAAGTGCAAAGTCTGAAAATTGGGGAAGGGCAAAGAAGGGCCCCAGCGGGTACAGTTGGGGGTAGAAACTACAAACCTCATCAAGGAAAAAGATCTTGGGGTGGTATAACACCAGGCACTCTCCTGAAGCGCACATCAACCCAAAAACTGGCAGCATATGGGGCCTAGAAAAACCCCAGAACAGCATTCCGACATTTAATAAGGAATCATTCGGACCCTGTACCCGTGTACGTTAGGCCCATATTGGGGGGTTTCGGAAACCCGTTTGGAACCCACACCAGCCAAGCACGTGAAGAAACTAGAGAAAAGTGAAAAGGTTTTTTGCAAAAAGGGACTAGCCCCAGGCTAAGGGGTTTATTTTCCTACGAGGAGGGGGGTGGAAGGGAAATAAACCCTGACGACATGGGGACAGGAGAGTTGGAGGGGACAGGGTTTAAGGGGACATACAAAATATGAGGGGAAATTTGACAAGTTGGAAAAAGACTGGATTTTCCAAGGGGGATTGGAAAACCGTAACAAGGGGACACAGTTGGAAGCTGAAGACACAGATGAATCACGGGGATTTTTAAAGAAAAGAAAAGGGGGAAATTTAAAATGATTTCTTCGGTTTTTTAAAACCCCGGAGGGTTAGCCACCCAGGATAACCCCAAAAAAAGGCCCCCCCCTGCGTCATCGGGCTGTTAAATTATTTCCTTGGGGTCCTTAATCTTGTCCCCCGGTGCCCAAACCCCCAAACCAGTCGACTAAAAACCAGGTACCTATTTTTCTGAAAGGTTTAAAAGGGGCAAAAGGTGTAAGGAAAAAGTGTCGGAATTTCCAAACCCCCCGGGGCTCGAACCCGGGCCCCCCATGTGTGGGAAACAGGAGTTTTGCCCCCCCCCCCCCCCCGGGCCCCAGAGGGGACCCCGAAGGGAATTTTTTTGGGAAGCGATGTAGTGGAGGCAGGATCCATACATAGCTTTAAGCAGGGTATGTTTAAAGCTCACGGCTCAGGAGGTGACCTATTTGCGATCAGTGAGGGGGGGCCGGGGAGCTCGGACTCGACACCCGCAACCTAAACTAGGTGAGTACACACACACCACACACACACACACACACACAACACGCACACCACCACACACACATAACAAAACATACACACACACACACAACACATACACACACACACACACACACACACACAACACACACAACACACCCCACACACACACACACGCATGCACATACACAGGCCTAGTGTATAATCGACATGTTCCTGGACCAAATGGAAAATAACACACACACTACATACACACCCCACACACACACACACACACACACAACACACACACACACACACACACACCACACACTACTAACCTAACATACAGAACTACATAGGTTTCCCACTCTGAGGCATCAGGATAAAACAAAAGGGGGTTGCCCGAGAGCAACAAGAAAACCAAGGGACAGGAGGAGGAACTGAAAGGAAGTTTGGGGCAGCAGAGCTCATAAAAAGGGATCATGAATGGGAAAAAAAACTAGAAGAACTTAGCAAGAGAAGGGAAAGAGAGGATAGATATGGAAAGCAGGAAGTGGGGGGTGCGCAAGCAGCAGAAGCTAGGGATAAGAGTTAGAAGAGGAATTGAAAAATCTGAAACAGCCTAAAGAACTAAAGAACATTTTGGGATTGACAACAGAAAATGCTCCCTCAGCCACAAATAAGGGGACTGTTGGGGAAAGAAGGGGCACAACTGCATAGAGAAGCTCTATCAGAGGAGACGTAGCAATGAAAGAGCAAGCTTTATGTGGAGGCCCTAACAGACAACAACAGAGCCCAAGGAAAGCCGAGAAGGGAAAATGACAGGCCACTGAGCCCAAGTACATTAGCCAGTGAAACTGATGAAAGGAAAGCTGCAGTGGAGGAAACCAAATTAAATGAGGGGATACACAGGGATATGCAGTGGGAGAATGAAAGGGTGAGGTCAGTCTTTGTGTATGGGCTCCAGGGGAAAAAAAGCAATTGAAAGCATCATGAAAGCAATAGGAGAAGACGACATGACCCAGCTGGAAAATTTTCGGAGAATAGGGGGGTTTGTAAAAAAAAGAACCCAGCCAGTGAGAGTGACCTTCAAGGCAGAAGCGACTCGGACCAGGATCCTGCAGGAGAAAGCACGATTAAGGGACATGCCAGCATACAGGAAGGTGTATCTCGACCGCGACAGAACACAAGAAGAAAGGCAGAAACTGAGAGAGATGGTACAAAGGCGAAAGGACTAAAGAGAGGGGATGGAGAAGACAGACAGGAGATCCCAGACCCAGGAAGAAGATCAAATACAGCCTCCCTCACAACTTCCTATAGAAGCCGCCCAACCAGGTCAACCCCAGTGCAACCAAACACTCTAAATCAAAACACCCATGCCACATCCAATGCCCCCACCCACTACATTACAAACTCCACCCCACAGCAACAAACCCATAGTTCCTTACAGGTCTCCCACTTCCCCAACCCCAATATACCTATCAGACCACAGTCTTAGAAAAGAAGTTGAAGGTGTGGTATACAAATGCAGATGGAATAACAAACAAGTATGAGGAGTGGCACGAAAGAATCAAAGAGACATCCCCAGACATAATAGCACTCACAGAAACAAAACTCACCAGAATAATAACAGATTCAATCTTTCCATCCGGATATCAAATCCTCAGGAAAGACAGAGGGAGGAGAGGGGGAGGAGGAGTTGCACTGCTCATTAAAAACAGTGGGGTTTTGAGAAAAATGGAAGGAATGGATGGCACGGGCGAAAGGGACTACTTAGTAGGAACAATCCAGTCTGAGGGACATAAGGTGATAATTGCAGTAATGTACAACCCACCACAGAACTGCAGGAGGCCAAGAGAAGAATACGATGAGAACAACAGAGCAATGATGACATACTAGCGAGGTGGCCAGGAGAGCACACATGGGGGGAGCAAAATTACTAGTTATGGGTGATTTTCAAAACAAAGGAGATTGACTGGGAAAACCCGGGCCCCATGGGGGTCCCGAAACATGGAGAGCCAAGATGATGGATGTGGTACTGGAAAAACTCATGCAACAAACATGTTAGAGACACTACCAGAGAGAGAGGAGAGGATGAACCAGCAAGGCTGGACCTTGTATTCACCATGAGTAGTTCGGACATCGAGGATATCATGTATGAAATGCCCCTTGGACCTAGTGATCATATGGTTCTGTGCTTCGACTACATAGTTGAGCTCCAAGTGGAGAGAGTAGCAGGAATAGGCTGGGAAAACCAAACTACAAAAGGGGGAACTACTCAGGCATGAGGAACTTCCTTCAAGACATTCAGTGGGAGAGGGAATGACAGGAAAACCAGTACAAGAAATGATGGACTATGTAGCAACAAAATGCAAGGAGGCAGAGGAGAGGTTTGTTCCCAAGGGGGAAACAGAAATAATGGAAGAACAGAACGATCCTTGGTTCACCCAAAGGTGTAGGGAGGCAAAACTAGGTGTATAGAGAATGGAAAAGGTACAGAAGACAGAGAACTCAGGGAAATAAAGAAATCAGCCGAAGAGCCAGAAACGAATATGCACAGATAAGAAGGGAGGCTCGAGACAATATGAAAATGACATAGCATCAAAAGTAAAGACTGACCCAAAGCTGTTGTACAGCCACATCAGGAGAAAAAAACAACAGTCAAGGACCAGGTAATCAGACTGAGGAAGGGTGATGGGGAATTCACAAGAAACGACCGAGAGGTTTGTCAGGAGCTCAACACAAGATTTAAAGAGGTATTTACAGTGGAAACCAGTAGGACTCCAAGAAATCAGAACTGGGGGGCACACCAGCAAGTGCTGGATGAGGTACATATAACCAAGGAGGAGGTGAAGAAGCCGCTGTGCGAACTTGACACCTCAAAGGCGGTGGGACCAGAACACATCTCTCCATGGGTCCTTAAAGAGGGAGCACAGATATTGTGTGAGCCATTAACAAAGATCTTCAACACATCATTTGAAACTGGGCAACTCCTGAGGTATGGAAAATGGCAAATGTAGTCCCAATTTTAAAAAGGGAGACAGACATGAGGCACTGTAACTACAGACCTGTATCACTAACGTGTATAGTATGCAAGGTCATGGAGAAGATCATCGAGGAGAGTGGTATGGCACCTGGAAAGAAACAAGTGTATAATTGACAACCAGCACGGTTTCAGGGAAGGAAAATCCTGTGTCACAAACCTACTAGAGTTTTATGACAAGGTGACAGAAGTAAGACAAGAGAGAGAGGGGTGGATCGACTGCATATTTTTGGACTGCAAGAAGGCCTTCGACACAGTTCCTCACAAGAGGTTACTGCAAAAGCTAGAGGATCAGGCACACATAACAGGAAAAGCACTGCAATGGATCAGAGAATACCTGACAGGGAGGCACAACGAGTCATGGTACGCGACGAGGTGTCAGAGTGGGCGCCTGTGACAAGCAGGGTTCACAGGGGTCAGTCCTAGGACCTGTTCTGTTCTTGGTATATGTGAACGACATAACAGAAGGAATAGACTCAGAAGTGTCCTTGTTTGCAGATGATGCGAAGTTAATGAGAAGAATCAAATCGGACGAGGATCAGGCAGGACTACAAAGAGACCTGGACAGGCTACAAGCCTGGTCCAGCAACTGGCTCCTTGAATTTAACCCTGCCAAATGCAAAGTCATGAAGATTGGGGAAGGGCAAAGAAGACCGCAGACACAAAATAGTTTAGATGGCCAAAGACTGCAAACCTCACTCAAGGAAAAAAGATCTGGGGGTGAGTATAACACCGAGCATATCCCCTGAGGCACAATCATCAGATAACTGCTGCAGCATACGGGCGCCTGGCAAACCTACGGATAGCGTTCCCGATACCTCAGTAAGGATTCGTTTAAGACTCTGTATACCATCTACGTCAGGCCCATACTGGAGTATGCAGCACCAGTTTCGAATCCACACCTAGTCAAGCACGTCAAGAAATTAGAGAAAGTGCAAAGGTTTGCAACAAGACTAGTCCCAGAGCTACGGGGATTGTCCTACGAAGAAAGGTTGAGGGAAATCGGCCTGACGACAATGGAGGACAGGAGGGTCAGGGGAGACATGATAACGACATATAAAATACTGTGCGGAATAGACAAGGTGGACAAAGACGGGATGTTCCAGAGATGGGACACAGACACAAGAGGTCACAATTGGAAGTTGAAGACTCAGATGAATCAAAGGGATGTTAGGAAGTATTTCTTCAGTCATAGAGTAGTCAGGCCAGGGAATAGCCTAGAAAGGGATGTAGTGGAGGCAGGAACCATACATAGTTTTAAGGCGAGGTATGATAGAGCTCATGGGGCAGGGAGAGAGAGGACCTAGTAGCAATCAGCGAAGAGGCGGGGCCAGGAGCTGTGACTCGACCCCTGCAACCACAAATAGGTGAGTACAAATAGGTGAGTACACACACACACACACACACACACACACACGCTCCAGGAAGCTGAAGGGGAAACCTATTATGAAAGAAAACAGGAGGAGATAAAAGCGATTGAAGGTATCATGAAGGCAATCTGCGAGGGCGACATGACCAAGGTGGCAAATTTTCGGAGAATTGGGTGGTTCGCATGGAGAAGGGAGCGACCTCTCAAAGTAATTTTCAACTCGAACCATGATCCTGCCGGAGAAAGCATGACTGAGAGACAGACTGGAGTTCCAGAGTGTGTACCTCGACGAAGACAGAACACAAGAGAAAAGGATTATAATGAAAGACAGAGTGCAGAAAGCAAAGTAGGAATGGGAGTAAATGACAAAGAAAAGCAAAATAACCCAGACACACGTGGAAGGGCAAACACACCCCCAGAAACACCCGCAGAAGGACTCCAACTATGACATCCACAAGGCAACTGAACAATCTAAACCGATAATCACACACCCACACCCTCCACACCACAACCCCACCTCTACAGCAACCCCCTATGGGAACTCTGCCCCCACACCCACCACAACCCCCCATAGGCCCTTGTCAGGGCTCCTGCTCTCCCAACCACAACATTCTCCCAGGACCAAAGTTTTAGTACAGAAGTTGGTTTGGTACACGAATGTGGATGGAATCATGAATATGAGTGGCATGAAAGAATCAATGAGATGTACCCAGACATCATAGCAGTCACAGAAACGAAACTTACTGAGACAATAACAGATGCAATTTTCCCACCAGGATATCAGATACTGAGGAAAGATAGCAGCAGAGGGGGAAGAGGGTTGCACTGCTCATAAAAAGCCGATGAAAATTTGAGGAAAAGGGAGGCATGGACGAGATTGGAGAAAGAGAATACGTAGTAGGTACACTTCAGTCTGGGGAGCACAAGGTAGTCATTGCAGTGATGTATAATCCACTACAAAACTGCAGGAGGCCAAGAGAGGAATATGAAGAGAGCAACAGAGCAATGGTGGACACACTTGCTGAGGTGGAAAGAAGAGCTCACTCGAGCAGAGCAAAGTTATTGGTTATGGGCAATTTCAACCACAGAAAGATCGACTGGGAAAACCTGGAGCCACACAGGGGTCCTGAAACATGGAGAGCCAAGATGATGGATGTGGTACTGGGAAACCTCATGCAGCAACATGTTAAGGACATTGAGGGCATCACATATGAGAGGCCCCTAGGAGCTAGTGACCACATGGTTCTGTGCTTTGAATGCATAGTAAAGTTACAAGTGGAGAGAGTAACAGGGGTTGAATGGGAAAAGTAAGATTATAAAAGGGGGGACTACATAGGTTTGAGGAGCTTCCAGCAGGAGGTTCAGTGGGACAGAGAACTGGTAGGAAAGTTGGTAGATGAAATGATGGCATACGCACAAACAAAATGCAAGGAGGCAGAGGAAAGGTTTGTTCCCAAAGGCAACAGAAATAATGGGAAGACGAGAACGATCCCCTGGTTTACCTGACGGTGTAAGGAGGCAAAAAGTAAGTGCACTAGAGAATGGAAAAAGTACAGAAGGCAAAGAACACAGGAAAATAAGGAGATTAGTCGAAGAGCCAGGAACGATTATGTACAGGTAAGGAGGGAGGCCCAGTGACAGTATGAAAATAACATAGCATCAAAAGTCAAGTCTGACACAGAACTGCTGTAGAGCCACATCAGGAGGAAGACAACAGTCAAAGACCAGGTGATCAGGCTGAGGAAAGAAGGTGGGGAACTCACAAGAAACGATCACGAGTTATAAGAGGAGCTCAACATGAGATTTAAGGAAGTATTTACAGTAGAGACAGGAAGGGCTCTGGGAAGACAGCACAGACGGGAACACCAACAGGGAATATACCAACAGGTGCTGGATGATATACAAACAATGGAGGAGGAGGTGCAGAAGCTGCTAAGTGACCTTCATACCTCGAAGGTGATGGGTCCGGACATTTCCCTGTGGGTCCTTAGAGAAGGAGCAGAGATGCTGTGCATCTTCGCTCCCTCTCTAAAGAGACAGAAATGAAGACACTAAACTACTGACAGTGTACTCTGACAAAATATAGTATGCAAAGTCATGGAGAAGATTATCAGAGATGGGTGGTGGAGCCCCGGTGAATGGAACAAGGATCAAAACAACGACCAGCATGGATTCATGGAAGGCAAATCCTGTGTCACAACTGTCTGGAGTTTTATGACAAGGTAACAGAAGTAAAACATGAGAGAGCGGGGTGGGTTGACTGCATTTTCCTGCGCTGCAGGAAGGCCTTCGATGCAGTTCCTCACAAGAGATCAGTGCAGAAGCTGGTGGATCAGACACATATAACAGGAAGGGCACTGCAATGGACCTGACAAAGAGGCAACAACGAATCATGGTACATAATGAGGTATCATAGTGGGCGCTTGTGATGAGCGGAATCCCACAGTGGTCAGTCCTAGGACCAGTGCTATTTTTGATATATGTGAATGACATGGTGCAAGGGATAGACTCTAAAGTGTCCCTGTTCGCAGATGATGTGAAGTTAATGAGAAGGATTAAATTAAATGAGGATCAGGCAGGACTACAAAGAGACCTGGACAGGCTGGACACGGGGTCCAGCAACTGGTTTCTTGAATTCAACCCTGCCAAATGCAAAGTCATGAAGATTGGGGAAGGGCAAAGAAGACCTCAAACAGAGTATAGGCTAGGTGGACAAAGACTGCAAACGTCACTCAAGGAGAAAGATCTTGAGGTGACCATAACACCAAGCATGTCTCTAGAGGCACACATCAACCAGATAACTGCTGCAGCATATGGGTGCCTGGCAAACCTTAGAATAGCATTCTGATACCTTAGTAAGGAATCGTTCAAGGCACTGTACACTGTGTACGTCAGGCCCATACTGGAGTATGCAACACCAATTTGGAACCCACACCTGGTCAAGCACATCAAGAAATTAGAGAAAGTACAAAGGTTTGCAACAAAGCCAGTTCTGGAGCTCAGGGGAATGTCCTACAAGGAAAGGTTGAGGGATATCGCACTGACGACACTGAAGGACAGGAGGGTCAGGGGAGACATGATAACAGCATGCAAAATACTGCGTGGAATAGACAAGGTGGACAGCCTTTTTGCATCACCCTCCTCTCTCTCTCTCTCTCTCTCTCTCTCTCTCTCTCTACCCTTTCTTTCCCCACCTCTCGTTTCTCTCTCTTTCACTCCCCTAGTCTTATCCCTCACCCCCATCCTCCCTCCTCTCTCTTCCTCTTTCTACCCTTGTGAAGGCTTACTCAGCCCTGTAACAACTTCAGTAAGTATTACCAAGGCTGGCTCCTCCTCAGGAAAATTAATGAATAGAAAAAGAATAATAACAGTCAAATATAAACACTTTATTATTTAGGAATGAAAATATAAAACAATTAAATATGAATTTTTATCCTACTTGAAAGAGAAATGAAAAATGAAATATAAAAATAATATCTGAATTCAACGCTAATATATACAGTTAGACTGGGGTGTTTGATGTTGTTGACACTGCGTGTTGTAGAAATTGTAGCTGATGATGGGGGGTCACAGATGTTGAGTGACAACCCAACGACTAGTTCTTCACAGTCTCTAGCCTTGAATAGTCCATCAAGATGATAGGAACGCAGGTCTTTCACCACTGTAAAGATGAGAGGTAGTTGCCTGGGGTTGACTACACTTAGGTATGCAGATAAAATGATGACTTCTCAGAATTTATGTGAAGTTCGTCTCCTTCACCACTGTTTCTTTGGTTGCCAGATGACCCGAGCTGACATCCCAGGCTAGAAAATAGGCAAAGGTTACCCACTGCCTAAGAAATCACTCTCCATGATAAGTAAAGTATTTAAAAAGCATGGTGATTATCTAAAAGCACATGAAAATCAAGGCAGAATGAACTAAGTTTTAAAATTGCTTAAAAGTGAAGCTTTTAACCAATATATTTATTAAAAACAGAAGCAGAGTCTTTTACTTACAGTTGTGTTGGGAGCTGTGAGTCAAGTGATTACCATTTGGTCGGAGCCCCACACGTCACCTTTCCAGGTGGAAAAAGGGAAGGGGGGGATAGCGGGAACTAGACACTGACCCTACCTTAACAAGCAGACGGGCAATCAAACGATCATCATATACTCACTCGCTACTCCTATCTGTTGAACTTTTCCCTCACACTCCCCCAGACCAAGACTTATAGTCAAGAGTATAAGAAGAAAAGACGAGGAAAAAGTTCTGAACCGGGAAAGTCGCGTAAGGTACCAAATCTTCTACTGACTGTCATGACTTAACCAGTCAGATAAATAGTTGGATGAACCACTGATATACACAATATGAAACTTAAAAGCTTGAGTGTCAATGTCCACCTCAAGAGGCGACTGTTGGTACCCTTAAAAGTTTTTAGGTATATCTAAGGTTTGTGATCCATCTCTAAAATGAATTCTTTCCCCAATAAATAAAATTTAAGTTTGGAGATACCCCACACAAGGGCCAAACATCCCTTTTGAATGGTGGAGTCTCATGTTTCTGCAGGAAGAAGTTTTAGATTTAGTAAATATACAGGAACTAGGAGTGTTTGCATTTTGTGCAGTAAGCACCTGACACCTATTGCAGGAACTATACTTCTTTGTAACCTGAGAGTATATGCTTGGCCAGAAATAAGTGTGCTTGAGTTTATGCCACATCTTACGATGGGCCAAGTGTTCGGTCACTGGCAAATCATGAGCAATTTGAAGAACAGTCTTTCGGCATGGTTTAGGAACAACAAGGAATAATCTATCATGAGAATGAGATTTAAATACAGATTTATATAAGATACCATTAATATATTCAAACTTATGTGATACGTATCTCCCATGGATAACTTTGTTGTTAAAAGCTTGATTATGACAATCCCGAAGTGAAGGGCAATCCCACTGTAAATTGACAAAGTCATCCCCGGATATAAAATCTGGGAAAATGAAAGGACTTTACTGTGGGAGAAAAAGGTAGGAGAAGCCTGGGCTTTGGTCTGAGCCCGAGTCAAGACATTGAGAGTGCCGGAGGCAATACCCTTACTTTCACTGGACGAGTGAACAGGTGATCCTGTTACCTCACTTTTCGAGAGCAGTATCATCTGTTTCTACCCCCAAATGAACCGTATGGGACAATGCAGCTTCTGGTGCGGAATTGTTAAGGGGCTTATTTAACTTGCAAGGAAGAAGAGCTGGAAAACTTACGTCCACGGGTGGTGACGAAAAATCCCCCTCGAAGGAAGAACGGCACCTTTAACGTTACGATGGATCGAAAAGACTGGAACCGACCTCCGCATGAATCAGTACATGATCTATGTCAAGTAAGGCAACAGCGGCACTTCTCCGCTCCATGGAATATTACCCCATTCCAAACTACCATTCCTCCATTTCCCCCAAAATACTTCTTAAATCACAACCAAAACTTTCGCCTTGAAGCCAAACATGAGGCCTTAAGCTGTATTGATAACTTAGTCACACAGCACACACTCTCGCAAATTATTTACGTTGATGGTTCTGTTCACCAATCCACTGGTGCAGCTGGTAGTTTCTGCTGTTGTCGTACAGAGTGATGGCTCTCTTAAAGAAATTGGAGCACGCATCAAAAATTGGGCCCTCTACCCTTCAGACAGAACTGTTTGCCATACTCCTTGCACTGAAATGCACCTATGTATCAAAGATGACAGTTTAAATTTTAATGATTCTCTGTCATCCATAAATGCTCTCAACTCATTAAGCATAAATTGTGGCATGCTTGTGTCAGAAGCCAGACACAGGGATGGTAGGATTGTGGACAGTGGGTCAGAGTGCACATGCTGTGGATTCCATCTCACATTGGTCTTCAGATGCATGATAGAACTGATAAAATGGCAAAGCTGTATGCTTTCAAAGAGGGAGTAGATTACAATCTGGCTTGTCAGGTAGTAGTTTGAGAACAATAATACGAAAAAAACTTCAGCTGAATTTTATGGACTTAAGGCTCAGGGAGATTGACACCAGTGAGTCCATCTATCATCATTCTATCATGCAGGAGGAGCCACATGTCTATGGTGCATCCAACAAAATAAGCGACTCTTGGATGTCACTACCGCCCGGCTCCGGCTGGGTTACAAGTTATTCTTTGGCAGGTTAAATCACCACCACCAGATGTAGACCAAACGAAATGTAAACTTTGCCAGATGGAAATTTTTGTCACACCCTGCGTCATTATGTACTGGAGTGCGATAAAATTAATGAATTTAGAAACAACTCACTCAGAAGTGTTCAAGAAATGGGTAAGTATTT
>NC_069401.1:81434834-81507164 GCF_026875155.1 Cherax quadricarinatus | reverse complement strand
CAATAAAAACCCGGAAAAATGGAAACCCACCCATCCAAAAAATTTTCCCCCACCAAAACCCCAAAATCCCAACACTTAACCCCCCCAAAAACCCAAAACCCCCCAAAAAAAAAATAACCCCCAAAAAACCCTCCCCACCCCAAACCCAAAAACACAAACCCACCCAAATTTTTAAACACACACACAACACCAACACACAAAACCCCCCAAAAAACAAGCAAACCCCAAACTAAATTAAAAAACAAAAAGTTCCAGAGAGGGGACAAGGGGAAAAGGGCCAATGGAAGCTGAAGACTAAAGGGAGTCAAGGACGTTAGGAATATTTCTTTAAAGAGTTGTAAATAAAAACCCCAAAGGGGGTGGAGGCGGAACCATACATAGTTTTAAGAAGAGGGATGACAAAATCAGGAAAAAGGGAAAAAAGGAAAACTTTAAAAAAGGGGGGGGGGGGGGACCGCCCCCCAAATAAGGGGGGGGGGGGGGGGGGGGGGGGGGGGGGGGGTTTTTTGGTTTGAGTAATAAAAAGAAAAATAAAAACACCAATACACAACAAAACACACACACACACAAACACACCCACAACACAAAAACCACAACCACACACACACACACACACACCCCCACACACCCCAAAACACAGGAACAAGCACTTGTAACTTAGTACACACGCAAACCACACAACACAGGTTTTAACACCGCCCTGTGAACTGACCATCTAAACCTTTGCTCCCTCCCCCCCTTTTCCTATCCTAATAGAGACCTATCTCTATTTTTCTCACCTTTAAACCTAATATCTCTCTTACCTATCATCTTTTCCTATCTCTCTCTCTCTCTTTCCCCCTCCCATTCTCCCCTAACATCTCTTACCTCAACACCTCCCCCCCTTAACATCTCTCCCCCTCTAGCTCTCTCCCCCCCCATTATCCTCCCCTCTCCCTTTCCCCATCTCTCTCCCCTCCCCCCCTCCCTCTCCCCAGCCCTTTCCCCCTCTCACTCTTCCCTCTCCCCCCCCTTAAACCCCTTCTCCCCCTCTCTGCCCCCTCCCTCCCCCCTCTTTGCCTTCTTTCTATCTCCTCTCCCCTCTTCCCCCCCCCCCCTCTCTCTCCCCCTCTCTCTCTTTCCCCTCTCTCCCCTCTCCTCTCTCTCTTTTCTCTCTCTCTCTGCTCTCCTTTCCCCATTTCCCTTTTAACTCCCCCCCTCCTACTCTTTTCCCTTTACTCTCTCTCCCCCTCTCTTCTCACTCCCCTCTTCCCCTCTCTCCCTTTCTCCCCTCTCCCTCTTCCCCCTTCTCTCTCTCTTCCCCTTTTCCCCTCTAACTCCCCCCCTCCCACCCTTCCCCTCACTTTCTCCCCCTTTTCTCTCTCACCTCACTCCTTTTCCCCCTTTTTTCCTTCTCACTATCCCCCTCTCTCTACTTTCCCTTCTTTCCCCTCTCTCTCTCTCTCCCCTTTTCTCTCCTTTTCCCCTCTCTCCCCTCTCCTCCCTCTCTCTTTTCTCTCTTTCTCCCCCGCTCTCTCTCTCGCCTCTCTCTCTCCCCCCCCTCCTTCTCCATTTTTCCTTCTCACTCCCCCCCCTCTCCTTCCCTTTCCCTTCTCTCTTTTTCCCCCCTCTCACACTCTCCCCCCCCCCCTTTTTTCCCTTTCCACGCTTCCCCTCTCTCTCTCCTTCTACCTTTCCCTTCTCCTCTCTCACAAAAAAAAAATGGTGGGGAACGCGGGAAACCAAGGATCAGATGAAATGATTCTGGTAGGGAGGAGTGGATGGAGGACAGTGGAAAAGGATGGAACAGAGTGGGAAAAAAATTTGGGAGAGTTTTCTGAAAAAATGGGGGAAAGAGCTCTCTGTGAAATTGGAAAAGGGGTTTGGGAGAAGGGAAAAAGAATTGGGAGGCACAAGTCGAAACGCAGTAGCCAAGTAAGGGCCTAGAAGTTGAGATAAATAGGCTGAAGCGATTTTGGGGGGCAGTGACCAGAGAAGCCAGCATATGAAGCTGCGAGGCTGAACGGGAAAGGGAAGGGAATTATAAATGCAAAGGGTCATATCAGCCGCCAAGGAGACCAAGGTGAAAGGGGAAAAACAGCGGGTTTCAGTGGAGAGGGTGAAGTCGAATGCCTGAGGCACAACCAGGCTTCAAAGCCACTGGAAAAAAAAAGGGGAAACTGACCACATACAGGCAGGATCCAGATCACGAGGGTGAGGCAATGGGAGGAAGAAAGGCAAAATCAGTGTTTACCATGGGCTTCAGGAGAGAGAGGGAAAAGGGCACGCACTGAAAGGGAGCAGGAAGAAAGAAAGGGGATTGAGAAAATCATACGGAAATAGGTGAAAGATGGGCGAGATTGTAATTTTCAGAGAATAGGGGGGTTCGAAGGGGAGAAACCGACCAATCAAGCTGTTTTTCAGGACGGAAACAGTGGGGAACAGGATCCTCCAAGAGAAACCACATTGAAATATCGGGAAAAGTCAAGAGGGGGTTTTCCCAGACAGAGCAAAACAAAACAGAACGCAGAGCTGAGGGAGAGGACAAAAAAGCGAAAGGGGGCAGGAAAAGAGACAAAGGGTGAACCGCAGAGGTCAGTAGAGCAAACAAACAGCAACGGCAAGCACACACCAACTATTCTCAGAACCTAAACCTATCACACCCTCCCAACACACACTACAACCTACCCACAGCCCCACCCAAAAACCGAGCATAGAATCCCACATATGCCACCAGGCTCCCCCCCCACAGGCCCCCCCCAAACCCCAGTGTTGGAAAGGAAACTGAAGGTTGGTACACAAACGCTGATGGAATAACAAATAAGTGGGAGGAGTGGCATGAGTCAAAGAAGCATCACCGGACATCATAGCTCTCACAAAAAACCAAGCTTACAGGTATGATAACAGATGCCATCTTTCCAACGGGAACCAAATCCTGAGGAAAGACAGAGGGAACAGGGGGGGTGAAGGATGGCGTTGCTGATCAAAAATCGCTGGAATTTTGATGAGCTGGAGAGAGGAGACAGCGGAGAAGAAAGTGATTACATAGGGGGAACACTTCACTCTGGGGGTCCCAAGGTGGTAATAGCAGTGATGTATAACCCACCACAGAACAGCAGGAGGCCAAGGAAAGAGTACGACGAGAGCAATAGAGCGATGGTTGACACACTGGCTAGAGTGGCCAGAAGAGCTCATGCATGCAGGGCAAAGCTCCTGATCATGGGTGATTTTAAAACCACAAGGAGATCGATTGAGAGAACTTGGACCCACTGGGGGCCAAGATACATGGAGGGCTAAGATGATGGAGGTGGTACTGGAAAACTTCATGTGCCAACACGTAAGGGACACTACAAGAGAGAGAGGAGAGGATGAACCAGCAAGGCGGATTAGTATTCACCTTGAGTAGTGCAGATATCGAGGACATCACATATGAAAGACCCTTGGGGCCAGTGGACCATGTGGTTTTAAGCTTCGAATACACAGTAGAGCTACATGTGGAGGGAGAAGCGGGAAGGCCAGGACGAATGAAGCCAAACAAACAAGAAAGGGGACTACACAGGAATGAGGAACTACCTGAACGGGGTTCAGTGGGACAGGGGAACTGGCAGGAAAGCCAGTTAATGAGATGATGGAATAGTAGCAACAAAATGCAAGGAGGCTGAGGAGAGGTTTGTACCCAAGGTAAAGAATAATGAAAAAGCCAGGATGAGCCCATGGTTTACCCAAAGGTGCAGGGGGGCAAAAACCAAGTGTGCTAGGGAATGGAAGAAATATAGAAGGCAAAGGACCCAGGAGAATAAGGAGAACAGTCGTAAGCCAGAAACGAATATGCACAGATAAGAAGGGGGGCCAAAGACAATATGAAAATGACATAGCAGCGAAAGCCAAATCTGACCCGAAATGTTGTACAGCCACATCAGGAGGAAAACAACAGTCAAGGACCAGGTAATCAGGCAAAGGAGGAAGGAGAGACAACAAGAAATGACCGTGAAGTATGTGAAGAACTCAACAAGAGATTCAAAGAAGTGTTCACAGAGGAGACAGAAGGGACTCCAGAAAGACGGAGAGGTGGGGCACACCACCAAGTGCTGGACACAGTGCACACAACCGAGGAAGAAGTGAAGAGGCTTCTGAGTGAGCTAGATACCTCAAAGGCAAATGGGCCAGATAACATCTCCCCATGGGTATTGAGAGAGGGAGCAGAGGCGCTATGTGTACCCCTAACAACAATATTCACATTATGACCAAGGTCATAATGTGATTAATTTATATGTATTATCCACTTAATATTATACTCTGGGTTTCTTTAATATTAGCTAAATTAAAGATTCCATTTAGTTTATAATATTATCTGATTTAGGAATATACCCGGGTATGATTATATATATATACTTGAGTAATGTGTTAGATAGGTACTCCTGGCTAAGGTTTATAACAAGGTATCTCCATTGGTGGGTAGTTTGCACCGCTCTACCCTCTCCCCCTTTTGACGAGTTGATGTCATGAAGGAATTTTACTGTATATGGCAGTTCACTCTCTCTGCTGACTAAGTGTGCATTGACTAAAGCTACCCTCCTAGTATCTCCGCCTTATTTCTCACTTGGATAGAGAATTGGGTTATAGAAACTCCTGATCCAGCTTGTGGTTTATTGTGAATTTGCTGACAATGATATACAGTTATCTTCAGGTTACGATGTGACGACCAGTGTCAAGCTTAGAACTTTATGATATATTCCTTATGCCAGGGATTTTACTCAGAAAAAGTTTTAAATTTCCCAATATATGTACTTACACACAAGTAATGTTACTATTGAGGAAGCGATAATATTCCTCTGATCATTGTCAAGTGTAATGACCATATTGACGTGTACTTTCTATTTAAGAGTTTCTTGTGTGAAAGAAAGTTTCTGACAGTGATATTTAATAGATATTTTGAATATCTAAAGTATTTAAGCTTTTAAATAAAAAGAAACTTAAAGACTGAGTAACTATTATTTGTGCCTTAACTTTTCTAAGTTTGGAAACATATCCTTTCATTCTATGAAGTGTGTTGTTACGGAGTGCACTAACCTGGCTAAAGATTAAGATTTAAACCCGTAACAAGTGGGGGCCGTCCGGATCTTTGAACTTCTTGACCTTTGGATCGTGACATATCCAGTTGGTGAAGAACCGACTCCAGATACGCTGAAGACTTTCCACTGCAACAATGCTGGCAAGTTGCTAGATATTTAGGAGTTTCATATAACAATCGTTATATACGAGTACTGTCCTTTTCTATAATACAGAACATACTATTTTCTTCAGCCATCTGACACTGTCCCGAGGTTGGACTCGCATGAAAAACACCCTCGGAGGAATCTTTGTCCCTTGGAGTAGCTCATTTGGGGGGCTTCATTCGAAGGCCTCACTTTGGGCAGAGGCTAGGGTCTCGGGAACAACGTACCGCCTGATTCGTGTAATGAGAGGCCCATTAGCTAGCCCTGGTCATGTGGGGGCGACCGGAGGTGGAGCTCGTCCCAAGCTTCGCCTAGAGGGACTCCCCCTCCTCCCACCCCTCCAGTACCTTTGACTCCCTCACACTCGAACACTTTCAACGTCGGGAACACCCTTATAAAGTTGCAAACAGAGCAACTGGAATCCCAGCGCCTGCTGTATAAAAGAGGGTTCGAGAGGGAAAACATCAGATTCGAGAGGCAAAAAGAAGAAAAGAGTAAGTCGCCTGCTACTCAAGCCTTGACCTTTGACCTGCCCCAGGGCTGCCTCATTAGTGCCCAGATTTTGTGAAAACAGACTTGGACACTTACTTCGACACATTTGAGAATCAGGCAAGAGGGATGAAGATGGCCTCGTGAACATTGGGCTCCCTTACTTCACACCACACTTAAGGGTAAGGCTCAATCATGTACTGCAGCTCTCCCGTATGATAAGTATGCAGATTACGAGGCAGTTAAGAAGATCATTTTAAAGGAGTATGACTTACTTCCTGTAAGTTATCAGCGCACCTTCCGCTCTCTTGAAGACTGCCTGGCCAAACCGGGGTTGAATTTGCCCGGCAAAAGAAGGTGGCTCTAGAGCGATGGTTGAGGTCATCTGAGTGTGAAAACTATGGAGCGTCTGATGCAGTTGATTTGCAAAAAATTTCAGAACTCTCTGACGGGCGATGTACGCTCCTTTGTTATCGAACACCAGACTGCAGATGTGTTGGCCCCTCTGCTTCTCTAGCTGATCACTTTGAGATAACCTCTCAATTGACCAAGGAAAAAGGGTCTAGGAGAAAGCCAGGTTATGTTCTCCTAAGAGTCATCTTTCTTCCTAGGAAATGGATCAGCAGACCTCTCCTCCCATTCAGCAAAAGCCTACCGAATGTCGTCCACAGTAATGGTAAAGGAAAACCATCTTACGAGGGAAATGCATCAAAAAAGAGGCCCAACTTGCTCTTATTGTCAGAAACCAGGACATTGGAGGCGCTCATGTTTCCAATTAAATCGAGACCGTAGGCGGTCAGGTTCTGAGACATTACCTGTACAGATGACGTCTTCCTCAAAATCGAAGTGCCAAATTTTCCCTCTGAGTTGTTCGCAGACAAAGTTTCGGAAGCCATGTTGCCTTACTTCTTTAAGGGTAAGGCTGGTGTTACAGAGGACCAAATGGTGGACATAGTATCCTATCGGGATACGGGAAGCTACCTGACCTTACTGAAAAAAGGAGAAATTCCTCTAAATGATGACACTTATATTAACCCTGGATTTTTTTGCTAGAAGGTTAGGGTGGCACTATCAAAAGAGTCCCCCCTTCATAAGGTATATTTGAACGTCGATTCATATCAAGGTGAAGCTGTTGTAGGCCTTCTGAAACTGATTTTCCATTAAGAGTGTAGATCTATTGGTGGGAAATGATTTGGGAAAGAGGAGGAATTTGCCAAGAACCTTATGTTATAGAGAAGTTTCTCTGGAGAGAATTATGCCATTGAAGGGTGTAAGGAAGGTCCTCGTCTATTCCCTCTTACAGCCATAACCAGAGCTATGGCTAAGAATTTGGACACTCCCTACTCCTGATGAACCTCAGATTGGGGTTTGGATGCTCTGTTCAGTGCCAGTGATCAACAAGAAGTCAAAAAATCAGCCTCCAAAATCCCAAGTGGTAGATTTTTTTCCCCCCTTTTCGGAGTAGCGCTTTAATCGTGAAAATTTAGTAAAAGAACAGCTTTAAGACCCGTTGTTGAAACAGGCAAGGGATCAAGCCCCTTACTGGATGGAAGCTGGAGGGTAAGGGAAAAATGTTTTTATTACTCTGACGGTATCCTGATGAAGGAAATTTCCGTCGAATTCAGCTAATTCATGTCTCAAGCCAAAACAGCTTTTGGTTTTACCTGTCCGGTTTCGGGAGTTAGCATTGGAAGTGGCACATTCTAGCCCCATGGGGCGGACACTTGGGATAAGAAAGACTTTAGGAAAATTAGCCCGATATTTCTTCTGGCCCAAGATGAAGGATACCGTGACTGAGTACTTGAGAAACTGTGCTATTTGCCAGCTCATTGGGAACCTGCGCATAAACCTCCTCCTGCACCCCTTTTGCCTATTGCCGTAGAAGGCGAAAACCCTTTTCTCGGCCCCGTAATAGACTGTGTGGGACCTCTCCCAAAAACTAGGCTTGGCAATCAATATCTTCTTTCGATAATGGATACGACTACTCGGTTTTCCAGAGGCTGTGCCCCTTCGCAAATTAGGCCAAGGCTATTGTGAGAGTCCTATTTAGATTCTTCGCACAGTTTGGATTCCCTAAGGAGATTCAATCTGACAGGGGGACGAATTTCACATCAAAAATTTTCCGTGAAGCTATGTCCAGGGTTGGAGTTAAACCCATTGTTTTTAACCCGCATATAGACCCCAAACCCAGGGTGTCATAGAGAGGTTTCACCAAACCCTGAAGATCATGATGAGGGCATACTGTGAGCAGTTCTCAACGGACTGGGATGAAGGTATTCCTTTTTCCCCCTCCTTGCCTTAAGAGAGAGCGAACAGGAGAGTTTAGGATTTGTCCTTTTGAACTCATTTATGGTCATGCGGTCCGAGGACCGTTAGTAATGTTAAGGACGTATGGTCTGGGAAAAAAGGAGCCTTCTTTATGTTTATCCCCCTCGGCAATGCAAAAACACTTGGGTTTTAAATCAGCAATTGGCCGCTGACAACCCCCGACAAGCTCCAAAACCGTATGAAACAACATTATGACAAGACTGCTGTTGAGCGTTCATTAAATGTGGGAGACAAAGTTTTAGCTTTAAAGCCGGTGCCAGGCCCCTACCTTGCAAACCCAAGTATGAGGGTCCAATGGAGGTGATTAAGAAGCTGAGTAAGGTAAATTACGTGGTAAGAAACACCAGGAAGAAGAAAGTCGACCCGAACTTACCATATAAATCAGCTAAAGAAAACTACGAGGGACTTGTTTTCCCGTGGCTTTCGGTGAGGT
The DNA here is from genome assembly GCF_026875155.1 of Cherax quadricarinatus. NCBI lineage: Eukaryota > Metazoa > Arthropoda > Malacostraca > Decapoda > Parastacidae > Cherax > Cherax quadricarinatus. Next base: position 81,498,719 of record NC_069401.1, on the reverse strand, counting down.
CACCGGAAGGTGACTCGAGTAAAGAAGATTGTTCGCGTGGAGTGAAAATAAGACTGAAGAACTCGGGAAATAATGGAAACCTTAGATGAGTATCTCGGTAACTTAGAAAAGGAAAGATCAAGTGAAATCAGAGACTTGATTTCCACTTATGGAAGTCTCTTTGGAGATATCCCCAGGGCAGTGCACCATGGGGATCCACGATGTTGACGTGCAAGGAGCTGCTCCGATTAAACAAGCTCCATATAGAGTCAGCCCACTAAAGAATAAAGCGTTGCGGGAGGAAATAAGTTTCTTGTTCGATCAGGTTTGATTGAACATGCAAAAGCCCTTGGGCTTCCCCCGTGTTTTCCTTGTACCCAAGTCGGCGGTTTTATTTAGAATGTGTACCGACTATCGGAAAGTAAATTCCCTAACAGTACCTGACGGATTCCCCCTTCCCAGGGTTGAAAGACCTAATAGACAGCGTTGCCAGTGCTAAGTATGTCAGTCGTTTGGACCTCCTGCGTGGTTATTATCAAGTTTCCTTTATCGCCTCGAGCGCAGGAGATTTCTTCTTTCACCGTGCCTGGAGGCCTGTTCAACTACAGGGTGATTGCCCTTCGGGCTCTGCAAAAGCTGCCTCGGACCTTCCAGAGGCTTATGAATCGGCTAACGTACGACTTGGAAGGAACGGAAGCCTACCTAGATGATCTAGTAGTATTCAGCGACGACTGGCCTCAAACCCTGATTTTGGCTGGAAGCTCTCTTGAAAAGGCTAGATGAACACCATTTTACCGTCAACCTTGCCCAAATGTGAGTTTGGTCGGCCCGGATAAAATATCTGGGATTTAAAATAGGGCAAGGCACGGTTGCCCCCGTTAATGCAAAGATTCATGCTATTGTGGATTTTCCTGCTCCACAGGACAAGAAAGGTATACAGAGGTTTCTAGGGATGGCCGGTTACTACCGCCGGTTTTTTCCCTAATTTTTCGCAAGTGGCAGCACCGCTGTTTGAACTTACAAGTTCTAAGTTCCTTTTAAAATGGACGACTACAAGTGAGTTAACCTTTACTCGTCTAAAACGTCTACTTGGGTTCCTCTCCAGTTCTACAGAGTCCGGTGTTTTTTACGTTCCCTTTACTTTACAAATGGATGCCAGCGAGTATGCAGTCGGTGCTGTCCTTCTACAACCTTCCTCCTCTTCTGATCTTTTACACCCAGTCTGTTATTTTCTGCAAAATTGAAACCCCATCAATTAAATTATGCAACCGTTTTAAAAGGAGGCACTAGCATTGGTCTTAGCCTTGGAACACTTTGAAGTCTATCTCGGGACTACCCCTCATAAAATTAGAGTAAAAACAGATCATAATCCCTTAACCTTTTTAAAACACAATGAAGGCTAAGAATGCTAGAATACAAAAATGGTCCCTTTGGATACAACCTTTTTCTATAAGCATTAACCATATTAGAGGAACTGGATAATGTTTTTTGCTGACACTCTGTCCCATCCCTAAGACATTAATTAAATTTGAATTTATAAAAGAGGATTTGTAGTGCACTTTTATAGGTATGTATTTGTTTAATGCATTTTCTTGATGCTATTTGTTTACTTACAGTTATCTGATTCTTGTAACCACTGAGGAGACCTGTCACGTAAGCCACCATATGGTATCCAAACTTATTTCTGTGGTGGCAGTCTCCTGTTGTCTTACCCTGACTTCCCCCTGCTACCAATGGTCACTTAAGGCCTCTTTATGAGAAACACCTCCATCAGAAGCTCTGGTTATGTGGTGTCTACACATACGTGGTTTGGAGACCAGACTTTTAATTTTTTTTGTTGGAGAAGCAACATTTGTCATCAGGGTCTTTGTCAGAGGAAGACTTGTATTCTTGGCTTATATTCTGTTTTTGAAGTCCTCTTTTACGGCGAAGTTTAGTCCCCGAAAGGGGGGGGTGTGTTATGACCAAGGTCATAATGTGATTAATTTTATATGTATTATCCACTTAATATTATACTCTGGGGTTTTTTTAATATTAGCTAAATTAAAGATTCCACTAGTTTATAATATTATCTGATTTAGGAATATACCCGGGTATGATGTAAAATATATATATCTTGAGTAATGTGTTAGATTTGGTACTCCTGGCTAAGGTTTATAACAAGGTATCTCCATTGGTGGGTAGTTTGCACCGCTCTACCCTCTCCCCTTTTGACGAGTTGATGTCCCTGAAGGAATTTACTGTATATGGCAGTTCACTCTCTCTGCTGACTAAGTGTGCATTGACTGAGCTAACCCTCCTAGTACTCCGCCTTATTCTCACTTGGATAAGAGAATTGGGTTATAGAAACTCCTGATCCAGCTTGTGGTTTATTGTGAAGGTTTTGCTGACAATGATATACGTTATCTTCAGGTTACGATGTGACGACCAGTGTCAAGCTTAGAAACTTTATATTTATTCCTTATGCCAGGGAGTTACTCGAAAAAGTGTTAATTCTCAATATATGTACTTACACACAAGTAATGTTACTATTGAGGAAGCGATAATATTCCTCTGATCATTGTCAAGTGTAATGACCATATTGACGTGTACTTTCTATTTAAGAGTTTTCTTGTGTGAAAGAAAGTTTCTGACAGTGATATTTAATAGATATTTATGAATATCTAAAGTATTTAAGCTTTTAAATAAAAAGAAACTTGAAAAGACTGAGTAACTATTATTTGTGCCTTACATTTCTAAGTTTGGAAACATATCCTTTCATTCTATGAAGTGTGTTGTTACGGAGTGCACTAACCTGGCTAAAGATTAAGATTTGAACCGTAACAGACGGAGAGGTGGGGCACACCACCAAGTGCTGGACACAGTGCACACAACCGAGGAAGAAGTGAAGAGGCTTCTGAGTGAGCTAGATACCTCAAAGGCAATGGGGCCAGATAACATCTCCCCATGGGTATTGAGAGAGGGAGCAGAGGCGCTATGTGTACCCCTAACAACAATATTCAATACATCTATCGAAACAGGGAGATTGCCTGAGGCATGGAAGACAGCAAATGTAGTCCCAATCTTTAAAAAAGGAGACAGACATGAAACATTAAACTACAGACCAGTGGGCACTGACATGTATAGTATGCAAAATCATGGAGAAGATTATCAGAAGAGTGGTGGAACACCCAGAAAGGAACGATCTCACAACAGCAGCCAAACATGGTTTCAGGACAGGAAATCCTGTGTCACAAACCTACTGGAGTTCTATGACATGGTGACAGCAGTAAGACAAGAGAGAGAGGGGTGGGTGGATTGCATTTTCTTGGGCTGCAAGAAGGGCGTTTGACACAGTTCCACACAAGGATTGGTGCAAAAACTGGAGGACCAAGCAGGGATAACAGGGAAGGCACTACAATGGATCGGGAATACTTGTCAGGAAGACAGCAGCGAGTCATGGTACGGGGCGAGGTGTCAGAGTAGGCACCTGTGACCAGCGGGGTCCCACGGGGGTCAGTCCTAGGCCCAGTGCTGTTTCTGGTATTTGTGAACAACATGACGGAAGGAATTGACTCTGGGTGTCCCTGTTTGCAGATGACGTGAAGTTGATGAGAAGAATTCACTCGATCGAAGACCAGGCAGAAAATACAAAGGGATCTGGACAGGCTGCAGACCTGGTCCAGCAATTGGCTCCTGGAGTTCAATCCCACAAGTGCAAAGTCATGAAAATTGGGGAAGGGGGAAAGAAGGCCGCAGACGGAGTACAGGGCTAGGGGGTCAGAAACTACAAACCTCATCAAGGAAAAAAATCTTGGGGTGAGTTATAACACAGGCACATCTCCTGAAGCGCACATCCCAAACCCAAAAAACTGCTGCAGCATATGGGCGCCTAGAAACCTCAGAACAGCATTCCGACATCTTAATAAGGAATCTTTTAGGACCCCGTACCCGTGTACGTTAGGGCCCATATTGGAGTATTTCGGCAAACCCGTTTGGAACCCCCAAACCTAGCCAAGCACGTGAAGAAACTAGAGAAAGTGCAAAGGTTTGCAACAAGACTAGTCCCAGAGCTAAGAGGTATGTCCTACGAGGAGAGGTGAAGGGAAATCAACCTGACGACACTGGAGGACAGGAGAGATAGAGGGGACATGATAACGACATACAAAATACTGAGAGGAATTGACAAGGTGGACAAAGACTGGTGTTCCAGAGATTGGACACATAAAAAGGGGACACAGTTGGAAGCTGAAGACACAGATGAATCACAGGGATGTTAAGATAAGATAAGATAAGATTTCGTTCGGATTTTTAACCCCGGAGGGTTAGCCACCCAGGATAACCCAAGAAAGTCAGTGCGTCATCGAGGACTGTCTAACTTTTCCATTGGGGTCCTTAATCTTGTCCCCGGATGCGACCCACACCAGTCGCTAACCCCCAGGTCCCTATTTGCTGCTAGGTGAACAGGACAATAGGTGTAAGGAAACGTGTCGGAATTTCCACCGCCAGGACTCAAATCCCGGGCCCCCCATGTGTGAGCAGGAGTTTTAGCCACCAGACCACCGGGCCACAGAGTAGTCAGTAAGTGGAATAGTTTGGGAAGCGTTGTAGTGGAGCAGGATCCATACATAGCTTTAAGCAGAGGTATGATAAAGCTCACGGCTCAAAGGGGGAGTGACCTAGTAGCGATCAGTGAAGAGGCGGGGCCAGGAGCTCGGACTCGACACCCGCAACCCCAACTAGGTGAGTACACACACACACACCAACACACACACACACCCCACACGCACACACACACACACACATCATACATACACACACACACACACACACATACACACCCCACACACACACACACACACACACCACACACACACACACCACCCCCACGCATGCACATACAAAAAGGCCTAGTGTATAATCGACATGTTCCTAGGACCAAATGGTAACTAACACACACACTCACATACACACACACACACACACACACACACACACACACACACACACACACACCCCACACACACACTACTAACCTAACATACAGAACTACATAGGTTTCCCACTCTGAGGCAAAACAGGATAAAAAAAAAATGGGTTGCCCGAGAGCAAAAAAGAAAAAAACCCAAGGGACAGGAGGAGGAAACTGCAAAGGAAGATTGGGCAGCAGAGCTCATAAAAAGGGATCATGAATGGGAAAAGAAACTAGAAGAACTTTAGCAAGAGAATGGAGAGAGGATAATATGGAAAGCAGGAAGTGGGAGGTGCATGTCAAAGCAGCAGAAGTAGGATACAGAGTTTAGAAGAGGAATTGAAAAATCTGAAAAAGCCTAAAGAACTAAAGAACATTTTGGGATTGACAACAGAGACTGCTACCTCAGCCACAAATAAGGGGACTGTTGGGAAAGAAGGGGCACAACTGCATAGAGAAGCTCTATCAGAGGAGACTGTAGCAAATGAAAGAGCTAAGCTTTATGTGGAGGCCCTAACAGACAACAACAGAGCCCAAGGAAAGCCGAGAAGGGAAAATGACAGGCCACTGAGCCCAAGTACATTAGCCAGTGAAACTGATGAAAGGAAAGCTGCAGTGGAGGAAACCAAATTAAATGAGGGGATACACAGGGATATGCAGTGGGAGAATGAAAGGGTGAGGTCAGTCTTTGTGTATGGGCTCCAGGGGAAAAAAAGCAATTGAAAGCATCATGAAAGCAATAGGAGGAAGACGACATGACCCAGCTGGAAAATTTTCGGAGAATAGGGGGTTTGTAAAAAAAAGAACCCAGCCAGTGAGAGTGACCTTCAAGGCAGAAGCGACTCGGACCAGGATCCTGCAGGAGAAAGCACGATTAAGGGACATGCCAGCATACAGGAAGGTGTATCTCGACCGCGACAGAACACAAGAAGAAAGGCAGAAACTGAGAGAGATGGTACAAAGGCGAAAGGACAAAGAGAGGGGATGGAGAAGACAGACAGGAGATCCCAGACCAGGAAGAAGATCAAATACAGCCTCCCCCACAACTTCCTATAGAAGCCGCCCAACCAGGTCAACCCCAGTGCAACCAAACACTCTAAATCAAAACACCCATGCCACATCCAATGCCCCCACCCACTACATTACAAACTCCACCCCCACAGCAACAACCCATAGTTCCTTACCAGGTCTCCCACTTCCCCAACCCCAATATACTATCAGACCACAGTCTTAGAAAAGAAGTTGAAGGTGTGGTATACAAATGCAGATGGAATAACAAACAAGTATGAGGAGTGGCACGAAAGAATCAAAGAGACATCCCCCGACATAATAGCACTCACAGAAACAAAACTCACCAGAATAATAACAGATTCAATCTTTCCATCCGGATATCAAATCCTCAGGAAAGACAGAGGGAGGAGAGGGGGAGGAGGAGTTGCACTGCTCATTAAAAACCAGTGGGGTTTTGAGAAAATGGAAGGAATGGATGGCACGGGCGAAAGGGACTACTTAGTAGGAACAATCCAGTCTGAGGGACATAAGGTGATAATTGCAGTAATGTACAACCCACCACAGAACTGCAGGAGGCCAAGAGAAGAATACGATGAGAACAACAGAGCAATGATCGACATACTAGCCGAGGTGGCCAGGAGAGCACACATGGGGGGAGCAAAGTTACTAGTTATGGGTGATTTCAATCACAAGGAGATTGACTGGGAAAACCTGGAGCCCCATGGGGGTCCCGAAACATGGAGAGCCAAGATGATGGATGTGGTACTGGAAAACCTCATGCAACAACATGTTAGAGACACTACCAGAGAGAGAGGAGAGGATGAACCAGCAAGGCTGGACCTTGTATTCACCATGAGTAGTTCGGACATCGAGGATATCATGTATGAAATGCCCCTTGGAGCTAGTGATCATATGGTTCTGTGCTTCGACTACATAGTTGAGCTCCAAGTGGAGAGAGTAGCAGGAATAGGCTGGGAAAAACCAAACTACAAAAGGGGGAACTACTCAGGCATGAGGAACTTCCTTCAAGACATTCAGTGGGAGAGGGAACTGACAGGAAAACCAGTACAAGAAATGATGGACTATGTAGCAACAAAATGCAAGGAGGCAGAGGAGAGGTTTGTTCCCAAGGGAAACAGAAATAATGGGAAGAACAGAACGAGTCCTTGGTTCACCCAAAGGTGTAGGGAGGCAAAACTAGGTGTACTAGAGAATGGAAAAGGTACAGAAGACAGAGAACTCAGGGAAATAAAGAAATCACCCGAAGAGCCAGAAACGAATATGCACAGATAAGAAGGGAGGCTCAGAGACAATATGAAAATGACATAGCATCAAAAGTAAAGACTGACCCGAAGCTGTTTTTACAGCCACATCAGGAGAAAAACAACAGTCAAGGACCAGGTAATCAGACTGAGGAAGGGTGATGGGGAATTCACAAAAACGACCGAGAGGTTTGTCAGGAGCTCAACACAAGATTTAAAGAGGTTTTACAGTGGAAACCAGTAGGACTCCAAGAAATCAGAACTGGGGGGCACACCAGCAAGTGCTGGATGAGGTACATAAAAACCAAGGAGGAGGTGAAGAAGCCGCTGTGCGAACTTGACCCCTCAAAGGCGGTGGGACCAGACAACATTCTCCATGGGTCCTTAAAGAGGGAGCACAGATATTGTGTGAGCCATTAACAAAGATCTTCAACACATCATTTGAAACTGGGCAACTCCCTGAGGTATGGAAAATGGCAAATGTAGTCCCAATTTTTAAAAAGGGAGACAGACATGAGGCACTGAACTACAGACCTGTATCACTAACGTGTATAGTATGCAAGGTCATGGAGAAGATCATCAGGAGGAGAGTGGTATGGCACCTGGAAAGAAACAAGTGTATAATTGACAACCAGCACGGTTTCAGGGAAGGAAAATCCTGTGTCACAAACCTACTAGAGTTTTATGACAAGGTGACAGAAGTAAGACAAGAGAGAGAGGGGTGGATCGACTGCATATTTTTGGACTGCAAGAAGGCCTTCGACACAGTTCCTCACAAGAGGTTACTGCAAAAGCTAGAGGATCAGGCACACATAACAGGAAAAGCACTGCAATGGATCAGAGAATACCTGACAGGGAGGCAACAACGAGTCATGGTACGCGACGAGGTGTCAGAGTGGGCGCCTGTGACAAGCAGGGTTCCACAGGGTCAGTCCTAGGACCTGTTCTGTTCTTGGTATATGTGAACGACATAACAGAAGGAATAGACTCAGAAGTGTCCTTGTTTGCAGATGATGCGAAGTTAATGAGAAGAATCAAATCGGACGAGGATCAGGCAGGACTACAAAGAGACCTGGACAGGCTACAAGCCTGGTCCAGCAACTGGCTCCTTGAATTTAACCCTGCCAAATGCAAAGTCATGAAGATTGGGGAAGGGCAAAGAAGACCGCAGACACAAAATAGTTTAGATGGCCAAAGACTGCAAACCTCACTCAAGGAAAAAGATCTGGGGGTGAGTATAACACCGAGCATATCTCCTGAGGCACATATCAATCAGATAACTGCTGCAGCATACGGGCGCCTGGCAAACCTACGGATAGCGTTCCGATACCTCAGTAAGGATTCGTTTAAGACTCTGTATACCATCTACGTCAGGCCCATACTGGAGTATGCAGCACCAGTTTCGAATCCACACCTAGTCAAGCACGTCAAGAAATTAGAGAAAGTGCAAAGGTTTGCAACAAGACTAGTCCCAGAGCTACGGGGATTGTCCTACGAAGAAAGGTTGAGGGAAATCGGCCTGACGACACTGGAGGACAGGAGGGTCAGGGAGACATGATAACGACATATAAAATACTGTGCGGAATAGACAAGGTGGACAAAGACGGGATGTTCCAGAGATGGGACACAGACACAAGAGGTCACAATTGGAAGTTGAAGACTCAGATGAATCAAAGGGATGTTAGGAAGTATTTCTTCAGTCATAGAGTAGTCAGGCCATGGAATAGCCTAGAAAGGGATGTAGTGGAGGCAGGAACCATACATAGTTTTAAGGCGAGGTATGATAGAGCTCATGGGGCAGGGAGAGAGAGGACCTAGTAGCAATCAGCGAAGAGGCGGGGCCAGGAGCTGTGACTCGACCCCTGCAACCACAAATAGGTGAGTACAAATAGGTGAGTACACACACACACACACACACACACACACGCTCCAGGAAGCTGAAGGGGAAACCTATTATGAAAGAAAACAGGAGGAGATAAAAGCGATTGAAGGTATCATGAAGGCAATCTGCGAGGGCGACATGACCAAGGTGGCAAATTTTCGGAGAATTGGGTGGTTCGCATGGAGAAGGGAGCGACCTCTCAAAGTAATTTTCAACTCGAACCATGATCCTGCCGGAGAAAGCATGACTGAGAGACAGACTGGAGTTCCAGAGTGTGTACCTCGACGAAGACAGAACACAAAAGAAAAGGATTATAATGAAAGACAGAGTGCAGAAAGCAAAGTAGGAATGGGAGTAAATGACAAGAAAAGCAAAATAACCCAGACACCGTGGAAGGGCAAACACACCCCAGAAACACCCGCAGAAGGCCCTCCAACTATGACATCCACAAGGCAACTGAACAATCTAAACCGATAATCACACACCCACACCCTCCACACCACAACCCCACCTCTACAGCAACCCCCTATGGGAACTCTGCCCCCACACCCCACAACCCCCCATAGGCCCTTGTCAGGGCTCCTGCTCTCCCAACCACAACATTCTCCCAGGACCAAAGTTTTAGTACAGAAGTTGGTTTGGTACACGAATGTGGATGGAATCATGAATAAATATGAGTGGCATGAAAGAATCAATGAGATGTACCCAGACATCATAGCAGTCACAGAAACGAAACTTACTGAGACAATAACAGATGCAATTTTCCCACCAGGATATCAGATACTGAGGAAAGATAGCAGCAAGAGGGGGAAGAGGTTTGCACTGCTCATAAAAAGCCGATGAAAATTTGAGGAAAAGGGAGGCATGGACGAGATTGGAGAAAGAGAATACGTAGTAGGTACACTTCAGTCTGGGGAGCACAAGGTAGTCATTGCAGTGATGTATAATCCACTACAAAACTGCAGGAGGCCAAGAGAGGAATATGAAGAGAGCAACAGAGCAATGGTGGACACACTTGCTGAGGTGGAAAGAAGAGCTCACTCGAGCAGAGCAAAGTTATTGGTTATGGGCAATTTCAACCACAGGAAGATCGACTGGGAAAACCTGGAGCCACATGGGGGTCCTGAAACATGGAGAGCCAAGATGATGGATGTGGTACTGGGAGACCTCATGCAGCAACATGTTAAGGACATTGAGGGCATCACATATGAGAGGCCCCTAGGAGCTAGTGACCACATGGTTCTGTGCTTTGAATGCATAGTAAAGTTACAAGTGGAGAGAGTAACAGGAGTTGAATGGGAAAAGTAAGATTATAAAAGGGGGGACTACATAGGTTTGAGGAGCTTCCAGCAGGAGGTTCAGTGGGACAGAGAACGGTAGGAAAGTTAGGTAGATGAAATGATGGCATACGCACAAACAAAAATGCAAGGAGGCAGAGGAAAGGTTTGTTCCCAAAGGCAACAGAAATAATGGGAAGACGAGAACGATCCCTGGTTTACCTGACGGTGTAAGGAGGCAAAAAGTAAGTGCACTAGAGAATGGAAAAAGTACAGAAGGCAAAGAACACAGGAAAATAAGGAGATTAGTCGAAGAGCCAGGAACGATTATGTACAGGTAAGGAGGGAGGCCCAGTGACAGTATGAAAATAACATAGCATCAAAAGTCAAGTCTGACACAGAACTGCTGTAGAGCCACATCAGGAGGAAGACAACAGTCAAAGACCAGGTGATCAGGCTGAGGAAAGAAGGTGGGGAACTCACAAGAAACGATCACGAGTTATATAGAGGAGCTCAACATGAGATTTAAGGAAGTATTTACAGTAGAGACAGGAAGGGCTCTGGGAAGACAGCACAGACGGGAACACCAACAGGGAATATACCAACAGGTGCTGGATGATATACAAACAATGGAGGAGGAGGTGCAGAAGCTGCTAAGTGACCTTCATACCTCGAAGGTGATGGGTCCGGACATTTCCCTGTGGGTCCTTAGAGAAGGAGCAGAGATGCTGTGCATCTTTGCTCCCTCTCTAAAGAGACAGAAATGAAGCACTAAACTACAGACCAGTGTCTCTGACAAGTATAGTATGCAAAGTCATGGAGAAGATTATCAGGAGATGGGTGGTGGAGCACCCGGAATGGAACAAGATCATAAACAACGACCAGCACGGATTCATGGAAGGCAAATCCTGTGCCACAACTGTCTGGAGTTTTATGACAAGGTAACAGAAGTAAAACATGAGAGAGCGGGGTGGGTTGACTGCATTTTCCTGCGCTGCAGGAAGGCCTTCGATGCAGTTCCTCACAAGAGATCAGTGCAGAAGCTGGTGGATCAGACACATATACGGGAAAGGGCACTGCAATGGACTGACAAAGACGGCAACACGATTCATGGTACAAATGAGGTATCATAGTGGGCGTTTTTGGGGAGCGGAATCCACAGTGGTCGTCCTGGCAGTGTATTTTGTTTATAGGGGGAATGACATGGGGGCAAGGGATGGGACTCTAAAGTGCCCTGTTCGCAGATGATGTGAAGTTAATGAGAAGGATTAAATTAAATGAGGCAGGCGGGACTACAAGAGCCGGACAGGGGGACACGGGGTCAGAATGGTTTCTTGAATTCAACCCTGCCAAATGCAAAGTCATGAAGTTTGGGGGAAGGGCAAAGAAGACCTCAAACAGAGTATAGGCTAGGTGGACAAAGACTGCAAACGGTCACTCAAGGAGAAAGATCTTGAGGTGCCCATAACACCAAGCATGTCTCTAGAGGCACACATCAACCAGATAACTGCTGCAGCATATGGGTGCCTGGAAAACCTTAGAATAGCATTCTGATACCTTAGTAAGGAATCGTTCAAGGCACTTTTACACTGTGTACGTCAGGCCCATACTGGAGTATGCAACACCAATTTGGAACCCACACCTGGTCAAGCACATCAAGAAATTAGAGAAAGTACAAAGGTTTGCAACAAAGCCAGTTTGGAGCTCAGGGGAATGTCCTACAAGGAAAGGTTGAGGGATATCGCATGACGACACTAAAGGACAGGAGGGTCAGGGGAGACTTGATAACAGCATGCAAATACTGCGTGGAATAGACAAGGTGGACAGCCTTTTTGCATCACCCCTCTCTCTCTCCTCTCTCTCTCTTCTCTCTCTCTCTCTACCCTTTCTTTCCCCACCTCTCGTTTCTCTCTCTTTAAACTCCCCCTAGTCTTACCCCTCACCCCCATCCTCCCTCCTCTCTCTTCCTCTTTCTACCCTTGTGAAGGCTTACTCAGCCCTGTAACAACTTCAGTAAGTATTACCAAGGCTGGCTCCTCCTCAGGAAAATTAATGAATAAAAAAAGAATATAACAGTCAAATATAAACACTTTATTATTTAGGAATGAAAATATAAAACAATTAAATATGAATTTTTATCCTACTTGAAAGGAAATGAAAAATGAAATATAAAAATAATATCTGAATTCAACGCTAATATTTTACAGTTAGACTGGGGTGTTTGATGTTGTTGACACTGCGTGTTGTAGAAATTGAGCTGATGATGGGGGCCCCTCACAGATGTTGAGTGACAACCCAACGACTAGTTCTTCACAGTCTCTAGCCTTAAATTTAGTCCATCAAGATGATGGGAAAAACGCGGTCTTTCACCACTGTAAAGATGAGAGGTAGTTGCCTGGGGTTGACTACACTTAGGTATGCAGATAAAATGATGCTTCTCAGAATTTATTGGAAGTTCGTCTCCTTCACCACTGTTTCTTTGGTTGCCAGATGACCCGAGCTGACATCCCAGGCTAGAAAATAGGCAAGGTTACCCACTGCCTAAGAAATCACTCTCCATGATAGTAAATTTATTTAAAAGCATGGTGATTATCTAAAAGCACATGAAAATCAAGGCAGAATGAACTAAGTTTTAAAATTGCTTAAAAGTGAAGCTTTTAACCAATATATTTATTAAAAACAGAAGCAGAGTCTTTTACTTACAGTTGTGTTGGGAGCTGTGAGTCAAGTGATTTACCATTTGGTCGGAGCCCCACACGTCACCCTTTCCAGGTGGGGAAAAAGGGAAGGGGGGGGTAGCGGGAACTTTGGGCACTGACCCTACCTTAACAAGCAGACGGGCAACAAAAAGATCATCATATACTCACTCGCTACTCCTATCTGTTTAACTTTTCCCTCACACTCCCCCAGACCAAAATTATAGTCAAGGTATAAGAAGAAAAGACGAGGAAAAAATTCTGAACCGGGAAAGTCGCGTAAGGTACCAAATCTTCTACTGACTGTCATGGACTTAACCAGTCAGATAAATAGTTGGATGAACCACTGATATACACAATATGAAACTTAAAAGCTTGAGTGTCAAAGTCCACCTTTAAAAGGCGGACTGTTGGTACCCCTTTAAAAGTTTTTAGGTATATCTAAAGGTTTGTGATCCATTTTTAAAATGAATTTTTTTCCCCAATAAATAAAAATTTAAATTTGGAGATACCCACACAAGGGCCAAACATCCCTTTTGAATGGTGGAGTCTCATGTTTTGCAGGAAGAAGTTTTAGATTTAGTAAATATACAGGAACTAGGAGTGTTTGCATTTTGTGCAGTAAGCACCTGACACCTATTGCAGGAACTATACTTCTTTGTAACCTGAGAGTATATGCTTGGCCAGAAATAAGTGTGCTTGAGTTTATGCCACATTTACGATGGGCCCAAATGTTCGGTCACTGGCAAATCATGAGCAATTTGAAGAACAGTCTTTCGGCATGGTTTAGGAACAACAAGGAATAATCTATCACTGAGGAATGAGATTTAAATACAGATTTATATAAGATACCATTAATATATTCAAACTTATGTGATACGTATATCCCATGGATAACTTTGTTGTTAAAAGCTTGATTATGACAATCCCGAAGTGAAGGGCAATCCCACTGTAAATTGACAAAGTCATCCCTGGATATAAAATCTGGGAAAATGAAAGGACTTACTGTGGGAGAAGAGGTAGGAGGGAAACCTGGGCTTTGGTCTGAGCCCCAGTCAAGACATTGAGAGTGCCCGGGGGCAATACCCTTACTTTCACTGGACGAGTGAACAGGTGATCCTGCTACCTCACTATCGAGAGCAGTATCATCTGTTTCTACCCCCAAATGAACCGTATGGGACAATGCAGCTTCTGGTGCGGAATTGTTAAGGGGCTTATTTAACTTGCAAGGAAGAAGAGCTGGAAAACTTACGTCCACGGGTGGTGACGAAAGATCCGCCTCCGAAGGAAGAACGGCACCTTTAACGTTACGATGGATCGAAAAGACTGGAACCGACCTCCGCATGAATCAGATACATGATCTATGTCAAGTAAGGCAACAGCGGCACTTCTCCGCTCCATGGAATATTACCCCATTCCAAACTACCATTCCTCCATTTCCCCCCAAACTACTTCTTAAATCACAACCAAAACTTCGCCTTGAAGCCAAACATGAGGCCTTAAGCTGTATTGATAACTTAGTCACACAGCACACACTCTCGCAAATTATTTACGTTGATGGTTCTGTTCACCAATCCACTGGTGCAGCTGGTAGTGCTGCTGTTGTCGTACAGAGTGATGGCTCTCTTAAAGAAATTGGAGCACGCATCAATAATTGGGCCTCTACCCTTCAGACAGAACTGTTTGCCATACTCCTTGCACTGAAATGCACCTATGTATCAAAGATTGACAGTTTAATTGTAACTGATTCTCTGTCATCCATAAATGCTCTCAACTCATTAAGCATAAATTGTGGCATGCTTGTGTCAGAAGCCAGACACAGGTATGGTAGGATTGTGGACAGTGGAGTCAGAGTGCACATGCTGTGGATTCCATCTCACATTGGTCTTCAGATGCATGATAGAACTGATAAACTGGCAAAGCTGTATGCTTTCAAAGAGGGAGTAGATTACAATCTTGGCTTGTCAGGTAGTAGTTTGAGAACAATAATACGAAAAGAACTTCAGCTGAATTTTTATGGACTTAAGGCTCAGGGAGATTGACACCAGTGAGTCCATCTATCATCATTCTATCATGCAGGAGGAGCCACATGTCTATGGTGCATCCAACAAAATAAGCAGACTCTTGGATGTCACTACCGCCCGGCTCCGGCTGGGTTACAAGTATCTTTGGCAGGTTAAATCACCACCACCAGATGTAGACCAAACGAAATGTAAACTTTGCCAGATGGATTATTGTCACACCCTGCGTCATTATGTACTGGAGTGCGATAAAATTAATGAATTTAGAAACAACTCACTCAGAAGTGTTCAAGAAATGGCTAAGTATTTTATCCACAGTGGTATATTACAGACCATTCTGGAGAAATACCCTGACTTGCTAGCTGTAAATAAAGCATTACCACATATGTGCATGCATGTGTGTGTGTGTGTGTGTGTGTGTGTGTGTGTGTGTGTGTGTGTGTGTGTGTGTGTGTGTGTGTGTTGTGTGTATGTGTATGAGTGTGTGAGTGTATGTGTGTGTGTGTGTGTGTGTGTGTGTGTGTGTGTGTGTGTGTGTGTGTGAGTATGAGTGTGTGTGTGTGTGTGTATGAGTGTGTGTGCGTGTGTGTGTATGAGTTTGTGTGTGTGTGTGTGTGTGTGTGTGTGTGTTTATGTGTGTGTGTATGAATTTGTATGTGTGTGTGTGTGTGTGTGTGTGTGTGTGTGTGTGTGTGTGTGTGTGTGTGTGTGTGAGACAGAGAGACTCAGCAATCAACATTTGCACCAATAACTCACTACAGTTGTGACCGGGTGTGGAAGTGTGAATTGCTCATTACTCTAAAATTTGTTCATGATTGCAGCCATGTATAAACGTAAGTAACCATTCTTACAGTATTCATTACCTTTGTAACTTGTGAGTTCATTACCTTTGCAACTTGTGAGTTCATTACCTTGTACCTAGTTCAGCCATCAAAACTTTGGAGCCCGGTCCCTGGACCCATTGTGTACCTCTGTAATCTGTAAATACCTTTGTAACTTGTCATGATTGTGACTAGACCTACCTGGAGTTCATTACCTTTGTAAATTGTGAGTTCATTACCTTTGTAAATTGTGAATTCATTACCTCTGTAACTTGCTCAGCTATCAAAACTTTGAGGCCCAGTCCCTGGACCCATTATGTACCTCTGTAATCTTTTGACTACCGCCCACAGGATGGGTATGGGGTGCATAATAAACATATTAAACTTAAACTAACGTTACCCACTATTATAGAACAAGTAATTGGGGCTAGTACCACATTAGTCCAACCTGTGAACCATTTAGTTTTCAAGTAACAACGTATTGTAGGGAAAGTATTTTCACGACCCAAGTAATCTGAAAGAATAGAGGACACACAAGAGGTTTTGAAGTTAGGGAACAGTTTGTCCGAGATTACGATGCACGTACATCCAGTGTCACACAATATGTCTGAGACTTTTATACCATTAACTGTTCCTGAACAGAAGGGTGCTTGGTCATTACCATCAACAAAACTGCCAACTTTCTCTATTTTCTTGGAAGGACAATCTGGACGTTTATATCCGATACCACCACACCGGTGACATATTGGTATAATAGCTGGCGACTTTTTTTCTACTGAAGGCTTCATAACCTTTGTGTGGAAAATTAAATTTACCTGGATATATCTCATTAGATACATAACAGTAAATGGTAACAAAGATAATTATTATTTATCAAAGTTACAGAGACAAGTAGGAATTTAGGACATCTAGGTCGCAAAAATATCCCCCTTCGATACCTACCATAATCTATCTCTCCACAAGTTGCTCTAGACCTATATTAATTGCAAATGAAATGTACATCACAAGGAATTCTGATAAAATTTAATATAAATTTGTGAACTGTATATTAAAATTAATAAATGATTACATATACACATTTATATAACAGAAGGAGAATTTATAATAATAACACTCACCAATTTGTCTGGAGATTACTGTGTATCATACTCAAAACCCACCCCTGTCTACATTTATGAAGAATTTTCTGGCCAGAACTTCTAAACATAAACATAGACACTTAGCTGGAGTTCCTGGAGCTTTCCTGTCGATCTGCTTAATGCTCAAATTATGCAGGACTACACAGCCAACAATTTTGGCTCCTATTTGAGAGGTTTTAAGCCCAATATAACCCCTAGAGCGACGAAAATTAAGCACATTACACTAATATGCTTGTACTACATTCAAAAAACAATGGCTACTCCACCCTGCCCCTCAGCGCAGGCGCAGAGCTTCCCTCTTGATTCTCTTTTTCATTTACAAATTAATGTTTATCAAATACAATGTATTACACTAATTTTCCTAAAAATATGCTGGATTTTTCGGAAAATACATTATTTTCCACACTGCAGCCGGCCAGAGTTCGTTGCTAAACGACTCAAATTACTCCTTCCTATAAGAGACGATTCCAGCCCGTTCTAACTTGAGTGGCTGTTCTCCTAGTAGGTCTTACTACAATTTCATCTTCCTGCATCACTTGGTCAGCATTACCTTAAGAATCACTCGTGTCACTTTCCCTTAGATTTTCATTTACTTTTGATTGAATACCACTTAATTCCAAGGGAATCATTGACCTCATCGCTTTATTGCCGTGAGGTTGTGCTGCACATACGCTCCTGGTTGAGAGGCCTTCCTGCGCAGATTGATTTTCACAAGATGGCGCAGACTATCAGAAGGCGCGTCAACACTGTGTGCTTTGATTTAGTGCGGGGTGTAGTTACGCCTCAGTCCGCACAGGTGCTTCTACCTTTGATTATTCGCGACATATACGGCATTGCTGATCAAGATTTGTATGGAGTATCGCTCAACGGGGCTTACCGAATATTCGTTAAGCTACGATCGACGCAGTGTATGAGCGCCTGGTGGAGCAGTATCAAGATGGCTGTGTGGACGTAAACTCGGCAATACGAGTTCGTTTAATTGACGTGTCGCGACACTACACTTGGGTGAAGGTACGCAACGTGCCTTTCGAAGCTGACGAGGCAGATATACGGAACGTTTTTGAACGTTATGGTACTGTGCATCTGCAACGGCAGGTACCTGGGTGGATGGGGCGTATGCCGGCTGGCCGGAGGGTACGTTCAACCTAAAGATGACGCTGAGGCATCCCATCCCGTCGTTTGTCATCCTGGACGACTTTAGGATGCAAGTGATGGTGTATTACGCAGGGCAGCGCAAGACCTGCAGGCTATGTGGTGCTTATGACCATATGGCAGCACAGTGTGAGAGGCAGCAGCAACGACAGGTTGCAGACAGAAGGACGGAGCGAGGGCCTGACCCGAAGGCGGGGCCTGCCAGCGGGACGCCTGTAAAGGGCCATAGTTCGTCTTGGAGCGAGGAGGTGGAGAGAGAGTTCCCGACGGTGGGGTCGAGCCCATCAATGCCTGTAGGATCTACAGTCTCCGCTTTGGTGGAAGGGGAGACCAAGTTGAGTGGAGGAGAACGAGCAGAGGATGTGGCTTTGGAGCAGTTGACGGAAAAGTTTTTGGAGACGAAGAGAGCTGGAGATGATGTACAATCGGTGGTGGGACCTGAGGAGAGTCAGGACGAGAGGAGAGACAGCCAGCTGACTGCAGGTGCCTCTTCTACGGGAGTGGTGACCGTGGTCGAGGTGGCGGCGGAGGTGCATTGTGAGGCATCCCCCGACCAGACCATGGATGCAGAGAGTGTTCGGCGGAAGAGGGCGGCAACGCACTCTGATTCCAATGATGTCTTGACCCCGGCGCAAAGACCGGGGAAGAAACCGTGGGCTGATGTGGTGAGTGGAGGCGCCACAGGTGTGTCCGGTCAGGTGTTCGACCGGGGAGGGAATAGAGCTCACTGTGGTGAGCATGGTGGGAAAAATAGGAAGGCTGGTGACGTGTCTATGAAAGGAGTTACAGGGCAGCGTGTAAAACCCTTCAAGAAGGTTTCAGGTGTATGACTGTGAATGTAAATGGGTTGTGTATGAATGTGAAACGTTTGTGGTCCAGGGTTTCTGAGGCGTCATGCCATAGATATTGTATTCATGCAGGAGCATAACTTTAAGGCGGGTCGGGATTTGAATGTGGACGGATATCGTGTGTTTGTGGCATATTCGGACCGTTTGAAAGGTGGGGTTGGAATTCTGATTCGGGAGACAAGCCCGTTTGTTGTAATTAGATGTGAGGGAGGGGAGGAGGGTAGGGTACTCCGGGTAGATGGATGGTGGAGAGGTGAGCGACTGGCAGTGGTTTGTGTGTATGCGCCGGCGGAGCGTGATGTACGGGTGAAGAATGAATTTGTGCGTGATGTTTTGGTTTATTATTTGAGATCTCTTCCCTCGGTAACAATCGTGGGCGGTGATTGGAATTGTATAGTACGTAGAAAGGATGTGGAGCCACGGGGGCAGGGTGTTTTTTGGTTAGCCTAAGGGATCTTTTGCTGGGCGTGGGGTTAAGGGGATGTTATTGGAGGTGGGGACCTAATGGTTGAGCATACATTTCATAGACAGGGATACGCGGCCAGGCTCGATAGGTTATATGTGACGAGAAGTGTGCGAGTGATGTGTGTGCGTACGGTGGAAGCTGTTTACACGGATCATAGAGCTGTTTATACGGACTTGACTTGGGCCAGCTTACCTAAGAGGTATCCAGGGTATTGGAAGTTAAATGTGAGACTTCTTGGGGTGGAGGAGGCGGGGTTAGATTTTAGGACAATGTGGAGAATTTGTGGGGAGAGGTAGGGATGTGGGTGACTTGCTGGGTGGTGGGATGGGGTAGCTAAGGAGAGGATCCGGCGGTTTTATGTGCGATGGGGAAAGTACCAGGGTTGGATAACGTACGGGTTGCAGCAGTATTTCGAGGGTAGGTTGCAAAGTTGTTATGAGAGGGGCGTGCAGGCAGGGCAGTATCCCATGGAGGAAATCGAGTTGTTAAAAGGAAGGATTCGTGATTTGCAGAATGATAGATTTGATGCGGTGAGAGTGCAGGGTGGAATTGAAGAGGCGGTGTGGGGTGACTG
This sequence comes from Cherax quadricarinatus, assembly GCF_026875155.1. Lineage (NCBI taxonomy): Eukaryota > Metazoa > Arthropoda > Malacostraca > Decapoda > Parastacidae > Cherax > Cherax quadricarinatus. Next base: position 81,478,640 of record NC_069401.1, on the reverse strand, counting down.
ACCATCGGCCTGTGTGTTAAGGGGACAGAGGCAGCGACGTATGGCTATGGAAATTGATAGGCTGGTGGTACATGAGGACTTAGGTGGATATAGGGCGGGACATGAGTTAAGAACAACGGAGGCAATGAGTGATTACGTGGATAGGTGGTTTGGAAAAAATTTACTGAGTGTAGGGGTGGATGGGGAGGCTTTCGGGAGGTTGGGGGAGAATGTATCTTGTGTGCTAAGTAGCAGTGATCGCATGGCGTTGGGGGGGATATTGAAGAAGGGGAGGTGTGGAGGGCTTTGGAGGGGATGGCACGTGGTAAGGCTCCAGGTCTGGATGGCTTGTCCTGCGAGTTTTATGTGAGCCATTGGAATGTGTTGAAGTCCTTCTTAGTAGAACTAATGAATACGATGAAAAGGGAGGGGAGGATGGGCAGGTTGCAAGGAACTGCGGTTGTGGTTTTAGTGCCAAAAGGTAAGAAACAGGACACGGTGCGGGACTTTAGGATAATATCATTGCTGTGTGCTGATTATAAGATTTTTGCAAAAATTTTAGGAAATAGGATGAAGTGTGTGGTGGATAGAGTGGTTGCGAGAGGACAATATGGTGTGTCTGGAGGACGATGTATGACGGACATAGTATTATAAAGAATTTTGTGGAAGGGTTTGGGAGGGGAGCAGGGGGGGGTGTCTTAGCGTTAGATTGGCAGGCGGCATATGATAGTGTAGAACGTGAGGTATTGTGGTACATATTAAGGAGGCAGGGTTTTGGGGAGGAGGTGGTGCGTTGGGCAGAGACATTGTATACAGGTGTGGGAGTGTGTGTACAGGTAAATGGGGAAATTGGGGGAGTGGGTATCCATGGGTCGGGGTATTAGGCAGGGTTGTCCCCTGTCTCAATTGTTGTTTGCCTGTTTAACAGACCCTTTCTATAGAAAGGTGGAAGCGTGTATGGAGGTGGATTGGGGAGTAGGAAGTGGAGTGCAGGGAATAATAGGGTATGTGGATGACACGACAATACTCGTGCGAACGCAGAGGAGTTTACGTGCGGTTGGAGATGTTATTGATAATTTCGCGGGGGTTACCGGGTTAAGAGTTAATGTGGAAAAATCAAATTACTGGTCTTAGGAGATTGGGTGGGAAGAGAGAGTTGGGGAAGGAATGTACGTTGGAATATGGTGGACAGGATAAAAGTGTGTGGAATAGTGTATATGCGTAGTGCGAGAGAGGCGAGGATGGTTAATTCTGGATTTGTTGTGGATCGAATGGTGGGGCGATTGGATGGGTTGAGACCAACTCATTTGACAGTACATCAGCGTGCGATTGTTTTTGAATGTGTTGTTATACAGTAAAGTCTGGCACGTGGCTGCGGTATATCCGTTAGCAGGTCCGGATGTTACGAGGCTGTTAAAAAGGGTTTTCCATTTTCTTTGGGGTTCCGGGTGTGAATGGTTGAGTAGGATGTGGTTACTTTACCGGTCAACAGAGGAGGATTGGGGTTGATTGATTTACGGTTAAGAGTCAAGTGCATTTATTTGAAGTGGGGGTTACGCCGTGTGCGGGGTCATGCAGGGAGGGGCGTGAATGGCTTGCATGAAGAGGTGCGAATGTGGTGGGGAGGGTCGGAGATGAAAGTGTGTGAAGACGTGTTGCGGGCGTTGCTGCATGTACGGGACCCTAATAAAGTTCGAGTGGGTGTTTTAGAGCGTGTTGTAAGGGCGAAGGTAGTCGTGAAGGCTGAGAGTATCTACCTATGTATGCGTGGAAGGATATATGGAAAGATTACGGTTGATGCGCGTGCGTCCAAATGTGCGAGAGGTATTTTTCCGTTTTCTCCATGGTATACTGCCGTCGGGTGCTGCACTTAAGGAAAGAGGGTTGATGGTGGAGGGCGCGTGTCGGGTGTGCGGGGATGAGGAGACTGCGTTTCATGTAGTGTATTTTGTGATAATTTGGGAGTATCAGGAATGGATGGGTAAGGTTCTGAGGACAGTGGGAGGAGGCGGGATATTAGTATTGAGGGCGTTAAGTTTGGACGTGGGAGGCGTCGAGGCGCCTGTGCAACGTGCAATCACGTATATAATTGCGGATTTTGTTTTTGTATCCTGGGCAATGAGAAGGAATGGGGATTGGGAGGTGCGCAAAAGGGTGTTGGCAGGGACCATTTATAGAACGTTGTGTTATAATCGGGAAATATATGGAAGTCGCTGGACCAGGCTTTTTCAGCAGGTACCGTAGTATGAGTGTGAGAGCATTGTTAACGTTGTGAAAGGGGGGGGGAGTGAATTTCAGGGGATGGAACGGGCTTGTCTCCGGGGTTGGGTATGCACAACAGCTGGTTTACTGTGTGTATCTGTGTAATGCGTGGTTGAGAAAATGTGGTTGTGTGAGTGGATGTGGTGGTGAAGTTATATGTGTTATAGATGTCTTAAGTCAGAGTCTACTGCCTTCTTTCTTTGTTGAAGTACTTGATGTACCTTTCGGCTATGGCCTGGCAAACGGGGTTTTATGTGTTTGTACTGAGCATTTTTTGCTATATTATATAATGTGTATAGCCTGTAGATGAGTGCGGGAAAGCTTAGGCTATTCTAGTTTTGTGGCTGACTCGTAAGACTTGTGGTAAGGCGAGTATGTGTGACTGTAGGGAACTTATGTACTGGGAGTTAGGTGAGTAAGAGTATGTACTACTTTGTTATCATGAGATTGTGATGTAGGTTCTTTCGGTTATCGATTATTTGTGTTGGATGTGAGTAACCGATATATTTATATATTTATCATAATATTCTTCTTATTGTATTGTATAGTGCATTGGCAATATGTCCCAGTATATTATGTAAATAGTGTATACCCGAAGGGATTATGGTTTTATTTATATTATTGAACCTGCTACAGGGGTCACCTACATGTTATGTTCTTGTTGTTGTTCTTGTGTACATAGGGTTAAGATTGCCCATCTTCTTAATGTTATGTTTTGTCACAAGCGATATTTTCTAGTATAATTGTGTAACCTCTTGTGTTTGTTAATATTGTGTTTGTTATTTGCTATTGTACGTTCTGAGAGATTGTTTCAAAATGTGTTTATATACAATGTGTATCAACCCTAGTTTAAGGGGTTTTTATGTTAAGCTATGTATTGTATTTTAAATAAAATAAAAAAAAAAATTCCAAGGGAATCAATTTATTAATTGTGCGTAAAGTTTCCTGCCCATGACACAACACTTTGACATTCCTGACAACACCTTGTGCATCTGGGTACAATGTCAGTACTTTGCCCAGAGGCCAAAATGTTCGATGTTGTTCAGTGTCAATTAGCACAATGTCACCTGGTTGAATGTTATGTCGATTTACTGCCTCTGTCGCACCATAAAAGTGTTCACGTAGTGTAAGAAGATATTCCTTATGTCACACATTAGACCAATGATCAATTACTTTATTTAACATTTTAAATTTATCACACAACACTGCCGCATCATTGTAATCTTCATCACTTTCTTCCGGATTATCTCTATAGACAGGGGCAGCTTCCAATTTCCTTCCACATATTACATGAGAAGGTGTTAATACATCTGCATCAGGTGTATCACTCATGTACGAGAGAGGTCTATTATTTATACGATTCTCTGCCTCCACTAACACTGCACGGAATTCTTCCAAATTAATTTTCTTCCGGTGTAGTACTTTGCGGAGACACCTCTTCACTTTGCCTATCAGTCTTTCATACAGCCCCTCCTGCCAAGGGGCTCTAGGAGTAATAAATTTCCAGGTACACCCTTGCTGGGTTAACAGAGATTGAACCTCATTACTATTATTTAATTCTATCAAGTGTTGAACACCTGCTACAAAATTTGTGGCATTATCTGAAATTTTTTTTTTTTTTTTTATATTTTTATTTAGAACATAGGACAAATACAATAATGTATAAGAGTATAAAATTAAAAACCACACTAGATATTACAAAACCTCTAGTACACAATCCTGGTACATTTAAAGAACACCATAGATAATGGCCATATTACAACCATATACATAACCCACAACCATATACATAACCATATACATAACCCACAACCATATACATAACCCACAACCGTATACATAACCTACAAACCCTCCTTTTACAATCATTATTGCCAGTGCAGACACAGCTGACACTTCTACCCCCCCCCCCGTATGTACAGTCGCCGTTCTAAATAACATACATTAATTATCCTAATGAATGGTCATACACTGACCTCATCAAAACCTTAATGAGTGTTTACCTAAGAGTTGGTAGTGCATGAACAAGACACAACATAAATTTACAGACTAAAACAGTTATGAAACATTACATTCCTATACACATACACTGTAATAAGTAGAAGAATATACACCACCAATATAATATCAAATATTAATGTTAACCATGAATTATAAACTTTCAAAACATTGCATATCGTGAAGTTCACGCTCAAAATGCAAGATAATACACCACATGCTACATGTCGGTACAATACTAGGCTATGTACACATTTTAAAGAACCCAAGATTACAACATGAAAAAGTAATATCCAAATGGTCTATTATGATTTTAGTAAGTTACCAACACTAAACTCCTTATAACATCTATCACGCCACATATAAACTTAACAAAACGTGTCACACATTCCACAAGACTTCATTTTATGAGTAATTCAAGATCTCAGTGCCACACAACGCCACAACCATACACACAGACGTACGGAACCATTCATAATACATACACGTCACTCCCTAAAACCCGCGCTCTACCCTAAAGTCTCTAACATACCGTTTGGTGCTACCACGGGGGGAGTCCAGCCCCCCGTTGCCTTACCCCACCCGCAGTTGCAGCAACATTTGAACAGTAAGACATCGATACTTTGCCGGAAAACTATTATCCCAACTTCTACCATATACGAGTTTATTTCTGCAATACGTTCTGTAGATACCTGCCGCAATTGCCCTGATCCTACCTGATCCCCCGGTTTCCCGCATACCCCACGAGATATAGAGGAAATCAGCCACCACGTACATTATTGCTCTTCGTACCTCACTTGATACTCCGCTAACTTCCAATGTTAAGGCCCGTAAGGTTGAAATACTTCCCCACTAAGAAAATCTAAAACCCGCCCCAACCACGAACGAACTTTGTCCAAGGTATCACAAAAGTAGACAGCATGAAAAGCTGTTTCTTCGAGACCGCAACGCAAGCAATCCGCCTCCCTTACCAAACCCATCCTATTTAAGACCGATTTTGATGCTAAAATCCCCATGACAAATCTGTACACCAATTCACGAACCCTTGGTGCCAACTTAAGTTTACAAAATCCTTCCCATATTTCCCCCCAATTATACAGCGGAAAAACAGACCATCCCTGTACAATTTTCCTACGACAACATATGCTGACCATTTGCCCCACGTGGATCCGTTGCGCATTTCTCAACTTTAACAACAAACGCAGCATGTCCTCACACTCGATTAATCCCCTGCCGCTCCACCATTTACGCATGTCGATCATTACCCGACCCACCCGGACGCCCTTCTCACCGCCCGCCCTAAGGAACCGCTGCTTTACATAGAGGGCCTTCACCCGTGGCCCCAAAGCCAAGAGACCTAAACCCCCACGGCGAACATGGGTCATGACAACCTCCCGACTTAACCAAGCCCTCCCGAAACCCCAAACATAACGTAAGACCCTTCTCTGCAGATCCTGAATATCCATATCTCTTAAAGGGTACACCGCAGCCACACCCCATACTTTACTATAAACAAGTGTATTAACCACTACTGTCCTCTGTTGCAACGAGACATCCCCAGCTCTTAACCCCCGAAGTCGATCTAAAGCCTTGTTAACCACCAATTCAGAGTTTACCCTTCGGCTCTCCCTCTCATCTGCCATGTACACGATGCCACATATTCTAAGTTGCACCACGACTGACCACCCATACCTTTCGCCCAACCTCCCCCCCACCCATGTACCCACCTCCAATAATTTCGATTTTGCCTTGTTAACGCACATGCCCGACTCTGCCCCAAAAAACTCAACAATCCATCCCACGATCTGCAAATCCTCCTCCCCTTTTAACAGAATTGTGGTATCATCTACGTACCCGACCACACGCGCTGCATGGTCACTGCTCAGCGTTCCACGCCTCAAACCACCATCCACCAGCTCATAAAATGGGTTTTGCATACAAGCAAAAAGCAGCTGGGAGAGGGGGCACCCTTGCCTCAAACCCCTTTCCATACGGACCGGCTGACCCAATTTACCGTTTACCTGTACGCGTACCATAGCCGTGGCATACAAGGTATCCACCCATCTTGCAATTCCCTCTCCAAAACCCTGCTTCAATAAAATAAGCCTCAATAAATCCCTATCAACACAGTCATAAGCATTTTGCCAGTCAAGCCCGAGGACACCCCCCCTTGATATTCCTCCAAAAACTCCCTAATACGTACATGTCCGTCCCTCATGCTCCTACCTGATATGCCTAGCTGTCCCTCGTGAATAACCGACCCCATAACCTTCCTCATTCTGTTTCCTAAAACTTTTGCAAAGATTTTATAGTCAGAGCACATAAGAGATATTGCTCTATATGCACTCAGACCCCTCCCCCCTCCCTTTTTGGGCACCAACACAACTACCCCCGTACTTTGTGACATACCTAACCTCCCCTCCGTGAGCATGCAATTTAATACATCAACCAAACAATGCTTAATACTTCCCCAATGCGCCCTATAAAAATCATTCGAAATGCCATCTATACCTGGTGCCTTTCCTTTACTCATACTAAAAATCGCCTCCTCTACCTCTCCACTCGAATTCTACCTTCTAGTACCGTTCTATCCCTGTCACTTATAACTTTTCTGAAATCCCTCCCCACCAGGCCGCCCTCATGGACCCCCCCTACTCCCCTTCGTAGTTTTTCCCCAAACCATAGATCAGCATAAAAACTCATGCTGTCCGTGGTGGGGAGTACTTGACCCGGCAGGTAACCACCAAACCGTGCATACTTCCATTGCAAGAGGGACGTCGCCTGTTGCCTGACCCTAAATTTGCGAAAGGGACACAACCCGAAGGTTTGTCACCCCATAGCACTTCTTCCATACCTGCTCTGACTCTAACCGCATTGAAACGTTCATTGTGAATTTTCTGCAAGTCGACTACGAAGATGTTCAATGTCGTCATACCGACTACTACTCCCGCCCCCCATAGTAATCATTTAGCTGCCCCCCCAGATAGTTTTGCAGCCCTACCTCCACCTCGCCTCCTCTTTTCCCCGCTTCTTATAATAACTCGCTATTCCGGGTTTGGCACGCGTTTCCCACCATTCCAACAAACATTCACCTGCCCGTCGCGTTTCCCAAATATCCTTCCACCAGTCCTGAAAAGCTGACCCATCCCCCTCCCCCTCCAATAGCCGCGCACGTTCAGTTCCAATAACCTGGAAAAACCCCTGATCATTCCATCCCAGTTCAAGCCCGCTAGCACTGCACGGTGATCTGAAAACCCCACATCAAAGGTCTGTACGGCCCAACTCTAATCCCTTGTGTTACATAAAGTCTATCCAGACGGGCCGCATAGCCCTACGAACGAACGTATGCTCCACCCCCCCACCCACCCGCCCCACCACATCATAAACCCTGCACCCCCCAGCAGATTCCGTAAGACAGGTAAAACGCCCCCCGCCCCCGCGGCTCAACATCGCCATGGCGGATAACGAAATTTCCCAAATCCCCACCCATGACGGTAATGAACGGCAACCCCGAGTTTTAAAACTTAAAGCCTCCCTTACAAATTCTACTTTAACTTTAGGGTTGCTTTCCGCTGGCATGTAAACGCCAAAAAAACAAAACCCTCACCTCACCCAGTACCCATCTACCCTCACCACCCTCCCACCTCCCCCTCCCCCCATCTTAAGACACGCCAAGGGCTGGACTCCTTCACCGCTATAGCTACCCCACCCTTTAATTTTAAAGAACTGCTAACATACATTCGGTAGCCTTTTAAAACCATAACTCTCCCCCAAACTTAAAATTGTGTTCTTGTATGAAACATACGTCCACAGCATATCTGCGCAAGAACCACTCCATCCACACACACTTAAACTCTGCCCGCAGACCATTTCATTGATGGTAACACACTTGAATTCACAAAAGGAGGTTTTCCTCTATGCTTGTGGGTCTTTCCGGTCCTAATGTACATTACACTGACCTTCTTTGACCTTTGACTTCCCAAGGCCCCCTTCACCCCCCCGTGCCCCCCCACATGCTGGGCGCTTGCCCCAACCCGTCTGCAGGAGGCGCCTCCGCCCTTTCGACCATAATTTCTTTCCCTGGCGCTGTCCGGTGTCAGGACCTCGTCCATATCCGACACCCTCCCGTCGTTTGGGGAAACCCAACTTCACACACATCGCCTCACCAGACGAAGCCCTGGTGAACTTCCACCACCACCCCATGCATCCGTGTCATTGTAGGCCGTCCAGGTTCCCATCTTTGGCGAATCATCCTTCACCACTTCTTGACTCTCCGGTGGAAACGTCTGGGCTATGCTTGCCCCATCCAGGAGATCGTTTAGCACGTTCTCCAGCAAACTTTCCTGTGACAACCCCACAGGCTCCGTAGGCCCACAGGTGGCGTGGGCACGTTTGTAGTGTCCACCGACAGGGTGGGGCACGCCATAGACCGCATCTCCTCTTGTTGTACTTCCTCACTCCAAAGCTTAGGTCCTTGTTCAGCGAGGGGACCAGTCTCCAGATCAAAGGCCTCGGTTCTTAGGACCACAGGGGAAGGTTCCGGATACGTACAACCAGGCGTCTGGAGCACTGAGCACCATATGGTCATACGAGTTGCATAAACCTGCATGTCTTACGTTGGCCCGCATAGTGAACAAAAACTTGGGTCCTGTAGTGCTCTAGTAACGTAAGATGGAATCGGGTGTTTTTAATGTCATCTTTAGGGTGCAGGAGCCTTCCGGGGGCCCTCGTATGGGCCCTCCCTCCATACTCCCTTGGTTGCTGCATGTACCGTGCCGTATTTGCCAAAAACTTTCCGAATAACATACTCCTCCGCTCGAAAGGCACGTTCCTTACTTTGACCCAGGTGACGTATGTGGAGACGTCATGCAGACATACCTCTACGGCTGAATTCACCGCCATTTCCTCTCTTGAAAAACGTCCACAATCTTGGAGTAAAGCCGGCATTTGCGAATTTTACAAAAAACCTCGACATCCCATTGAGAGCCACACCATATAATTCCTCAGTGGGGATGCCATAGACGTCGCGAATGATGGTAGGCAACAAGACATGCATCGTTGCACCACTGAGAGAGCCACGAATAAATTCCACACAGACCGTGTTTACTCTTCTACCTTGACGATCCGCCATCTTGCGTACTGTAGTACACGGTTCGCCACCAGGTGTAAGCAAGAGCAGGCTCAGAAAGCGTCCTCTCAGCCCGCAGGGTGAGAGACGAATGAATCTGAAATCATCAATCTCGGACAGAATCTCCTAGCTGCAAATTTTCGAAACAGCTGTATAAACTGTTCTGCAGACAAGTAAAGATATCCAGATGTTGCACATGTGTCCTAACTTTTGTAGGTAGGATGTAACAATTTACACTTGATTTTGTGTTCTTTGTTGGAGAGTGCTGAATAGCTGCCCGTGAGTTGGCAAACTACCTTAACTGCCACCTTGCTCATTTAATTGCCGGGTTCTCTGGAGTAGTTGGGCAGGAGCAGTCCACAGGCGAGTCACATCAGCAGTCTGCGTGATGGCACCTGCACCTGCTGGTTTACCTGGAGTTTACCTGAAGAGAGTTCCGGGGGTCAACGCCCCCGCGGCCCGGTCTGTGACCAGGCCTCCTGGTGGATCAGAGCCTGATCAACCAGGCTGTTGCTGGTGGGGAGATGTCTTGCCTAGCTTGCTCGTTCTCTTTCTCTGCTGGTCCTGGTTGGACTAACACCTCCCTCTCTTGTCTCTGGCTGTGTTCATTGTTTAGACTGTTTTCGTAGAGTTTTTCTGTGGTGAACTGAAATATACTTCTCTTAACTCTGTAACTGTTCACCAAGTTACAAAGAGTGATTTTCGATGCTTTACTGAAGTTGTCATACTGACACTCTTGAGCTAACCCAGGTCCTGAGCTGTAGCTTTGTTGTAGTATGGGATTGTTGTAGTAGGGGATTTGGTTATGCTGAACTTAGATTCTGTATTAAGGGAGTTTTGTGGTGGATCTGTAAAAGGTCCCCTGTTAAGGTCGTTATTTTGTCTCCTTGTTCCTGTGTTGCTGCTGCTTGTGACTTGATTGCTGTTGGCGGATGGTTGCCGTGCTGTTCAAGCAAGCTGTTCTGAACTTCTGATTGCCAGTTTGGTCTGGAAGATATATTATTTGAGGACGTTTAGTCAGTCACTGGTTGAGTTGAGTCGAGTCGAGTCTTCAGACATTGCGTACTACTTGGAGCACATACATACACACATTCATACACACATGTATATATATATATATATATTAGTATGTTTATAATTGCTGGCAATGTACCAGATGGTACTTGAGAGCCATAAACATATAAAATGTGCCTTTAGCACCATTATACTGTATAACTTTTGCAATATGAGAAGTGTAGGAACTTATATCCTATATTATATAAAGTATTTACTTGTCCACCTAGACAGCTTTAACTATGTTAATAAACATATCCTAATATTAATTCGATTAGTTAGTAACCTTCCAGTTGAAATCCTAAAGCACTATTCAACTTATTGTATTTATAACGGATAATTGGACCAGGATACTGACTACTTGTTAAAAAAAAAAATCAGTAACAGGCTGAATGCTAGAGGGCCAGACCTTCTAGTATTCGCTGGATATGTCTATTCTTAATAGATCTCTTTTTTTTTTTTTTTTTTTGTAACAGTGTTTGATCAGGACGAGTGGTGGTTGATCAGGACGAGTGGTGGTTGATCAGGACGAGTGGTGGTTGATCAGGACGAGTGGTGGTTGATCAGGACGAGTGGTGGTTGATTAAGACGAGTGGTGGTTGATCAAGACCAGTGGTGTGTCTGATATATCTATAATGACCTCTGCAGTACATTCACGGGAGAGTGCAAAACTCGTAGGGGGGGAGGTCATACAGCACCTGGGGAATGAGAGACATTAAGGCTCAGTCCATGGAGGGAAGGGCAGGTCCAGTTCCCTGGATCAAGAGCTCCTCGCTGGCATCAAGGGACCCCTTGAGAGCACTCAGGCTAGTGCCTACTCCAGTGGCATAAATCATGATTAATTTGGCAACCTCTCATTTCCTAGGTGATATGTGACCCTCTGCAGGTTTAATACCTCCCCCCATGAATGTAATATGTTATTTCGTGAGAAACAATGGGTAGTGGTAGTGGGTGAGGGAAGTGGGTCACTGACGGCCTCTGTTGCACACCTGAACACGGAACACTTGATCACAGAACAGCTGTTCCTCCTCCTCTTACCCTCCCCCTCTCCCCCCAGGGAACCTTCACCTAGATTTACACACCTGGTGTACACCTGTTGGTGGCTCAGTGGTAGTGCCTCCAATACACAGCCAAAGGAGCCAGGTTCTATCCTGGGGAGGGTGGAGAAGTGGGAGGCGTGTTGCCTCACACCTACTGTCCCTTGTTCACCTAGCAGCAGATAGGTACCCGAGTGTCAGAACACTGTTCTAGGTTTCACTCTGTGGACGAAGCCATACGAATGGGAATAAGTCACACTGGCCTTGCGTTATCCTGGGTTATTAATGTTCCAGGTTCAATAATAATACTAATGAATTATTATAATCAAGGGGAAGCACTATACTTGTAGGATTATACAGCGCCTGTGGGGGGGGGGGGGGTGGAAGGTATGCAGGTTTAATTCGGGGAACTGGAGCACAGATTTAAGTCCCTAGATCAAGAGCCCCTCACCAGCATCAAGGAACCTTCCCTGAGGGGTAATCCTAATGAAATCTGGAAATAGCTTATCCTTTCACTCATGATTATATTAGTGAGCACATTATTATTATTATTATTATTATTATTATTATTATTATTATTATTCGGTATGAAGGTACGTCCTATGTAGTTATCTCCATTGGTTGGCTTCTTTCTGTCCACAGGTGCCTCGACACGACTTATTTTTTCCCTTAGTCATTTCCAGCAAGTGTGTGTGAGTGTATTAGAAAGGAGTGAGTGGAAGCAAATGGTTTTATGGCTTGATGTGCTGTTGGAATGTGAACAAAGTAACATTTATGAAGGGATTTAGGGGAAACCAGTTAGCCGGACTTGAGTCCTGGAGGTGGAAAGTACGTTATTATTATAAAGGGGAAGCGCTAAACCCGGAGGATTATACAGCGCCTGGGGGGGGGATGTGGAAGGCATTCAGGCTTAATTCGGGGAACTGGAGCACAGATCCAATTCCCTAAATCAAGAGCCTCTCACCAGCATCAAGGAACCTTCCTTGAGGGGTGGTGGGAAGTACAGTGCCTGCACTCTGTATTCCCCTCAAGGAAGGTTCCTTGATGTTGGTGAGGGGCTCTTGATTTAGGGAATTGGATCTGTGCTCCAGTTCCCCGAATTAAGCCTGAATGCCTTCCACATCCCCCCCCCAGGCGCTGTATAATCCTCCGGGTTTAGCGCTTCCCCCTTGATTATAATAATAATAATGCACTCTGTATTGACGGCACACCTCTGGCAAGATAGTGATGGATAGTGATGATGAAAGTGTTTCTTCTGTTTTGGGTCACCCTGCCTCAGTGGGAAATGGCTGATGTGTTAATAAAAAAAAATTTAACTTGCATATACAGTATCTAGTTAGCAGGTTGGTAGACAACAACTGCCCATTGAGGTACTACCATCCTACCAGGTGAGTGTAAAATGAAAGCCTGTAATTGTTTTACACAATGGTAGGATTGCTGGTGTCTTTTTGTTTGCCTCATAAGCATGCAAAATTTCAGGTATGTCTTGCTACTTATACTTGCACTTAGGTTACACTACACTTGCATGTACACCCCTCTGGGTTTTCTTATATTCACTTGCTAGTTCTTATTCTCGTTTATTTCCACATATCTCCATGCATGTCATAAGAGGCGACTAAAATGCCAGGAGCATGGGGCTAGTAACCTCTTCGCCCATATATATAACGAAATTTAAAAGGAGAAACTTCCATTTTTCTCTTTGGGCCACCCCACCTTGGTGGGATACGGCTCGTGCATTGAAAGAAGTGTACAGTACTGTATTAGGTACATAGAATACTTTAGTGCTTATTTTTACTATTTTTAGCATTATTATGAATTAACTGACATTTGAATAATCTCCCAATTGGTCAACATACTAACCTAGTTAAAAAAAAAAAGTAAGGGACCCCAATGCTGTATTTACAAAAAGTGTTAAGACTAAATGGGTCATTCAATCCCTTCCATTACGATTATGGAATATGATAAACCTTTAAGAATTATTGTTAGGCACAGTCAGCGTGCCTCGTTGTGCTCCCGGCTTTCTGGTGTTTTCACGGTCGCTCTTACGTGCTAGAACTTTAATTTGTGTCATCAATCCTATACGATACATCCCTCTAGCGCCTGGAACCAATCTTGGGCGGAAAACATTATATACTGAGTCAAAAAAGGAGAATTAGTGTGCATTACCTAGCAGAGTTTACTGCCAGAGGGGAATCATAGGCCTGTTTCCCGTGTGAAAAAAAATAATAATAATTGAACGTTGTGTCAGAGGAAAGAAAGTCTCCCTGAAAGCATTGAGTATACATAGTGTATAGTGTATACTACAGTGGCTCCCTAGTATATTGATGATAAAGGCTAAAGTGTCATTTGAAAACAGGTGAATTTGTAAATGAAGTGATAAGCCTATAGAGGCAGGTGCCAGAAGTCGCCAGAAACTTACCACAGGTCAGCTGTTTTTAATAATCTTCCTGGCCTGCTAGTGTACTCGCATATAATCTAGTGATACCAGTGAATAGCAGAATACAGTGTTGTAGTAGCAACTAACCAGTATTATAATGGTACTTAGTGGAGTGGAGTGACTTTCATTAGTTTCATTTTCTTGAAATACGAGACGTTACTGTGAATTTCATATAACCTGTAGTTACCAGCGGTCGAATATACACAACGAGAAGCAATTATTACTACAGAAAAAGCGCCTTCCTCCAAAATTTGCACCAGTCAACTATAGTGATAATATAGCATTTATTGTGGTGGAGACGGAAAAAACAAAAATAGAAAAGCCAGATACAGCGATTGATAAACAAAGAGGTCGACTGTACGTCATTGTAGGAGCTGCAGATATCACCGGCTCTTCAACACGCAAGTTATACTTTTGTATCAGTCAAATCACATATTACTCGGGTAGATAATTTCCAGTAGATCCTTCATGTGTTAGCTCAAATCACCGACCAGTATGTTTTAAATAATTTGACCCACTGATCAGAGCAGATCGACTGGTCCGAACCCTTGACTGGTCCAAACCCCGGGACTGGTTTAAAACAGTTTCATTGGACAATAAAGCAGACTGTAAACGGATGGGTTTGTAGGCGCCCTTATAAACACAAACATTAAAAATCAGGAACGTGACGGTAAGCTGTCCAATATACAAAAAGAGTTAGAAACAGAAATACAAATAGCTAGAGCTTCATTTAAGGGTTTTATTAATATAATATTCAAGAGGTTGCTAGTAGACTTGCAGTAAATCAACCATTCAAATCATTATGAAGCTGTGTGTAGTCTGTGGTCAGTCAAACAAACGGGCTACCACATGGATAAATTGTCATTTTTGGGGAAATTGGTGTCACGCTCCTTGTGCAGATATCCCAGAACTAGCTACAAGCAGTATTAAAACAGAGAAGTGTTTTTTGGGTATGCCCAAATGAGGAAAATCTGTGGACTAAAATCACAAGGGTATTAAAAGAGGATAACATCAAAGCTGCTTTCATAGAAAACCTGGAAGCTTTCTACAACAGATGGGAACATAAAAAGTCCGGGCTGAATGGTACTGGGCCCCTTGATACTGGCCATGTAGTCAGAAACTGTAAGGCTGGAGGTGATGTCCTGGTAGTCAGTAAATGTAGGGCTGATAGTGCTGTCCTGGGAGACAGTAATGGTGAAGCTGGAGGTGCTGTCCTGGGAGACAGTAATGGTGAAGCTGGAGGTGCTGTCCTGGGGACAGTAATGGTGAAGCTGGGGATACTGTCCTGGGAGACAGTAATGGTGAAGCTGGAGGTGCTGTCCTGGAGACAGAAATGGTGAAGCTGGAGATACTGTCCTGGTAGACAGTAATGGTGAAGCTGGAGATTTTGTCCAGGTAGTCGGGAATTAACGCAGGAAGGAATACATATAAATGACCTCATAGAGGACAGGAGCCATAGTAGGGAAACAAGTGTAGTCAAAGATAAGATAAAACCAATATTGCAAACCAGAAATACCCCAGGAAATAGCAAACAAGAGGACTCCAATAGCAATAGTGAGGATAAATTACCAAAAACAACTGGTGGGAGCTCCATTGTTGGTGCTAGGGAGGATAGGAATAAGACAGGGAAACATGCACCAACAGGGAATACAGTCACAGAAACCAAGGCAAACGGAAACCAAGCCTGTGCACATACTATGCCTTGGTATCTGCTGGCATGGGAAATCTGGAAAAAACAGATGGGACATCAACTATGACCACCCTAGAAAATGTCATGCCCATATGACAACAGGAAAATGCAAACTCCCTTCCTGTAAGCTTTTTCACCCCGAAATGTGTACCTCTTCAGTACAGGAAAACTGTGCTATAACTTAAATTGCCAGGCATACCATCTAAAGGGGACAAAAGATACAAAACATCCCGGCCATGGAAAACCTGGGTAGCCACAGCCACTCAAGAGGGAGAGGTTTTTTAGTGCCGGGAAGGAAAAAAAACTGGCAGGAAATGGCAGAAATCGTTACACCAAATCCGTCTTCCTGGAGTGGAACCACAGTCGATGGCCTCCACTCCAAACCACAGATACAGATACTAATGCCGGAAAAAAATCCCCCCCCAGTACCAACAATACCACCAGTCCGATAACATTCTTCTTTGCAAATATACAGGGTCTAAAGCCAGCAATTAAAAAACAAAATACCTTTCATCCCTGGACTGCTTGCAAGGCAAAGGCAATGTTCGCGGCTTTCACTGAGACCACATAAAGGATCACTTGGACAACGAAATATGGATCCCAGGTTACAACCTATACAGATGTGACAGAGTGAACAGGCAAAAGGGGGGGTTGGCCTGTACATTGCAGAGTCACTTGTTTGCACAGAACTGCTTAATGCCTCAAATGACGTAGTGGAAGTTTTAGCAGTAAAGGTCGAGAACCAAAACCTAGTCATTGTGGTAGTCTACAAGCCCCCGGGATGCAACATCCCAGCAATTCCAGGAACAGCTGTTAAAAAATTGACCACTGTCTGGAAAATCTTCCAGCTCCTGCACCCAACATCTTGCTCCTGGGGGATTTCAACTTAAGGCACCTAAAATGGAGGAATATAGCAAATAATATTGTTGCAGTAATAACACCAGGAGGCAGCTCTGATGAAAACTCACACTCACACGAGCTTTTAAATCTCTGCACAAAATTCAATTTAAACCCAGCAAATAATAGAGCCTACTAGACTGGAGAATACACTAGACCTCATCTTCACTAACAATGATGACTGATAAGAAATGTCACCATATCAAAAACAATATACTCAGATCACAACATAATTGAGGTTCAGACATGTATGCGTGGAGCCTCAGACCGACAAAATGAGACAGTCACGAGGGAGCATTCACCAAATTCAACTTCAATAACAAAAACATAAAGTGGGACCAAGTAAACCAAGTCCTAACCGATATAAGCTGGGAAGATATACTAAGCAACACAGACCCAAACTTATGCCTAAACAGATTAACTCGGTGGCACTCGATGTATGCACAAGGCTTATTCCTCTAAGAAAAAGGAGGAGTAGATGTAAAATAGAAAGAGACAGGCGCTCCCTTTACAGGCGACGGAAAAGAATAACAGAGCGGCTAAAAGAGGTCAATATATCAGAAATGCGCAGGGAGACACTGGTCAGAGAAATAGCAAGCATCGAACTTAAGCTAAAAGAATCCTTTAGGAGTCAGGAATCGCGGAAGAACTAAAAGCCATAATGAAATCGAAAGAAACCCAAAGTATTTCTTCTCCTATGCCAAATCAAAATCGAGAACAACGTCCAGTATTGGGCCCCTACTTAAACAAGATGGGTCCTACACAGATGACAGCAAGGAAATGAGTGAGCTACTCAAGTCCCAATATGACTCAGTTTTTAGCAAGCCGCTAACCAGACTGAGAGTCGAAGATCAAAATGAATTTTTTATGAGAGAGCCACAAAATTGATTAAACACAAGCCTATCCGATGTTATCCTGACGCCAAATGACTTCGAACAGGCGATAAATGACATGCCATGCACTCTGCCCCAGGGCCAGACTCATGGAACTCTGTGTTCATCAAGAACTGCAAGAAGCCCCCATCACGAGCCTTTTCCATCCTATGGAGAGGGGGCATGGACACGGGGGTCGTCCCTCAGTTACTAAAAACAACAGACATAGCCCCACTCCACAAAGGGGGCAGTAAAGCAACAGCAAAGAACTACAGACCAATAGCACTAACATCCCATATCATAAAAATCTTTGAAAGGGTCCTAAGAAGCAAGATCACCACCCATCTAGAAACCCATCAGTTACACAACCCAGGGCAACATGGGTTTAGAACAGGTCGCTCCTGTCTGTCTCAACTACTGGATCACTACGACAAGGTCCTAAATGCACTAGAAGACAAAAAGAATGCAGATGTAATATATACAGACTTTGCAAAAGCCTTCGACAAGTGTGACCATGGCGTAATAGCGCACAAAATGCGCGCTAAAGGAATAACAGGAAAAGTTGGTCGATGGATCTATAAATTTCCTCACTAACAGAACACAGAGAGTAGTCGTCAACAGAGTAAAGTCCGAGCAGCTACGGTGAAAAGCTCTGTTCCACAAGGCACAGTACTAGCTCCCATCTTGTTCCTCATCCTCATATCCGACATAGACAAGGATGTCAGCCACAGCACCGTGTCTTCCTTTGCAGATGACACCCGAATCTGCATGACAGTGTCTTCCATTGCAGACACTGCAAGGCTCCAGGCGGACATCAACCAAATCTTTCAGTGGGCTGCAGAAAACAATATGAAGTTCAACGATGAGAAATTTCAATTACTCAGATATGGTAAACATGAGGAAATTAAATCTTCATCAGAGTACAAAACAAATTCTGGCCACAAAATAGAGCGAAACACCAACGTCAAAGACCTGGGAGTGATTATGTCGGAGGATCTCACCTTCAAGGACCATAACATTGTATCAATCGCATCTGCTAGAAAAATGACAGGATGGATAATGAAACCTTCAAAACTAGGGAGGCCAACCCCATGATGACACTCTTCAGGTCACTTGTTCTATCTAGGCTGGAATATTGCTGCACTCTAACAGCACCTTTCAAGGCAGGTGAAATTGCCGACCTAGAAAATGTACAGAGAACTTTCACGGCGCGCATAACGGAGATAAAACACCTCAATTACTGGGAGCGCTTGAGGTTTCTAAACCTGTATTCCCCTGGAACGCAGGAGGGAGAGATACATGATTATATACACCTGGAAAACCCTAGAGGGACTAGTACCGAACTTGCACACGAAAATCACTCACTATGAAAGCAAAAGACTTGGCAGACGATGCACCATCCCCCCAATGAAAAGCAGGGGTGTCACTAGCACGTTAAGAGACCATACAATAAGTGTCAGGGGACCGAGACTGTTCAACTGCCTCCCAGCACACATAAGGGGGATTACCAACAGACCCCTGGCAGTCTTCAAGCTGGCACTGGACAAGCACCTAAAGGCAGTTCCTGATCAGCCGGGCTGTGGCTCGTACGTTGGTTTGCGTGCAGCCAGCAGCAACAGCCTGGTTGATCAGGCGCTGATCCACCAGGAGGCCTGGTCACAGACCGGGCCGCGGGGGCGTTGACCCCCGAAACTCTCTCCAGGTACAGGTCCAGGTACAATAGAGACGAGAGAGATGGTAGGGAGTGACAGGTAGAAATGTGCGACAGTCAATGGACCACCAAGGCAGGGTGGCCCGAAAAAGAAAAACTTTCACCAACATTCACTCCATCACTGTCTTGCCAGAAGGGTGCTTTACACTACAGTTTTTAAACTGCAACATTAACACCCCTCCTTCAGAGTGCAGGCACTGTACTTCCCATCTCTGGCCTGCCAGTTTCCCTGAATCCCTTACAGTTAATGTAGGTAGCATATTATTGCATTCTTTCATTAGTTTTAATATTTAAAGAAAAATTTCCCCTCAAGGGAGGTTCCTTGGTGCTGGTAAGGGGCTCTTGATCTAGCGAATTGTATCTGTGCTCCAGTTCCCTGAATTGAGTCTGAATACCTTCCATACCCCCCCCCCACATGCCCTGTATAATCCTTCAGGTTTAGCACTCCTCCTATGATTATAATAATAATAATTAAAGAAAATTTAATTGTTATTTTAAGATTCTAAGTAAGACCATCATCTTCAGGAAAAGCAATTTCCATCTCTAAAAAAAAAAAGAGAATCACAGCACAGACTGTACATTTTACAGATGCATAATCACCTTCTTTGACACTAAATATGAACATCAATCCAAATTTATTATGATGATGAAATATCAGTGTACTGGCCATTTGTCAATGAATTGACAAAATCCACTTGGAGACAGAAACACAGTGTACGTATAAAGAGACTGAATATTGCAATCTCCGGCTGAGATCTTCAGCAGTAAAGTGAACGTGTCTGGGATAGGAGCATATCTGAGGATCAACATATATGTAACCTTAAATTTGCTTCTGTATATTATTATTATAATCAAAAAGAAGCGCTAAGCCACAAGGACTATACAGCTTGCTTCTGTATAAACCCAGACTCATTTATTCTTCTTTACTTTTAAAGACCTCAAAGATCAACATAAAAATTTCTTGTTACACTGTGTCTCCATGTGGGTTTCCTCAATTTATAAATATTGCACTGCTTGTCTCCGTGTAGGTTTCCATAATTTATAATGAGTTCAACTCCAAAGTCAATCTGAGGATAAAAGTAAGAATTCACAGGTGAGAGAATTATTATTATTATTATTATTCCTCTTCAAGGGGGGCTCCTTGGCGTGGTGAAGAGGCTCTTGGTCTGAGGAATTAGACCTATCGGTCTTCTTCCTCAGACCGAACCTAATTACCCCCCAATCTCCCCTCCCCTATCCCATCCTCCCCTTTTTCCTTTCCTCCTCCTCCTCCCCACCCCTCCCTTTTGCCCTTCCTCTTTTTGTCCTTTGGGATTTCTCCCACAGGCGCGCTAGTTCCTAGGTAGGGGAAAGGATACCGGGGTCCATCCCATTCCGTTGAGGTTCTTAGCGGTGGCGTAGTTTGCTGTGGAATCTGGATCGCCTGGGGATGTCCCGATCCCTCTCCGGTATCCCGGAGTAGCTTTGGGTGTCTTTCGGGCGACGAGTGTATCTCTGGAAGCCACCTTTCGGATTCCGGGGGTGGTGGCCGAAGGAGGTATGCTTTGTGGCGGATATCCGGCCGCCCTCTCTTTTGTCCACCGAGGTAGCTCGGCAGATGTGAGGTTGCTATCCCGGATTGTTAGTTTACTAGCATGATGGGTAGGGTATGGCACGGGTTCCATGCTGCATCTGCGCTACTTGCGGTGCTGAGGTCCTCTTGGGCGCGGAGGGAGATTTCTGGCCCTTTCATTCCTCCTAGGACCTATCCCTCCCCGGTCCCCCCTTTTTTTTCTTTTTTTTTATTTTCTTTTCTTCTTTCTTTTTTTTTCTTAAAAACAAAAAGAAAGAAGTAACCTAACCATGGCAGCCCTAGTCCATGAACCTGGTACCCCCGGGCCCCTTCTTGATACCACACCCCGTTCTGACCCCGCCTCATCTTTGGACCACTCTTCAGACATTCCTCATGCCTCTGTACCTATTGCCGGTGCTGTTTCCTCACCCGCTTCAGGTACTGAGGCCTCGACTGACTCCTTCGATTTATCGGACCTTCGCTCTCCTCTGACTATGCTTCCGGCCTCTCCCTCTACGGTGCGGCAATTTTCAAATCGCCGACCCGTTCCACGTTGGACCAACTCTGGTCCCACGCCTAAATGGCAACGACAATTACCTGCTGGTGATACTTCTCCACCTTCTCGTTCTTCTCAGAAACGATCGACACGTCCTTCACTACCTTTCCACGCTCAGTTTCAGACTGAACAGTGGACTAAATTCTTCACTTTACGACCAACTTCCTCTACTGCCTATCTTTCTGACCATAGTATTGGCAAGGCACTCCTACGCCATGTTGGTAAAGATATTTCTTTTCATGCTCTTAAGAGCGGTACGCGCATCATTACCGTACAGAATGCTACCCAGGCTCATGAGCTCTCTCATCTTTCCCATATCGATACTGTTCCTGTCACTCTTGAAAAAACATCATTCCCTCAATTCTTGTAGTGGTACCGTCATTCTGCCCCATACCATAGTTCAAACAAAATTTCCAGACATGTGGCACTGACATTCTAGAACAGCTGGAACTCCAAGATCTCCCAATCCTCAAGGTAGACACTTACGTTCTTCCTGCCCGTGGGCGGAGACGATACCCTAGCAATGTGGCTCGTTTAACTTTTGACAGCCGAGAACTCCCATCCTCAGTTTATATAGCAGGACATCGGTTACAAGTTCGAAAGGTGATCCCTACACACAACAGTGTAGAAATTGCTGGCGATTTGGCCATCCAGCGAAATATTTCAGATCTATCGCTGAATGCCCAGTCTGTGGTGCCGATGACCATTCTAATACATCTTGCAATCGATCTCCCTCTTGCCTTAACTGTCATGAGGCTCACCCTTCGTACTCTCGCCGTTGTCAGGTCTATTTAAACGAGCGGGAAATCCATTACCTCAAAGAGACAGAAGGTCTCCCTTATGCCATGGCAGTTTCTCATCTCCGCCTCCAAGGGAGACTCCCACGTGTTTCTTATTCCCGTGTTTCAAAACGTCCCCCCACTTCTGGTATCCCATCTTCTACACCCACCTCTGTGGTTACCTCTCCCATAATCACTCCTGTATCTAATCCTTTTGCTGTCCTCGGCTCAGACGTCCCTACTTCAACGCCTCAGTCTAATCTCGCTTCTTCGAGTTCTCTCTCACAAGCCTCAGTATCGACGAGACCTCGTACGACACCTCCTCTCAATCGTCCCTCTACTTCTCAAAAGTCAAAAAAAGGTCCGGTAACACCTCCTACCCATCTTCCACCTCCTCATTTTACCCTCCCTGTCTCTGTCCCTGGTTCTTCCCCTCTCACTGGCTCAGTTACAAGTGCAGAGGTTCACCCTCCTCCTCGTAATGTACCTTCCTCCCCTGTTCCCTCCCAAGTTTCTTCCTCTTCTGCCACCTCCCAGGTTCCTGCTTCTTCTGTCCCCTGCCACGCTTCTCCAGTTCCCTCCACCCTTTCGCCCCCCCCTACCTTGGTACAGTCCAATACAGTTCCAATCTTTACTCATCCTCCCCCTACCATTCCCAATATTGTCTCCCATACGACATCTCTGAATTCCGAAACACTTGAAGCAATCTCTGAATATATTGCAGAGACCAAACCATCAATGGACACTGATCCACCTTCCGCTCTTTCTCTCTCCTCTGCTCCATCTGCGCAACTCCTTTCTTCACAGCGCACCGTTCCTTCGCTGCTTGAACGTTTTCCACTGCCTCCGCATGTGGACTTTTCTAACCCTTCTAGTCCGTAGGAACCTTACCTGCGGATTTCAGTATCTTTATCATTGCCAATCATGGCCTATTTACAGTGGAATATATGCGGCCTCAGGGGTAATCGGGGTGAGCTTCAGATGTTACTCTCCCAGTTTGCCCCTGTTGGTGTTTGCTTACAGGAACCAAAATTACACTCTGCTGTTATTTCTCACATCTCAGGCTATAATTTATTGTATTCTTCAGATCCTTTCCTGATGGACCTTTAATGAAAGTGCCCTTCTTCTCCGCACTGATATTCCGTACATCAGTTATTTGTTCATACTCGCTGCATTACACAGCAGCCCGTATCCACTTACATAGGTGGTATACACTCTGTTCTTTATATCTCTCTCCTTCTCGGCATTATCTATTCTGGATTTTGCCTTCCTTGTTTCGTCATTACCGCCACCGATTCTTTTACTTGGTGATTTTAATGCCCACCATTTCCTCTGGGGGGGGTCTCACTGTGATTCCCGTGGAATTCAGTTAGAGGCTTTTCTTGCCACCCACCCCCTCCATGTTTTAAATACAGGTACTCACACCCATTTTGATCCTCGGACTCATACTCTCTCTTGCATCGATCTCTCAGTCTGCTCTTCCTCCGCCGCATTAGACTTCACTTGGTCTGTTCTCCCGGACTTACATGACAGTGATCATTTCCCAATCATTCTTACTTCCCCTTCATATTCGCCACCTCTTCGCACCCCACGCTGGCAATTTAATCAGGCAAATTGGAACCTTTACTCACACCTAACTGTTTTTAAAGAGGTTCCTTCTTCGTCCTCCATCGATGAGCTTTTACACCTCTTCTCGTCCTCCGTTTTCACCGCAGCTTCTCATTCTATACCGCAAACTTTGGGCAGACATTCTCAGAAATGCGTGCCTTGGTGGTCTCCTGCTTGTGCTCGTGCAGTACGTTTGAAACGCGCTGCATGGGGCAGGTACCAGTACAATAGAACCACAGAGCGACTCCTTGATTTTAAACAGAAGCGTGCGATCGCTCGCCGTGTCATCCGTGATGCTAAACGCACTTGCTGGCGAGATTATGTCTCCACCATCACTTCTGCATCCTCTATGAGTGCAGTCTGGAAAAAAGTACGAAAACTGAGTGGTAAATATTCTCCTGACCCGGCTCCTGTTCTGCGGGTTGCCGGTGTTGATATAGCAAACCCACTAGATGTTGCCAATGAAATTGGCAATCATCTGGTCCGTATTTCTCAGGGACTCCATCTATGCCCCTCATTTCTTTCCTCAAAGTCTGCCAGAGAGTTAGCACCCTTGGACTTTTCTTCTCTCAGAGAAGAACAGTATAATGTGCCTTTTACACTTCAAGAACTGGAGGCAACACTCTCAGCTTGTCAATCATCGGCAGCTGGGCCCGACGACATTCATATTCGTATGCTACAACATTTACATCAGTCAGCCCTTGCAGTCCTATTACGCCTTTACAATCTTATTTGGTCACAAGGAGTTCTTCCACAGCTGTGGAAATCTGCCATTGTTCTCCCTTTCCGCAAACCAGGCACTACGGGACATGAAACCTCCCACTATCGTCCCATTGCTCTTACCAGTGCAGTTTGCAAAGTAATGGAACGCCTAGTAAATAGACGTTTAGTGTGGTATTTAGAGACACAGAACAGTCTCTCCACTCGTCAATATGGCTTTCGTAAGGGACGTTCTACCATAGACCCCTTACTACGCTTGGATACGTGTGTTCGTAATGCCTTTGCGAATAACCACTCAGTTATTGCCATATTTTTTGACCTTGAGAAGGCATATGACACAACTTGGAGGTATAATATTTTAGCCCAAGCCCACTCCTTAGGCCTTCGAGGCAATCTCTACCATCCTTCCTTAAGAACTTTTTAACTGACAGGCATTTCCGTGTTCGGGTTAATAATGTGCCTCTCCCCGGACTTTATCCAAGCTGAAGGTGTCCCCCAGGGATGTGTTCTGAGCACAACACTTTTTCTCCTTGCTATTAATGATTTGGCCTCTAGTCTTCCATCAAATATTTGGTCATCACTCTATGTTGATGACTTCGCTATTGCCTATGCAGGCGCTGACTGTCACCTCCTTACAGTTTCTCTCCAACATGCAGTCGACCGTGTTTTCCAATTGGGCCACCACACGTGGGTTTAAATTTTCCAGCACTAAAACCCACCAAATCACTTTCACTAGACGCTCTGTCATCTCCGATCATCCTTTGTACCTCTATGGCTCCTGTATCCTGAACGTGATACAGTCAAGTTTCTGGGCCTCCTCTTTGATCGTAGGTTATCCTGGAAACCTCACATTACCTCTCTGAAGGCAACTTGTCACAGCCGGCTGAACCTTCTTAAAACCCTTGCTCATCTTTCGTGGGAGCTGATCGTCGAACCCTCCTTCGCCTACATTCCACCCTTATTTTATCGAAACTTGATTATGGTGACCAGATCTATTCAGCGGCATCTCCTGCTACTCTCTCTAGCCTTAACCCCATTCATCACCAAGGATTACGTTTATGCCTTGGTGCTTTTCGCTCTTCCCCTGTCGAGAGCCTCTATGCAGAAGCGAACGTTCCATCCTTATCCGATCGCCGTGATGCCCATTGCCTGCGCTACTATGTACGCTCTCATGATCTCCGCAATCCTTCCATTTATAGAATGGTCACTGATATTAGTAGACATTCTTTATTTGTTCGCCGCCCCTGTTTACTCCGTCCCTTCTCTCTTTGCCTTCATTCGCTCGTCTTCTCTTCAACTACCACCTTTCTATGTACATGTAGCATCTCACTTTTCCTACCCCCCTGGGAAGTTCCAGCTGTTCGAGTCTGTTCTTTCTCCCTCCCTTGTCGAAAGCCCAACTGTCTACGGTCGCTTCCCGCTCTCTTTTTCTTGACCACTTTCACTCTCATTCTCATGCCATTGCTGTGTACACAGATGGCTCTAAGTCTTCTGACGGCGTAGGATTCGCAGCAGTGTTTCCGGACAGCGTCGTACAAGGGCATTTACTATCTTCGGCTAGTATTTTCACTGCTGATTATATGCCATCCTTACAGCACTTATCCGTATTGCATCTATGCCTGTGTCATCATTTGTGGTTGTCTCAGACTCCCTTAGTGCTTTACAGGCTATACAAAAATTTTATACACCTCACCCCTTAGTCCTCCGTATCCAACTTTGGCTACGCCGCATCTTTACCAAGCATAAAGATATTGTTTTTTGTTGGGTCCCTGGTCATGTTGACGTACAGGGCAATGAACAGGCAGACACTGCTGCGCGGTCAGCAGTACATGACCTACCAGTTTCTTATAGAGGTATTCCATTTACGGACTATTTTGCTGCAATATCTTCCCACCTTCACACCCGTTGGCAACAACGTTGGTCTACTATGCTCGGCAACAAACTTCAGTCTATTAAACCGAGTATAGGTTACTGGCCGTCTTCTTATCACCAGTGTTGAGGTTGGGAGACTACTCTCTCCCGTCTTCGCATTGGCCATACTCGTCTTACTCATGGATATCTCATGGAGAGGCGTCTTGCTCCTCTCTGTGAGAATTGCCAAGCTCCATTATCAGTCAGCCACATTCTGTTGGACTGCCCACTTTATCAACGAGCACGCAGAATTACCTCTGTCGTCGTCTTCGCTCCGCTGCTCTCTCTTTACCTTCCCTTCTCGCTGATGGACCCACCTTTCATCCGGACTCTCTCATTGACTTTTTGACAACGACTGACTTACTTCACAAATTCTGATACCTTCAGCCCTTTCTACTTCAATCTCTTGCTACCCTCTACCCCCGTACTATCCCCTGCCCCGCTGTTTTCTGTAACCTGCTGATCATCCCCCCTCCCTTCTGCCATCCAATTCCCTTGCTTCCTTCCCTACCCTGCAGCGCTGTATAGCCCTTGTGGCTTAGCGCTTCTTTTTGATTATAATAATAATAATATTATTATTATTATGGCTGTATAGCCCTTGTGGCTTAGTGCTTCTTTTTGATTATAATAATAATAATTATTATTATTATTAGAATCATGGGGGAGCGCTAAACCCGTAGGATTAGACAGCACATGTGGGGGGGGGGGATGGAAGGTATTCAGACTCAATTCAGGGAACTGGAGCACAGATCCAATTCCCTAGATCAAGAGCCCCTTACCAGCACCAAGGAACCTCCCTTGAGGGGACAGGTGAGAGAAGGAACTACTAAATGTCTCAGTTGACAAACAGTGCAGAGAACTGTTAGTAAGTAAAAGCATGAAGTTTAATTAAGAGTGGTACAAGACTTAAAATACAGTATACATCTTGAAAACTTTTATTTACATACTATAAATAATTACAAAATAAAATTATTTTAAGTTAAACTATACAGCCTGGTCACAGACCGGGCCGCGGGGGCGCTGACCCCCGGAACTCTCTCCAGGTAAACTCCAGGTAAACAGCAGAATAAATTTTTAATTTAATTATATTTCTCTGAGTCTGTCTTTAAAGTGTCCTGGGAAATATTTTCCTTTACTGTGTGATGTCTTTTCACAACTTGCTCCATCTCTGAGAGTTTTGACAGTACAGTGAAAAGGTTGTGAGCCTCCCAGTGAGTCCATGCTGTGCCAACAACTACCTGATAGTCACAAAAAATAAACATTAAAAAAATAAACATTAACAAAGGTGATATAAGTTGACCATCACTAATCCAGCATCATCAGGACCTGTAGGATGCCAGATTTATGATTTTGCCAGATTACAGAGGGGTTAGGTTAGAATATACTGTAACCCATTGGCGATATTTACGCGTCAGCGTTTTCACCCCTTTACACTCTATTTTGGGCCCATTCCCCTGCTCCAGTCTACCAAACTCATAGCTATTTCAATAGTATTCTGTTTATTCTGTCGACTGAGTACAAGAAACTGCCCATTTACCTATTTTAACTACCCAATAAAGTGGTCAGAAATTGGTAATTTGGCCAATTTCACACAAATTTCAAGAGATGCCAATTTCAAAATAGGGACCAGAATAAACAATGCAGACATTCCTGGCACTAAAATACAATTTTCTCAGTTCATTAGTCATGTCTCCAGGCCCCTCTTATATTACACTTGCTTTCCATTTTGAATTTTTATTCACACAAATAAATAGAAGATTTACTTTTGTGCAGATTACTGCATTATTGCAATAACTTTATAATGTCAACCCATTTATGACCACGTATTAGACTGGACAGTGATGTCATTTGTGTACTCTTGAACATCTGTCTACCTGTGTGTCTGTCTTTCTGTCTGCTTGTCTCAGAGCCACTCATTAAGAGTGTAATTGGTCTTGAAGACGCCATATTAATAATGATAATAATACAATAATAATCACTGAGGCACACTGTATAAAACGTTGATATAGACATTTTGCTTAATCTATCTATGATTTCTTTTTCAAAATTATATAATAAACATGCTACACAACATATAAACATATAAATTAACAAATATGAGATGTTTTTCTGGTCGGCTTGACAGAGTGAACAGAAACCATTCGTGTCCGGGCTGGCAACAACAATGTTTGTTTACATAATTCGCCAACCTTCTACCCTCTTTCTCATTTATTCATTTAATCTTGTTTACTCACCTCTCACTCTACATTAATTATTATTATAATCAAAAAGAAGCGCTAAGCCACAAGGGCTACTCTACATTAAGTCTACAGATATTTTAAGGTAAGTAATGAGTGGACACGATTATTATATTATAGTTTAATAATAATATTATTAATATTAGTACCTATGTATTATTGTAATAATAATAATAATAATACAGTGGACCCTCGACTAACGCTATTAATCCGTTCCTGAGAGCTCATCGTTAGTCAAAATTATCGTTAGTCAAGTTAATTTTCCCCATAAGAAATAATGGAAATCAAATTAATCCGTGTAGGACACCCCAAAGTATGAAAAAAAAAATTGTTTTTACCACATGAAATATTAATTTTAATACACACAAACTGAAGAAGACATGCACAGTTACATGACACTTACCTTTATTGAAGATCTGGTGATGATTGTTGGGATGGGAGGAGGGGAGAGTGTTGATGGGGCTTAGTGTTTAGAAGGGGAATCCCCTTCCATTAGGACTTGAGGTGGCAAGTCCTTTTCCAGGGTTATTCCCCTTCCCTTTAAATCTCTCAAACCAACCTTTGCTGGCCTTAAATTCACTCACATCACCCCTAGTTGCTGGCATTTTTTTCATTAAATCGTCATGCAACTTCCTAGCCTTTTCACATATGATCGCTTGAGAGATGCTATCTCCTGCTATCTGTTTTTCGTTTATCCACACCAATAACAGTCTCTCAACATCTTCGAGTACTTGCGATCTCAGTTTCGAAAACATAGTTGCACCTTTGGCAAGAACAGCTTCCTTGATTGCCGTTTTCTTGGCCACAATATTAGATGGTTGATTGGGGTTTTGTGTACAACCTGGCCAGCTCGGAGACACGCACTCCACTTTCATACTTAGCAATGATCTCTTTCTTCATATCCATAGTAATTCTCACCCTTTTTGCTGTAGGGTTGGCACTAGAAGATTTCTTGGGGTCCATGGTGACTTATTTTGCAGGTGCAATCACTAAAAAGGCTGTGATAACATGAAATGTTCCGACTGTATGCTTGGAAGCGACCGCGGTGGCTGGCTGGCTTGTAAACACTGGCCAGAAGTGGACGCGTCTGACGGAACAAATAGTGTTGGTCGAGTTTTTTAGCGCTAGTCGAGGCAAAAATTTTGCGTTAAAATGTATCGCTAGTCGGATTTATCGTTAATCGATGCCATCGTTGGTCGAGGGTCCACTGTATTAATATTATTATTAATTTAGGGCACTGGAGCACAGATCCACTGTATAGCACTTTGTCTGGATTTTTGAGGTTATCCTAGGTAATTTATACTATGTATGATAACTTCACTTATGTGTACCTGTGAGAGAGAGAGAGATACAGAGAGAGAGAAAGCCACATTCAGTCAGCCAACCACCCACCCGGCCACCTACCCACCCACCCACCTACCAACCCAAAACCCACCCACCCACCCGGCCAGCCAGCCAGCTATGTATTACACGTGTTATAGAGTTGTTTTCTCTTTACTTAGGGTATAGGTTATACTACATTCTGGCAGGATGACACTACCAGTGGTATTCTCCCATTCACTGTGTCGACAATACATAAAGATAACAGTAACATATGATACTGTATGCGATGTAAAATTTACAATACAGTTCACTACCATGTATACATTATATACAGTACATAAATAATTAAAATATAACAATAGAAGTAAATTATGGTAAAAAGAATGAAATAATGATTGTACATTACATTACAGTACTATGTAGGTAGTTTATAAAGGAAAAGTTTGACATTATGCCCTACCCAGTATGTTGGCAATTTTCAAAGGTTCGACTTACGTCCATTTTGACTTACGACCGGTTGGTCGGAACCAAGCTTGGTCGTAAGTCGGATGGTAGGTGTATGTGGAACAGTGAGAAGGAATGAAAAACATATGCCAAGGTTCAGTGGAGGCAGTGCTGAAGGTGCAGTGCAAGTGTTTCATGCTAATGACATCATGGCACTGACGTGGCATGACAAACGGGACGTGACATTGCTGTCAACCAAGTGGTATATAAAGCTGTTTTTCCACCTTGTAGACATTGCAGTGCTCAATGCATTCAACATGTACGAAATAAAGACTGGAAAACGACAACGTTTTGCAGAATTCTCCCTGAATGTCGTAAAACTGATAGCAAAAAAGTATGGTACCAGAACCTGTACCTGCCCCTCAACAGCGACCTGTCACACCACAACCTGTCCCCCAACCACAACCACAGCCAGTGGGGGAAGTGCCAGACCGTATAATCCCTAACTGTCACTACCTGTTACCAATACCACCTACCCCAAAGAAGAAGCATTCCCATAAGTCTGTTGTGTGTGCGACCACCACAAAATGACCCCAACAGCGGAAGGACACACGATACATATGTCACCAGTGTGGGGTAGCACTCTGTATGAATACATGCTTCATGGAGTATCATACAATCGTGGAGTTCTAGAAACATAAGTGGGACATGTAAATACTTGTATACAGTTGTAGACAATAGCGTGTGATTCAGCCAGGTGTACAAAATCATAAGAACATAAGAAAGAAGGAACACTGCAACAGGCCTACTGACCCAAGCAAAGCAGGTCCATGTGCCCCCCCCCCACGGATCAGCCCAATGACCCACCTAATCACGTCACTTCCACTTAAGGAAGCAGCACCACATCAGACCTAGTAGCACAAGCTAGTCAGGTCCAACTCACACCCACTCATGTATTTATCTAACCTATATTTAAAGCTACACAATGTTTTAGCCTCAATAACTGTACTTGGCAGTTTGTTCCACTCATCCACAACTCTATTACCAAACCAGTGCTTTCCTATATCCTTCCTGAATCTGAATTTTTCCAACTTGAAACTATTGCTGCGAGTCCTGTCTTGGCGGGAAATTTTCAGCACGCTATTTAAATCCCCTTTATTTATTCCTGTTTTCCATTTATACACCTCGATCATATCCCCCCTAATTCTACGCCTTTCAAGAGAATGCAGATTCAGGGCCCTCAGTCTATCCTCATAGGGAAGATTTCTGATACATGGGATCATCTTTGTCATCCTCCTCTGTATGTTTTCTAGTGCATTATATCCATTCTGTAATATGGTGACCAGAACTGCACAGCACAATCCAACTGAGACCTAACCAAGGATACATAGAGTTGAAGAACAACCTGAGGACTTCTATTATTCATACTTCTAGATATGAAGCCAAGGATTCTGTTAGCTTTATTGCAAACACTAATGCACTGTTGCCTTGGTTTTAGATTACTGCTTACCAGAACTCCTAAATCCTTTTTGCAATCAGTAGTATTAAGATCTATATTATTTAGTTTATACAGTGGACCCCTGCCTTACGATATTAATCCATTCCTAAGAGCTCATCGTAAGCCGAAA
Organism: Cherax quadricarinatus; assembly: GCF_026875155.1. Classification (NCBI taxonomy): domain Eukaryota; kingdom Metazoa; phylum Arthropoda; class Malacostraca; order Decapoda; family Parastacidae; genus Cherax; species Cherax quadricarinatus. The sequence goes on along the minus strand of NC_069401.1, from coordinate 81,446,818 downwards.
TTATCATTAGCCGAATTAATTTTCCCCATAAGAAATAATGGAAATCAAATTAATCCGTTCCTGACACCCCAAAGTATGAAAAAAAAAAAATTGACCACATGAAATATTAATTTTAATACAAACTGAAGAAGATATGCACAATTACTACTCTGCTAAGAATAGAATACATGACACTTACCTTTATTGAAGATCTGGTGATGACTGATGGGATGGGAGGAGGGGAGATGTGGAAGTTATTGTTTAGAAGAGGAATCCCCTTCCATTAGGACTTGAGGTAGCAAGTCCTTTTCTGGGGTTACCTCCCTTCTTCTTTTAATGCCACTAGGACCAGCTTGAGAGTCACTGGACCTCTGTCACACAACAAATCTTTCCATAGAGCTCTGTACTTCCCGTTCCTTTAAGACTTTCCTAAAATGGGCCATAACATTGTCATTGTACAGGTTGCCAACACAGCTTGCAGTAGCTGTGTCAGGGTGATTTTCATCAGTAAAGGTTTGAAGTTCAACCCACTTTGCACACATTTCCTTAATCTCTTTTTTTCAATTCCATACTAATTCTCACCGTTTTTACCACAGGGATGGCACTAGAAGCTTTCTTGGGGTCCATGGTGGCTTATTTTACAGTTACAAGCACTAAAAACACTAGGATAATGTGAAATGTACCGAATGTATGTGTAGATGTGACAGCACTGGCTGGCTTGTAAACACTGGCGCTGAGGCCACACATGGGACGCGACCAGGATGAATCACGTAAGGCGAGTTTTTTATCGTGAGGTGAGGCAAAATTTTTGCATTCAAATGCTTCGTATGGCGGATTTAACGTAATGCGATGCATTCGTAAGGTGGGGGTCCACTGTATGTGGCATGGTTATTTAACTGTCCAACATTTAGAACTTTGCATTTGTCAATATTAAACTGCATCTGCCATTTCTCCAACCACTGCATCAGTCTATTCAAATCATCCTGAAGTGCTCTATGGTCCTCATTAGAGTGAATTCAACAGCCTATTTTGGTGTCATCAGCAAATTTGCTTATGTCGCTATTTATTCCCTCATCTACACCTACCATCCGACTTACGACCGAGTTCGGTTCCGAGAAACCGATCGTAAGTCGAAATGGTCGTAAGTCGAACTTTACTACTGAATATCAACAAAACATTTTTGTAATGACTTTATTTTATTGTTTTATTTTGGTATTTCATGTTTTACTTTACTTTTTATGTTGTTAGTACTGTATTTTATACTGTAAGGTTTAGGATAAACACTGTGTACAACACAAATAGTTGTTTATTTCCCAGAAATTTGGCATAAAAAACACGGCCGTAAGTCGAGTGGTCGTAAGTCGAGTGGTCGTAAGTCGAGCAGGTCATAAGTCGGATGGTAGGTGTATGTCATTTATGTAAATTGTGAACAACAAAGGGCCCAACACTGACCCCTGCAGAGCACCGCTTGTGACGTGTCCCCATTCTGATTTTTCCCCATTTATGCAAACTCTCTGCTGCCTATTTGTCAGCCATGCCTCTACCCAGGAAAAAATTTATCCTCCTATTCTGTGTGCCTTAAGTTTCCTCAATAGCCTCTGATGTGGAACTCTATCAAAAGCCTTATTGAATTCCATACACACAATATCATATTCATTACCATGATCTACCTCCTCAAACATCTTAGTGAAAAAAGTTAGTAAATTCATAAGGCAGGAACGCCCCTTTGTAAAGCAGTGTTAAGATTCATTAATCAATTTATGCCTATCAAGATGGCTACGAATTGCTTTGGCAATTATTAATAATAATAATAAATAATAAGTTTATTTCTTTGTAAAGGTTACAATGTGTAATTACAATTTTGATTTGCTAAGTACAAAGATAGCCACTATCATGCTGAGGCATTTCGGGCAAACTAATCCTAATACATAGTAACTAATTAAAACTAGATAAGATAATAGTACATAGTAATTATACTTAAAACTAAACATGGAATAGTGGTTAGCTGTTTTACAATCTTATTTGGACTTAATAAATCTGATGTATACTTAGTACAAAATCTAATTTACAAGGAATGGTGCAGGTGGTAATATTTTATGGAATGGCAGAATTAAAAGCCAGGAGGTCACATGATAAAACTAGTTAGTAGATGTTTGGTTGATTTGGTTAATATTGTGAGATAAGATTACTTTTTAGCAGAGTCCTAAATTTATAAGTTGTCTGGGGATCCTTGATTCCATAAATTTTCCCACTATGGAGGTAAGGCTTATTGGTCTATAGTCCGAAGCTAAGGACCTGTCACCTGCCTTGTAAATAGGCATTACATTTGCCATTTTCCACTTATCAGGCACTATGCCAGGTTGTAGTAATATGTTGAAAAGATTAGCCAAAGGTTCGGTAAGTTCTTTACATTCCTTTAACACCCTTGCAAAGTGGGGTATTTGTTAGGTTTTAATTTCTCTATTTGTCTGAGGACCATATCATTAGTTACTGCAATTGTGCATAATTTATTATCATCCTGTTCTATATAATCTATTATTTCAGGAATTTTGCCAGTATTTTCCTGGGTAAAAACTGAGAGGAAGTAGGTATTGAGAATTTTTACACATCCTTATCACTGTCAGTGATCTGACCAGAGTTACTCTTAAGTGGGCCTATCTTGCCCCTAATCTTACTTCTGTATACCTGAAAGAACCCTTTTGGGTCAGTCTTTGAATCCCTTGCAACCTTAGCCTCATAATCTCTTTTTGCTTTTCTTATACCTTTTTTTCTCTCTTTAATTGAATATATTGATTTCTTAACTGCCCATCCTCTCTTTTGATATGCCTCTCTTTTGACCAATGAGATGTTTTAATTTATTGTTCATCCATTTGGGATCATTCTTGTTAGATCTAATTTCCCTACTCAGAACAAAAGTTGTCTGGGCAGCTAGAACTATGCTCTGAAAATTGTCATATTGGCAGATAAGATCACCTACCTGACCCATAGTCAGGTCATCTCAATTTAGCCCACCCAGGTAATTTTTCATTCCCACAGTGTGTACGTGTGTGTTTGTAACAGTATGATAATAATTTTGTATATAATATTGGTGTATAAGCAACAATTGACATTGAAATCAAAAGATTTACTATAAAACATAAGTATCATATCATGAAAACCAAGAAAAGTGAAAAAAATAATGGAAAAAAAAAACGGTAAATATGTAGAATTTCTGCAAGCAGCAGCGCTCCTTGTTGCTGTCAGGTGATCGCCAAGTGCCAACTTTGCTCCTTCATATCTCGGTAAGTACTGACCCTAAAAAAAATTTTTTATCCTATAACACTTAGAAAAATGTGCTTATTTCTATAAAAAAAAATTATTTTTCAAAATATTCGGGGCACTGGGGTAGTGAACATATATGTATATGTTTGGACCATTTTCAAGTTAAAGGAGGGGTTTGGGATATTGGCAGTTAGTAGGGACATCTAAACTATCATATCTGAGTGCCTCTACAAAGACAGTGATTATGTATGAGTGATGATGAAAGTGTTGAATGATGATGAAAGTTTTTTCTTTTTTCTTTTTTTTTGGGTCATCCTGCCTCGGTGGGAAACGGCCGATGTAGTATTAAAAAAAAAAAAATTAACAATGGAAATGATGTACAGTATACATAAGGTATTGTATTCACATTATAGTTAGTTTCCTCTCATTGTAACACTAACTATTCAAACAGAAGGAAGCAAAGGATATATAAATCTTGGAGTCCCTCTCAATTTGTATATAAACATTATCTCCATTATCTTCACATTTTAGCCCTGGTAATGCAAAGGATACGAAAACACTGCATGTATTGACTGCTATGCAAGAAACAATTTAATCATGTTTGTTGGTTTTCCTGAGACTTCCACTGTGATACACAATTTATACATAAATTGTATACTGTGGTGTGCCTCTGAACTTCAAGCACAAATATTTATCATGACAGTGCCACAATATTATCCCTTGACGTTTTTGTTTACTTTCTGTACTTTCCACACTTTAATATCAAACACTAACACATTCAGCATTTGTGCAAATACAGCCAGGGTAAGTGAATGACTGTAGATGATACAAGCAATGTGTAGTTAGTGAAATTATCATTTACTAGCCTTCTTGTACAGGCTTTTAGCTATTTTTCCCTCTAGCTACTTTGTCTTTAATATACATTACAGCATCACGATAAAAAAAATTGCTGCAACCTTACCTTACTCTTGAAGAGTTTTGAGAGTTTCACTACTCTCAGAGCCTGGCCATGGGCCAGGCTCATCTGGTGCTTGCCTGATCAATCAGGCTGTTGCTGCTGGAGGCCCGCTGCCCCATGTATCCATCACAGCCTGAGTGATCTGGCACCTGGTGAAGATACTTGTCCAGTTTCCACTTGAAGGGTTCTACACTTGTTTCAGCCATGTTTCTGATATCTTCTGGTAAGATGTTGGGATATATATGTTGGGATGTCTGGGACCCCAGATGTTGATACAGTGTTCCCTTATTGTCCCCCACCACACCCCTGTTCCTCACTAGGTTTATTTTACATTTCCTCCCATATCTCTCACTCCAGTATGTCGTTATGGCAGTGTGCAGATTTGGGACCACACCCTCGAGTGCTTTCCAGGTATGTATTATCAATATATCTCTCATTCCTACGCTCCAGCAAGCACATGTTAAAGAATTGAAGGCGTTCCCAGTAATTTAGGCACTTTGCTGGCTCAATGTGAGCCATAAACGATCTCTGTATTTGTTCCAGCTCTAATATTTCTCCTGCTTTGAACCGGGCCATCAGCACTGAGTAATATTCAAAGTGAGGGAGCACTAGTGATTTGAAGAGTGTCACCATCAGCAATATTTCCCTCGTTTTGAAAGTTCTCAATACCCACCCTGTCATTTTCCTGGCTGTCGTGATCTTTGTCTTGTTATGGTCTTTAAAAGAAAGGTCAACTGACATAATTATTCGCTCTATTTAGTGACCTTCTTGAGTTTTGCATATAGTGTTCCTGTTGCGTTCTTCATTCTTTCCATACCTAAGCAGCTGGAACTTATCACCACTGAACATCATGTTGTTCTCCACTGCCCACTGAAAAACCCTGCTTATGTTCTTATGTTCTTATAGACTTAAAGTCTTAAATCTTCACTCTCTGGAGAGACGTAGAATAAGAGGAGATATCATTGAGGTGTATAAGTGGATGACGGGCATAAACAAAGGAGATATTAATAAGGTATTGAGGGTGTCGAACCAGGTAAGAACCAAAATAATGGATTTAAGTTGGATAAATTTAGATTTAGAAAGGACATAGGTAAGTACTGGTTTTCTAACAGAGTTGTGGATGCATGGAACAGTCTTCCCAGTGGGGTGATAAGAGGCTAGGACCTTGGGCAGCTTTAAGAAGAGATTGGACAAATATATGAGTGGGAGGGGCTGGGTTTGATTAGTGTCATTGGGTACGGGAGTTAATTCTTGGGTAGCTTTGGGTAGAGGTCGTTTTGATAAGGACCTGCCTTGTATGGGCCAGAAGGCCTTCTGCAGTGTTCCTCCATTCTTATGTTCTTATGTTCTTATGTCTTCCTGTTATTTTTCAATGTCCTCTAACATAGTGACTTCCATGCTTATTTTAGTGTCATATGAAAATGATCATACAAAAGTGTGATCGGTGTTTTTATCTATGTCTGCTATGAGGATGAGAAACAGCAGAGGTGCCAGGACAGTGCCTTGGGGCACTGAGCTTTTGACCTTGCTGATGTTGGATCTTGCTCTGTTCACTTCTGCTTTTTGTGTTCTATGTGTTAGGAACCTGAAAATCCATCTGCCTACCTTCCCCGTAATGCCCATGGTCCTCATTTTGTGCACTATCACTCCATGATCGCATTTGTCAAACGCCTTTGCAAAATCTGTGAAAATCATATCTGCGTGTTGGTTGTCTTCCAATGCCTCCATAATTCTGTCATAATGGTTCAGCAGCAACAGGCATGATTGTCCTGCTTTAAAACCAAGCTAATTCGGGTTATTCTGGTTGTGCTGGACCATGAAATTTGTAATCTGCCGTCTCATCACTGTTTCTTCAACCTGCAATTCTTCAATCATTTTATAACAAAAATATCCTGAATGATGGCATCCTGACTGACAGTCTACTGCACGTATTTTATCTTTGCATAATACGTGTACCATAACGGCATGCTAAAACCTTTAAAACTGTGGCCTGTGAGGGCCATTCCACCCCTGACTGTGAGTATGGCTTCCTTGGGTGCTAATTTGTTGTTACACTAAGCCAAAGCATGTAAAATAGAAGTAGAGTGCAGCCTCTCCTCACTTAACGATGGAGTTCCGTTCCTAAGACCACGTCAGTAAACAAACTCGTCGCTAAGCAAGGAGCATACTATAAATTGTAGTGGGTTTGTGTCAGCCATTTCTGATATTGTTTTAATGTCACCTTTGCACCATTTATAACATTTCTGGTATATGTATTTTTGAATGTTTATACAGCAGTGTACTATATATTGCAATAAACATAATAGAGGAAATCAGCTCTAATATACATTATTTAGGCATGCATAATAGTCAGAGAGCCCGTCGTAAGTCTGAGTCATCAGTAAATGAGTGCATCACTAACTGAGGAGAGGCTGTATAATAATATTTTTTTATTTTTATTATCACACTGGCCGATTCCCACCAAGGCAGGGTGGCCCGAAAAAGAAAAACTTTCACCATCATTCACTCCATCACTGTCTTGCCAGAAGGGTGCTTTACACTACAGTTTTTAAACTGCAACATTAACACCCCTCCTTCAGAGTGCAGGCACTGTACTTCCCATCTCCAGGACTCAAGTCCGGCCTGCCGGTTTCCCTGAATCCCTTCATAAATGTTACTTTGCTCACACTCCAACAGCACGTCAAGTATTAAAAACCATTTGTCTCCATTCACTCCTATCAAACACGCTCACGCATGCCTGCTGGAAGTCCAAGCCCCTCGCACACAAAACCTCCTTTACTCCCTCCCTCCAACCTTTCCTAGGCCGACCCCTACCCCGCCTTCCTTCCACTACAGACTGATACACTCTTGAAGTCACTCTGTTTCGCTCCATTCTCTCTACATGTCCGAACCACTTCAACAACCCCTCCTCAGCCCTCTGGACAACAGTTTTGGTAATCCCGCACCTCCTCCTAACTTCCAAACTACGAATTCTCTGCATTATATTCACACCACACATTGCCCTCAGACATGACATCTCCACTGCCTCCAGCCTTCTCCTCGCTGCAACATTCATCACCCATGCTTCACACCCATATAAGAGCATTGGTAAAACTATACTCTCATACATTCCCCTCTTTGCCTCCAAGGACAAAGTTCTTTGTCTCCACAGACTCCTAAGTGCACCACTCACCCTTTTCCCCTCATCAATTAATAATATATACGAGTAAATTACTTTGTCATATAACACATGGAGATTTTGCAATCTCTGAAGCCTAGTCATACAGATAGATGAAATGTATTATTATTAGTATTATTATTAGTATTATTATACAGTACAGAAATGTGCTCATACAACTGTCATTACTTGTTTGGTTACTTCAGTTATTAAACTGCTTATAAATGTAGGATTGCCATTTTACGTGTGTTTCAAGTAGTCCTCAAGAGGCAAAGTAATAAATTATAAATCCCCTTACAATGAAGCTATAGTTGTGAAATGAACCACATTTACATGCTCATATGTATGGGTCAATTTAGGTGATATCTTTTATTCTGTTACAGAACATAGTTTTTCATGCAATGGGGCATTATGCCAACCTGTTTAACACTGAGATGGACCCAGGATGATTCTGCTCATTCTATATACTGCACATTTATATTTACTGTCTTCATCAGACTATGGTGTAGCTTTTTTAGCTCACTGGTATAATCTTAAATAAAACAAAATATTCTCTACTGAAAATGGAATTGAATATTGTCATGACACACTGCTATATCTCCCAGGAGAGTTTAGACATAGTTCTATTCATTTTTATACACATTTTATTTGTCATCCTCACCAACACATTATTAATATCAATACAGTTTGGATTATTATTATACAATAAAAATAGTGTTCCTTTCCCATACAGTATATTGCTTGCTATGACTCTTACTGCTACTTAAATTATTATTATTATTATTATTCTTTGTTTTTTAACACATCGGCCATTTCCCACCAAGGCAGGGTGGCCCTGAAAAAAAAATTATTATTATAATCAAAACTAAATGATTAACCACCAGGGTCAATGTTACTTTAAAAATCTCCCTGGTGAACACATGAATTATACAGTGGACCCTCAGCTAATGATGGCATCAGCTAACGTTAAATCCAGCTAACGATACATTTTAATGCAAAAATTTTGCCTCAGCTAACGCTAAAAAACTCACCCAGCGCGATTCGTTCGAGATGCGTCCACGTGTGGCCTGAGCGCGCCTCAGTTGTCCCATGGGTGCCAGTGTTTACAAGCCAGTTAGTGTGGTCGCATCCACGCATACAATCAGAACATTTCATATTATCACAGCATTTTTAGTGATTGTACCTGCAAAGTAAGTCACCATGGGCTCCAAGAAAGCTTCTAGTGCCAACCCTGTGATAAAAAGGGTGAGAATTAGTATGGAAATTAAGAAAGATTTTGAAGGGTTTGGGGCTAGCCCTGAGATGCCTATGCCAGTTGTGGAATCCATTGTGCCTACTTCAAAGATTAAGGAAATGTGTGCAAATGGGTTGAACTGCAAACCTTTATGGATGAAAATCACCCTAACACAGTTATTGCAAGCCGTGCTGGTTACTATTACAATGACAATGTTGTGGCCCATTTTAGGCAAATCTTAAAGGAATGGGAGGTACAGACCTCTATAGACAGATTTTTGTGCGACAGAGGTCCAGTGACTCTCAAGCTGGTCCTAGTGGCATTAAAAGAAGGGAAGTAACCCCGGAAAAGGACTTGATACCTCAAGTCCTAATGGAAGGGGATTCCCCTTCTAAACATTAACAACTTCCACACTCTCCCCTCCTCCCATCCCATCAATCATCACCAGATCTTCAATAAAGGTGAGAGCCAGTTTGTGTGTATTAAAATTAATATTTCATGTGGTAAAAAAAAAAAAAATTTCATACTTTGGGGTGTCTTGCATAGATTAATTTGATTTCCATTATTCCTTATGGGGAAAATTAATTCAGCTAACGATAATTTCAGCTAACGATGAGCTTTCAGGAACGGATTAATATCATTAGCTGAGGGTCCACTGTATACAGATTTTGTTTTTTTAGAACATCCTTTTTACATAAACTGACAGGCTTCCAAGAAAAAAATATATGGTAATTCAAAATATTGTAAGCAGTTTATACCAAAACATCAAATAAATTACAAGATGAATCAATGTAATTCTCATAATATCACATACTTGGAATCCAGCAAGAAGACAGAGTTGTGGAAGTATTGGTCGAGTCATTCTGATCAGTTCCTTCATCAGTGCTTTAGGTTCTCCTACACTAGGTAAGGGATACGTATACAGTCTTGTTGCAAACTGAAATGTACAAAATAACATAAGAGAAGACATTTCTGCATATACAGATACAAAAGTGTAACAAAATTTTAAAACAAATAAAGCCTATTATTAAAAAAAAAAAACTGGAAAAACATGAGACTACACAATAGGCCCATGATCTGAAGAGTCCAGTCACTGGCACTGGACAAGTCACCTGCTATTACACCTCACTAACTGTTTTCTTTGCTACATAAACTGTAACCTTTGTATTGTTCACTGACCTGAAAAAAATATTAAATATCAGGTAAAAGATTATTGTATCAACAAAGTTTCTATACTTCTTTCAAGCATAGCAGATTAAAAAAAAAAAAAAAGTAAATACTGCTTGTCCTAATTTCTCTGCATGTTTGTTTCTGCATAAACAGCAGTCTCAGTGTCTAACATTACACTCAGAACTTGGATGAAATATCCCTGAATAAAATCTGAGCAAATCCTAGAGGAAGACAATAATTGGGGAAAGCTGCAGATTGTAAAATGTATAATGGTCCGAGAGTCTGGACTTACTGCCAGAGTTCATGATATCAACTGCTATACTTTAATCCTATTACATAAGTAAATATGTAACATGTACTGTACATATATGGTTCTCACTCTCACTTTTCAAACAGTAATAGTGATGAGAAAATAGTTTAGAAGAGCTCATGTGGGGCATTCTACATAAGAAATTTCAGTGTGTATTTATGCGAAAAAAAAAATTCTTTACAAATTTTTTAATTACCTTTAAAACCTCAGTGAAAGAGAGTGAACTAGTAGATGAACAAAAAATACTGAAGACAGATTATATAAGGATAATGGAGACAATCCTTTGCAAGTACTGACCAGTCTTGCTAACAAATGTGATAGACAATATATTACAAAAAATTATTAGAAAAACAGTGGATGTGGGAAAAACAATGTGCTGCATTAAAGGCCAAAAAAAAAAAAAAAATATTTAGGTGAAAGACTTCTATCTCTAACCAACTAATCTGTTTTGATAATTGTTGCAGAAGTGGTAGTGCGCGCGCGCGAGAGCGAGAGAGAGCGAGAGCGAGAGCGAGAGCGAGAGCGAGAGCGAGAGCGAGAGCGAGAGAGAGAGAGAGAGAGAGAGAGAGAGAGAGAGAGAGAGAGAGAGAGAGAGACACAGACACAGACACAGACACAGACACAGACACACAGACACACAGACACACACACACACACACACACACACACACACACACACACACACACACACACACAGACAGACACACACACACACACACACACACACACACACACACACACACACACACACACACACACACACACAGACACACACACAGACACACACACAGACACACACACAGACACACACACAGACACACACACACACACACACACACACACACACACACACACACATCTCTGCTTCAGCCACTGCCAGTCTACTTGACAGTGCACATACCATCTCTGATCCTACACCTGTCAGCACACCTGCCGATACTATTCTAGAATCTGGTAGTAGTGCTTCGACAGCAAGTTCTGAGCCAGGAGTTTCTCCACCAGAGAACGGTGCAGTTAGTGATCAGGGAACTATCACTGCACCTGATCACCTACTGCGCCGAAGTACGAACAGCAGGGACACATCTGTCAGAACTGGTAGAGGGCGGGGTAGAGGACGTGGAGGAGGACGTGGTGGAGGAAGACATTCACAGCCGTCTCACCCTCCACTAACACAGTTCCAGCGGCAGAATCTGAGGACAAATCTGCGAAACACAGGAGGTGCAACAAATCCTAGTCCACCCTCCCAGGCACCTAGGCTGTGCTCTCGTTGTCACCGGAAGGGGCACTCTGCCAACAACTGCCTGCGAGATACCAGGTGTAACTACTGCTACAAGAAAGGACATAAGGAGGACCAGTGTCGGAAGAAAAAGGAACTTGACAGACAGGGCCACCTGTTTAGAGACCTGTTCTCAGAACAAACCAGCAGGATCTCTGAATTGGTAAACACTCTCACACGTCACCCACTTAGCTACTCCTATCCCAGCCCAGCAGGTGGGATTGGGCCTTATACAAGACCACAGACCTACATCCCTGCAGCTGCCTCAGTACCCTACCTCTCTCAAGGGCAGGCACCTTACATTCCCTACACACCCACCACCTCAAGCTGACCACTTCATCATGAGGACCAGTCTATCAGCATCCTGTCGGCCAACATTAGAGGTTTCATTACTAATGTTGGAGAGCTCACACATAGCTTTGTGAACACTCGACGTCCAGACATGATAGCTGTTTGTTGAAACATTTTTGGATGACAGGACTCCAGAAAATTTTGCAAGAATTGCTGGCTACACCTCATGGATGAGAAAAGACAGGCAAGGGCAAGGAGGTGGTGTTGCTGTGTGCTTCTCTAAAAGTGTTCATGCCCAGCACATAGATGTTGCCACCCCTACACATCTTGAAATGATGTTCTTCAAGC
>NC_069401.1:81402721-81434334 GCF_026875155.1 Cherax quadricarinatus | reverse complement strand
GTAGTTAGGGAAGATTGGCCCACTTAAGAGTAACTCTGGTCAGTCACTGACAGTATAAGGAAGTGTAAAATTCTCAATACCTACTTCCTCTCATTTTTTTACCCCGGGAAAAAATACTGGCAAAATTCCTAAAAATAATAGATTATATAGAACAGGATGATAAAAATTATGCACAATTCCCAGTAACTAATGATATGGCCCTCAGACAAATAGAGAAATTAAAACCAAACAAATACCCCACTTTGCAAGGGTGTTAAAGGAATGTAAAGAACTTAGCGAACCTTTGGCTAATTTTTTCAACAAAATTACTACAACTGGCATAGTGCCTGATAAGTGGAAATGCAAATGTAATGCCTATTTACAAGGCAGGTGACGGTCCTTAGCTTCGGACTATAGACAATAGCCTTGCCTCCATAGTGGAAAATTTATGGAATAAAGGATCCCCAGACAACTTATAAATTTAGGACTCTGCTAAAAAGTAATCTTATCTCAAAATATTAACCAAATCAACCAAACATCTACTAACTATTTTTTATCATGTGACTCCTGGCTTTTAATTCTGCCATTCCATAAAATATTACCACCTGCACCATTCCTTGTAAATTAGATTTTTTTACTAAGTATACATCAGATTTATTAAGTCCAAAATAAGATTGTAAAAACGCTTACCACTATTCCATGTTTATTTTTAAAAGTATAATTACTATGTACTATTATCTTATCTAGTTTTAATTAGTTACTATGTATTAGGATTAGTTTGCCCGAAATGCCTCAGCATGATAGTGGTTATCTTTGTACTTGCAAATCAAAAATTGTAATTAAAATTGAAAACCTTTACAAAAAAAATTTAAAAACTTATTATTTATTATTATTTTAATAATTGCCAAAGCAATTCGTACCCATCTTGATAGGCATAAATTGTTTAAATGAATCTAACACTGCTTTAAAAAGGGGGCGTTCCTGCCTTATGAATTTACTAACTTTTTTCACTAGATGTTTGAGAGGTAGATCATGGTAATGATATGGATATTGTGTGTATGGAATTCAATAAGGCTTTTGATAGAGTTCCACATCAGAGGCTATTGAGGAAACTTAAGGCACCGGAATAGGGGGATAAATTTTTTCCTGGGTAGAGGCATGGCTGACAAATAGGCAGCAGAGAGTTTGCATAAATGGGGGAAAAATCAGAATGGGGACACGTCACAAGCGGGTGCTCTGCAGGGGTCAGTGTTGGGCCCTTTGTTGTTCACAATTTACATAAATGACATACACCTACCATCCGACTTATGACCTGCTCGACTTAGACCACTCGACTTACGACCACTCGACTTACGGACCGTTGTTTTTTATGCCAAATTTCTGGGAAAAAAAAACAACTATTTGTGTTGTACACAGTGTTTATCCTAAACCTTACAGTATATAATACAGTATAACAACATAAAAAGTAAAGTAAAAATTGAAATACCAAAATAAAACAATAAAATAAAGTCATTACAAAAATGTTTTGTTGATATTCAGTAGTAAAGTTCGACTTACGACCATTTCGACTTACGAACGGTTTTCGGAACCCAACTCGGTCGTAAGTCGGATGGTAGGTGTAGATGAGGGAATAAATAGCGACATAAGCAAATTTGCTGATGACACCAAAATAGGCTGTTGAATTCACTCTAATGAGGACATAGAGCACTTCAGGATGATTTGAATAGACTGATGCAGTGGTTGGAGAAAGGGGCAGATGCAGTTTAATATTGACAAATGCAAAGTTCTAAATGTTGGACATTTTAAATAACCATGCCACATACAGTGGACCCCCGCCTTAGAATGCATCGCATTACGTTAAATTTCCGCCATACGAAGCATTTGAATGCAAAAATTTTGCCTCACCTCACGATAAAAAACTCGCCTTACGTGATTCATCCCGGTCGCGTCCATGTGTGGCCTCAGCGCCAGTGTTTTCAAGCCAGCCAGTGTGTCACATCTACACATACATTCGGTACATTTCACATTTTCCTAGTGTTTTTAGTGCTTGTTTAAATGTAAAATAAGCCACCATGGAACCCAAGAAAGCTTCTAGTGCCATCCCTGTGGTAAAAAGGGTGAGAATTAGTATGGAATTGAAAAAAAGGATTAAGGAAATGTGTGCAAAGTGGGTTGAACTTCAAACCTTTACTGATGAAAATCACCCTGACACAGCTACTGCAAGCTGTGTTGGCAACCTGTACAATGACAATGTTATGGCCCATTTTAGGAAAGTCTTAAAGGAACGGGAAGTACAGAGCTCTATGGAAAGATTTGTTGTGTGACAGAGGTCCAGTGACTCTCAAGCTGGTCCTAGTGGCATTAAAAGAAGAAGGGAGGTAACCCCAGAAAAAGTACTTGCTACCTCAAGTCCTAATGGAAGGGGATTCCTCTTCTAAACAATAACTTCCACATCTCCCCTCCTCCCATCCCATCAGTCATCACCAGATCTTCAATAAAGGTAAGTGTCATGTATACTATTCTTAGCAGGTAGTAATTGTGCATATCTTCTTCAGTTTGTATTAAAATTAATATTTCATGTGGTCAATTTTTTTTTTTTCATACTTTGGGGTGTCAGGAACGGATTAATTTGATTTCCATTATTTCTTATGGGGAAAATTAATTCGGCTAATGATAATTTCGGCTTACGATGAGCTCTTAGGAATGGATTAATATCGTAAGGCAGGGGTCCACTGTATAAACTAAAATAATATAGATCTTAATACTACTGATTGCAAAAAGGATTTAGGAGTTCTGGTAAGCAGTAATCTAAAACCAAGGCAACAGTGCATTAGTGTTTGCAATAAAGCTAACAGAATCCTTGGCTTCATATCTAGAAGTATAAATAATAGAAGTCCTCAGGTTGTTCTTCAACTCTATGTATCCTTGGTTAGGTCTCAGTTGGATTGTGCTGTGCAGTTCTGGTCACCATATTACAGAATGGATATAATGCACTAGAAAACATACAGAGGAGGATGACAAAGATGATCTCATGTATCAGAAATCTTCCCTATGAGGATAGACTGAGGGCCCTGAATCTGCATTCTCTTGAAAGGCGTAGAATTAGGGGGGATATGATCGAGGTGTATAAATGGAAAACAGGAATAAATAAAGGGGATTTAAATAGTGTGCTGAAAATTTTCCGCCAAGACAGGACTCGCAGCAATAGTTTCAAGTTGGAAAAATTCAGATTCAAGAAGGATATAGGAAAGCACTGGTTTGGTAATAGAGTTGTGGATGAGTGGAACAAACTGCCAAGTACAGTTATTGAGGCTAAAACATTGTGTAGCTTTAAATATAGGTTAGATAAATACATGAGTGGGTGTGAGTTGGACCTGACTAGCTTGTGCTACTAGGTCTGATGTGGTGCTGCTTCCTTAAGTGGAAGTGACGTGATTAGGTGGGTCATTTGGCTGATCCGTGGGGGGGGGGCACATGGACCTGCTTTGCATGGGTCAGTAGGCCTGTTGCAGTGTTCCTTCTTTCTTATGTTCTTATGATTTTGTACACCTGGCTGAATCACACGCTATTGTCTACAACTGTATACAAGTATTTACATGTCCCACTTATGTTTCTAGAGCTCCACGATTGTATGATACTCCATGAAGCATGTATTCATACAGAGTGCTACCCCACACTGGTGACATATGTATCGTGTGTCCTTCCGCTGTTGGGGTCATTTTGTGGTGGTCGCACACACAACAGACTTATGGGAATGCTTCTTCTTTGGGGTAGGTGGTATTGGTAACAGGTAGTGACAGTTAGGGATTATATGGTCTGGCACTTCCCCCACTGGCTGTGGTTGTGGTTGGGGGACAGGTTGTGGTGTGACAGGTCGCTGTTGAGGGGCAGGTACAGGTTGTGGTACCATACTTTTTTGCTATCAGTTTTACGACATTCAGGGAGAATTCTGCAAAACGTTGTCGTTTTCCAGTCTTTATTTCGTACATGTTGAATGCATTGAGCACTGCAATGTCTACAAGGTGGAAAAACAGCTTTATATACACTTGGTTGACAGCAATGTCACGTCCCGTTTGTCATGCCAGTCAGTGCCATGATGTCATTAGCATGAAACACTTGCACTGCATCTTCAGCACTGCCTCCACTGAACCTTGGCATATGTTTTTCATTCCTTCTCACTGTTCCACATACACCTACCATCCGACTTACAACCAAGCTTGGTTCCGACAACCGGTCGTAAGTCAAAATGGACGTAAGTCGAACCTTTGAAAATTGCCAACATACTGGGTAGGGCATAATGTCAAACTTTTCCTTTATAAACTACCTACATAGTACTGTAATGTAATGTACAATCATTATTTCATTCTTTTTACCATAATTTACTTCTATTGTTATATTTTAATTATTTTATGTACTGTATATAATGTTACATGGTAGTGAACTGTATTGTAAATTTTACATCGCATACAGTATCATATGTTACTGTTATCTTTATGTATTGTCGACACAGTGAATGGGAGAATACCACTGGTAGTGTCATCCTGCCAGAATGTAGTATAACCTATACCCTAAGTAAAGAAGAAAACAACTCTATAACACGTGTAATACGTAGCTGGCTGGCTGGCCGGGTGGGTGGGTGGGTTTTTGGGTTGGTAGGTGGGTGGGTGGGTAGGTGGCCGGGTGGGTGGTTGGCTGACTGAATGTGGCTTTCTCTCTCTCTGTATCTCTCTCTCTCTCACAGGTACACATAAGTGAAGTTATCATACATAGTATAAATTACCTAGGATAACCTCAAAAATCCAGACAAGTGCTATACAGTGGATCTGTGCTCCAGTGCCCTAAATTAATAATAATATTAATACAGTGGACCCTCGACCAACAATGGCATCGATTAACGATAAATCCGACTAGCGATACATTTTAACGCAAAATTTTTGCCTCGACTAGCGCTAAAAAACATCGACCAACACTATTTGTTCCGTCAGACGCGTCCACTTCTGGCCAGTGTTTACAAGCCAGCCAGCCACCGCGGTCGCTTCCAAGCATACAGTCGGAACATTTCATGTTATCACAGCCTTTTTAGTGATTGCACCTGCAAAATAAGTCACCATGGACCTCAAGAAATCTTCTAGTGCCAACCCTACAGCAAAAAGGGTGAGAATTACTATGGATATGAAGAAAGAGATCATTGCTAAGTATGAAAGTGGAGTGCGTGTCTCCGAGCTGGCCAGGTTGTACACAAAACCCCAATCAACCATCTAATATTGTGGCCAAGAAAACGGCAATCAAGGAAGCTGTTCTTGCCAAAGGTGCAACTATGTTTTCGAAACTGAGATCGCAAGTACTCGAAGATGTGAGAGACTGTTATTGGTGTGGATAAACAAAAACAGATAGCAGGAGATAGCATCTCTCAAGCGATCATATGTGAAAAGGCTAGGAAGTTGCATGACGATTTAATGAAAAAAATGCCAGCAACTAGTGGTGATGTGAGTGAATTTAAGGCCAGCAAAGGTTGGTTTGAGAGATTTAAAGGGAAGGGAAGTAACCCTGGAAAAGGACTTGCCACCTCAAGTCCTAATGGAAGGGGATTCCCCTTCTAAACACTAAGACCATCAACACTCTCCCCTCTCCCATCCCAAACAATCATCACCAGATCTTCAATAAAGGTAAGTGTCATGTAACTGTGCATGTCTTCTTCAGTTTGTGTGTATTAAAATTAATATTTCATGTGGTAAAAACAATTTTTTTTTTTTCATACTTTGGGGTGTCCTACACGGATTAATTTGATTTCCATTATTTCTTATGGGGAAAATTAACTTGACTAACGATAATTTTGGCTAACGATGAGCTCTCAGGAACGGATTAATAGCGTTAGTCGAGGGTCCACTGTATTATTATTATTATTATTACAATAATACATTGGTACTAATATTAATAATATTATTATTAAACTATAATATAATAATCGTGTCCACTCATTACTTACCTTAAAATATCTGTAGACTTAATGTAGAGTAGCCCTTGTGGCTTAACGCTTCTTTTTGATTATAATAATAATTAATGTAGAGTGAGAGGTGAGTAAACAAGATTAAATGAATAAATGAGAAAGAGGGTAGAAGGTTGGCGAGTTATGTAAACAAACATTGCTGTTGCCAGCCCGGACACGAATGGTTTCTGTTCACTCTGTCAAGCCGACCAGAAAAACATCTCATATTTGTTAATTTTATATGTTTATTGTTGTGTAGCATGTTTATTATATAATTTTGAAAAAGAAATCATAGATGGATTAAGCAAAATGTCTATATCAATGTTTTATACAGTGTGCCTCAGTGATTATTATTGTATTATTATCATTATTAATATGGTGTCTTCAAGACCAATTACACTCTTAATGAGTGGCTCTGAGACAAGCAGACAGAAAGACAGACACACAGGTAGACAGATGTTCAAGAGTACACAAATGACATCACTGTCCAGTCTAATACGTGGTCATGAATGGGTTGACATTATAAAGTTATTGCAATAATGCAGTAATATGCACAAAAGTAAATCTTCTATTTATTTGTGTGAATAAAAATTCAAAATGGAAAGCAAGTGTAATATAAGAGGGGCCTGGAGACATGACTAATGAACTGAGAAAATTATATTTTAGTGCCAGGAATGTCTGCATTGTTTATTCTGGTCCCTATTTTGAAATTGGCATCTCTTGAAATTTGTGTGAAATTGGCCAAATTACCAATTTCTGACCACTTTATTGGGTAGTTAAAATAGGTAAATGGGCAGTTTCTTGTACTCAGTCGACAGAATAAACAGAATATATTGAAAAGCTATGAGTTTGGTAGACTGGAACAGGGGAATGGGCCCAAAATAGGGTGTAAAGGGGTGAAAACGCTGATGCATAAATATCGCCAATGGGTTACAGTATATTCTAACCTAACCCCTCTGTAATCTGGCAAAATCATTTAAATTTGGGATCCTACAGGTCCTGATGATGCTGGATTAGTGATGGTCAACTTATATCACCTTTGTTAATGTTTATTTTTTTTTAAAGTTTTTTTTTTTGTGACTATCGGGTATTTTTTGGACAGCATGGACTCAGGGGGAGGCTCCCCAAACCTTTTTTCACTGTACTTTTCAAAACTTTTCCAGAATGGAGCAAGTTGTAAAAAGGGACATCCACAGAAAAGGGGAAAAATTTTTTCCCAGGAAACTTTAAAGACAAGACTCGGGAAAAATTTAAAAAAAATTTTAAAAATTTTATTCTGTTGGTTTACCTGGATTTTTCCGGGAGGGGGGCCCGGGGGGTCAACCCCCCCCGGCGGCCCGGTCTGTGCCCAGGTTTAAATTTTTTAAATTAAAAAAATTTTATTTTGAAATTATTTATGGGTATGAAAAATAAAAGTTTTCAAGTTTATACTGTATTTTAAGCCCTTTTACCACTCTTAAAAAACTTCATGTTTTTTATTTACAACAATTCTCTCCCACTGTTTGCCCCAACTAGGCCCTTTTAAAGTGGGTTCCTTCTCTCCCCTTTTCCCCTCAAGGGGGGTTCCCTTGGTGCGGGGAAAGGGGCTCTTGCCCTAGGGAATTGGTTTCTGTCTCTAGTTCCCTAAATTTGGGACCGAATACCCCATCCCCCCCCCCCCAAATGTGCTGCTAACCTTTTCGGGTTTTGCGCCCCCCCATGTTCTAATAAAAATTAATAATTTTTTATTTTTTAAATTAAAAATCAAAAAGAAGCGTTTAACCCCACAAGGGCTATACACCCTTTTAAAAATTTAATAATATTATTATTATTAAATCAAAAAGAAGCCCCCTAAGCCAAAAGGGGCTAAAAGCTGCAGGGTGGGGAAGGAAGAAAGGGGAATTTGGGATGGCAAAAGGGGGGGGAGGGGGGGGGTTTGATCAGCGGGTTACAAAAAACCCGGGGGGAGGGGGAAAAAGGGGGTTGTAGGGGGGGTAGAGGGTAGCAAAAATTGAATTTTGAAAGGGCTGAAAAGGTTATCAAAATTTTGGTGAATTTAAGTCAGTATTTTTCCAAAAAGTCAATGAAGAGCCCCGGAAAGGGAAAGGGGGGGTCCATCAGCGAGAAGGGGGGGGTAAAGAGGAAAACAGGGGCGGGGGAAGACCGCCCCGGGGGGTTAAATTCTGTGGGGCTGGTTGTTAAAGGGGGCAGCCCCAACGAATGGGGGTAAATGATAATGGAGTTTTGGCAATTTTTTAAAACAGAGAGGAGAAAGGGAGGCCTCTCCATAAATTTTACCCCAATGAGAAAGCGAGTAGGGGAAATGCGAAAGAGGGGGAGGTGGGGTATTCCCCCCAAACCCCCGGCACTGGTGATAAGAAGAGGGCCAGTAAACCATACTGGTTTTAATAGACGGGAATTTTTGGGGTTTGGCCGGGGCATAGTAGACCAACGTTGTTTCCCAAAGGGGTTGTGAAGGGGGGGAATTTTTTTATTGAAAGCAAAATAGTCCGAAAATGGAATACCTCTATAAAAATGGTTTTTCATGTACTGCTGACCCGCCCCAGCAGTGCCCTGCCTGTTCATTCCCGTACGTCAACATAAACCGGGGAAACCCAAAAAAAAACAAAAACTTTATGTTTTGGAAAAAAATTTTGCGGGGGGGGTGGGCCAAAATTTGGATAGGGAGGACAAAAGGGGTGGGGTTTGTACCCAAAATTTTGTATAGCCTGTAAAGCAAAAAGGGAGTCTGAGAAAACCACAAATGATGACACAGGCATAGATGCAATACGGATAAGGGGCTGAAAGGTGGCAATTAATTCGAAATTTAAAAAAATATTTGCCGAAGTAGAAAATTTCCCCTTTGGAACGACGCTGCCCGGGAAAACACTGCTGCGAATTTTCGCCGTCCAAAAAACTTGGGCCATTTTGGTTTGAACACAGCAATGGCATGAAATGAGAGTGAAAAGGGGTTTAAAAAAAAAAGGGGAAGGGGGAAGGGGCCCGAGCATTTTGGGCCTTTAAAGGGCAAGGGGGAAAAAAAGAACAGACCGAAAAACGGGAAAATTCCCGGGGGGGTAGGGAAAAGTGGATGTAAAAAGTACATAGAAAGGGGGTTTAGTTGAAGAAAACAAGAGCGAATGAAGGGGGGAAGAGGGGAAAGGGCGGAGGTAAACAGGGGGGGCAAAACAAAAAAAAAAGGGTCTACAAATTTATCAGTGACCATTCTATAAATGGAAGGATTGCGGAATCATGAGAGCGTACATATTTGCGCGGGGAAAGGGGCATCACGCGAGGGGAAAAAAAAGGAAAGGGAAACGTTCGCTTTGCATATGGGCCTCTCGACGGGGAAAAAGAGCAAAAAGGGGAAGGGGAAAAAAAAAAACCAAGGAAATAAAACGTTCCTTGGTGATAAAAGGGGTTAAAAGGCTAAGAGGGGAAAGCAGGAGTTTGGCCGGAATAAAATCGGGTCACCAAAATCAATTTTTCGATAAAAAAAGGGGGTGGAATGAAAGGGGGAAAGGGGGGTTTTCGCCCGATCAGCTCCCCCCACAAAAAAGATGAGAAAGGGGGTTTTAAAAAGGTTCACCCGGTTTGGGGACAAGTTGCCCTTCAGAGAGGTAATGTAGGTTTCCCAGGAAAACCCTACGATCAAAAGAGGGGGGCCCAGAAACTTAAAACCTGTATCACGTTCGGGGTACGGGACCCATAGGGGGTACAAAGGATGATCGGGGATGACAAAAACCCGTCTAGTGAAAGGGGTTTGGGGGTTTTGGGTGCGGGAAAAAAAATTTAAAACCCCACGTTTTGGGGGGGCCCCAAATTTGGGGAAACAGGGGTTCGACTGCAGGGGGGGAAAGAGAAACTTTTTAAGGGGGGGTGACGGGTAAAGCGCCTGAAAAGGGCATAGCGAAAGTCATCAAACATAGAGTGATACCAAATATTTAAATGGAAAAACCTAGAGGCCAAATCTTTTAATAGAAAGGGAGAAAAAAAGGTGTTGTGCTCGGGAACACACCCCGGGGGGAAACCCTTTCCCAGCTTGGATAAAGTCCGGGGAGGGGGAAAATTTTTAAACCCCGGGAACAAAAAATGCCTGTCATTTTAAAAAGGGTTCTTAAGGAAGGATGGTAATTCCTCGAAGCCAAAAGGGAGTGGGTTTGGGGGTTTAAAATTTTAAATACCTCCAAGTTTTGTCATATGCCTTTCAAGGTAAAAAAAATAGGGCAATAACGGAGTGGTTATTGGGCAAAGGCATTACGAAATACGTACCCAAAGCTTTTAAAAAGGAAAGGGGGGTTCTAGGGTTAAAACCCGTCCCTTACGAAAGCCATTTTTACGATGGAGAGACGGGTTTTTGTGCCCTCTAAAAAATACCACACTAAACGTCAAATTTATTTGGGCTTTCCCATTATTTTGGGCAAACTCACTGGTAAGAGCAATGGGAGGGTTTATTTGGGAGGTTTCAGTCCCGAAAGTGCCGGGTTTTGCAAAAAGGGGGGGAAACCAATGGGGGATTTCCACAGCTGGGGAAGAACTCCTTGTGACCAAATAAGATTGAAAAGGGGCGAAAATAATTTGCAAGGGCTG
Organism: Cherax quadricarinatus; assembly: GCF_026875155.1. Taxonomy (NCBI): domain Eukaryota; kingdom Metazoa; phylum Arthropoda; class Malacostraca; order Decapoda; family Parastacidae; genus Cherax; species Cherax quadricarinatus. Next base: position 81,423,800 of record NC_069401.1, on the reverse strand, counting down.
ACTGTGAAAATGTTTTTTAGCATACAAATTTTGGGAATTTTCTTTGGGGCCCCCTAGCTGCCAAAATGATCGACAAGCTGGGGAGTGTTGCCTCCCAGTTTTGAAGGGGTTAAAAAGGGCACTTTATATGTTCTTCTCTGAGAAAAGGAAAAAGCCCCGGGGGTGCTAACTCTCTGGCAGATTTTGGGGGGGGAAAGAAAGGGGGGGGCTTAGATGGAGCCCCCGGGAAAATAGGGAAACCAGTGTTTTTCCAATTTCATTGGAAAACATTAGTGGGTTTGCTTATAAAACCCCGGAAAACCCCCCAGAACAGGAGCCGGGTCAGGGAATTTTTCCCACTCAGTTTTTTTTTACTTTTTTCCAGACTCCCCCCACTTTGGGGGGAACCCGGGGTTTTGATGGTGGAACAAAATCTCCCCAAAAAAGGGGTGCTTTTTTAGCGTCACGGATGAAAAGGGCGGGAAAATCGATTGCACGTTTCCCTTTTTAAAAAAATAAAGGGGCGTCGCTCTGTGGTTCTATTTCCCGGGTCCCCTGCCCCATGCAGGCTTTTTCAAACGAAACGCACGAGCACAAGCGGGGAGACCCCAAGGAAACGAAATTTTTTTGGGGAATGTCTCCCCAAAAGGGTTTGGCAGTATGAATAAAACTGCGGTGAAAAGGGGGGCCGGAGAAGGGGGGTGTAAAAGTCATGGGATGGGGGAAACGAAGAAGGGAAACCCCCCTTTTAAAAACATTTTTGGGTTTGTGGGTAAAGGTCCAATTTGCCCTTTAAAAAATTCCCAGCTTGGGGTGCGAAGAGGGGGGAAAATATAAAGGGGGAAGGGGTAAGAATAAATTGGGGGGAAATGATCACTGTAAAGTAAGTCCGGGGGGAAAAAAACCAGTGAAGTCAAAATGCGGGGAGGAAAAAGCAGACTGAGAGATCATGAAAGGGAGAGAGTATGGTCCGAGGATAAAAGGGGGTTTTTGGAGTACCTGTATTTAAAACAGGGGAGGGGGGGGGTGGCAAAAAAGCCTTATCTGAATTCCACGGGAATCACAGGGGGAAAACCCCCCCCAGAGGAAATGGTGGCTTTTTAAAATCACCAAGTAACAAAAATCGGGGGCCCTTAATGACGAAAAAGGGAAAGGGGCAAAATCCAAAATTTAGATAAGCCCGGGGAAGGAGAGGGGGGAATAAAAAAGAACAGAGGTATACCACCTTTTGAAAAGGGGAAAACGGGCTGCTGTGTAATGCAGCGAAGAAATGAACAAATAGCTAAATGGTACGGAATATCAGTGGGGGGAAAGAAGAAGGGCAATTTTTTTTAAAGGTCCCATCCGGGAAAAAGGGTCTGAAAGAAAACAATAAATTATAGCCCGGGGGATTTTGAGAAAAAACACAAAAGGGGGTAATTTTGGTTCCTGTAAGGGGAAAAAACCAACAGGGGCCAAAAATGGGGGGAGAACTCTGAAAATCCCCCCGATTACCCCGAAGGGGGCCCCCGTATTTTTCCACTGTAAATAGGCCATGATTGGCAATGATAAAGATCTTGAAATCCGAGGGAAGGGTTTTCCCACGGACTAAAGGGTTTAGAAAAGTCCACAGGGGAGGGAGGGGAGTGGGAAAAAAAGGGGGTTTAAGCAGCGAAGGAACGGTTCGCTGTGGGAAAAAAGGAGTTGCGGCCCGATGGAAAAAGAGGGAGAGAAAAGAGCGGAAGGGATCAGTGTTCATTTTATGGTTTGGTCTCTGCAAAATATTCCGAGATTGCTTTAAAATGTTTTGGAATTCAGAGAGGGCCCTTTTGGGGGGGACAAAATTTTGGGGAAAGGAGGGGGGGATGGTTTAAAAATTTGGGAACCCGTATTGGACTGTACCAAAGGTTTGGGGGGGGGGCGAAAAAGGGGGGGGGGGGAAAATGGAGAAAAGGGTGGGCAAAGGGGGCAGAAGAGGCAGGAACCTGGGAGGTGGGCAGAAGAGGAAGAAACTTGGGGGGGGAACAGGGGAGGAAAAGGGACATTACGAGGGGAGGAAAGGGGGAACCTCTGCACTTGTAAACTGGGGGCCAGGGAGAGGGGGGAAAAACCAGGGACAGAGACAGGGAGGGGAAAATGAGGAGGGGGAAGAGGGTAGGGGGGTGTTAACGGACCTTTTTTTGACTTTTGAAAGTAAAGGGAAGATTGGGGGGGAGGTGTCGTACGAGGTCTCGTCGATACTGAGGGGTTGTGGGGAAAAACTCAAGAAAAGGGTTAGACTGAGGCGTTTTTAAGTAGGGAAATCTGAGCCGGGGGACAAAACAAAAGGGTTAGATACGGAGTGATTTTTTGGGGGAGGTAAACCCCTGAGGTGGGTTTTTAGAAGATGGGGGTACCCGAAGTGGGGGGAGTTTTGAAAAAACGGGGAAAAAGAAACACATGGGGGGTCCCTTGGAGGCGGGGGGATGAAGGGAAAATCCCTGGTAAGGGGGGACCTTCTGTTCTTTGAGGAAAAGGATTTTTTCCCGCTCGTTTAAATAGACCGCAACGGCAGGGAGTACGAAAGGGGGGGGGCCTCATGAAGTTAAGGCAAGAGGGAGAAACGAAAAAAATTTCAAGAGTTTAGAATGGTCATCGGCACCCCAAACTGGGGATTCAGCGTAGATCTTTCAATATTTCGCTGGATGGGCCCAAACGCCCGCAATTTCTTTCACTTTTTTGTGGTGTAGGGACACCTTTCGAATTGTAACCCTTTTCCTGAAAATAAACTGAGGGTGGGAGTTCTCGGGTGGTCAAAAGTTTAAAGGCCACATTGCTAGGGGATCCCCCCCCCCCCCGGGCAGGAAGAACGTAAGTGTCTACCTTGAGGATTTGGGGGGATTTGGGGGTTCCGTGTTCTTGAATGCCCGTGCCAAATGTCTGGAATTTTTTTGAACTATGGTATGGGGCAAATTTACGGTACCCTACAAGAATTGAGGGAATGGGTGTTTTTCAAAAGTGACAGGGAAAAGTATCGATATGGAAAGATGAGAGAGCTCATGAAACCTGGGTAGCATTTTTTGTACGGAATGTTTCGCGTTCCCCTCTTAAGAGATGGAAAAAGGGAAAAAATTTTTTACCAACATGGGGTAGGAGTGCCTTGCCCAAAACTATGGTCAGAAAGTTTGGGGGTTGAAAGGGAAAATTGGGCGTTTTAAAAAGAAGAATTTAGTCCACTGTTCCCCGAAACTGAGGTGGAAAGGTTAAATGAAGGACGTGTCGATCGTTTTTGAGAAAACGGGAAGGGGGGAGAAGTAAACCTCAGGGAGGTAATTGTCCCCTTGCCGTTTAGGCGTGGGAACCCCGAGTTTGGGCCGACGTTTGGGAAGGGGCGGGCGATTTGAAAAAATTTCCACACCGTAGAGGGAGGCCGGAAGCATAGTCAGAGGAGAGCGAAGGGGCCGATAAAACGAAGGGGGGCAGTCGAGGCCTCAGTACCCGAAGGGGTGAGGAAAAAAGCACCCGGGAAAAGGGACAAGGCTTTAGGGAAAGTCTGAAGAGTGGTCCAAAGATTGGGGGGGTCAAACGGGGTGCGGTTTTTAAAAAGGGGGCCCCGGGGGTTTCCAGGTTCATGGACCCAGGGGTGCCAAAGGGTTGGTTACTTCTTTCCCTTTTTTTTTTTAAAAAAAAAAAATAAAAAAGAAAGAAAATAAAAAAAAAAGAAAAAAAAAAAGGGGGGACCGGGGAGGGATAGGTCCCGGAGGAAGAAAGGGCCCCGAAATCTCCCTCCGCGCCCCCAAAAGGGGCCCCAGCAAACCCCAAGTACGCAGATGCCCGCATGGAACCCGTGCCATACCCACCCCTCGTAGTAAACTAACCCAAACCGGGGTAGCAACCTCCCATCTCCGACTACCTCGGTGGACAAAAGAGAGGGCGGCCGGGGTATCCGCCACAAAACATACCCCCTTCGGCCCCCACCCCCGGAAACCGAAAAGGGGGCTTTCCCGAGAAAAACACTCGTCGCCCGGAAAAACACCCAAAATTACTCCGGGAATTTCCGGAGAGGGATGGGACAAACCCCCGGCGATCCAGGGTTCCAACCCGGGAAAAAATACGCCACCGCTAAGAACCTCAAAAAGGAATGGGGTTTGGGCCCCGGTATTTCCTTTTCCCCCACCTAGGAACTAGGGGGCCTGTGGGGAAATCCCCCAAAAGGGAAAAAAAAAGGAAGGGCAAAAAAAGGGAAAGGGGGGGGGAGGAGGAGGAGGGGAAAAGGGAAAAAGGGGAGGGGGGGGGATGGGGGGGGGGAGGGGAGGGTTGGGGGGTAATTAGGTTTTGGTTGGGAAAAGAAAGATAGGGTTTTAATTCCTCAGACCAAGGCCTCTTCACCACGCCAAGGAGCCCCCCCTTTAAGAGGAATAATAATAATAATAATTAAAAATTTTTTCACCTGGAATTCTTACTTTTATCCTCAGATTGACTTTGGAGGGTTTAAACCCTTAAAAATTAGGGAAACCTAACCCGGGGCAAGCATGCAATATTTTTAAATTTTAGGAAACCCCCCAAAGGAGACACGTGTAACAAAAAATTTTTAAAGTTGATCTTTGAGGTCTTTAAAAGAAAGAAGAATAAAATTTAGTCTGGGGTTTTTTCAGAAGCAAATTTTAAAAGGTTTCCCTAAAATGTTGATCCTAGATATGGGTCCTATCCCAGGGCACGTTCACTTTTCTGCTGAAGATCTCAGCCGGAGATTTAAATATTCAGTCTCTTTATACGTACGCTGTGTTTCTGTCTCCAAGTGGATTTTGTCAATTCATTGACAAATGGCCAGTACACTGATATTTCATCATCATAATAAATTTGGATTGATGTTCATATTTAGTGTCAAAGAAGGTGATTATGCATCTGTAAAATGTACAGTCTGTGTGCTGTGATTCTCTTTTTTTTTTTTTTAGAGATGGAAATTGCTTTTCCTGAAGATGATGGTCTTACTTAGAATCTTAAAATAACAATTAAATTTTCTTTAATTATTATTATTATAATCATAGGAGGAGTGCTAAACCTGAAGGATTATACAGGGCATGTGGGGGGGGGGGTATGGAAGGTATTCAGACTCAATTCAGGGAACTGGAGCACAGATACAATTCGCTAGATCAAGAGCCCCTCACCAGCATCAAGGAACCTCCCTTGAGGGGAAATTTTCTTTAAAATATTAAAACTAATGAAAGAATGCAATAATATGCTACCTACATTAACTGTAAGGGACTCAGGGAAACTGGCAGGCCAGAGATGGGAAGTACAGTGCCTGCACTCTGAAGGAGGGGTGTTAATGTTGCAGTTTAAAAACTGTAGTGTAAAGCACCCTTCTGGCAAGACAGTGATGGAGTGAATGATGGTGAAAGTTTTTCTTTTTCGGGCCACCCTGCCTTGGTGGTCCATTGACTGTCGCACATTTCTACCTGTCACTCCCTACCATCTATCTCTCGTCTCTATTGTAGTATTAATTAATTCTTAAAGGTTTATCATATTCCATAATCGTAATGGAAGGGATTGAATGACCCATTTAGTCTTAACACTTTTTGTAAATACAGCATTGGGGTCCCTTACTTTTTTTTTTTAACTAGGTTAGTATGTTGACCAATTGGGAGATTATTCAAATGTCAGTTAATTCATAATAATGCTAAAAATAGTAAAAATAAGCACTAAAGTATTCTATGTACCTAATACAGTACTGTACACTTCTTTCAATGCACCAGCCGTATCCCACCAAGGTGGGGTGGCCCAAAGAGAAAAATGGAAGTTTCTCCTTTTAAATTTCGTTATATATATGGGCGAAGAGGTTACTAGCCCCATTCTCCTGGCATTTTAGTCGCCTCTTATGACATGCATGGAGGCATGCATGGAGATATGCGGAAATAAACGAGAATAAGAACTAGCAAGTGAATATAAGAAAACCCAGAGGGGTGTACATGCAAGTGTAGTGTAACCTAAGTGAAAGTAGAAGTAGCAAGACATACCTGAAATTTTGCATGCTTATGAGGCAAACAAAAAGACACCAGCAATCCTACCATTGTGTAAAACAATTACAGGCTTTCATTTTACACTCACCTGGTAGGATGGTAGTACCTCAATGGGCAGTTGTTGTCTACCAACCTGCTAACTAGATACTGTATATGCAAGTTAAATTTTTTTTTTTTTAACACATCAGCCATTTCCCACCGAGGCAGGGTGACCCAAAACAGAAGAAACACTTTCATCATCACTATCCATCACTATCTTGCCAGAGGTGTGCCGTCAATACAGAGTGCATTATTATTATTATAATCAAGGGGGAAGCGCTAAACCCGGAGGATTATACAGCGCCTGGGGGGGGATGTGGAAGGCATTCAGGCTTAATTCGGGGAACTGGAGCACAGATCCAATTCCCTAAATCAAGAGCCCCTCACCAACATCAAGGAACCTTCCTTGAGGGGAATACAGAGTGCAGGCACTGTACTTCCCACCACCCCTCAAGGAAGGTTCCTTGATGTTGGTGAGGGGCTCTTGATTTAGGAAATTGGATCTGTGCTCCAGTTCCCCGAATTAAGCCTGAATGCCTTCCCATCCCCCCCCCCAGGCGCTGTATAATCCTCCGGGTTTAGCGCTTCCCCTTTAAAATAAAAAACGTACTTCCCACCCCGGGATCAAGCCCGGCTAACGGGTTTTCCCCCCAAAAACCCCTTCTAAATTTTACTTTTTTTCACTTTCCAACAGCACATCAAGCCAAAAAAACCCTTTTGTTCCACTCCCCTCCTTTCAAAAACCCAATCCACCAACTTGTTTTAAAAGATTTGGGGGAAAAAAAAAGTCGTGTCGAGGCACCTGTGGAAGAAAGAAAAAAACCCAATTTGGAGATAACTACATGGGGACTACCTTAAAAACCGAATAATAATAAAATAATAAAAATTTAATTTAAAAATTTAATAATAATAATAATAAAAATAAAAAATAATAATGTGCTCACTAATATAATCATGAGTAAAAGGGTTAAGCAATTTTTCCGATTTATTGGGAAATTCCCCCCTCGGGGAAAAGGTTCCTTGAGCGGTGGGGGGCTCTTGTTTTCTGGGGACTTAAATCTTTGCTCCATTTCCCCCCGAATTAAACCTGCAAACCTTCCCCCCCCCCCACAGGCGCTGTATAATCCTAGGGGTTTATGTTTTCCCCCCTTGTTTAATAATAATTCTTTAGAAAATTATTATTAAACCCGGGGAAACCTTAAATTTAACCCCCAGGAAACCCCAAGGAAAAGGTGACTTATTCCCATTCGTATGGCTTCATCCCCCAGAGTGAAACCTAGAACAGGGGTTCTGAAAACTCTGGGGTACCTTTTGCTCTAGGTAACAAGGGACAGTAGGTGGGGGGGGCCCAACACCCCCTCCCACTTCTCCACCCCCCAGGAAAAAACCTCCCCTTTTGGGCTGTGTATTGGGGGCCCATACCACTGAGCCACCAACAGGTTTTACACCGGTGTGAAAATTTCTAGGTGAAGGTTCCCGGGGGGAGGGGGGGAGGGAAAGGAAGGGGGGGAAAAAACAGTGTTCTGGGGATCAATTTTTTCCGTTTTCAGGTGTGAAAACAGGGGGCCCGTCAGTGACCCCCTTTTCCCTCACCCACACCACTACCCATTGTTTCTCCCGAAATAACATATTCCCTTTTCAGGGGGGGAAGGTATTAAACCTGCAGAGGGTCACTTTAACACCTAGGAAGAGAAGGTTCCCAATTAATCAGTTTTATCCCACTGGATGGGCACTACCGAGTCTCTAAGGGGTCCCTTCATGCCAGCGAGGAGTCTTGATCCAGGGAACGGGCCCTCCCCTTCCCCTCCAGGGACGGGACCCTTAATGGTCTATTCCCCAGGGGGCTGAATGCCCTTTCCCCCCCTACGAGTTTTCCCACTCCCCCCGTAAAATGAATTTGCAGGGCCCATTATAGATATCCGACACACCACTGGTCTTGTTTCAACCCCCATTTCGTTTTGTTTAAACCCACCACTCGCCTGTAAACCACCACTCGTCCTGATAAACCCACCACTTCGTCTTGTTTCAACCACCACCCCGTCTGCCCAACCACCACTCGTCCTGACCCAACCACCACTCGCCCTTGTTCAACCACCACTCGCCCTATAAAACCACCACTCGTTTTGATAAACCCACCACTCGTCTTGATAAACCACCACCGTCTTGTTTCAACCACCACCCCGTCTTGATCAACCCCCCACCCCGTCCTGAAAAACCACCACTCGTCCTGTTTCCAACCCACCACTCGTCTTGATCAACCCCCATCGTCTTGATCAACCCCCAAATCGTCCTGATCAACCCCCACTCGTCCTGATAAACCCACCATCGTCCTGATCAACCACCACTGGCTTAAATAAACCCCACTCGTCTTGATAAAACCACCACTCGTCTTGATCAACCACCACCGTCCTGATAAAACCCCCACTCGTCCTGATAAACCACCCTCGTTTTGATCAACCACCACTCGCCCTTATCAAACACTGAAAAAAAAAAAAAAAAAAAAAAAAAAAAAAAAAAAAAAAAAAAAAAAAAAAAAAAAAAGAGATTTTTAAAGAATAGACATATCCAGCGAATACAAAAAAGGTCTGGCCCTCTAGCATTCAGCCTGTTACTGTTTTTTTTTTTTTCAAAATTAGTCGTATCCTGGCCCAAATTAAACCTTTTATAAATACAAAAGTTGATAGTGCTTTAGGATTTCAACTGGGGGTTTACTAATAATCCAATTAATATTGGGAAATATGTTTTTAACATATTTTAAAAGCTGTCTGGTGGAAAAAGTAAATATTTAAAATAATATAGGATATAAGTTCCTCCCACTTCTCAAATTGCAAAAGTTTACAGTATAAGGGGGTTTTAAAAAGGAAACATATTATATTTTATGGTTCTAAAAGTACACCCTGGTACTTTGCCCCAAAAATAAACATATAATATAAATATAAATACATGGGGTGAAATTGAATGTGGAATGTATGTGCCCCAAAAGGGGACGCAATGTCGGGAGGCCCTCAAAACCAACTCAACCATTTGACTGACTAAACGCCCCTAAATAAAAATCTTCCAGCCCAAAAAACTGGCAATCAGAAGTTCAGAACACCCTTGCTTGAACGCACGGAAACCATCCCCCCAACAGAAAACAATTTCACAACCCGCGGCAACACGGGAAAAAAGGAGAAAAAAAAACGCCTTAAAAAGGGGCCCTTTTTTACATTTTTAATTATTTTTATTATTTTTAAAAAATAAAGGGGGGAAAGCGCAAAACCCCGGAGGATTATAAAAGCGGCCCGGGGGGGGGGTTTTATTTGGGAAGGGGGGGGGCATTCAGGCTTAATTTGGGGGAAAAACTGGAGCACAAAACCCAATTCCCTAAAAAAAAGGGGCCCCTCACCAACATAAAGGAAACCCTTCCCCTTGGGAGGGGGGGACCTTTTAAAAGCCCCCCCACAAACCCCCTTAAAACGAACCCCTAATTTCACTTAACCAAATCCCATACTACAAAAATTTCCCATACTCCAACAAAGAAACGCTGGGGGCCCCTGGGTTGCTCAAGGTGTCAGTATGCCCAAATTCGAAAAGCACCCAAAAAAATAAATTTTTGTAATTGGTGAAAAGTTAAGATTAAAGAGAAGTATATTTCATTCACCACAGAAAAACTTACAAAACATTCTAAACAATAAAACACAGCCAGAGAAAAAGAGGGGAGGGTTACCCCCAAAACCAGGCCCAAGCAGAAAAAGGGAAAAACGAGCAAGCTAGCAAGACATCCCCCCACCAGCAACGCCTTTTTTAAACCCGGCTTTTGATCCACCAGGGGCCTGGTCACAGCCCGGGGCCGGGGGGGCGTTGACCCCCGGAACTCCTTCAGGAAATTCCGGGAAACCACAGGTGCGGGTTTGCCATCAGCAGATTGCTATGGGGAATCGCCTGTGGACTGCTCCTCCCCAACTACCCAGAAAAACCCGGCAATTAAATGAGAAAGGGTTTGGCATTTAAAGGGTTATTTTCCCAACTCACGGGCGGGCTTTTCAGCACCCCCCAAACCAAAGAACAAAAAAATTCAAGTGAAAATTTGTTACATCCTACCTAAAAAAAGTTGGGACACATTTGCAACATCTGGATATCTTTACTTGTCTGCAAAAACAGTTTATACAGCCGTTTCGAAAATTTGAAAGTAGGAGTTTCCCGGCCCGAGTTTGATGATTTAAGAAAAAGGCCACAAATTTTGTAGCAGGTGCTCAACACTTGATAGAATTAAATTTTAAAATAATGGGTTCAAACTCGTTAAACCCCAAAAAGGGTGTACCTGGAAAATTTTTTACTCCCCAAGCCCCTTGGGAGGGGGGGGGGGGTGTATGAAAGATTTATAAGCCAGTGAAGAGGTGTCTCCGTAAAATACACACCGGAAGAGAATTTAAATTTTAAAAAAAATTTCCCTGCAGTGTTAATGGGGGGGCAGGAAAATTTTATAAATAAAAGGCCTCTCCGAAAATTTAGTTTATATACTTTATGCAGATGTATTAAACAAAACCCTTTTCAGTAAAAATTGGAAAATAAATTTGGAAAACTGCCCCTGTTCTTTTAAAAAATAAACCGGAAAAAAAAGTGAAGAAGATTTCAATTTATGCGGGAAATGGTTGGGGATAAAAATTTTAAAAAAGTTAAATTAAGTAAAATTTATCATTGGGCTAATGTGTTGGGATAAGGAATAAACTTCTTTCACTACGTGAAACCTTTTTTTGGTGCCACAGAGGGGAGTAAAAACGGCCCAAAAATTCAAAAAACCCGGTTGGGAAATTGTGGTTTAAATTTCAAATGAAAAAAACATCAACATTTTTTTCCTTGGGGGAAAGTACTACAATTTGTTTTCCCAAGGGGTGCACAAGGTGTTGTCAGGAATGTCAAAGTGTTGTGCATGGGCAGGGGAAAGTTTAAAGCAAATTAATAAAATTTATTTCCCCTTTGGAAAATTAAATGAAAAATTTAATTTAAAAGTAAATGAAAAACCCAAGGGGAAAATGACACGAGGGGATTCTTAAGGTAATTTCTGACCAAGTGAAGCAGGGGAAATGAAATTGTAAAATAAGAACCCACAGGAGAACAACCCCTCAAGTTAGAAAAAGGGCTGGAATCGGGCTCTTAAAAAAAGGAAGGGAATTTTTTAGTCGTTTTTAAAACAACGAAAATTGGGCCCGGCCCGGGAGTGTGGAAAAAAATGTATTTTCCGAAAAAACCAAACGTTTTTTAGGAAAATTAAATGTAATACATTGTTTTGATAAACATTAATTTGTAAATGAAAAAGAGAATCAAGAGGGGGGGAAAACTCTGCGCCTGGGGCTGAGAGGAGGTGGATTTGCCCTTGTTTTTTGAATGTAGTTTCAAAACATATTAGTGTAATGTGCTTAATTTTTGTTTGCTCTAGGGGTTAAAATTTTGGGGTTAAAACCTCTCAAATAGGAGCCCAAAAAAATTGGGGGAGCAAATTTCCCGCTAATTTTAGCATTAAAAACAGATCGACAGGAAAACTCCAGGAACTCCAACAAAATGGGCTTTTTTAGTTTAGAAGTTCTAGCCAAAAAATTCTTCCCAAAAGTAGACAAAGGGGGGGTTTTTTTAGTATGATACACAGTAATTTTCCCCGACCAAAATTTGGGGAGGTTAAATTTTTATAAAAATTTTTCTTTCTGTTATTTTAAATGTGTATAAGTAATCATTTATTAAATTTTTAAAAACGTCCACAAATTTTAATTAAAAATTTTTCCAGAATTCCTGGTGATGTACATTTCATTTAAAAATTAATATAGGGCTAAAAGGGAAAATTGGGAGAGATAGATTTTGGTTTGATAACGAAGGGGGACTTTTGCGACCTAGGGGTCCCCAAAAATTTTACTTGTCTCTGTAACTTTGAAAATAATAATTATCTTTGGTTTCCAAATTTCTGTTAATATTTTAATGAGATCATCCGGTAAATTTAATTTTCCCCACCCAAGGGGGTGAAGCCCCACAGTAAAAAAAAGTCGCCAGCTATTAAACCAAAAAATGTCACCGGTTTTGGGGGTATTTGGGTAAAACTCGATTGGTCCTTCCCAAAAAATAGAGGAAAATTTGGGAGCGTGTCAGGTTTCCTCTTGTGCTCCCGGGTTTTTTTTTTGTTTTCCCCCGGTCGCTCTACGTGCAAAAACTTTAATTTGGGGTCATCAATCCCATACGATACACCCTCTAGGCCTGGAACCATTCTTGGGGGGAAAAAAATTATATACTGAGTAAAAAAAAAAAGGGGGAATTTTGGCACTACCCAGCAGGTTTTTGCCCGAGGGGAATCTTGGCCCCGTCCCCCCGGAAAAATTTTTTTTATTGAACTTTGTGTCAGAGGAAAAAAGTCTCCCTAAACCCTTTAGTATACATAGTGTAAAGTGTAAAATTTCAGTGGCTCCCTAGTAAAAAATTTATGTAAAGGCTAAAGTGCCCCTTTAAAAAAAGGTGAATTTTTAAATGAAGTGATAAACCAAAAGAGGCAGGGTGGCCCGAAATCGCCCCAAAAATTACCCCCAGGTCCCGCGTTTTTAAAAAATCCCTTTCCCGGGCCCCCGGGGAGTGTACTCGCATATAATCTAGTGATACCCGTGAAATTTGCAAATACGGGGTTTTAGAAACAACTAACCCGTATTATAAAGGTTTCTTATGGATGGATGAAATTTCATTTGTTTTTTTTTCTTGAAAAACCAGACGTTCTGTGAATTTTTAATAACCCGTAAATTTTCCCGCGGCCCCAATATAAAACAAAAGAGAAAACCCCTTTTTACTACAGAAAAACCCCTTCCTCCAAAAAATTTTCACCAGTCCCAAATAAGTGATAAAATTTGCATTTTGGGTGGAGACGGAAAAAAAAAAAAAATAAAAGAAGCTAGATTTCAAACGATTTATAAAAAAGGGGGGGCTCGACCCTTCTTCATTGTAGGGGGTGCCAGCAGTCCAAACCCGGGTCTTCCCAAAACGCAAAATTTACTTTTTTCAATCAAAACCCCATTTTTTTTCTCGGGGAGATAATTTTTCCCTAGATCCTTTCTGGTTAGCTCAAATTTACCCACCAATTTTTGGTTTTAAAAAAGTACCCACTGGGGTTTAGATCAGATAGACTGGTCCCGAAACCCCCGGGCTGGGCCGAACCCCTTGGGTGGTCCCCCAAAAACCCTTTAACCCGGTCCCCAACCCCCGGACTGGTTTTTAAACGGGGTTTTGTTGTGCACCACCTAGCAGGTTTTTTAAAAGAAAAATTTTTAAGGGTTGCTAAATAGAATTGCAGTAAATCATCCATTCCCAAATTTAAAATAAGCTGTGGTAGTTTTTGTGGTCAGTCAAACAAACGGGCTTCCACATGCCCTAAAAATTGTCCCCTTTTTTGTGGAAAAATTGGGTCACGCCCCTGGGCAGAAAAACCCCAAAAACTACTACAAGCAGTATTAAAAAAAGGGGAAGGGGTTTTTGGGGATTTCCCAAATGAGATAAAAACTGTGGACTAAAATCACAAGGTATTAAAAAAAAAAAAAAAAAAAAAGGGCAACTCAAAGCTGCTTTCAAGAAAAAACCCGGAAGCTTTTTTTACAACAGATGGGAACCTTTAAAAAATCCCGGGGTGTATGGTTTCTGCCCCTTTATACTGGGCCCTGTGTCAGAAATTAAGGCTGGAGATGAAAGTCCTGGGATCGTAAAAGGGGGGCTGATAGTTTTGTCCCTGGGGGACAGTAAAAGGGGGGAAATGGGGTGGGTGTCCTGGAGACAGAAAGGGGGAATCTGGGAAAGGGGTGTCCTTGACAGTTTAATTGGGGAAGCTGGGGGATGCTGTCCCCGGGAGACAGGTTTAAAGGGGGGCTGGAAGGCTGTCCTGGGAGCAGAATGGGAAGCTGGAGTTTTTCCCCGGTAGTGGAAATTAAAACCAGGGAAAGGGAAAAACATATGAATGGAAAATCATAGGGGGCAGGGGCCCTAGTGGGGAAACAAATGTAGTCAAAAAAAGATAAAACCCAAAATTGCAAACTAGAAAAAACCCCAGGGGAAAAAGCAAAAAAAGAGGATCCACCCAGCAATAGTGAGGAAATATTAAAACCCAAAAAAAATGGTGGGGGGGCTCCATTGTTGGGGCAAAGGGGGGAAAAAAAAGTAAGACAGGGAAAAAATGCAACAACAGGGAATTTTTAGTCCACCCGGGAAAACCCAAGGAAAAAGGAAACCAAGCCCGTGCCATTTTAAGCACTCGGTTAAACCTGGCATGGGAAATCTTGGAAAAAAAGATGGGACGTTTTTAAAAAATGACCCCCCTAGGAAATTTCCAGGGCCCCTATGACAACAGGAAAAAAGCAAACTCCCTTTCCGTAAACTTTTTTAAAACCCCGAATGGTACCTCTTTAGTAAGGGAAAAAACTGTGCAAAATTTAAAATTTCCCCGGGATCCATCTAAAGGGGACAAAAAGATACAAAACATTTCCCGGCCAAAGGAAAACCCCGGGGACCACAGCCATCCAAAAGGGAGAGGTTTTTTTTGTGCCCGGAAAGGGAAAAAAAAAAAGGGAGGAAAAAAGGCAAAAAATGTACACCAAATCCCGTCATTCCCCGGGGTGGGAAACCCCAGTCGATGGCCCCCCTCCCAAAAACCCAAAAGATTCAGATACTAATGGGCCGGGAAAAAAATTCCCCCCCCGTACCAACAATTTCCCCCAGTCCATAACATTCTTTTTTTGCAAATATTTCAGGGGCAAAAGGGCCCGCCAAAAAAAACCAAAATACCCTTTTCCATCCGGGGGACTGCTTGCCCCCCAAGGGAAAAAAAAGGGAATGCCCTTTCGCTTTCCAACCCGAAAAACCCCAAAAATTAAAGGATTTTACCTTGGGGCCCAAGGGAAAAAATGGAAACCCCGGGGTTTAAAAAATATACAGATGTGACGAGTGAAAAAGGGAAAAGGGGGGGGGGTTTTTCCCGTACATTGCAGAGTCCTTTTGTTTTTCACAGAACTGCTAAAGCCTTTAAATGATGTAGTGGAAGTTTTAGCCAAATAAAGGTTTGGGGAACCAAAACCCAGTCATTGTGATAGCTACAAGCCCTCCGGATGCAACCCCGCAAATTTCCCGGAACAAACTTTAAAAAATTTACCCCTGTCTGGAAAAACCTTTTCCCCTCCTGCCCCCCAACTTCTTTCTCCTTTGGGGATTTCAACTTAAGGGGACCTAAAATGGAGGAATATAAGGGAAATTTAAAATTGTTGCAGTAATAAAACCAGGAGGGAGCTCTGATGAAAAAACCCACTAAAGCGAGCTTTTTAAAAATTTTGCCCCAAAATTCAAAATTTTAAAACCCCAAAAAATAGGGCCTACTAGATGGAGAATACACTAGACCTCATCTTCACTAACAATGATGATCGTAAAAATTCCCATATCAAAAACAATATCTCAGATCACAACAAAAAGGGTTTCGAGATCGGGGAGCCCAGACCGACATAATGAGTTAGCACGAGGGAGCATTCACCAAATTCAACTCAAAAACAAAAATAAAGTGGGACCAAGTAAACCAAATCCTAACCGATATAAGCTGGGAGATATCAAGCAAACAGACCCCCCCTTTGCCTGAACAGATTAACTCGGGGAGCACCCATGTATGCAAAGGCTATTCCTCTAAAGAAAAAAGGAGGAGTAGATTAAAACAGAAAGAACAGGGGGCTCCCCTTTTCAGGCGACGGAAAGAATAACAAGCGGGTAAAAGAGGCAATATTCTGAAATGCGAGGGAGACACTGGGCAGAGAAATAGCAAGCTCGAACTTTAAACTAAAAAAATCCTTTAGGGGTCAGGAATCGGGGAAGAACTAAAAGCATAAATGAAATCGAAGAAACCCAAAGTATTTTTCTCCTATGCCAAAAAAAAATCGAGAACAACGTCCGATTGGGCCCCTACTTAAACAAGATGGGTCCCACGATGACAACAAGGAAAGGTTTTGCACTCAACCCAAAAAATAGACTCATTTTTTAGCAACCCCGCTAACCAGACTGGATCAAAGATCAAAATGAATTTTTTATGGAGAGCCACAAAATTTGATTAACACAACCAACCGATTTTATCCTGACCCAAATGACTTCGAACGGCGATAAATGACATGCCCATGCACTCTGCCACAGGGCCGACTCAGGGAACTCTGTGTTCATCAAAAACTGCAAGAACCCCTACACGCCTTTTCCATCCTATGGAGGGGGAGCTGGACAGGGGGTCGTCCCACAGTTACTAAAAAAAACAGACATGCCCCACCCCCAAAAAGGGGGGGGGGGCAGTAAAGCAACGAAAAGACTACAGACCAATAGCACTAACATCCCATATCATAAAAATCTTTGAAAGGGTCCTAAAAGCAAGATCCCACGCATCAAAACCCTCAGTTACAAAACCCCCGGCCCAACAGGGTTTAAAACAGGTCCCCCCTGTCGTCTCAATATTGGACCACTACGACAAGGTCCTAAAAGCACTAGAAACAAAAAGAATGCAATTTAAAATTACAGACTTTTTCAAAAGCCTCGCAAGTGTGACCCTGGCGTAATACGCCAAAAAGGTGCTAAAAAAATAAAGGAAAAGTCGGTCGAGGATCTAAAAATTTCCTACTAACAGAACACGAGATATCGTCAACAGGTAAAGTCCCAGGCGTACGTGAAAAGCCTGTTCCCAAGGCACAGTACTCCCCTCCCATCTTGTTCCTCATCCTTATATCCGACATAGACAAGGATGTCAGCCACAGCACCGTGTCTTCCTTTGCAGATGACACCCGAATCTGCATGACAGGGGTCTTCCATTGCAGACACTGCAAAGCTCCAGGCGGGACATCAACCAAATCTTTCAGTGGGCTGCAGAAAACAATTTATGAAGTTCAACGAGGGAGAAATTTCAATTACTCAGATATGGTAAACATGAGGAAATAAATTTTCATCAGAGTACAAAACAAATTCTGGCCACAAAATAGAGCGAAACCCCAACGTCAAAGACCGGGAGTGATCATGTCGGAGGATCTCACCTTAAAGGACCAAACATTGTATCAATCGCATCTGCTAGAAAAATGACAGGATGGATAATGAGAACCTTCAAAACTAGGGGGGCCCAAAGCCCATGATGACACTCTTCAGGTCACTTGTTCTATCTAGGCTGGAATATTGCTGCACCTAACAGCACCTTTCAAGGCAGGTGAAATTGCCGACCTAGAAAATGTACAGAGAACTTTAAAACGGCGGCATAACGGAGATAAAACACCTCAATTATTGGGAGCGCCTTGAGGTTCCTAAACCTGTATTCCCTGGAACGCAGGAGGGAGAGATACATGATTATATACACCTGGAAAATCCTAGAGGGACTAGTACCGAACTTGCACACGAAATAAACCCACTACGAAAGCAAAAGACTTGGCAGAACGATGCACCATCCCCCCAATGAAAAGCGGGGGTTTGTCACTAGCACGTTAAGAGACCATAAAATAAGTGTCAGGGGCCCGAGACTGTTCAACTGCCTCCCAGCACACATAAGGGGGATTACCAACAGACCCCTGGCAGTCTTCAAGCTGGCACTGGACAAGCACCTAAAGTCAGTTCCGGATCAGCCGGGCTGTGGCTCGTATGTTGGTTTGCGTGCAGCCAGCAGCAACAGCCTGGTTGATCAGGCTCTGATCCACCAGGAGGCCTGGTCTCAGACCGGGCCGCGGGGGCGTTGACCCCCGGAACTCTCTCCAGGTAAACTCCAGGTAATGGTAATGACCAAGCACCCTTCTGTTCAGGAACAGTTAATGGTATAAAAGTCTCAGACATATTGTGTGACACTGGATGTACGTGCATCGTAATCTCGGACAAACTGTTCCCTAACTTCAAAACCTCTTGTGTGTCCTCTATTCTTTCAGATTACTTGGGTCGTGAAAATACTTTCCCTACAATACGTTGTTACTTGAAAACTAAATGGTTCACAGATTGGACTAATGCGGTACTAGCCCCAATTACTTGTGGGTAACGTTAAAGGTGCCGTTCTTCCTTCGGAGGCGGATCTTTCGTCACCACCCGTGGACGTAAGTTTTCCAGCTCTTCTTCCTTGCAAGTTAAATAAGCCCCTTAACTATTCCGCACCAGAAGCTGCATTGTCCCATACGGTTCATTTGGGGGTAGAAACAGATGATACTGCTCTCGATAGTGAGGTAGCAGGATCACCTGTTCACTCGTCCAGTGAAAGTAAGGGTATTGCCTCCGGCACTCTCAATGTCTTGACTCGGGCTCAGACCAAAGCCCAGGCTTCTCCTACCTCTTCTCCCACAGTAAGTCCTTTCATTTTCCCAGATTTTATATCCAGGGATGACTTTGTCAATTTACAGTGGGATTGCCCTTCACTTCGGGATTGTCATAATCAAGCTTTTAACAACAAAGTTATCCACGGGAGATACGTATCTCATAAGTTTGAATATATTAATGGTATCTTATATAAATCTGTATTTAAATCTCATTCTTCAGTGATAGATTATTCCTTCCTTGTTGTTCCTAAACCATGTCGAGAGACTGTTCTTCAAATTGCTCATGATTTGCCAGTGACCAAACACTTGGCTCATCGTAAGACGTGGCATAAACTCAAGCACACTTATTTCTGGCCAAGCATATACTCTCAGGTTACAAAGAAGTATAGTTCCTGCAATAGGTGTCAGGTGCTTACTGCACAAAATGCAAACACTCCTAGTTCCTGTATATTTACTAAATCTAAAACTTCTTCCTGCAGAAACATGAGACTCCTCCATTCAAAAGGGATGTTTGGCCCTTGTGTGGGGTATCTCCAAACTTAAATTTTATTTATTGGGGAAAGAATTCATTTTAGAGATGGATCACAAACCTTAGATATACCTAAAAACTTTTAAGGGTACCAACAGTCGCCTCTTGAGGTGGACATTGACACTCAAGCTTTAAAGTTTCATATTGTGTATATCAATGGTTCATCCAACTATTTATCTGACTGGTTAAGTCATGACAGTCAGTAGAAGATTTGGTACCTTACGCGACTTTCCCTGTTCAGAACTTTTTCCTCGTCTTTTCTTCTTATACTCCTTGACTATAAGTCTTGGTCTGGGGGAGTGTGAGGGAAAAGTTCAACAGATAGGAGTAGCGAGTGAGTATATGATGATCGTTTGATTGCCCGTCTGCTTGTTAAGGTAGGGTCAGTGTCTAGTTCCAGCAATCCCCCCCCCTTTTTTTCCACCTGGAAAGGTGACGTGTGGGGCTCCGACCAAATGGTAATCACTTGACTCACAGCTCCCAACACAACTGTAAGTAAAAGACTCTGCTTCTGTTTTTAATAAATATATTGGTTAAAAGCTTCACTTTTAAGCAATTTTAAAACTTAGTTCATTCTGCCTTGATTTTCATGTGCTTTTAGATAATCACCATGCTTTTTTAAATACTTTACTTATCATGGAGAGTGATTTCTTAGGCAGTGGGTAACCTTTGCCTATTTTCTAGCCTGGGATGTCAGCTCGGGTCATCTGGCAACCAAAGAAACAGTGGTGAAGGAGACGAACTTCACATAAATTCTGAGAAGTCACCATTTTATCTGCATACCTAAGTGTAGTCAACCCCAGGCAACTACCTCTCATCTTTGCAGTGGTGAAAGACCTGCGTTCCTATCATCTTGATGGACTATTCAAGGCTAGAGACTGTGAAGAACTAGTCGTTGGGTTGTCACTCAACATCTGTGACCCCCCATCATCAGCAATGGCTACAATTTCTACAACACGCGGTGTCAAGAACATCAGACACCCCAGTCTAACTGTATATATTAGCATTGAATTCAGATATTATTTTTATATTTCATTTTTCATTTCTCTTTAAAGTAGGATAAAAATTCATATTTAATTGTTTTATATTTTCATTCCTAAATAATAAAGTGTTTATATTTGACTGTTGTTATTCTTTTTCTATTCATTAATTTTCCTGAGGAGGAGCCAGCCTTGGTAATACTTACTGAAGTTGTTACAGGGCTGAGTAAGCCTTCACAAGGGTAGAAAGAGGGAGAGAGGGGAGGGAGGATGGGGGTGAGGGATAAGACTAGGGGAGTGAAAGAGAGAGAAACAAGAGGTGGGGAAAGAAAGGGTAGAGAGAGGGAGAGAGAGAGAGAGAGAGAGAGAGAGAGAGAGGAGGGTAATGCAAAAAGGCTGTCCACCTTGTCTATTCCACGCAGTATTTTGCATGCTGTTATCATGTCTCCCCTGACCCTCCTGTCCTTCAGTGTCGTCAGTGCGATATCCCTCAACCTTTCCTTGTAGGACATTCCCCTGAGCTCCAGAACTGGCTTTGTTGCAAACCTTTGTACTTTCTCTAATTTCTTGATGTGCTTGACCAGGTGTGGGTTCCAAATTGGTGTTGCATACTCCAGTATGGGCCTGACGTACACAGTGTACAGTGCCTTGAACGATTCCTTACTAAGGTATCAGAATGCTATTCTAAGGTTTGCCAGGCACCCATATGCTGCAGCAGTTATCTGGTTGATGTGTGCCTCCAGAGACATGCTTGGTGTTATGGTCACCTCAAGATCTTTCTCCTTGAGTGACGTTTGCAGTCTTCGTCCACCTAGCCTATACTCTGTTTGAGGTCTTCTTTGCCCTTCCCCAATCTTCATGACTTTGCATTTGGCAGGGTTGAATTCAAGAAGCCAGTTGCTGGACCCCGTGTCCAGCCTGTCCAGGTCTCTTTGTAGTCCTGCCTGATCCTCATTTAATTTAATCCTTCTCATTAACTTCACATCATCTGCGAACAGGGACACTTTAGAGTCTATCCCTTGCACCATGTCATTCACATATATCAAAAATAGCACTGGTCCTAGGACTGACCACTGTGGGACCCCGCTCATCACAAGCGCCCACTATGATACCTCATTACGTACCATGATTCGTTGTTGCCTCTTTGTCAGGTCCATTGCAGTGCCCTTCCTGTTATATGTGTCTGATCCACCAGCTTCTGCACTGATCTCTTGTGAGGAACTGCATCGAAGGCCTTCCTGCAGCGCAGGAAAATGCAGTCAACCCACCCCGCTCTCTCGTGTTTTAATTTTT
>NC_069401.1:81282292-81402221 GCF_026875155.1 Cherax quadricarinatus | reverse complement strand
GTATCGGCCAGGGAAAACCCAAAAAAGGGATGTAGGGAGGCAGGAACCATACATAGTTTTAAGGCGAGGTAGATAAGAGCTCATGGGGCAGGGAGAGAGAGGACCTATAGCAATCAGCGAAGAGGCGGGGCCAGGAGCTGTGACTCGACCCCTGCAACCACAAATAGGTGAGTACAAATAGGTGAGTACACAACACACACACACACAAAACACACAACGCTCCAGGAAGCTGAAGGGGAAACCTATTATGAAAGAAAAACAGGAGGAGATAAAAGCGATTGAAGGTATCAGAAGGCAATCTGCGAGGGCGACATGACCAAGGTGGCAAATTTTCGGAGAATTGGGTGGTTCGATGGAGAAGGGAGCGACCTCTCAAAGTAATTTTTCAACTCGAACCATGATCCTGCCGGAGAAAGCATGACTGGAGACAGACTGGAGTTCCAGAGTGTGTACCTCGACGAAGACAGAAAAACAAAAGAAAAGGATTATAATGAAAGACAGAGTGAAAGAAAGCAAAGTGGGAATGGGAGTAAAATACAAAGAAAAGCAAAATAACCCAGACACACGTGGAAGGGCAAACACACCCCCAAAAACACCCGCAGAAGGACTCCAACTATGACATCCACAAGGCAACTGAACAATCAAAAACCGATAATCACACACCCAAAACCCTCCACACCACAACCCCACCTCTACAGCAACCCCCTATGGGAACTCTGCCCCCACACCCACCACAACCCCCCATAGGCCCTTGTCAGGGCTCCTGCTCTCCCAACCACAACATCTCCCAGGCCCAAAAAGTTTTAGTACAGAAGTTGGTTTGGTACACGAATGGGGAAATGGAATAAAGAATAAATATGAGTGGCATGAAAGAATCAATGAGATGTACCCAGACATCATAGCAGTCACAGAAACGAAACTTACTGAGACAATAACAGATGCAATTTTCCCCACCAGGAAAACAGATACTGAGGAAAGATAGCAGCAGAGGGGGAAGAGGGTTGCACTGCTCATAAAAAGCCGATGAAAAATTTGAGGAAAAGGGAGGCATGGACGAGTTTGGAGAAAGAGAATACGTAGTAGGTACACTTTAGTCTGGGGAGCACAAGGTAGTCATTGCAGTGATGTATAAACCACTACAAAACTGCAGGGGGCCAAGAGAGGAATATGAAGAGAGCAACGAGCAATGGTGGACACACTTGCTGAGGTGGAAAGAAGAGCTCACTCGACAGAGCAAAGTTATTGGTTATGGGCAATTTCAACCACAGAAATCGACTGGGAAAACCTGGAGCCACATGGGGTCCTGAAACATGGAGAGCCAAGATGATGGATGTGGTACTGGGAACCTCATGCAGCAACATGTTAAGGACATTGAGGGCATCACATATGAGAGGCCCCTAGGACTAGTGCCCACATGGTTCTGTGCTTTGAATGCATAGTAAAGTTACAAGTGGAGAGAGAAACAGGAGTTGAATGGGAAAAGAAAGATTATAAAAGGGGGACTACATAGGTTTGAGGAGCTTCCAGCAGGAGGTTCAGTGGGACAGAGAACTGGTAGGAAAGTTGGTAGATGAAATGATGGCATACGCACAAAACAAAATGCCCACAGGAGGAAAGAGGAAAGGTTTGTTCCAAAGGCAACAGGAAATAAGGGGAAGACGAAAAACGATCCCTGTTTACCTGACGGTGTAAGGAGGCAAAAGAAGTGCACTAGAGAAATGGAAAAAAGACAGAAGCAAAGAACCAGGAAAATAAGGAGATTAGTCGAAGAGCCAGAACGATATGTACAGGAAAGGGAAAGGGGGCCCAGTGACAGTATGAAATAACATAGCATAAAAGTCAAGTCTGACACAGAACTGCTGTAGACACATCAGGGGGGAACAACAGTTCCAAAGACCAGGTGATTCAGCTGGGGAAAGAGAAGGTGGGGAACTCACAAGAAACGATCACAGAGTTATATGAGGAGCTCAACATGAGATTTAAGGAAGAAATTTACAGTAGAGACAGGAAGGGCTCTGGGAAGACAGCACAGCGGGAACACCAAAGGGAATATACCACGGGTGCTGGTGATAACAACCAATGAGGAGGAGGTGCAGAGCTGTAAGTGACCTCATACCTCGAGGGGGATGGGTCCGACATTTCCCTGGGTCCTTAAGAAGAAGCGAGATGCTGTGACTTTGCTCCCTCTCTAAAGAGACAGAAATGAAGCACTAAACTCAGACCATTGTCTCTGACAAGTATAGTATGCAAAGTCATGGAAAGTTATCAGGAGATGGGTGGTGGAGCACCCGGAATGGAACAAGATCATAAACAACGACCAGCACGGATTCATGGAAGGCAAATCCTGTGCCACAACTGTCTGGAGTTTTATGACAAGGTAACAGAATAAAACATGAGAGAGCGGGGGGGGTTGACTGCATTTTCCTGCGCTGCAGGAAGGCCTTCGATGCAGTTCCTCACAAGAGATCAGTGCAGAAGCTGGTGGATCAGACACATATAACAGGAAGGGCACTGCAATGGACCTGACAAAGAGGCAACAACGAATCATGGTACATAATGAGGTATCATAGTGGGCGCTTGTGACGAGCGGAATCCCACAGTGGTCAGTCCTAGGACCATGCATTTTTGATATATGTGATGACATGTGAAAGGGGATAGACTCTAAAGTGACCCTGTTCGCAGATTGATGTGAAGTAATGAGAAGGATTAAATTAAATGAGGATCAGGCAGGACTACAAAGAGACCGGGACAGGCTGGACACGGGTCCAGCAACTGGTTTCTTGAATTCAACCCTGCCAAATGCAAAGTCAGAAGATTGGGGAAGGGCAAAGAAGACCTAAAACAGAGTATAGGCTAGGTGGACAAAGACGGGCAAACGCCCACTCAAGGAGAAAGATCTTGGGGGTGACCATAACACCAAGCATGTCTCTAGAGGCACACATCAACCAGATAACTGCTGCGGGCATATGGGTGCCTGGCAAACCATAGAATAGCATTCTGATACCTTAGTAAGGAATCGTTCAAGGCACTGTACACTGTGTACGTCAGGCCCATACTGGAGTATGCAACACCAATTTGGGGAAACCCCCCCTGGTCAAGCACACAAGAAATTAGAGAAAGTACAAAGGTTTGCAACAAAGCCAGTTCTGGAGCTCAGGGGGAATGTCCTAAAGGAAAGGGTTTAGGGATATCGCACTGACGACACTGAAGGACAGGAGGGTCAGGGGAGACATGATAACAGCAAAGCAAAATACTGCGTGGGAAAAGACAAGTGACACCTTTTTGCATCACCCTCCTCTTCTCCTCTCTCTCTCTCCCCTCTCCTCTCTCTCTACCCTTTTTTTCCCCACCTTCGTTTCTCTCTCTTTCACCCCCTAGTCTTATCCCTCACCCCCCCTCCTCCCTCCCCCTCTCTTCCTCTTTCTACCCTTGTGAAGCTTACTCAGCCCTGTAACAACTTTAGTAAGTATTACCAAGGCTGGCTCCTCCTCAGGAAAAAATTTAAAGAATAGAAAAAGAATAATAACAGTCAAATATAAACACTTTAATTATTTAGGAATGAAAAAAAAACAATTAAATATGAAATTTTATCCACTTAAAGAGAAATGAAAAAGTAAATATAAAAATAAATCTGAATTCAACGCCAATTATATACAGTTAGACTGGGGTGTTTGATGTTGTTGACACTGCGTGTTGTAGAAATTGTTTGCTGATGATGGGGGTCACAGATGTTGAGTGACAACCCAACGACTAGTTTTCACATCTCTAGCCTTGAATATCCATCAAGATGATAGAACGCAGGTCTTTCACCCCTGTAAAGATGAGAGGTAGTTGCCTGGGGTTGACTACACTTAGGTATGCAGATAAAATGATGACTTCTCAAATTTATGTGAAGTCGTCTCCTTCACCCCTGTTTCTTTGGTTGCCAGATGACCCAGCTGAACATCCCAGGCTAGAAAATAGGCAAAGGTTACCACTGCCTAAGAAATCACTCTCCATGATAAGTAAAGTATTTAAAAAGCTGGTGATTATCTAAAAGCACATGAAAATCAAGGGAGAATGAACTAAGTTTTTAAAATTGCTTAAAAGTGAAGCTTTTAACCAATATTTTATTTTAAAAAAAGAAGCAAGTCTTTTACTTACAGTTGTTGTTGGGAGCTGTGAGTCAAGTGATTACCATTTGGTCGGAGCCCCACACGTCACCTTTCCAGGTGGAAAAAGGAAGGGGGGGGGTAGCGGGAACTAGACACTGACCCTACCTTAACAAGCAGACGGGGAATCAAACGATCATCAATACTCACTCGCTACCCTATCTGTTGAACTTTTCCCCCCACACTCCCCAAGGGGCCAAGACTTATAGTCAAGGAGTATAAGAAGAAAAGACGAGGAAAAAGTTCTGAAACCGGAGGAAGTCGCGTAAGGTACCAAATCTTTTACTGACTGTCCATGACTTAACCATCAGATAAATAGTTTGGATGGGAACCACTGATATACACAATAGAAACTTAAAAAGCTTGAGTGTCAATGTCCACCTCAAGAGGGGACTGTTGTACCCTTAAAAGTTTTTAGGTATATCTAAGGTTGTGATCCATCTCTAAAATGAATTCTTTCCCCCAAAAAATAAAATTTAAGTTTGGAGATACCCCACACAAGGGCCAAACATCCCTTTTGAATGGTGGAGTCTCATGTTTCTGCAGGAAGAAGTTTTAGATTTAGTAAATATACAGGAACCCAGGAGTGTTTGCATTTTGTGCAGTAAGCACCTGACACCTATTGCAGGAACTATACTTCTTTGTAACCTGAGAGTATATGCTTGGCCAGAAATAAGTGTGCTTGAGTTTATGCCACATCTTACGATGGGCCAAGTGTTTGGTCACTGGCAAATCATGAGCAATTTGAAGAACAGTCCCTTTTGGCATGGTTTAGAACAACAAGGAATAATCTATCACGAAGGAATGAGATTTAAATACAGATTTATATAAATACCATTAATAATTCAAACTTATGTGATACGTATCTCCCATGGATAAACTTTGTTGTTAAAAGCTTGATTATGACAATCCCGAAGTGGTACCGCATTCTGCCCCATACCATAGTTCAACAAAATTTTCCTAGACATGTGCACTGACATATCTAGAACAGCTGTAACTCCAAGATCTCCCAAACCTCAAGGTAGACACCTTACGTTCTACCTGCCCGTCGTGCGAGACGGATACCCTACAATGTGCTCGTTTAACTTTTGACCAGCCGAGAACTCCCTTCCTCAGTTTATATAGCAGGACATCGGTTACAAGTTCGAAAGGTGAAGTCCCTACACCACAACCAGAGGTAGAAATTGCTGTGCGATTTGGCCACCAGGCGAAATATTGCAGACTATCCTGAATTGGCCCGTCATGAGGTGCCAATACCATTCTAAACTCTTGCAATCGATCTCCCTCTTGCCTTAACTGACATGATGCTCCCCTTCGTACATCTCATCGCCGTTGTCAGGTCTATTAAACGAGCGGGAAATTTCTTACATCAAAGAGACAGAAGGTCTCCCTTATCCATGGCAGTTTCTCATCTCCGCCTCCAAGGGAGACTCCCATTTGTTATCCTTATTCCCTGTTATCAAAACGTCCCCCCACTTCTGGTATCCCATCTTCTATCAACCCCCTCATGTGGTTTACCTCTCCATAATCACTCCTGTAAATCTAATACTTTTGCTGTCCTCGGCTCAGACGTCCCTACTTCAACTCCTCAGTCTAATCTCGCTTTCTTCGAGTTCTCTCTCTCACAAGCCTCGTATCGGACGATACCTCGTACGAACACCTCCTCCCAATCGTCCTCTACTTCATCAAAAGTCAAAAAAAAGGTCCTTAACACTGTTGCTCCTACCCATCTTCCACCACCTCATTTAACCTCCCTGTCTCTGTCCCCTGGTTTCTCCCCACTCACTGGCCAGGTTACAAGTGCAGAGGTTCACCCTCCTCTCTCGTAATGTTACCTTCCTCCCCTGTTTCCTCCCAAGTTTCTTCCTCTTCTGCCACCTCCCAGGATCCTCCTCATCTGTCCCCGCCACGCCTTCTCCAGTTCCCTCCACCCTTATCGCCCCCACCCTACCTTGGTACAGGTCCAATACAGTTCCAATCTTTACTCATCCTACCCCCTACCATTCCCAATATTGTCTCCATACTACTTCTCTGAATTCCGAACACTTTTGAAGCAATCGCTGCATATAATTGCAGAACCAAACCATCCAATGAACACTGAATCCCCCTTCCGCTTTTTTCTCTCTCCACTGCACCAATTGCGCAACTCCTTTCTTCACACGATCCGTTCCTGTCGCTGCTTGAACGTTTCCACTGGCCTCCGCATGTGGGAACTTTTCTATAACCCTTCTAGTCCGTAGGAACCCCTTACCTGCGATTTTCAAGAAACCTTTATCAATGCCAATCATGGCCTATTTACAGTGGAATATACGCGGCCTCTGGGTAATCTCGGGGTGAGCTTCAGTATTTACTCTCCCAGTTTGCCCTGTTGAGTGTTTGCTTACAGAACCAAAATTACACTCTGCTGTTATTTCTCACATCTCAGGACTTTAATTTTATTGGTATTCTTCAGATCCTTTCCTGATGGGAACCTTAAATGAAAGTGCCTTCTTCTCCCACTGATATTCCGTACCATCAGCTATTTTGTTCATACATCGACTGCATTACACAGCAGCCCGTATCCACATACATAGGTGGTATACTCTCTGTGTCTTTAATCTCTCTCCTTCCGGGCATTATCCAATTCTGGGATTTTGCCTTCCTTGATTTCGTCATTACCCCCGCCCCGATTCTGTTAACTTTGGTGATTTTAAATGCCCACCATTTCTCGTTGGGGGTGGTCTCACTTGATTCCCGGGAATTCATTAGAGGCTTTTCTTGCCACCCACCCCCTCCAATGTTTTAAATACAGGTACTCACAACATCCCATATTATGATCCTCGACTCATACTCATCTCTTGCATCGATCTTCTCAGTCTGCTCTTCCTCCGCCGCATTTTAGATTTCACTTGTCTGTTCCCCGGACATACCATGACAAGTGAATCATTTCCCAATCATCTTACTTCCCCTTCAGATTCTGCCCACCTCTCCACCCCACGCTGCAATTTAATCGGCAATGTGGAACCTTTACCCACACCTAACTGTTTTTAAAGAGTTTCATCTTCGTCCTCCAGCCGATGACTTTTACACCTCTCTCGTCATCTTCGTTTTCACCGCAGCTTCTCATTCCTATACTGCAAACTTTGGTCAGACATTCTCAGATAATTCGTGCCTTGGTGGTCTCCACTGCTTGTGCTCGAGCAGTACGTTTGAAACAGCGCTACATGGGGCAGGTACCGGTACAATAGAAACCACAGAGCGACGGCCTTGATTTTTTAAACAGAAGTCGTGCGATCGCTCGCCGTGTCATGCCGTGACGTCTAAAACGCACTTGCTGGCGAGATTATGTCCGCCCCATCCCTCTGCTTCCTCAAATGAGTGCAGTCAGGTAAAAAGTACAAAAAACTGAGTGGTAAATATTCTCCTGACCCGGCTCCTGTTCTGCGGTTGCCGGTGTTGATATAGCAAACTCCCACTAGATGTTGCCAATGAAATCTTGGCAATCATACTGGTCCGGTATTTCTCAGGGACTCCATCTATGCCCCCATTTTCTTTTTTCTTTCCTCAAAGTCTGCCAGAGAGTTAAGCACCCTTGGACTTTTCCTCTCTCAGAGAGAACAGTATAATGTGCCATTTTTACACTTCAGAACTGAGGTCACATCTCTGCATCTTGTCGATCATCTGGCAGCTGGGCCCGACGACATTCATATTCTATGCTACAACCATTTTACATCAGTCAGCCCTTGCATCCGTATGTACGCCATACAATCTTATTTGGTCACAAGGAATGGGTTTTCTTCCACAGCTGTGGAAATCTGCCATTTGTTCTCTCGCTTTTCCGCAAACCATGGCACTACGACATGAAACTCCCACTATCGCCCATTGCTACTTACCATAGCATTTTGCAAAGTAATGGAACGCCTAGTAAATAAGACGTTTAGTGTGGTATTTAGAGACACGACAACAGTACTCTCCACTCGTGCAATATGGCTTTTCGTAAGGACTTCTACCATAGACAACAAAACAACAGCTGAACCCCAATACAACGCTTGATACGTATGTTCGTAATGCCTTTGCGAATAACCACTCATTATTTCCATAATTTTTTGAGCCTTGGAGAATGCATATGACACAACTTGGAGGTATAATATTTTAGCCCACGCCCACTCCTTAGGCCATCGAGGCAATCTAAACCGATCCATCCTTGAAGAACTATTTAACTGACAGGCATTTCCGTGTACGGGTTAATAATGTGCTCACCCGGACTTTTCCAAGCTGAAGTGTCCCCACAGGAAGTGTTCTGAGCACAACACTTTTTTCCTCCTTGCTATAAATATTTGGCCTCCTAGTCCCCTTGCCATCTAAATATATGAGTCATCACTCATGTTTTGATGACTTCGCTATTGCCTAAGCAGGCCTGACTGTCACCGTCCTTACGTTTCTCTCCAACCATGCAGTTCGCCCGTGTTTCCAATTGGGCCACCACACGTGGGTTAAAAATTTCCAGCACAAAAAACCCAACCAATCAACTTTCACTACGCTCCAGGGTGTACACCCCATCGTAGATCATCCTTTGGTACTCTATTGCTCCCTGTATCCCCTGAACGGATACAATGTCAAGTTTCTGGCC
The DNA here is from genome assembly GCF_026875155.1 of Cherax quadricarinatus. Taxonomy (NCBI): domain Eukaryota; kingdom Metazoa; phylum Arthropoda; class Malacostraca; order Decapoda; family Parastacidae; genus Cherax; species Cherax quadricarinatus. The sequence continues at coordinate 81,393,461 of NC_069401.1, read as the reverse complement.
TCCTCTTTGATCAGTAGGTTATCCTGGTACACCTCACATTAACTCTCCTGAAGGCAACTTGTCAACAGCCCGCTGAACCTTCTTAAAACCCTTGCTCTATCTTTCGTGGGGAGCTGATCGGTCTAACCCTCCTTCGCCTACATTCCACCCTTATTTAATCAGAAACTTTTTATATGGGTACCAGATCTATTCAGGCGGCAATCTCCTGCTAACTCTCTCTAGCCCCTTAACCCCATCAACACCAAGAATTTCGTTTTATGCCTTTGGTGCTTTTCGCTCTCCCTGTCGAGAGCCACTATTGGCAGAATCGAACGTTCCATCTTATTCCCGATCGCTGTTGATGCCCATTGCCTGCGGCTACTAGTACGCTCTCATGATCTCCGCAATCCTACCATTTATAGAATGGTTCACTGATATTAGTAGACATTCTTTTTTTGTTCGCCGCCCCTGTTTACACCCGTCCCTTTCTCTCTTCGCCTTTCAATCCTCTTGTCTTCTCTTCAACTAACCACCTTTCTATGACATGTAGCATCTCACTTTTTCCTACCCCCCCCTGGGAAGTTCCAGTTGTTCTGAGTCTGTTCTTTCTTCCCTCCTTGCATGAAAGCCCCAATTCTACGGTCGCTTCTTCCCGCTCAATCATTTCCTTGAACCACTTTCACTCTCATTCTCATGCCATTGCTGTGTACACAGATGGCACTAAGTCTTCTGACCGGCGTAGGAATTCGCAGCAAGTGTTTCCTACTGCGTCGTACATGGGCATTTACAATCTGCGGCTAGTATTTTACTGCTGAATTAATGCCAATCCTATACAGCACTTATCCCGTATGCATCTATATGAGCTGTGTCATCATTTGAGGTTGTCTCAGACTCCCTTAGTGCTTTACAGGCTATACAAAAAATTGATTAACACCCTCACCCCATAGTCCTCCGTGTCCAACTTTGGCTACGCCGCCTCTTTACAACCCATAAAGATATTTGTTTTTTGTTGGTCCCTGGTCATGTTGACGTACAGGCATCATGAAAAGGCAGACACTGCTGGCGCGGGTTCAGCAGAACATGACCTACCAGTTTCTTATAGAGGTATACCATTTACGGACTATTTTGCTGCAATGATCTTCCCACCTTCACACCCGTGGCAACCAACGTTTGTCTACTATGCTCGGCAACAAACTTCAGTCTATTAAACCGAGTATAGGTTACTGGCCATCTTCTTATCACCAGTGTCGAGGTTGGGGCACTCTCTCCCTCTCGCAGTGGGCCAAACCTCGTCTACTCAAGGAAATCTCATGGAAGCGTCTTGCTCCTCTCTGTGAGAATGCCAAAGCACCATTATCAGTCAGCACATTCTGTTGAGACTGCCCACTTTTAACAACAGAGCACACAGAATTTACCTCAGTTCCTCGTCCATCGCTCTGCTGCTCTCTCTTTACCTTCCCTTCTCTCGGCCTGAGGACCCCACCTTTTACATACCGGACTCTCTCAGTGCTTTTTTGACAACGACGAACTTACATCACAAATCTGATACTTCAGAGCCCTTTCTACATCAATCCTTGCTTACCCCACTACCCCCATACTATCTACCCTGCCCCGCTGTTTTTCCTGTAACCTGCGGATCATCCCCCCTCCCTTCTGCCATCCAATTCCCTTGGCTTCCTCCTAACCCTGCATGCTGTAAGCCCTTGTGGCTTTAGCGCTTCTTTTTGATTATAATATAATAATATATTAATATTATGAGGCTGTAATATCCCTTGTGGCTTTGCGCTTCTTTTTGATTATAAAATATAAAATTATTATTAATTATTAGAATCTTGGGGAGCGCTATAACCCCGTAGGATTAGACTAGCACATGTGGGGGGTGGGGATGGAAGTATTCAACTCAATTCAGGGAACTAGAGCACAGATCCAATTCCCTAAGATCAAGAGCCCCTTACCAGCACCAAGGAACCTCCCATTAGGGGACAGTGAGAGAAGGACTACTAAAATATCTCAGTTGACAAACAGTGCAGAGAAATGTTTATAAGTAAAAGCATGAAGTTATAATTAAGTGGTACAGGACTTAAAATACAGTATACATCTTGAAAACTGTTTATTTACATACTAAAAAAATTACAAAAATAAATTATTTTAAGTTAACTATACAGCCTGGTCACAGACGTGCCCGCGGGCGTTGACCCCCGGAACTCTCTCCCCAGGTAAACTCCAGTAAACAGCAGAATAAATTTTAATAATTTAATTAATTTCTCTGAGTCCTGTCCTTTAAAGTGTCCAGGAAATATTTTCCTTTACTGGTGTGATGTCCTTTTCACAACTTGCTTCCATCTCTGAGAGTTTGACAGTCAGTGAAAGAGGTTGTGATCCTCCCCAGTGAGTCCATGCTGTGCAACAACTACCGTGATAGTCACTACAAAAAATAAACATTAAAAAAATAAACATTAACAAAGGTGATTAATTTTACCATGCACTAATCCAGCATCATCAGGACCTGTAGGATGCCAGATTAAAGATTTTGCCAGATTACAGAGGGGTTAGGTTAGAATATACTGTAACCCATAGGTCGATATTTATGCATCAGCGTTTTCACCCCCTTTACACCCAATTTTGGGCCCCATATCCCCTGTCCAGTCCTACCAAACTCAAAGTCTATTTCAATAGCATACTGTTTATTACTGTCGACTGATACAAGAAACTGCCCATTTATCCTATTTTAAACTACCCAATATAGTGGTCAGAAATTGGTATTTGGCATTTTCACACACAAATTTCAAGAGATGCCATTTCAAAAATAGGACCATAATAAACAATGCAGACATCCCTGGCACTAAAATATAGTATTCTCAGTTCAATCATTCTCCAGGCCCCTCTTATATTACACTTGCATTCCATTTTGAATTTTTAAATTCAACACAAATAAATAGAAGATTTACTTTTTGTGCATATTACTGCTTTATGACAATAACCTTTATAATGACAACCCATTCATGACCACAATTAGACTGGACAGTGATTTCATTTGTGTATCTCTTGCACATCCTGTCTACCTGTGTGCTGTCTTTCCTGTCTGCATGTCCTCAGAGCCCACTCATAAAGAGTGTAATTGGTCTGAAGAACAACCATATTAATAATGAAAATAATACAATAATAATCACTGAGGCCACTCTGTATAAAAATTGATATAGACATTTTGGGGGCTTAATCCAATCTATGATTTCTTTTTTCAAAATTATATTAATAAACATGCTACACCACATATAAACATATAAATTAACAAATATGAGATGTTTTTCTGGTCGGCATGACAGAGTGAACAGAAACCATTCGTGTCCGGGCTGCAACAGCAATGTTTGTTTACATAACTCTCGCCAACCTCTATCCCTCTTTCATCTTTATTCATTTTAAATCTTGTTTTCTCACCTCTCACTCTACATTAATTAATTATTATAATCAAAAAGAAGCGTTAAGCCACAAGGGCTACTCTACATAAGTCTACAGATAATTTAAGGTAAGTAATGAGTGGACACGATTATTATAATTATAGTTTTTATAATAATATTATTAATAATAGTACCAATGTATTATTGTAATAAATATATAATAATAATACAGTGGACTCCTCGACTAACGCCTTATTATCCCGTTCCTGAAGTAGCATCATCGTTAGCCAAAAATTTTCGTTAGTCAAGTTTAAATTTTACTCCCATAAGAAATTAATGGAAATCAAATTAATCCGTGTAGGACAACCCAAAGTATGAAAAAAAAAATTGGTTTTTACCATGAATATTAATTTTTAATACACACAAACTGAAGAAGACAATGCACAGTTACATACACTTACCTTTATTGAAGATCTGGTGATTGATTGTTGATGGGAGGAGGGATAGTGTTTATGGTCGTTAAGTGTTAAAGGGGAAATCCCCTTCCAAAAGGACTGTGAGTTGCAAGCCCTTTTTCCAGGGTTACTTCCCTTCCCTTTAAATTAATCTCTCAACCAACCTTATGCTGGCCTTAAATTCACTCCACATCACCACTAGTATGCTGGCAATTTTTTCATTAAAACGTCATGCAACTTCCTAGCCTTTTCACATATGATCGGCTTGAGAGATGCAATCTCCGCTATCTGTTTTTCCGTTTGAACCACACCATAACAGTCTCTCAACTCATCGAGTAATTTGCGATCTCAGTTTCGAACAAACATAGTTGCACTTTTGGCAAGAACAAGCTTTCCTTATTGCCGTTTTCTGGCCACAATATTAATGGTTGATTGGGGTTATGTGTACAACCTGGCCAGCTCGGAGACACGCACTCCACTTTCATAATAGCAATGATCTCTTTTCTTCATACCCATAGTAAATCTCACCCTTATGCTGTAGGGTTGGGCACTAGAAATTTCTTGAGGTCCATTGTGAACTTATTTTGCAGTGCAATCACTAAAAAGAGGCTGTGATAACATGAAAAGTTCCGACGTATGCTTTGGGAAGCGACCGCCGTGTGGCGGCTGGCATTTGTAAAACCTGGCCAGAAGTGGACGCTTCATGACGGAACAAATAAGTGTTTGTCGAGTTTTTTAGCGCTAGTCGAGGCAAAAATTTTGCGTTAAAATGTATCGCTATGTCGTATTTAATCGTTAATTCGATGCCATTGTTGGTCGAGGGTCCACTGAATTAATATTATTATAATTTAGGCACTGGAGCACAGATCCACTGTATACACTTTGTCTGGTATTTAATTGAGTGTTATCCAGTAATTTATACTATGTATGATAACTTCACTAAATGTGTACCTGTGATAGAGAGAGAGATACAAGAGAGAGAAAGCCACATTCAGTCAGCCAACCACCCACCCCGTCCTACCTACCCACCCACACCCTACCAACGACCAAAACCCACCCACCCACCCGGCCAGCCAGCCCACTACGTATTATCACGTGTTATTAGAGTTGTTTTCTCTTTACTTAGGGTTAGGTTATACTACATTCTGGCAGGATGACACTACCAGGTGGTATTCTCCATTCACTGTGTCGACAATACATAAAGATAACAGTAACATATGATACTGTATGCGATGGGTAAAATTTACAATACGATCACTACCAGTGTATACATTATATACAGTACATAAATATTAAAATATAACAATAGAAAAAATTATGGTAAAAAAAATGAATAAGATTGTACAGTACATTAACAGTAACTATGTAGGTAGTTTATAAGGAAAAGTTTGACATTAAGCCCTACCCATATGTTGCAATTTTCAAAGTTCTACATACGTCCATTTTGACTTACGACCGCTTGGGTCGTAAACCAAGCTTTGGTTGTAAGTCGGAATGGTAGGTAGTATGTGGAACAGTGAGAAGGAATGAAAAACATATTGCCAAGGTTCAGTGGAGGCAAGTGCTGAAGACAGCCCCCCCCCCCCCCACTCCGCATGTGCAAGTGTTTCATCTAATGACATCAGGCACGTGACGTGGCAGACAAACGGGAACGTGACATTGCTGTCAACTAAGTGGTATATAAAGCTGTTTTTCCACCTTGTAGACATTGCAGTGCTCAATTGCATCACCCAGTACGTAAAATAAAGAATGTAAAACGACAACGTTTTGCAGAATTCTCCCTGAAGACGTAAAACTGATAGCAAAAAAAGTATGTTACCACAACTGTACCTGCACCCTCAACAGCGACCTGTCACACCACAACCTGTCCCCCAACCACAACCACAGCCAGTGGGGGAATGCAGACCATATAATCCTAACTTCACTACCTTTACCAATACCAACCCCACCCCAAAGAAGAACATTCCCATAAGTCTGTTGTGTGTGCGACCACCCACAAAATGAGCCCCAACAGCGGAAGGACACACGATACATAAAGCCACCAGTGTGGGGTAGCACTCTGATAATAACTGCTATCATGGAGTAATCATACAAACGTGAGCACTAGAACATAAGTGGGACATTGAAAATACTTGTATACAGTTGTAGACAATAGCGTTGATTCACCGGTGTACAAAATCATAAGAACATAAGAAACGAAGGAACACTGCAACAGGCCTACTGACCCATGCAAAGCAGGTCATGTGCCCCCCCCCCACGGGATCAGCCAAAAATGACCCACCTCATCACGTCACTTCTCCACTTAAGTAAGCAGCACCCCATCAGACCTAGTAGCACAAGCTAGCCAGGTCCAACACACACCCACCATGTATTTATCTAACCTATATTTAAAGCTACACAATGTTTTAGCCTCCAATAACTGTACATGGCATTTGTTTCCACTTCATCACAACTCTATTACCCAAACCAGTTGCTTTCCTATATCCTTCTTGAATCTAATTTTTCCAACTTGAAACTATTGCTGCTAGTCCTGCTTGGCGAAAATTTTTCAGCACACATTTAAATCCCCTTTATTTATTCTGTTTTTCCATTTAAACACCTCGATCATATCCCCCCCACTAATTCTAAAGCGCCTTTTTCAGAGAAGCAGAATTCAGGGCCCTCAGATCTATCCTCCCTAGGGTAAGATTTCTGAAACATTAAATCATCCTTGTCATCCTCCTACTGGGGTATGTTTTCTCTCTATTGCATTATATCCAGTTCTGTAATGATGGTGACCAGAACTGCACAGCACAATTTCAACTGAACTAAACCAAGGATACATAGAGTGAAGAACAACCTGAGGACTTCTATTATTAATACTATCTAGAATGAAAGCCAAGGATTCTGTTTAGCTTTATTGAAAACTACTAATGCGACTGTTGCCCTGGTTTAGATTACTGCTTACCAGAACTCCTAAATCCCTTTGCAATCAGTAGTATTAGACTATATTATTATAGTTTAAACAGTGACCCCTGCCTTACGATAGTTATTCAGATCCATTTCCTAAGAGCTCATCGTAAGCCGAAATTATCATTAGCCGAATTAATTTCCCCATACGAAATAATGGAAATCAAATAAAACCGTTCCTGACACCAAAGTATGAAAAAAAAAAAATGACCAACAAGAAATATTCTTTTAATACAAACTGAAGAAGATATCCAATTACTAACTCTGGACTAAGAATATAACCATGACCTTACCTTTTATTGAAGATCTGGTGATGACTGATGGGATGGAGGAGGGGAATGTGGAAGTTATTGTTTAGAAGAGAATCCCCTTCCAATAGACATGAGGTAGCAAGTACTTTTCTGGGGTTACCCTCCCTTCTTCTTTTTAATGCCCACTAGACCAGCTTGAGTAGTCAACTGGACCTCTGTCACACAACAAATTCTTTCCATAGAGCTCTGTATTTCCCGTTCCTTTAAGACATTTCCTAGAAAAAAATGTGGCCATAACATTGTCATTTACAGGTTGCCAAAACACTTGCAGTACTGTGCAGGTGTTTTCATCAGTAAAGTTTTGAAGTTTCAACAACCCACTTTGCACACATTTCCTTAATCTGCTTTTTTTCAATACCATACTAATTCTCACCTCTATTTAAACCACAGGGATGGCACTAGAAGCTTACCTTGGGGTCCATGTGTGGCTTATTTTACAGTTTACAAGCACTAAAAACCCTAGATAATGTGAAATGGAACGAATGTATGTGTAGATGTGACAGCACTGGCTGGCTTGTAAACACTGCGCTGAGGCCACACATGGGACGCACCAGGATGAATCACGTAAGGGCGATGTGTTTTATCGGAGGTGAGGCAAAATTTGTTTGCATTCAAATGCTTCTTATGGCGGATTTAACGTAAGCATGCATTCGTAAGGCGGGGGTCCACTGTATGGTGGCAAGTGTTATATAACGTCCAACATTTAGAACTTTTGCTCTTGTCAATAATAAACTGCATCTGCCCATACGTCTCCAACCACTGCATCAGTCTATACAAATCATCCTGAAAGTGCCCCTATGGTCCTCAATATAGTGAATTCACTCAGCCATTTTGGTTCATCAGGCAAATTTTGCTAATGTCGCTATTTATTCCCTCATCTACACCACCATTCCGACCTTACGACCGAGTTCGGTTCCGAGAATCCGGTCTAAGTCCAAATGGTCATAATTGTAAGTCAGAACATTTACTACTGAATATCAACAAAACATTTTTGTAATGACTTTATTTTATTGTTTAATTTTGGTATTTCATGTTTTACTTTAAATTTTATGTTGTTAGTACTGTATTTATACTGTAGAGGTTTAGGATAAACACTGTGTACAACAACAAATAGATGTTTATTACCCGAGAAATTTGGCATAAAAAACACGGTCGTAAGTCCGAGTGGTCGTAGTCGAGGGTCGTAAGTCGAGCATGGTCATAAGTCGGATGGTAGGTGTATGTAATTTATGTAAATTTGTGAACAACAAAGGGCCCAACACTGACCCCTGCAAGAGCACCCATGTTGACGTGTCCCCATACTGATTTTTTCCACCATTTTATGCAAACTCTCTGCTGCTATTTGTCAGCCATGCCTCTACCCAGGAAAAAATTTATCCTCCTAATTCCGTGTGCCCTAAAGTTTCCTCAATAGCCTCTGATGTGGAACTCTATCAAAAGCCTTATTGAATTCCATACACACAATGTCATATTACATTCCCATGAACTACCTCCTCAGAACATCTAAGTGAAAAAATTAGAAAAATTCATAAGTGGCAGGAACGCCACCTTTGTAAAGCAGTGTTGAGATTCCATAATCAATTTTATGCCTATCAAGATGGCTACGAATTGCTTTGGCAATTATTAATAATAATAATAAATAAAAAGTTTATTTCTTTGTAAAGGTTACAATGTGTAATTACAATTTTGATTTGGCTAATTTACAAGATAACCACTATCATGCTGAGGCATTTCGGTTCGGGCAACTAATCCTAATACATAGTGTTGTTGAGTGTGAATTAGAAAGGAGTGAGGTGGAAGCAAATGGTTTTATGGCTTGATGTGCTGTAGGAATGTGAACAAAGTAACATTTATGAAGGGTATTTAGGGTGAGAACCATTTAGCCGGACTTGAGTCCTGGAGGTGGAGGAAGTACGTTATTATTATAAAGGGGAAGCGCTAACCCGAGGATAATACAGCGCCTGGGGGGTGGATGTGGAAGGCAATCAGGCTTAATTCGGGGAACGGGAGCACAGAAACCATTTCCTAAATCAAGGAGCCCCCACCACATCAAGGGAACCTTCCATGAGGGGTGGTGGGAATACAGTGCCTGCACCCTGTATTCCCCGTCAAGGAAGTTTCCTTGATGTTGTGAGGGCTCTTGATTTAGGGAATTGGGATCTGTGCTCCAAGTTCCCCGAATTAAGCCTGAATGCCTTCCACATCCCCCCCCCAGGGCGCTGTATAATCCTCCGGTATTAGCGCTTCCCCCTTGATTATAATAATAATAATGCACTCTTGTATTGACGGCACACCCTCTGGCAAGATAGTGATGGATATGATGAAGAAAGAGTGTTTCTTCTGTTTTGGTCACCCTGTCTCGGGGGAAATGGCTGTGTGTTAAAAAAAAAAAAATTTATCTTGCATATACAGTATCTAGTTAGCAGGTTGGTAGACAACAACTGCCCATTGAGGTACTACCCATCCTAACGCAGTGAGTGTAAAATGAAAGCCTGTAATTGTTTTACACAATGGTAGGATTGTGCTGGTGACTTTTTGTATTCCTCATAAGCTCGCAAAATTTCAAGGTAAGTCCTTTGCTACTTCTACTTTCACTTAGGATACACTAACACTTGCTTTACACCCCTCTTGGTTTTTCTTATATTCACTTGCTAGTTCTTATTCCTCGTTTATTTACCGCATATCTCCAAGCATGTGCCTCCATGCATGTCCATAAGGGCACTAAAATGCAGAGAATGGGGCTAAGTAACCTCTTCGCCCATAATAAAACGAAATTTAAAAGTGAGAACTTCCATTATTTCCCACTTGGGCCACCCCACCTTGGTGGGAAACGGCTGGTGCATTGAAAGAAGTGTACAGTACTGTAATTAGGTATCATAGAATACTTTAAGAGCTTATTTTACATATATAGCATTATTATGAATTAACTGACATTTGAATAACTCCCAAATGGTCCCCAACATACTAACCTAGTTAAAAAAAAAAAGTAGGGACCCCAATGCTTGTATTTACAAAAAGTGTTAAGACTAAATGGGTCATTCAAAACCCTTCCATTACGATTATGTAATATGATAAACCTTAAGAATTAATTAATACTAGCAATAGAGACGAGAGATAGATGGTAGGGGAGTGAACAGTAGAAATGTGCGACAGTCAATGGACCAACACCCACCAAGCAGGGTGGCCCGAAAAAGAAAAACTTTACAATAAGGCATCATTCACTCCTCACTGTCTTTGCCAGAAGGGTGTTTATACTAGCATTTATTTTAAACTGCAACATTAACCCGCCTCCTTCAGAGTGCAGGCACTGTACTTCCCATCTCTGGCCTGCCAGTTTCCCTGAGTCCCCCCCTTACAGTTAATGTAGGTAGCATATAATTGCATTCGTTCATTATTTTAAATATTTAAATAAACTATCCCCTCAAGGGAGGGTCCTTGATGCTGTGAGTGCTCTTGATCTAGCGAATTGTATCTGGCTCCAGTTCCCTGAATTGAGTCTGAATACCTTTCCATACCCCCCCCCACCACATGCCCTGTATAATCCTTCAGTTTAGCACCTCCTCCTATGATTATAATAATTAATAATTAAAGAAAATTTAATTGTATTATAAGATACTTAAGTAAGAACCATCATCATCAGGAAAAGCATTTCCATCTCTAAAAAAAAAAAAAGAGAATCACAGCTCACGAGACTGTACATTTTACAGGTGCAATAATCACCTTCTTTGACACTAAAATAACATCAACCAATTTATTATGATGAATGAAATATCCCAGGAACTGCCCGTTTTTTTTTTTATTTGTCAATGAATTGACAAAATCCACTTGGAGACAGAAAACACGCGTACGTAGAAAGAGACTGAATATTGCAATCTCCGGCTGAGAATCTTCAGCATAAAGTGAACGTGTCCTGGGATAGGAGCATATTCTGAGGATCAACATATAGTAACCTTAAATTTGGCTTCTGAAAACCCAGACTCATTTATTCTTCTTTACTTTAAAGTGACCTCAAAGAATCAACAAAAAAATATCTTGTTACAACATGTCTCCATGTGGGTTTCCCCTCAATTTATAAATATTGCACTGCTTGTCTCCGGTAGGTTTCCATAATTTATAATGAGTTCAACTCCAAAGTCAATCTGAGGATAAAAAGTAAGAATTCACAGGTAGAGAGAATTATTATATTATTATATTATTCCTCTTCAAGGGGGGCTCTTGGCGTGGTGAAGAGGCTCTTGGTCTGATGAATTAGACCTATCGGTATTCTTCCTCAACCCGAACCTAAATTACCCCCCAATCTCCCCTCCACCTATCCATACCTCCCCTCCACCCCCCTTTTTCCTTTCCTTCCTCCTCCCCCCACCCCTCCTTTTTTTGCCCTTCCTCTTTTGTCTTTGGGATTTCTCCCCACAAGTCCGCGCTAGAGTTCCTAGGTAGGATAAGATACCGGGTCCATCCCATTCCGTGAGGTTCTTAGGAGCGTTCGTAGTTTGCCGTGGAATCTGACGCCTAGGGGCTGTCCCGATCCCTCTCTCGGTATCCCGAGTAACTATGGGGTGTCTTTCGGCGACGGAGTGTATCTCTGGAAGCCACCCTTTCGGCATTCAGCGGGGTGGTGGCCGAAGGAGGTATGTCTTTGTGGCGGATATCCGGCCGCCCTCTCTTTGTCCACCGAGGTAAGCTCGCAATGTGAGGTTGCTCAACCCGATGTTTAGTTTTACTGAGCATGATGGTGTAGGGTATGGCACGGGTTCCATGCAGCATCTGCCTACTTTGCTGTGCTGAGGTCCTCATTGGCGCGGAGGGAGATATCTGCCCTTTCATTCCTCCTAGGACCATCCCTCCCCGTCCCGCCCTTTTTTTTTCTTTTTTTTTTATTTTCTTTTTCCTTCTTTATTTTTTTTTTCCTTAAAAACAAAAAGAAAGAAGTAACCATAAACCATAGGCTGGCCCTAGTCCATTAACCTGGTACAGCCACCCCGCGGGCCCCTTCTTGATACCGCACCCCGTTCTGACCCCGCCTCATCTTGGAACCACTCTTCAGACATTCCTCATGGCCTCTTGTACCTATTGCGGAGCTGTATTATCCTCACCCGCTTCAGGTACTGAGGGCCTCCGACTGACTCCTTCGATTTATCGGACCTTTCGCTCCTCCTCTGACTATGCTTCCGGCCTCTCCCCTCTAACGGTGTGCAATTTCAAATTCGCCGACCCCGTTCCACTTCGGACCAACTCTGTCCCACCCTAAACGGCAACGACAATTTACCTGCTGAGGATACTTCTCCACCTTCACGTTTCTTCTCAGAAAACGATCGACAACGTCCTTCACAACCTTCGCACACTCATTTTCAGAACTGAACATGGACTAAATTCTTTCACTTAACGACCGAACTTCGCTCTACTGCCTATCCTTTCTACCATAGTATGGCAAGGCACTCCTACGCCATGTTGTAAAGATATTTCTTTTCAGGCTCTTAAAGACGGTACTGCGCATCAATACCGTACAGAATCTACCCAGGCTCATGAGCCATCTCATCTTTCCCATATTCGATACAGTTCCTGTCACTCTTCTGAAAAACATCATGCCCCTCAATTCTTGTTAGTGGTACCGCATTCTGCCCCATACCATAGTTCAACAAAATTTTCCTAGACATGTGCACTGACATATCTAGAACAGCTGTAACTCCAAGATCTCCCAAACCTCAAGGTAGACACCTTACGTTCTACCTGCCCGTCGTGCGAGACGGATACCCTACAATGTGCTCGTTTAACTTTTGACCAGCCGAGAACTCCCTTCCTCAGTTTATATAGCAGGACATCGGTTACAAGTTCGAAAGGTGAAGTCCCTACACCACAACCAGAGGTAGAAATTGCTGTGCGATTTGGCCACCAGGCGAAATATTGCAGACTATCCTGAATTGGCCCGTCATGAGGTGCCAATACCATTCTAAACTCTTGCAATCGATCTCCCTCTTGCCTTAACTGACATGATGCTCCCCTTCGTACATCTCATCGCCGTTGTCAGGTCTATTAAACGAGCGGGAAATTTCTTACATCAAAGAGACAGAAGGTCTCCCTTATCCATGGCAGTTTCTCATCTCCGCCTCCAAGGGAGACTCCCATTTGTTATCCTTATTCCCTGTTATCAAAACGTCCCCCCACTTCTGGTATCCCATCTTCTATCAACCCCCTCATGTGGTTTACCTCTCCATAATCACTCCTGTAAATCTAATACTTTTGCTGTCCTCGGCTCAGACGTCCCTACTTCAACTCCTCAGTCTAATCTCGCTTTCTTCGAGTTCTCTCTCTCACAAGCCTCGTATCGGACGATACCTCGTACGAACACCTCCTCCCAATCGTCCTCTACTTCATCAAAAGTCAAAAAAAAGGTCCTTAACACTGTTGCTCCTACCCATCTTCCACCACCTCATTTAACCTCCCTGTCTCTGTCCCCTGGTTTCTCCCCACTCACTGGCCAGGTTACAAGTGCAGAGGTTCACCCTCCTCTCTCGTAATGTTACCTTCCTCCCCTGTTTCCTCCCAAGTTTCTTCCTCTTCTGCCACCTCCCAGGATCCTCCTCATCTGTCCCCGCCACGCCTTCTCCAGTTCCCTCCACCCTTATCGCCCCCACCCTACCTTGGTACAGGTCCAATACAGTTCCAATCTTTACTCATCCTACCCCCTACCATTCCCAATATTGTCTCCATACTACTTCTCTGAATTCCGAACACTTTTGAAGCAATCGCTGCATATAATTGCAGAACCAAACCATCCAATGAACACTGAATCCCCCTTCCGCTTTTTTCTCTCTCCACTGCACCAATTGCGCAACTCCTTTCTTCACACGATCCGTTCCTGTCGCTGCTTGAACGTTTCCACTGGCCTCCGCATGTGGGAACTTTTCTATAACCCTTCTAGTCCGTAGGAACCCCTTACCTGCGATTTTCAAGAAACCTTTATCAATGCCAATCATGGCCTATTTACAGTGGAATATACGCGGCCTCTGGGTAATCTCGGGGTGAGCTTCAGTATTTACTCTCCCAGTTTGCCCTGTTGAGTGTTTGCTTACAGAACCAAAATTACACTCTGCTGTTATTTCTCACATCTCAGGACTTTAATTTTATTGGTATTCTTCAGATCCTTTCCTGATGGGAACCTTAAATGAAAGTGCCTTCTTCTCCCACTGATATTCCGTACCATCAGCTATTTTGTTCATACATCGACTGCATTACACAGCAGCCCGTATCCACATACATAGGTGGTATACTCTCTGTGTCTTTAATCTCTCTCCTTCCGGGCATTATCCAATTCTGGGATTTTGCCTTCCTTGATTTCGTCATTACCCCCGCCCCGATTCTGTTAACTTTGGTGATTTTAAATGCCCACCATTTCTCGTTGGGGGTGGTCTCACTTGATTCCCGGGAATTCATTAGAGGCTTTTCTTGCCACCCACCCCCTCCAATGTTTTAAATACAGGTACTCACAACATCCCATATTATGATCCTCGACTCATACTCATCTCTTGCATCGATCTTCTCAGTCTGCTCTTCCTCCGCCGCATTTTAGATTTCACTTGTCTGTTCCCCGGACATACCATGACAAGTGAATCATTTCCCAATCATCTTACTTCCCCTTCAGATTCTGCCCACCTCTCCACCCCACGCTGCAATTTAATCGGCAATGTGGAACCTTTACCCACACCTAACTGTTTTTAAAGAGTTTCATCTTCGTCCTCCAGCCGATGACTTTTACACCTCTCTCGTCATCTTCGTTTTCACCGCAGCTTCTCATTCCTATACTGCAAACTTTGGTCAGACATTCTCAGATAATTCGTGCCTTGGTGGTCTCCACTGCTTGTGCTCGAGCAGTACGTTTGAAACAGCGCTACATGGGGCAGGTACCGGTACAATAGAAACCACAGAGCGACGGCCTTGATTTTTTAAACAGAAGTCGTGCGATCGCTCGCCGTGTCATGCCGTGACGTCTAAAACGCACTTGCTGGCGAGATTATGTCCGCCCCATCCCTCTGCTTCCTCAAATGAGTGCAGTCAGGTAAAAAGTACAAAAAACTGAGTGGTAAATATTCTCCTGACCCGGCTCCTGTTCTGCGGTTGCCGGTGTTGATATAGCAAACTCCCACTAGATGTTGCCAATGAAATCTTGGCAATCATACTGGTCCGGTATTTCTCAGGGACTCCATCTATGCCCCCATTTTCTTTTTTCTTTCCTCAAAGTCTGCCAGAGAGTTAAGCACCCTTGGACTTTTCCTCTCTCAGAGAGAACAGTATAATGTGCCATTTTTACACTTCAGAACTGAGGTCACATCTCTGCATCTTGTCGATCATCTGGCAGCTGGGCCCGACGACATTCATATTCTATGCTACAACCATTTTACATCAGTCAGCCCTTGCATCCGTATGTACGCCATACAATCTTATTTGGTCACAAGGAATGGGTTTTCTTCCACAGCTGTGGAAATCTGCCATTTGTTCTCTCGCTTTTCCGCAAACCATGGCACTACGACATGAAACTCCCACTATCGCCCATTGCTACTTACCATAGCATTTTGCAAAGTAATGGAACGCCTAGTAAATAAGACGTTTAGTGTGGTATTTAGAGACACGACAACAGTACTCTCCACTCGTGCAATATGGCTTTTCGTAAGGACTTCTACCATAGACAACAAAACAACAGCTGAACCCCAATACAACGCTTGATACGTATGTTCGTAATGCCTTTGCGAATAACCACTCATTATTTCCATAATTTTTTGAGCCTTGGAGAATGCATATGACACAACTTGGAGGTATAATATTTTAGCCCACGCCCACTCCTTAGGCCATCGAGGCAATCTAAACCGATCCATCCTTGAAGAACTATTTAACTGACAGGCATTTCCGTGTACGGGTTAATAATGTGCTCACCCGGACTTTTCCAAGCTGAAGTGTCCCCACAGGAAGTGTTCTGAGCACAACACTTTTTTCCTCCTTGCTATAAATATTTGGCCTCCTAGTCCCCTTGCCATCTAAATATATGAGTCATCACTCATGTTTTGATGACTTCGCTATTGCCTAAGCAGGCCTGACTGTCACCGTCCTTACGTTTCTCTCCAACCATGCAGTTCGCCCGTGTTTCCAATTGGGCCACCACACGTGGGTTAAAAATTTCCAGCACAAAAAACCCAACCAATCAACTTTCACTACGCTCCAGGGTGTACACCCCATCGTAGATCATCCTTTGGTACTCTATTGCTCCCTGTATCCCCTGAACGGATACAATGTCAAGTTTCTGGCCTCCTCTTTGATCAGTAGGTTATCCTGGTACACCTCACATTAACTCTCCTGAAGGCAACTTGTCAACAGCCCGCTGAACCTTCTTAAAACCCTTGCTCTATCTTTCGTGGGGAGCTGATCGGTCTAACCCTCCTTCGCCTACATTCCACCCTTATTTAATCAGAAACTTTTTATATGGGTACCAGATCTATTCAGGCGGCAATCTCCTGCTAACTCTCTCTAGCCCCTTAACCCCATCAACACCAAGAATTTCGTTTTATGCCTTTGGTGCTTTTCGCTCTCCCTGTCGAGAGCCACTATTGGCAGAATCGAACGTTCCATCTTATTCCCGATCGCTGTTGATGCCCATTGCCTGCGGCTACTAGTACGCTCTCATGATCTCCGCAATCCTACCATTTATAGAATGGTTCACTGATATTAGTAGACATTCTTTTTTTGTTCGCCGCCCCTGTTTACACCCGTCCCTTTCTCTCTTCGCCTTTCAATCCTCTTGTCTTCTCTTCAACTAACCACCTTTCTATGACATGTAGCATCTCACTTTTTCCTACCCCCCCCTGGGAAGTTCCAGTTGTTCTGAGTCTGTTCTTTCTTCCCTCCTTGCATGAAAGCCCCAATTCTACGGTCGCTTCTTCCCGCTCAATCATTTCCTTGAACCACTTTCACTCTCATTCTCATGCCATTGCTGTGTACACAGATGGCACTAAGTCTTCTGACCGGCGTAGGAATTCGCAGCAAGTGTTTCCTACTGCGTCGTACATGGGCATTTACAATCTGCGGCTAGTATTTTACTGCTGAATTAATGCCAATCCTATACAGCACTTATCCCGTATGCATCTATATGAGCTGTGTCATCATTTGAGGTTGTCTCAGACTCCCTTAGTGCTTTACAGGCTATACAAAAAATTGATTAACACCCTCACCCCATAGTCCTCCGTGTCCAACTTTGGCTACGCCGCCTCTTTACAACCCATAAAGATATTTGTTTTTTGTTGGTCCCTGGTCATGTTGACGTACAGGCATCATGAAAAGGCAGACACTGCTGGCGCGGGTTCAGCAGAACATGACCTACCAGTTTCTTATAGAGGTATACCATTTACGGACTATTTTGCTGCAATGATCTTCCCACCTTCACACCCGTGGCAACCAACGTTTGTCTACTATGCTCGGCAACAAACTTCAGTCTATTAAACCGAGTATAGGTTACTGGCCATCTTCTTATCACCAGTGTCGAGGTTGGGGCACTCTCTCCCTCTCGCAGTGGGCCAAACCTCGTCTACTCAAGGAAATCTCATGGAAGCGTCTTGCTCCTCTCTGTGAGAATGCCAAAGCACCATTATCAGTCAGCACATTCTGTTGAGACTGCCCACTTTTAACAACAGAGCACACAGAATTTACCTCAGTTCCTCGTCCATCGCTCTGCTGCTCTCTCTTTACCTTCCCTTCTCTCGGCCTGAGGACCCCACCTTTTACATACCGGACTCTCTCAGTGCTTTTTTGACAACGACGAACTTACATCACAAATCTGATACTTCAGAGCCCTTTCTACATCAATCCTTGCTTACCCCACTACCCCCATACTATCTACCCTGCCCCGCTGTTTTTCCTGTAACCTGCGGATCATCCCCCCTCCCTTCTGCCATCCAATTCCCTTGGCTTCCTCCTAACCCTGCATGCTGTAAGCCCTTGTGGCTTTAGCGCTTCTTTTTGATTATAATATAATAATATATTAATATTATGAGGCTGTAATATCCCTTGTGGCTTTGCGCTTCTTTTTGATTATAAAATATAAAATTATTATTAATTATTAGAATCTTGGGGAGCGCTATAACCCCGTAGGATTAGACTAGCACATGTGGGGGGTGGGGATGGAAGTATTCAACTCAATTCAGGGAACTAGAGCACAGATCCAATTCCCTAAGATCAAGAGCCCCTTACCAGCACCAAGGAACCTCCCATTAGGGGACAGTGAGAGAAGGACTACTAAAATATCTCAGTTGACAAACAGTGCAGAGAAATGTTTATAAGTAAAAGCATGAAGTTATAATTAAGTGGTACAGGACTTAAAATACAGTATACATCTTGAAAACTGTTTATTTACATACTAAAAAAATTACAAAAATAAATTATTTTAAGTTAACTATACAGCCTGGTCACAGACGTGCCCGCGGGCGTTGACCCCCGGAACTCTCTCCCCAGGTAAACTCCAGTAAACAGCAGAATAAATTTTAATAATTTAATTAATTTCTCTGAGTCCTGTCCTTTAAAGTGTCCAGGAAATATTTTCCTTTACTGGTGTGATGTCCTTTTCACAACTTGCTTCCATCTCTGAGAGTTTGACAGTCAGTGAAAGAGGTTGTGATCCTCCCCAGTGAGTCCATGCTGTGCAACAACTACCGTGATAGTCACTACAAAAAATAAACATTAAAAAAATAAACATTAACAAAGGTGATTAATTTTACCATGCACTAATCCAGCATCATCAGGACCTGTAGGATGCCAGATTAAAGATTTTGCCAGATTACAGAGGGGTTAGGTTAGAATATACTGTAACCCATAGGTCGATATTTATGCATCAGCGTTTTCACCCCCTTTACACCCAATTTTGGGCCCCATATCCCCTGTCCAGTCCTACCAAACTCAAAGTCTATTTCAATAGCATACTGTTTATTACTGTCGACTGATACAAGAAACTGCCCATTTATCCTATTTTAAACTACCCAATATAGTGGTCAGAAATTGGTATTTGGCATTTTCACACACAAATTTCAAGAGATGCCATTTCAAAAATAGGACCATAATAAACAATGCAGACATCCCTGGCACTAAAATATAGTATTCTCAGTTCAATCATTCTCCAGGCCCCTCTTATATTACACTTGCATTCCATTTTGAATTTTTAAATTCAACACAAATAAATAGAAGATTTACTTTTTGTGCATATTACTGCTTTATGACAATAACCTTTATAATGACAACCCATTCATGACCACAATTAGACTGGACAGTGATTTCATTTGTGTATCTCTTGCACATCCTGTCTACCTGTGTGCTGTCTTTCCTGTCTGCATGTCCTCAGAGCCCACTCATAAAGAGTGTAATTGGTCTGAAGAACAACCATATTAATAATGAAAATAATACAATAATAATCACTGAGGCCACTCTGTATAAAAATTGATATAGACATTTTGGGGGCTTAATCCAATCTATGATTTCTTTTTTCAAAATTATATTAATAAACATGCTACACCACATATAAACATATAAATTAACAAATATGAGATGTTTTTCTGGTCGGCATGACAGAGTGAACAGAAACCATTCGTGTCCGGGCTGCAACAGCAATGTTTGTTTACATAACTCTCGCCAACCTCTATCCCTCTTTCATCTTTATTCATTTTAAATCTTGTTTTCTCACCTCTCACTCTACATTAATTAATTATTATAATCAAAAAGAAGCGTTAAGCCACAAGGGCTACTCTACATAAGTCTACAGATAATTTAAGGTAAGTAATGAGTGGACACGATTATTATAATTATAGTTTTTATAATAATATTATTAATAATAGTACCAATGTATTATTGTAATAAATATATAATAATAATACAGTGGACTCCTCGACTAACGCCTTATTATCCCGTTCCTGAAGTAGCATCATCGTTAGCCAAAAATTTTCGTTAGTCAAGTTTAAATTTTACTCCCATAAGAAATTAATGGAAATCAAATTAATCCGTGTAGGACAACCCAAAGTATGAAAAAAAAAATTGGTTTTTACCATGAATATTAATTTTTAATACACACAAACTGAAGAAGACAATGCACAGTTACATACACTTACCTTTATTGAAGATCTGGTGATTGATTGTTGATGGGAGGAGGGATAGTGTTTATGGTCGTTAAGTGTTAAAGGGGAAATCCCCTTCCAAAAGGACTGTGAGTTGCAAGCCCTTTTTCCAGGGTTACTTCCCTTCCCTTTAAATTAATCTCTCAACCAACCTTATGCTGGCCTTAAATTCACTCCACATCACCACTAGTATGCTGGCAATTTTTTCATTAAAACGTCATGCAACTTCCTAGCCTTTTCACATATGATCGGCTTGAGAGATGCAATCTCCGCTATCTGTTTTTCCGTTTGAACCACACCATAACAGTCTCTCAACTCATCGAGTAATTTGCGATCTCAGTTTCGAACAAACATAGTTGCACTTTTGGCAAGAACAAGCTTTCCTTATTGCCGTTTTCTGGCCACAATATTAATGGTTGATTGGGGTTATGTGTACAACCTGGCCAGCTCGGAGACACGCACTCCACTTTCATAATAGCAATGATCTCTTTTCTTCATACCCATAGTAAATCTCACCCTTATGCTGTAGGGTTGGGCACTAGAAATTTCTTGAGGTCCATTGTGAACTTATTTTGCAGTGCAATCACTAAAAAGAGGCTGTGATAACATGAAAAGTTCCGACGTATGCTTTGGGAAGCGACCGCCGTGTGGCGGCTGGCATTTGTAAAACCTGGCCAGAAGTGGACGCTTCATGACGGAACAAATAAGTGTTTGTCGAGTTTTTTAGCGCTAGTCGAGGCAAAAATTTTGCGTTAAAATGTATCGCTATGTCGTATTTAATCGTTAATTCGATGCCATTGTTGGTCGAGGGTCCACTGAATTAATATTATTATAATTTAGGCACTGGAGCACAGATCCACTGTATACACTTTGTCTGGTATTTAATTGAGTGTTATCCAGTAATTTATACTATGTATGATAACTTCACTAAATGTGTACCTGTGATAGAGAGAGAGATACAAGAGAGAGAAAGCCACATTCAGTCAGCCAACCACCCACCCCGTCCTACCTACCCACCCACACCCTACCAACGACCAAAACCCACCCACCCACCCGGCCAGCCAGCCCACTACGTATTATCACGTGTTATTAGAGTTGTTTTCTCTTTACTTAGGGTTAGGTTATACTACATTCTGGCAGGATGACACTACCAGGTGGTATTCTCCATTCACTGTGTCGACAATACATAAAGATAACAGTAACATATGATACTGTATGCGATGGGTAAAATTTACAATACGATCACTACCAGTGTATACATTATATACAGTACATAAATATTAAAATATAACAATAGAAAAAATTATGGTAAAAAAAATGAATAAGATTGTACAGTACATTAACAGTAACTATGTAGGTAGTTTATAAGGAAAAGTTTGACATTAAGCCCTACCCATATGTTGCAATTTTCAAAGTTCTACATACGTCCATTTTGACTTACGACCGCTTGGGTCGTAAACCAAGCTTTGGTTGTAAGTCGGAATGGTAGGTAGTATGTGGAACAGTGAGAAGGAATGAAAAACATATTGCCAAGGTTCAGTGGAGGCAAGTGCTGAAGACAGCCCCCCCCCCCCCCACTCCGCATGTGCAAGTGTTTCATCTAATGACATCAGGCACGTGACGTGGCAGACAAACGGGAACGTGACATTGCTGTCAACTAAGTGGTATATAAAGCTGTTTTTCCACCTTGTAGACATTGCAGTGCTCAATTGCATCACCCAGTACGTAAAATAAAGAATGTAAAACGACAACGTTTTGCAGAATTCTCCCTGAAGACGTAAAACTGATAGCAAAAAAAGTATGTTACCACAACTGTACCTGCACCCTCAACAGCGACCTGTCACACCACAACCTGTCCCCCAACCACAACCACAGCCAGTGGGGGAATGCAGACCATATAATCCTAACTTCACTACCTTTACCAATACCAACCCCACCCCAAAGAAGAACATTCCCATAAGTCTGTTGTGTGTGCGACCACCCACAAAATGAGCCCCAACAGCGGAAGGACACACGATACATAAAGCCACCAGTGTGGGGTAGCACTCTGATAATAACTGCTATCATGGAGTAATCATACAAACGTGAGCACTAGAACATAAGTGGGACATTGAAAATACTTGTATACAGTTGTAGACAATAGCGTTGATTCACCGGTGTACAAAATCATAAGAACATAAGAAACGAAGGAACACTGCAACAGGCCTACTGACCCATGCAAAGCAGGTCATGTGCCCCCCCCCCACGGGATCAGCCAAAAATGACCCACCTCATCACGTCACTTCTCCACTTAAGTAAGCAGCACCCCATCAGACCTAGTAGCACAAGCTAGCCAGGTCCAACACACACCCACCATGTATTTATCTAACCTATATTTAAAGCTACACAATGTTTTAGCCTCCAATAACTGTACATGGCATTTGTTTCCACTTCATCACAACTCTATTACCCAAACCAGTTGCTTTCCTATATCCTTCTTGAATCTAATTTTTCCAACTTGAAACTATTGCTGCTAGTCCTGCTTGGCGAAAATTTTTCAGCACACATTTAAATCCCCTTTATTTATTCTGTTTTTCCATTTAAACACCTCGATCATATCCCCCCCACTAATTCTAAAGCGCCTTTTTCAGAGAAGCAGAATTCAGGGCCCTCAGATCTATCCTCCCTAGGGTAAGATTTCTGAAACATTAAATCATCCTTGTCATCCTCCTACTGGGGTATGTTTTCTCTCTATTGCATTATATCCAGTTCTGTAATGATGGTGACCAGAACTGCACAGCACAATTTCAACTGAACTAAACCAAGGATACATAGAGTGAAGAACAACCTGAGGACTTCTATTATTAATACTATCTAGAATGAAAGCCAAGGATTCTGTTTAGCTTTATTGAAAACTACTAATGCGACTGTTGCCCTGGTTTAGATTACTGCTTACCAGAACTCCTAAATCCCTTTGCAATCAGTAGTATTAGACTATATTATTATAGTTTAAACAGTGACCCCTGCCTTACGATAGTTATTCAGATCCATTTCCTAAGAGCTCATCGTAAGCCGAAATTATCATTAGCCGAATTAATTTCCCCATACGAAATAATGGAAATCAAATAAAACCGTTCCTGACACCAAAGTATGAAAAAAAAAAAATGACCAACAAGAAATATTCTTTTAATACAAACTGAAGAAGATATCCAATTACTAACTCTGGACTAAGAATATAACCATGACCTTACCTTTTATTGAAGATCTGGTGATGACTGATGGGATGGAGGAGGGGAATGTGGAAGTTATTGTTTAGAAGAGAATCCCCTTCCAATAGACATGAGGTAGCAAGTACTTTTCTGGGGTTACCCTCCCTTCTTCTTTTTAATGCCCACTAGACCAGCTTGAGTAGTCAACTGGACCTCTGTCACACAACAAATTCTTTCCATAGAGCTCTGTATTTCCCGTTCCTTTAAGACATTTCCTAGAAAAAAATGTGGCCATAACATTGTCATTTACAGGTTGCCAAAACACTTGCAGTACTGTGCAGGTGTTTTCATCAGTAAAGTTTTGAAGTTTCAACAACCCACTTTGCACACATTTCCTTAATCTGCTTTTTTTCAATACCATACTAATTCTCACCTCTATTTAAACCACAGGGATGGCACTAGAAGCTTACCTTGGGGTCCATGTGTGGCTTATTTTACAGTTTACAAGCACTAAAAACCCTAGATAATGTGAAATGGAACGAATGTATGTGTAGATGTGACAGCACTGGCTGGCTTGTAAACACTGCGCTGAGGCCACACATGGGACGCACCAGGATGAATCACGTAAGGGCGATGTGTTTTATCGGAGGTGAGGCAAAATTTGTTTGCATTCAAATGCTTCTTATGGCGGATTTAACGTAAGCATGCATTCGTAAGGCGGGGGTCCACTGTATGGTGGCAAGTGTTATATAACGTCCAACATTTAGAACTTTTGCTCTTGTCAATAATAAACTGCATCTGCCCATACGTCTCCAACCACTGCATCAGTCTATACAAATCATCCTGAAAGTGCCCCTATGGTCCTCAATATAGTGAATTCACTCAGCCATTTTGGTTCATCAGGCAAATTTTGCTAATGTCGCTATTTATTCCCTCATCTACACCACCATTCCGACCTTACGACCGAGTTCGGTTCCGAGAATCCGGTCTAAGTCCAAATGGTCATAATTGTAAGTCAGAACATTTACTACTGAATATCAACAAAACATTTTTGTAATGACTTTATTTTATTGTTTAATTTTGGTATTTCATGTTTTACTTTAAATTTTATGTTGTTAGTACTGTATTTATACTGTAGAGGTTTAGGATAAACACTGTGTACAACAACAAATAGATGTTTATTACCCGAGAAATTTGGCATAAAAAACACGGTCGTAAGTCCGAGTGGTCGTAGTCGAGGGTCGTAAGTCGAGCATGGTCATAAGTCGGATGGTAGGTGTATGTAATTTATGTAAATTTGTGAACAACAAAGGGCCCAACACTGACCCCTGCAAGAGCACCCATGTTGACGTGTCCCCATACTGATTTTTTCCACCATTTTATGCAAACTCTCTGCTGCTATTTGTCAGCCATGCCTCTACCCAGGAAAAAATTTATCCTCCTAATTCCGTGTGCCCTAAAGTTTCCTCAATAGCCTCTGATGTGGAACTCTATCAAAAGCCTTATTGAATTCCATACACACAATGTCATATTACATTCCCATGAACTACCTCCTCAGAACATCTAAGTGAAAAAATTAGAAAAATTCATAAGTGGCAGGAACGCCACCTTTGTAAAGCAGTGTTGAGATTCCATAATCAATTTTATGCCTATCAAGATGGCTACGAATTGCTTTGGCAATTATTAATAATAATAATAAATAAAAAGTTTATTTCTTTGTAAAGGTTACAATGTGTAATTACAATTTTGATTTGGCTAATTTACAAGATAACCACTATCATGCTGAGGCATTTCGGTTCGGGCAACTAATCCTAATACATAGGTTATTTTACGCTGAATTAATGCCATCCTTACAGCACTTATCGTATTGCTTTTTGCTGTGTCATCATTTGGGGTTGTTCAGACCCCTTTAGTGCTTTACAGGCTATACAAAAATTTTACACCTCACCCCTTAGTCCTCCTTTCCCAAAATTGGCTACGCCGCATCTTTACCAAGCATAAAGATATTGTTTTTGTTGGGTCCCTGGCATGTTGACGTACGGGGCAATGAACAGGCAGACATGCTGCGGGGGTCAGCAGTACATGACCACCAGTTTTTATAGAGGTACCCATTTCGGACTATTTGCTGCAATATCTTCCCCCCCTTACACCCTTTGGCAACAACGTTGGTTACTATGCTCGGGAAAACAAACTTCAGTCTTTTAAACCCGAGATAGGTTATGGCCATCTTCTTATCACCATGTCGAGGTTGGGAGAAAATCTCTCTCCCCTTTCGATTGGCCATCTCGTTTATCATGGATATCTATGGGGAGGCGTCTTGCTCCCCTCTGTGAGAATTGCCAACTCCATTTTCAGTCAGCCCCATTTTGTTGGACTGCCCCCTTTAACAACGGCACACAGATTTCCTCTGTCTCGTCTTCGCTCTGCTGCTCTCTCTTTTTCCTTCCCCTTTTCGTGATGGACCCCCCTTTCATCCCGGACTCTTCATTGATTTTTTTCAAGAGACTTACTTTACAAATTCTGATACCTTCAGCCCTTTCTACTTTAATCTCTTTCTACCCCCTTTCCCCCATACTATCCCCCGCCCCCCCTGTTTTTTGTAACCTGCTGATCATCCCCCCCCTTCTGCCATCCAATTTCCCCTTTCTTCCTTCCCTACCCGCAGTGGGTATAGCCCTTGTGGCTTAGCGTTTTTTTTGATTTTAAAATTTAAATAATTTTATTTTTATTATGGCTGTAAGCCTTGTGGCTTTTCGCTTCTTTTTGATTATAATAATAATAATAATTATTATTTTATTAGAATCATGGGGGAGCGCTAAACCCGTGGGTTGACAGCCATGTGGGGGGGGGGGAGGAAGGGATTCAGACTCAATTCAGGGAACTAGAGCACAGATCCAATTCCCCAGATCAAGAGCCCCTTACCAGCACCAAAGGAACCCCCCTTGAGGGGACAGGTGAGAGAAGGAACTACTAAATGTCTAGTTGACAAACATGCAGAGAATTGTTAGTAAGTAAAAGCATGAAGTTTAATTAAGAGTGGGACAGGACTTAAAAACCGTAATCTTGAAAAAATTTTTTTTACATACTTAAATAATTACAAAATAAAAATTTTTTTAAGTTAAACTATACAGCCTGGGCACGACCGGGGCCCGGGGGGGTTGACCCCCTTTTATGGAATGGCAAAATTTAAAAAAGGGGCCAGGGGGTCACATGATAAAACTATTTTAGTAAAATTTTTTGGTTTGATTTGGTTAAAAATTGTGAAAATAAGATTACTTTTTAGCAGAGCCAAAATTTTTAATAAGTTGTCTGGGGACCTTGATTCCATAAATTTTCCACTAGGGGAGGAAAGGGGTTTATTGGCATAGCCCCCAAAGGGCAAAGGGGACCTGTCACCTCCCTTTGTAAATAGGCATTACTTTTGGCCATTTTCCACTTTCGGCACTATGCCGGGGTTGTATTTAATATGTTGAAAAGATTACCCAAAAGGGTTTGGGTAAGTTTTTTTAAACATTCCTTTAACACCCTTTTGCAAAGGGGGGTATTTGTTAGGTTTTAATTTTTTCATTTGTCTGAACCATATCTTTATTTAAACTGAAAATTGGCAAAATTTTATTATCACCTTTTTCTATAAAATCTTTTTTTTTCCCGGGAAATTTTGCCAGTTTTTTTCCGGGGAAAAAAACGAGAGGAAGTGGGTATTGAGAATTTTTACACATCCCTTATCATGTAAATTGATCTGACCAATTATTTTTTTAAGTGGGCCAATCTTGCCCCTAATCTTATTTCTGAATACCTGAAAAAAAACCCTTTTGGGTCAGTCTTTGAACCCCTTTGAAACCCTTTGGGCCCATAATCTCTTTTTTGCTTTTTCTTAAAACCTTTTTTTCCCCTCTTTAATTAAATTTATTTGATTTCTTAACGGGCCCATCCTTTCTTTTGATATGCCTCTTTTTTGACCAATAAAATGTTTTAATTTATTGTTCACCCTTTTGGGGATCATTCTTGTTAGTTTCAAATTTCCCTACTCAGAACAAAAGTTTCGGGGAAAACAGAACTATGCTCTGAAAATTGTCATTTTGGGGCAATAAGACCCCCCTACCGACCCTTTATCAGGTCATCTAAATTTTTGGGCCCACCCAGGAAATTTTTTCATTCCCACAGTGTGTACGTGTGTTTTTTGGGGGTAACATAGGGGGATAAAAATTTTGTAAATAAAATTGGGTGTATAACAACAATTGACATTGAAATCAAAAGTTTTTACTATAAAAAAAGTATCATATAAATGAAAACCAAAAATGAAAAAAAAATGGAAAAAAAAAAACGGAAAAATATGTAAATTTTTTTTGAAAGGGCAGCAGCGCTCCTTTTGGGTTTGTCAGGTGTTTCCGCCAAGTGCCAATTTTGGGTTTCCTTCATATCTCGGTAAGTCTGACCCAAAAAAAAATTTTTTTTATCCTAAAAACACTTAGAAAAATGTGCTTATTTCTAAAAAAAAAAAATTTTTTTTCAAAATATTGGGGGGCACTGGGGTAGTGAACAAAATATTATATTTTTGGACCATTTTCAATTTAAAAGGGAAAGGGTTTTTGGGGATTTTGGGCATTTTAGTGGGGAAAATCTAAACTATCATATCGAGGGGGCCTCTACAAAGACGTAAATTATGATGAGTGATGATGAAAGTGATGAATGATGATAAAAAGTTTTTTTTTTTTTTTTTGGGGGGGGGAATTCCTCCTCGGGGGGGAAAGGGGCCCGATGTAGTATTAAAAAAAAAAAAATTAACAAGGGGAAATAGGGACAGTAAAACAAAAGGGTATTGTATTCACATTATAGTTAGTTTTCCTCTCATTTAACCCCTAACTTTTCAAAAAAAAAGGGCAAAGGATATATAAATCTTGGAGTCCCTCTCAATTTTATATAAACTTTTATTCCCTTATCTTCACATTTTACCCCCTGGTAAGGGGAAAAAGGAAATTACGAAAAAAACGGGGGCATTTTATTGACTGCTAGGGGCAAGAAAAAAATTTTAATCAGTTTTTTGGGTTTTCCTGAGACTTCCACTGTAAATACCAATTTTCCCAAAATTTTGTATACTGGGTGGGGCCTCTGAACTTAAAAGCACAAATTTTTTATAAAGACAGGGGCCACAATTTTTATCCCTTGACGTTTTTTTTACTTTCTGACTTTCCACATTTTAATTATCAAACACTAAAAACTTTCATCGGGCCATTTTGAAAAATACACCCGGGGAAAGGGTGAATGACGTAGATGATAAAAGGGCAAGTGTATTAGTGAAATTATCATTTACTAGCCTTCTTGTACCGGGCTTTTAGCTTTTTTTTCCCTCTAGTTTACTTTGTTTTTAATATACATTACAGCATCACGAAAAAAAAAATTGCTGCAACCTTACCTTACTCCTTGAAGAGTTTTGAGATTTTCCCACTATTTCTCAGGGGCCTGGCCAGGGGCCAGGCTCATCTGGGGGCTTCCCCTAAACAATCGGGCCTGTTGCGGGCTGGGGGCCCGCTGCCCCATGTATCCATCACACCTGAGTGTTTCTGGCACCGGGTAAAAGAACTTGTCCATTTTCCACTTGAAGGTTTTACACTTGTTTCACCATGTTTCTGAATCTTCTGGAAAGATGTTGGGATATATATTTTGGGGAAATTCTGGGGACCCCAGATGTTTAACAGTGTTCCCTTTATTGTCCCCCACCACACCCCTTTTCCCCTCACGGGGTTTATTTTACATTTCCCCCCCATATCTCTCACTCCAGTATTCTTATGGCATTTGGGGCAGATTTGGGACCACACCCCTCGAGTCCTTTCCAGGTTTTGTATTACCCAATATATCTCTCATTCCCTACGCCCCAGCAAGCACATGTTAAAGAATTGAAGGCGTTCCCAGTAATTTAGGGAAACTTTGCTGGCTCAATGGGGAGCCATAAACGATCTCTGTATTTTTTCCACTCAAATTTTCTCCCCTGCTTTGAACCGGGCCATCACACTGATAATATTAAAAGGGTGAGGGAGCACTAGTGATTTGAAGAGGTCCCCCCATCCCCCAATATTTTCCCTCGTTTTGAAAGTTCTAAATACCCCACCCTTCTTTTTTCCCTGGCTGTCGTGATCTTTGTTTTTGGGTTATGGTTTTTAAAAAAAAAGGGGCCAAACTGACAAATTTTTTGGGGTCTATTTAGTGCCCTTTCTTGATTTTGCAATATGTTCCTTTTGGGCGTTCTCATTTTTTCCATACCTAAGCACTGGAACTTATCACCACTGAACATCATTTTTTCCCTCCACTGCCCTGAAAAACCCTGCTTTTGTTCTTATGTTCCAAATAGATTTAAAAAGCCCTTAAATTTTCCCACTCTCCGGGAGAACGTAGAAAAAGAGAGATATCATTGAGGTGTATAAGGGATGACGGGCAAAAACCCAAAGGAGAAAATTAATAAGGTATTGGGGGTGTCGAACCGGGTAAGAACCAAAAATAAGGGTTTTTAAATTTGGGAAAATTTAGTTTTTAAAAGGACATAGGAAAGTCCGGGTTTTTCCCTAACAGGGGTTGTGGATGCAGGGGAACGTCTTCCCAGGGGGGTGATAAGGGCTGGGACCTTGGGCGGGCTTTAAAAGAGATTGGAAAAATTTATATAGGGGAAAAAGGGGCTGGGTTTGTTTAAATTGTCATTGGGTACGGGAGTTAATTTTTGGGGTTTGGGCTTTGGGTAGAGGTCGTTTTGATAAGGCCCGCCTTTTTTTGGGGCCAGAAGGGGCCTTTCTGCAGTGTTCCTCCTTCTTATGTTTTTTATGTTTTTATGTTTTTCCTGTTATTTTTCAATTTCCTCTAACATATGCTTCCATGCTTTTTTTTTGGGGGTTTATATGAAAATGATCATAAAAAAATTGTGACCCGGGGTTTTTTATCTATGCGGGCTATGAGGATGGGGAAACAGCAGAGGGGGGCCGGGGCAGGGGCCTTTTGGGGCACTGAGCTTTTGCCCTTTGGGCTATGTTGGATCTTGCTCTTTTTTCACTTCTGCTTTTTTGTTTCTATGGTTGGGGAACCTGAAAATCCATCTGCCTCCCTTTCCCCTAAGGGCCCATGGTCCTCATTTTGGCACTATCATTTTCCTGATCGCATTTGTCAAACCCTTTTGGGCAAAATCGTGAAAATCATATCGGCGTTTTTGGTTTTTGCCCTTCCCAAATCCCTCCATAATTCGTCATAAGGGTTTTCGGGCAGCAACGGGCATGATTGTCCGGGCTTTAAAACCAAGCTAATTGGGGTTTTATTCGGGTTTGGGGGCCGGACCATAAAATTTTTAATCTGCCTTTCTCATCAGGGTTCTTAAAACCTGAAATTTCCCCTTTCAATCATTTTTTTAAACAAAAATATCCTGAATGAGGGCATCCGGACGAAAAGTCTACGGGGCACTTTTTTTATCTTTCAAAAATACGTGTCCCAAATAACGGAAATGCAAAAACCCCTTTAAAACTGGGCCCCTGTGAGGGCCTTTCCAAACCCCTTTTGACTGTGAGTATGGCTTCCTTGGGGCAATTTTTTGTTACCCCTAACCCAAAGCATGTAAAATAGAAGTAGAGGGGCAGCCTCTCCTCACTTAACGATGATTTTCCGTTCCTAAGACCAGGGGGTCAGTAAACAAACTCGTTGCAAAGGGGCAAGGAGGCATACTAAAAAATTGTAGTGGGTTTTGTGTCAGCCATTTCTGATATTTTTTTAAAAGTCCCCCTTTTGCACCATTTATAACTTTTTGGGTATATTATTTTTAATTTTTTATACAGCAGTGTACAAAATTGCAATAAACATAATAGAGGAAATCACTTTTTAATATACTTTATTTGGGCCCCAATGCATAATGTAAGAGGGGCCCGTCGTAATCTGATAATAAAGAAAATGAGTGCATCACTAACTGGGGAAAAGGGCCGTATAATAATATTTTTTTATTTTTATTATCACACTGGCCGTTCCCACCAAGGAAGGGGGGCCCCCAAAAAGAAAAAACTTTAAACCATCATTCCTCCATCACTGCTTGCCAAAGGGTGCTTTACACTACAGTTTTTAAACGCAACATTAAAAACCCCCTCCTTCAGAGGGGGAAAAGGGAAACTGTATTTTTCCCATTTTCCAGGACCAAGTCCGGCCTGCCGGTTTCCCTGAACCCCTTCATAAATGTTTTTTTTGGGCTCACACCCCAAACCCAGCACGTCAAGAATTAAAAAACCATTTGTCCCCAAATTCACCCCCTATCAAACACGCTCCCCGGCAGGGCCTGTTTGGAAGCCCAAAGGGCCCCTCCCACAAAAAACCCCCTTTTTACCTCCCTCCCCCCAAACCTTTCCTAGGCCGACCCCTACCCCCGGCCTTTCCCTTTTTCCACTAAAGATTGATACACTTTTTGAAGTCCTCTTTTTTTCGCTCCCAATTCCCCTCTACATGTCCGAACCCTTTTAAAACAACCCCTCCTCAGCCCCCCCCCCCGGGACAACTTTTTTTTGGTAATCCCCGCACCTCCTCCTAATTTCCAAACAAACGAATTCTTTTGCATTATTTTCCCACACCCCACATTGCCCTCAGACATGCCCATCTCCACTGCCTCCAGCCTTCCCTCGCGGGGCAACTTTCCCATCACCCATGTTTTAAACACCCATATAAAAAGAAAGGGGAAAAAAACTATCCCTCCCCATACATTCCCCCTTTGCCCCCCAAGGAAAAAAGGGGGGGGGGGGGGGCTCCACAGACTCCTAAGTGCACCACTCACCCTTTTCCCCTCTTTAAAATTAATAATATATCCCGAGTAAATTACTTTGTCATATAACAATGGAGTTTTTGGGGGCAATCTCTGAAGCCTAGCAAAACAGATAGATGAAATGTATTATTTTTAAGTTTTAAATTATTAGTATTATTAACAGAAAACAGAAAGTGCTCTTCCCAACTGCATTACTTTTTTGGGTTATTTCAGTTATTAAACTGTTTATAAAGGGTAGGTTTGGGCCATTTTACGTGTTTTAAAGGGTATCCCTCAAGAGGCAAAGTAATAAATTAAAACCCCCTTACAATGAAGCTAAAATTTTTGTGAAATGAACCACATTTACATGCTCAAAAGTAGGGGTTTAAATTTTAGGTGATATCTTTTATTCTGTTACAAAAACATAGTTTTTTCAGGGCAATGGGGGCTTTATGCCAACCTTTTTTAACACTGAGAGGGGACCCAGGATGTTCGGCTCATTCATTTTAACGGGCACATTTAATTTACTGTCTTAAACAGACTATGGTGTAGCTTTTTTAGTTTCACTGGTAAAAATCAAAAAAAAAAAAAACAAAATATTCTCTACTGAAAATGGAATTGAATTTTGGGTCATGACACACGGGGGCTATTTTTCTCCCAGGAAAAAAGTTTAACAAAAGTTCTATTAAAATTTTTAAATCCCACATTTTATTTTTTCATCCTCACCAACACATTATTAATATCAATACAGTTTGGATTATTTTTTAAAACCCCAAAATAAAAAATATGGTTTTCCCAAACATATTTTGGGGGCTTGCTAGACTCTTACTGCTACTTAAATTATTTTATTTTTTTAATTTTTTGTTTTTTTAAAAACATGGGCCCCATTTCCCACCAAGGCGGGTGGCCCTAAAAAAAAAAAATTAAATTATTATAATAAAAACCTAAATGATTAACCCCCCAGGGTCAATTTTATTTTAAAAACCCTCCCTGGTGAACACTTAAATTTAAATCCCTGGACCCCACTAATGATGGCACCCCAGCTAACTTTAAAAATCCAGCTAACGATACTTTTTAAGGGGAAAAAATTTTTGGGGCCTCACTAACCTAAAAAACTCACCCGGGCGCGATTCGTTCGAGAGGGGCGTCCAGGGGTTTTGGCCTGAGCCGCCCAGTTGTCCCAAAGGGGTTCCCAGTTTTTCCCAAACCCAAATTTAGTGTGGTGGGGCCCATCCAGGGCATAAAAATCAAACTTTTAAATTTTATAAACGGGCCATTTTTAGTGATTTTTCCCGAAAAAGTAATTCACCAGGGCTCCAAGAAAGCTTCTAGGGGCCAACCCTTGATAAAAAGGGTGAAAATTTAAAGTAGAAATTAAGAAAGATTTTAAAGGGTTTGGGGAAAGCCCTGAGATCCTATGCCATTGTGAATCCATTGGGGCCTACTTCAAAGTTTAAAAGGAAATGTTGCAAATGGGTTGAACGGGGAAAAACCTTTTAAAGGGGGGGAAAATCACCCTAACACAGTTTTTTTGAAAACCCCCTGCTGGTTACAATTACAATGACAATGTTGTGGCCCATTTTGGGGCCAAATTTTAAAAGGGAAAATGGGGGGTTTACGACCTCTATAACAGATTTTTGGGGGCAAACAAAAGGCCCCGGGTGCCCCCTAAAGGGGCTGGCCTAGGGGAAAAAAATTTAAAAGGGAAGGGAAGAAACCCCCGGGAAAAGGACTTGAAAACCTCAAGTCCAAAATGGGGGGGATTCCCCTTCAAAAAACTTTAACAACTTCCACACTCTCCCCTCCTCCCATCCCATCAATCATCACCAATCTTAAATTTAAAAGGTAAAAGGCCATTTTTGTGTGTTTTAAAATTAATATTTCATGTGGTAAAAAAAAAAAAAATTTCATACTTTGGGGGTTTCCCTTGCATAGATTAATTTATTTCCATTATTCCTTAGGGGGAAAAATTTAAATTTCGGGGCTAACGAAAATTTCCAGCAAAAACGATGGCTTCAGGAACGGATTAATATCATTAGCTGGGGGTCCACTGTATACAGATTTTTTTTTTTTTTTAGAACATCCTTTTTACAAAAACTGACAGGCTTCCAAGAAAAAAATAAAAAAAAATTGGTAATTCAAAATTTGTAAGAGTTTAAAACCAAAACATCAAATAAATTACAAGATGAATCAATGGAAATTCCATAATATCAAAATACTTGGAATCCGGGCAAAAAGACAGAGTTTGGAATATTGGTCGATCATTCTGATCAGTTCCTTAAACATGCTTTAGGTTCTCCTACACTAGGAAAGGGGAAAACGTAAAACGGGTCTTGTTGCAAACTAAAAATTTTAAAAAATAACATAAAGAAACTTTTCTGCATATACAAATAAAAAAGTGTAACAAAATTTTAAAACAAATAAAGCCTTTTTTAAAAAAAAAAAACTGGAAAAAACATGAGACAAACACAATAGGCCCATATCTAAAGACCCGAGTTTACGGCACTGGGCAAGTCACCGCTATTACAGAAAAGTCACTAACTGTTTTCTTTCTAAAATAAAATGTAACCTTTGTATTTTTCACTGACCTGAAAAAAATATTAAATATCAGGGAAAAGATTAAATTTTACAACAAAGTTTCTATACTTCTTTCAAAACATAGGGGAATTAAAAAAAAAAAAAAAAATAAATCCCGCTTGTCCTAATTTTCCCTGCATGTTTTTTTCTTGGGATAAACAGGGAGTCCCCATTTTCTAACAATTTCACCAGAACTTTGGGTGAAATATCCCGAATAAAATCTGAGCAAATCCCAGGAAACAATAAAATTTGGGGAAACTGCCCGAAATTTTAAAAATTATAAATGGTCCGAGAGTCTGGACTTACTTCCAGGGGGTTTTATGATATCAACTGCTATACTTTAAATCCTATTACAAAAAGTAAATATGTAACATGTACTGTACAATATGGGTTTTCACTCCACTTTCAAACAAATAATAGTGATGAAAAATAGTTTTTGAAGAGCTCTTGGGGGGCAATTTTACCCTAAGAAATTTTAGTGTGTATTTATGCGAAAAAAAAAATTCTTTACCAAAAATTTTTAAATTTCCCCTTTTAAAAACCCCAGTGAAAGAAAATTTAAAAATAGATGAACAAAAAATACTGAAGACAGATTATATAAGGATAATGGAGAAAAATCCCTTTGGGGAAGTACTGAAGCCCGTCTTGCTAACAAAAGTTTATAGACAAAAAAATTTCAAAAAATTATTAGAAAAACAGTGGAAAGTGGGAAAAAACAATGTGCTGCATTTAAAAGGCCCCAAAAAAAAAAAAAAAAAAAAATATTTAGGGTGAAAGACTTCTATCTCTAACCAATAATCTGTTTTGATAAATTTTTGGGGAGAAGTGGTAAAGCGCGCGCGCGAGAAACGAGAGAGAGCGAGAGCGAGAGGGGAGAGCGAGAGCGAGAAAACCCAGAGCGAAAAGGAAACCCCCAGAGAGAGAGAGGAGAAGAGAGAGAGAGAGAAAAAGAGAGAGAGAAAAGAGACACAGACAACCCGACACAGACACAGACACAGACACACAGACACCAGACACACACAAAAACCCCACACAAAACACACCCCCACACACACACACCCCAACACACAACAGACAGACACAAAACCCACACACACACACACACCACACACCAACACACACACACACAACAACACCACAGACACACACACAGACACCCACACAGACACACACACAGACACACACACAGAAAAACAAAACACACACAAAACACACACACACACACACACATCTCTGCTTCAGCCACTCCCTCTACTTGACTGCACCTACCATCTCTGAACCCACCACCTGTCACACAAACCGGGGCCCATACTATTCTAGAAACTGGTAGTAGTGATTCGACACAATTCTGAGCCAGGGGTTTCTCCACCCGAGAAAGGTTTCAGTTTTGATCAGGGAAAATTTAAACACTGGGACCTGATCACCTACTGCGCCCGAAGAAAGAAAAAGGGAGGGACACATCGTCGAACTGGAAAAAGGGGGGTAGAGGAAAGTGGAGGAGGGCGGGTGGAGGAAGAACCCTTCCCCCGAGCCGCCACCCCCACTAACACAGTTCCCCGCGGCAGAATCTGAGGACCCAAAACTGCGAAACCCCAGGAGGTGCAAACAAAACCTATCCACCCCTCCCAGGCACCCCTTTTGGGCCCCCCGTTCTCTCGTTTTCACCGGGAAGGGGGCACTCTGCCAACAACTTTCCCCGCGAGATACCAGGTGTAACTCTGCTACAAAAAAGGGCATAAGGAAGGGCCATGTCGGAAAAAAAAGGAACTTGGGCAGGGCAGGGGCCCCCTGTTTAGAGAAACCCGTTTTTCAAACAAACCAGGGAGGGTCTCTGAATTTTGGGAAACACTCTCACCGTCCCCCCACTTAGCTACTTCCCATCCCAGCCCAGCAGGGGGGATTGGGGCCCCCCATACAAGACCACAGACCTACATCCATCCCCCCGGGGTGCCTCAGTTTCCCTAAACCTTTTCTCAAGGGGGAGGCACCTTACATTCCCCACACAAACCCCCCACCTCAAGGGTGAAACCCCCTTCATCAGAGGAGCCAGTCTATCAGGGGATCCCCGTCGGCCAACATTAGAGGGTTTTATTACTAATGTTGGAGAGGGTCACACATTTGCTTTGTGAAAAACTCGACGTCCAGACATGAAGCTGTTTTTTGAAAAATTTTGGGGTGACAGGACTCCAGAAAATTTTGGGAAGAATTGCGGCTACACCTCATTGGGTGAGAAAGACCCGGGAAGGGGGAAGGAGGTGGTGTTGCTGTTGCCCTTTTCTAAAATGTTCATGCCCCGCACAAATGTTGCCACCCCACACATCTTGAAATGATGTTTCCCTTTAAGCTCTGTAAAAAACACTAGTACCTCGTACTAGGGATGTGCAATGTACAGACCCCAGTGGCAACATGCAGACCCATCAAATTCCTAATGGAAAATATTGACTCCCTTTTGGGGTAAAAACCCCAACTGTCAAAATATTATAATTTTGGTGACCTCAACCAGCACCTTATACAAAGGGGCCCTTTTATGACCTTTTGCAGTGTTTTGACATGAGGGAAAATTTGTTTTATTTCCCCACCATATCCTGGCTCCTTTCCCCTTTACCCCAGTAAATGAGTGAATTTTGGCAGAAAGGCAAGTCCCCTTTTCAAACCCCTCGGCTACGTTGGGCGCTGACCACAAAAAGGGTGTTTTTAAAAAACACTTAAGATCCCAACAGAACGAGGTAGGATCCCCCCCACGCAACCCAAACCCGGCTATGGGAAAGAGGTAATTTGGCCAGCCCTTTTGCTCAGCTCGCCACCAAACCCACTGGAATGCTCTTTTCCAGGGGGGGGTTGACAAACCAAAATGAAAGCCTTTACTGGACACATCCTTAATCTTTCAACAAAAAACACATTCCTCACCGGCAAAAATGGGGACAAAGCCAAAAATCAGCCTTGGTTTGGCTTTCGTTGTTTAAAAGGCTGCTACTGCTAAGTACAAAGCAGGCGAAGGGAAAGGGGACATCCCCAAAACCCCCTATAACCCGGAACTTTCACAAGCAAGCCTGTAGGCATATGGGTGATGTTCAAAAAATGGGCCAATTTCTAAAAGGGAGGTGGACACTAAAAAAAGTTAGCATCAGGGAGGGTAGGGGTCCAAAACCTGGTGGGGCCCTGGGGCAAGGACAGACAAGGGTTTTCGCCTGAAGAACTTTTTCCACCCCTAAATCGACAGGATGGGGCCACCTCAAATAGTAAATCCCAAAAGAAGGCGGACCTCTTTTTTCTGGGCCCCTTTTCCAAACCAAAAAGCAAGTTCCCCCGATCCACAAAGGGGCCCTCCTTGGGTAGCGCAAGAACTGTGCCCCAAAAATGCCAGTGGGGACAATAAGGGAGGAGGAGGTGGGATTTTTCCTTTTTAAAAACACGACCCCGGGAAAAAGGGTGTTGGGCCCCGACAAAATTGGCCCAAGATTGTTTAGAAGATGTGCAGACCCCCTAGCAGCACCTCAACTGCATCTTTTAGACCGGCTAGTTAAAAGGCAAATGGCCCTCTCCATGGAAAAAGGCAAAAGTAGTCCCCTGTTCACAAAAAAAAAGAGGGAGACAGAAACAGCAACTACAGACCATTTCACTCCTGTCAAAACACTGGGAAGATCCTTGAAAACAATAATTTTTCAAAAAAAAAATACAGATTTTTTTTTACTACCACTCACAATTTGTGATCGTCAATTAAGGCTTTTAGGAAAGGTTACTCTGCTGCTGATCTTTGTTTTAAAACCCCTCCACTAAGTGGCACCCAGTCACTGGAAAGAATCCAAAGTCAGCTGTGTGGGAGCACTGGAAAAAATTGCTGGCACTTTCGACCGGTGGGCAAACCCGGGCCTCTTAGCAAAACTTCAACCCCTGGGAATTTCAGGTCTACGCTATTTTCCCCCTCAGTGAAATTTCCTTCCCTGGGAAAATCTCTAAGTTTTATCCCCCAATTTGGAAAAGGAATCAGCAAGGCAAAACCTAAATTTGGGGGAAGCGTTTTTTCCCCAAAAGAAATGCGGGGCCACTGTTATGGAATGTCTACTTCAACACCTTTTTCATCTCATCCCAGAAAACACATGCCAAAGCCCAAAGACTGTAAAACTGAAAAATTCAAATTATCCAAAAGAAGAAAAAGCCCGCGCTCTAAGCTAAAATCAATCACCAGCTTTTAGAGCTATATCAGCTTTGGGGAAAAAGATGGCAAGTAAAAACTTCCCTGAGAAAACGTAAATGATGAAACGCTCTAGGGACCAAGATGGAATGCGGTGCAGTAGTAAGGATGAATTGGGGGGATGTTGGCACCTGGAGAAGAAGTTGATATCCTTGGGGTGAAATTTTAAATCCAAACTAACCAAAAGAACCATGTTTTAAATCTTACAAACCCAAGGGACCAGGAACTTACGCACTTTTGGGGCCCTATTTTCCCATCTGCTTGACAGTAGGGGGGCAAATCCTGAAGAGGCATAAGTACCTCGCACCTTGAAATAAAGCCCCCACTTTTTTGGTTTTCCGGGCCCCCCCCCTCATCTGCGACCCCGCTTGAAGGAAAAGAAAAAGGGAAAATGTCCAATTCCCCCTCGCTTGGGGGCCCCCTCCCGGATAGATTTTGCCCTTTCAGCAAAAAGGGCCCTTAAACAAGAAAGGGGTGTGGGGCCTTACTGTTAGGGAAAAAGGCCAATATTGTCAAAATACCACACTTGGATCCACTTCGAGGACAGCGGGAAACAAAACTTTTTAAAGCCACAAGACGGGAGAAAGCAGCAACTTCACCTTTTGGCTGTACCCTTCTCCAGAACATCACCCCATCTGAGATCATACATAACCCCAAAGGGTGACTCAGTATGGGAAAACATTCGTACAGGGTAATGATGTCAACGAGATAAAGTCAGTTGACAAATGGGAAAAGGGTGGCCCCCAGATGAAACCCCAAATTTTTTCCTGTTTTTCCACTTGTATGTCTCCCTAACAAAAAAAATGCTTTTAAAAGTGATGTAGGTAAAAACTTTCCCAGCTTTCCAATAAAGTTAGGAAACCTTAACCCCGTAAATAGCTGTCCCAAAAAAGCTAGGGATCCTTTAAACCCTTTTCAAAAACCCCCGTAAAAAAAAAAAAAAAAAAAAAAAAAAAAAAAATAGAGATAGAAAAGAAAAAAGAGATAGATAAGAGATAGATAAAATAGATAGAAAAATAGATAGATAGAAATCGTCAATATGGCTTCCGGAAACGTTTACTCTGCTGCTGAACTTTTTTTTAAAAACCCCTCCACTAAATGGCACCAGCACTGGATGAATCCAAAGTCACTGTGTGGGTAGCACTGGACATTGCTGGCACTTTCGACCGGGGGTGGCCCCCAGGGGTTTTTAGCAAAACTTCAAGCACTGGGGAAAATTTCCCGGCCCTACGCTATGTCTCCTCAGGATTCCTTCATAGTAGATCTCTAAGTGTAGTTTTTTCAATGGGAAAGGGAAACAGCAAAGACATCCCCATTGGGGCAAGTGTTCCACAAAAATGTGCGGGGCCCCTTTTTATGGGAAAGTCTACTTCAAAGACCCCTTCTTCATCCCCATCCCCGAATCACATGCATATCAGAACCCACGCACACTGACATTCGCTTTTCCAAAAGAAGAAAGCCAGCTGCTCTAACTACATCAATCACCAGCTGAGAGCTATATCACTGGGGAAAAAGATGGCAAGTAACAATTTTCAAAATGAGAAAACGCAAAAAGATGATCGCTCAGGCAAACCCAAAGGGAATCCTGGGGCGTAAATAAGGATGAATGGGAGGGGGGTTGGGACCCGGGGAAGAAATTGAAAACCTTCGGGTTTAAAAATTTATCCAAACTAACCATGGAAAAAACAATGATGTAAATCATGCAAAAAAGGCAGCCAGGAAGCTTACACACTTTTGGGCCCTATCTCCATCTACTTATAGTAGGGGTTGCAAGACTCTGTATGAGGCACAAGTACGCTCCGACCTTGAGTAAGTTTTCCCCTTTCTTGGTTTGCCCTGCCCCCCCTCTCATCTGGCGACTAGGGCCCCTTTACAGAAAGAGAACAGAGCAAGAAATTTTCATCTCCGCCTGGGCCCCTCCTGATAATTTTCATTTCAGGGAGAGCCCCTTTAACATAGGAGGGGTGTGGGGTGGCCCCTTTCTGTTATGTACAAGGCCAATAAATTTTCAAAATACCCCCACTTGGGTCCACTTCGGGGGACAGCGTGAAACAACTTTTTATGCCCAAAAAGACGGGCAAAAGCAGCAACTTTCACTCTGGCTGTACCCCTTTTCCAGAACTTCACTCCAAACTGAGATTCCCCCTTTTAAAACCCCGAATGACTCGGGGATGGAACACATTTGTTCACATAATGATGTCAACGAGAAAAGTGAGGGGTTTTAAATGAAAATGCTGGCCCACAGAGGCTTTCCAAATTCATCCGTTCCCTACTTGAAAGTTTTCCATAACAATAAAAATGCTTTTTAAATGACTGATGTAGGTAACACTCTTCTTGCCAAAAAAGTTTTGGGAAACCTTAACCTGTAAATAGCTTGTCAATAAAACTAAAGGATCCTTAACCTTGTCCCAAACCCTGTGTAAAAAAAAAAAAAAAAAAAAAAAAAAAAAAAGACAAAACAGAGAGAGACAACAGACAAAGAAAAGACAGAGAAAAGACACTATGACATATTTTTAAAAAAACGTTTTCCCGGGCCTGGGGGCCTTTAAAACACTTCTAAAATTTAAAAGTTAAAAATGTAGAAGTGAAACAAGGGGCCCAGGACCGAATCGTTTTTTTAAAAAATATTCCCTAGTGTTTGCTTACGGGGTCTTTCTAAAAACCCCCCTTTTTCGGGATTTTTTACCAAGGTTTTTTACCAACACACAAAACACACACACACACACACACAAGAGAGAGAGGAGAGAGGGGAGGGGAGAGAGAGAAGAGAGAGAGAGAGAGAGAGATAAGAAGAATAGAGAGAGATAGATAGAGAGAGATAGAGAGAGAGAGAGAAGAGGTAGGAAAGAGAGAGATAGAAAAAAGATAGAGATAGAGAGAGATAAAGAGATAGAGAGAGATAGAGAGAGAGAGAGAGGAGAGAGAGAGAGAGAGAAAAGAGAAAATTTTTCACAAATGAGAAAAAGGAAAGAAGGAAAATATTTTAGGGGCAGGGCACAGTGAGGTTTTTTTAAGAAATTTTTACCAATTTTTTTTAGTGTTTTCCCGTTTTTTAAAATGACTGGTCAAAGTTTATAACAAATAAAAATTATTAATATTAATGGCACAGAAAGAAAATGAAGGAAAAATTGCATGATTTAATTGAGGAAGATTACCATGTGAGGGATGGATTCAACTGATTTTATAATCTAATTATG
Organism: Cherax quadricarinatus; assembly: GCF_026875155.1. Lineage (NCBI taxonomy): Eukaryota > Metazoa > Arthropoda > Malacostraca > Decapoda > Parastacidae > Cherax > Cherax quadricarinatus. Next base: position 81,351,333 of record NC_069401.1, on the reverse strand, counting down.
CACCCTCCCCCCATCCTGTGGTCAACAACTGCATTTACATAATGGACACCAAGGACTGGGTCCCAATGTTTTAGTTAAGCAAGTTACAGTAGTAATGCTATTTACAGGAATACAGTCTCTCCTCACTTAACGGCAGAGTTCCGTTCCTAAGAGTAGGTTTGTAAATGAATTGGTCATTAAGTGAGGAGCATACTATACTGGAAGTGGGTTTGTGTCAACCATCTTTAGACATTGTTTTAATGTCAACTTTGCACCGTTTGTAACATTCTTAGTATATTTTAAATGTTTATACAGCAGTGTACTATTCATTGTAATAAACAGAAAAGAGGAAATCAGCTCTAATAAACATTACTTAGGTATGCATACTGGTCAGAGAGCTGGTCATAAGTCTGAGTGGTCATTAATCCTTTGACTGTTTCAGTTGTATATATACGTCTTACGAGCCAGTGTTTTGACATATTTATACACCAAAATTCTAGCGGCTTCAAATCAAGCAGGAGAAAGCTGGTAGGCCCACATGTGAGACAATGAGTCTGTGTGGTCAGTGTGCACAGTATAAAAAAAAATTTTGCATAATGAGAAAAAAAAACTCTGACCGTTTTTTTTTAATTAAAATGCCGACTTTGTGGTCTATTTTCGTATAGTATTTATGGTTGTATTCTCGTTTTCTTGGTCTCATTTGATAGAATGGAAGACATATTACAGAAATAGAGATGATTTTGATTGATTTCATGATGAAAAAGACCTTAAAACTGAGCTCAAAGTAGCAGAAATGTTCGATTTTTGCCAATGTTCCAGAGAAAACAAATGTCATTGTCCAATAAGTGTCCAATTGGCCATTCTAATATGCAGTCATGAATGGGTTGACATTATTTATACAATTATTACAATAATGCAGTAGACTGCATAACAGTAACTCTTCTATTTTTTGTGTGAATAAAAATTCAAAATAGAAAGCAAGAGTAATATAAAAGGGGCCTGGATACATGACTGACGAACACAGAAAATGTTATTTTTGTGCCAGGACTGTCTGCAATGTTCATTCTGGACCCTATTTTGAAACTGGTATCTTTTTCATTTTGCGTGAAACTGGTCAAATTGCCAATTTCTGACCATTTTATTGGGTAGTTGAAATTGTTAAATAGGCAGTTTCTTGTACTCAGTCTTAGAACAAACGGAGTTCTAAAGAAATAGCTATGAGTTTGGTCAACTGGAACAATGACAGTGGCCGAAAATAGAGTTCAAAGTGGGCAAAATCGCCGATGCGTAAACATCACCGAGATTGCTAACTTCGCAAGAGCGTAATTCCATAAGTTTTCCATCAAATTTCGTACTTTTGGTGTCATTAACATCAGGAAAAGATTCTCTATCATTTCATAAGAATTTTTTTTTTTTTTTTTAAATTTTGTGATGCAGAGAGACACTTTATAATTTGGGGTCGCGACAGTCAAAGGGTTAAATGAGTATGTTGTTAAATGAGAGACTGTAATGGATTCAGCCACATAATTACTATAATAAGGACTTCTTATGCAGTTACTTGCAATCACAGTAAGTACGATAAGGAAGGCAGCTAATGACAGATGTTCAGTTGCAAAAGAATTACTTAGTATTTCAAACTGTTTCAAAGATCTTCAGTTTTGCTGAGTGACTGAATAGAGATGAAGATACAGTAAGTTACTTAGATTACAAAAGAAACAAAATGGGCTAAGAGAGTGTAAGCAATAACAATAAATGTGATAATTTAATAAAAAAAATTAAAAGAATTTTGGCTAATAAAGAAATATATAGAATTTTATTGCATATTTTCGTAAGCATTATCTCTAAATTCTTGGCTTTTTTCCAGTCAGGTAATGGTTTGAGTGGTTGCTTGGTGGCTCAAAGTTTTATGTGTTAGTGGAATATAAAAGCAACATGTAGGTGAATAAGGCACATGTGCAACATCTGGGTATCCTTACTGTAAAGATGTTTTGCCAACCAGTGACTTTACCACTCCAATACAGAGAATAATTAATGGAGATGGCGGAAGACATGAAATAATAGTTTGAGGTGATCAATTCCTCATCAAGGTTGAGGGCTGATCAACTCAAATTACTACATCATCAGACTAATTTGATCTTGCTGCCAAAGTGGCTAGTTTACTGTGTACTCCACAACTATCCACTGGACAGCAGCACAAGAGCAAATGGATACACAAAAGGCCTACAAATTAGGTCCCAAAAAGGTTAAGTGGAGTACATTTGGATTTACATCTACAGTTTGTCTTATCCATGACAAGCAAATTTAGGATATGCATTTGCTTAATAAATCTATTATCTTATTTTCAATAATAAGATACCTTGACATATCACAGGCTATTACAGTCTAATCTCTACATTTCTCAATAAGTGGAAAATCAAGCACAAAGTGTTCAAGAATGTGACCATAAGGCCAACCACAAACTTTGCATTCAGACAGCACATCATCTGTGTATATGCCAAACAGCCAGAAGTACTTGTAACAACACCTAAGTCTGGCTTCTGTAACAATCAGTCATTTTTCATTGCAAGCTTCTTCATATCTTTCACACTCTCCAGTAATTATTCTCCATGATGGATTGACAAAATCACAAATTGGCAAAATGTCTCTACAATAGATACCAAGTTCAAAGTAATGCTCAATATCACAAGCTCATTGTTAAAAAACTGTGAGTAATATTAATTTCTAACATCAGTAGTATTGTTTTTATGCTGAATTGGGAAAACACGGAAGCATTTCTGCATAAATAACCCATCAGCGACGACAGTATTTCCTACACAGATAGTGATTTGTCCTGGGAAATTATAATATACAATGGACCCCCGCCTTACGAACCCATCGCATTACGTTAAATCTGTCATATGAAGCATTTGAACGCAAAAATTTTGCCTCACCTCACGATAAAAAACTCGCCTTACGTGATTCGTCCGGGACGCATCCCATGTGTGGCCTCAGCTGCCCCGTGGGTGCCAGTGTTTACAAGCCAGCCAGTGCGGTCGCACCTAAGCATACATTTGGTACATTTCATATTATCAAGTGTTTTTAGTGTTTGTAACTGCAAAATAAGTCACCATGGGCCCCAAGAAAGCTTCTAGTGCCAACCCTGTGGTAAAAAGGGTGAAAATTACTATGGAAATGAAGAAAGAGATAATTGCTAAGTACGAAAGTGGAGTGCGTGTCTCGGAGCTGGCCAGGTTGTATACCAAACCCCAATCAATCATCGCTACTATACACAAATAACCCGCACATAGAAGAGAGGAGCTTACGACGACGTTTCGGTCCGGCTTGGACCATTTACAAAGTCACACTAATCTTTACATGGAATACTTCGAGACTGTTCTTCTTCCTACCATTGATGTGCAACCTTCACTCTGGCTCTGCTATGTGGATGACATCTTTGCTCTGTGGCCTCATGACTCCAGTCTCTTCCAACCTTTTCTTGAAGCCCTTGATAATCTTGCCCCTTCCATTAAGTTTAAAGCTGAATGGGAATCTAATTCCTTGCTTCCTTTCCTTGCTGTCCATGTCCACCAATCAGATACAGGTTTTTCCTTTCCCGTTTACCGAAAACCTATGCACAGTGGCATGTACATTCACTACTTTTCCTATCATGCTTCCCCTGCCAAGAAAAGTGTTCTTATCTCCCTCTTTCTCCATGCCCTCCACATCTGTGATCCTCAGTTCCTTCCAGCAGAAATTTCCACTCTTCATAATTCGTTTTCCCGTCTTGGCTACCCTTATCATTTCATAGACTCTGCCTTCTCACGTGCTAAATGTAATTTCTTCTCTCCCAAATTCTCTACTCCTGGGAACTATTCTGTACTCTGCCTTCCCTACATTTCCGGCCTTTCTAATCTCAACAATTCTCTCCGTCCCTTAGACATCAAGCTTACTTTCCGCCAGACTAACACTCTTCGCACTAATCTCGTTCATACCTCTCCTCCCTCTACAGATGTTCCTGGTGTCTACTCTATTTCTTGCTCCTCCTGTCCTCTTCAATACTTTGGAGAAACTGGCCGATCTCTTTCTGACAGACTTAGGGAGCACAAAAATAGTGTTAGGCTTGCCGACACTAACAATGCTCTGTTCTGTCACGTCAGAGATCACAGCCATCCTATTGACTGGTCTTCGGCTAAAACTGTCTCCCCTACTTCCAACTCTAACAGTCGTCGTCTGGTTGAATCCTCTCTCTAATACACAACTTTCCTTGTATGAATCTTAGTCCTGGCTTCGTCTCTGTAGATGCCTTCCTCTCCCACTACATTGTAAAATGCTCCAAACTTCAGAACACCCATGACTTAACCTGATTCCTCATTTTTTCTTCTTCTCCCTCTTCCCCTTTCCTCTTTCCTTTTTGTCTTTCTTTCTTCTGTCGTGTGTTTCTGTTCCTTCATTATTTATTTCATCACTTCCCCTTCCCCCCACCTCTGTGCACTTGCTCTCCCTGTGGGCACCTAGCTCCCTTGCAGTGCTCCCCTTTCTTTGTATTTGACTGGCTTCTCCTCCTTAATTCCCCACCACCACCACTACTACTAATACTACTACCACTACTATTACTACCATACTACTACCAATACTACTACCACTACTAAAACCACCACTACTACTACTACTACTACTACCACTACTACTACTACTACAACTACTACTACTACTACTACCACTAATACTACTACCACTACTACTACCACTACTACTACTACTACTACTACTACTACTACTACTACTACCACTACTACTACTACTACCACTACTACTACTACTACCACTACTACTACTACCACTACTACTACTACCACTACCACTACTACTACCACTACTACCACTACTACTACTACCACTACTACCACTACTACCACTACTACTACCACTACCACTACTACCACTACCCACTACCACTACTACCACTACTACCACTACCACCACTACCACTACTACCACTACTGCCACTACCACTACTACCACTACTACTACCACTACTACTACCACTACCACTACTACCACTACCACTACTACCACTACCACTACTACCACTACTACCACTACCACTACTACTACCACTACCACTACAACTACCACTACTACTACCATTACTACTACTATCACTACTACTACTACAACTACTACTACCACTATTACTACCACTACTACTACTACCACCACTACTACTACCACCACTACTACTACCACTACTACTACTACTACCACTTACTACTACTACTACCACTACTACCACTACTACTACATATTACTACTACTACCACTACTACTCCACCACTACTACTACCACACTACTACCACCACTACTACTACAACCATACTACACTACTACTACTACACCACTACTACCACACTACTACTACTACTACCACTACTACCACTACTACTACTACTACCACTACTACTACTACCACTACTACCACTACTACTACTACCACTACTACCACTACCACTACTACTACCACTACTGCTACTACCACTACTACTACTACTACTACCACTACCACTACTACCACTACTACTACCACACTACTACCACTACTTCTACCACTATACTACCACTACTACTATACCAATACTACTACCACTACTACTACTACTACTACAATACTACTACTACTACCAATACTACTACTACTACTACTACTACCAATACTACTACTACTACTACTACCACCACTACTACTACCACTACTACTACTACTACTACCAATACTACTACTACCACTACTACTACTACTACTACCAATACTACTACTACTACCAATACTACTACTACTACTACTACCAATACTACTACTACTACTACTACCACTACTACTACTACTACTACCACCACTACCCCTTCCTGCCTATATATAGCCGTCCTGCTCCACTTCTGGTTAGTGTGACTTTGTAAATGGTCCAAGTCGGACCGAAACGTCATCGTAGGCTCCTCTCTTCTATGTGCGGGTTATTTGTTTATCGTTCCAGCCACGGTATTGTGCCTTTTTTTGTTATCGCTACTATCTTGGCCAACAAAACGGCAATCAAAGAAGCTGTTCTTGCAAAAGGTGCAAGTTTGTTTTCGAAACATAGATCGCAAGTGATGGAAGATGTTGAGAGACTATTATTCGTGTGGATAAATGAAAAACAGATAGCAGGAGACAGCATCTCTCAAGCGATCATATGTGAAATGGCTAGGAAGTTGCATGACGATTTAATTAGAAAAATACCTGCAACTAGTGGTGATGGAGTGAATTTAAGGCCAGCAAAGCTTGGTTTGAGAGATTTAAGAATCGTAGTGGCATACATAGTGTGATAAGGCATGGTGAGGCTACCAGTTTGGACCAAAAAGTGGCTGAAAAATACGTGAAGGAATTCAAGGAGTACATAGACAGTAAAGAATTGAAACCTGAACAAGTGTTTAATTGCGACGAAACAGGCCTGTTTTGGAAGAAATGCCAAGCAGGACCTACATTACTCAGGAGGAAAAGGCACTCCCAGGACATAAGCCTATGAAAGACAGGCTTACTCTTTTGATGTGTGCTAATGCTAGAGGTGATTGTAAAGTGAAGCCTTTATTGGTGTATCACTCTGAAACTCCCAGTGTTCAGGCAAAACAATGTCCTCAAGGCTAATTTGTGTGTGCTGTGAAGGGCAAACAGTAAGGCATGGGTCACTAGGGACGTTTTCTATGACTGGTTACACCATGCATTTGTCCCCACTGTGAAAAATTACCTAATGGAAAAGAAATTGGTATTAGACAATGCTCCTGGTCATCCTTCAGACTTGGCAGAGCGACTTTCTGGGGACATGAGCTTCATTAAGGTCGAGTTTTTGCCTCCTAATACCACTCCTCTCCTGCAGCCCATGGACCAGCAGGTCATTTCAAACTTCAAAAAACTATACACAAAAGTTATGTTTCAAAAGTGCTTTGAAGTGACCTCAGACACTCGATTGACTCTAAGAGAGTTTTGGAAAGATCACTTTAGTATCCTCAGTTGTGTAAACTTTATAGGTAAGGCTTGAGAGGGAGTGGCTAAGAAGTCCTTAAGCTCTGCTTGGAAGAAACTGTGGCCACAATGTGTAGAAGAAAGGGATTTTGAAGGGTTTGGGGCTAACCCTGAGAAGCGTATGCCAGTTGTGGAATCCAATGTGGCATTGGCGAAGTCCTTGGGGTTGGAGGTTAGTGGGGAGGATGTGGAAGAGTTGGTGGAGGAAGACAATGAAGAACTAACCACTGATGAGCTGCAAGATCATCTTCAACAGCAAGAGGCCAGACTTGAGGAAACTGCTTCAGAGGAGGGGAGAGAGAAATTGAGGAAGTTGCCTACTTCAAAGATTAAGGAAATGTGTGCAAAGTGGGTTGAACTGCAAACCTTTACAGATGAAAATCACCCTGACACAGCTACTGCAAGCCGTGTTGGGAATCTGTACAATGACAATGTTATAGCCCGTTTTAGGAAAGTCTTAAAGGAACAGGAGGTACAGAGCTCTATGGACAGATTTGTTGTGCGGCAGAGGTCCAGTGACTCTCGAGCTGGTCCTAGTGGCATTAAAAGAAGAAGGGCAGTAACCCCGGAAAACGACTTGCTACCTCAGGTCCGAATGGAAGGGGATTCCCTTCTAAACAATAACTTCCACACTCTCCTCTCCTCCCATCCCATTAATCATCACCAGATCTTCAATAAAGGTAAGTGTCATGTATTCTATTCTTAGTAGAGTAGTAATTGTGCATGTCTTCAGTTTGTGTGTATTAAAATTAATATTTCATGTGGAAAAAAAAAAAATTCATACTTTGGGGTGTCAGGAACGGATTAATGTGATTTTCATTATTTCTTATGGGGAAAATTAATTCGGCTAACGATAATTTCGGCTTACAATGAGCTCTCAGGAACGGATTAATATCATAAGGTGGGGGTCCACTGTATTTTACAATTATGGGGAAGTGCTAAACTTGATCCAAGTATTGGGAAGGTCTCTAGAATTTCTTTAACCATTTGAGGGTCCATACCATTGTTCTACGGGTCTGGATCCGTGCCGTGGTTCTACAGCATGAGTTCAGTGCACTCAGTTAAGCTGTGAGAGGAAAATTTGGACTTAGATGTGAGAGAATGGGTCTATTTGGTAAGTGTGCACCATATAAAAAAAATCAAGTAGCACGAATTGAATAATGAGAAAAAACTATGACCGTGTTTTTGGTTTAAAACAGTTATTTTGCGGTGAATTTTTGTATTATTTTTATGGTTTTATTCACAGTTTCTTGGTCTCATTTGATAGAATGGAAGATATGTTACAGAAATAGAGATGATTTTGACTGGTTTTAAGACTGAAAATATCTTGAAATTGAGGTCAAATTACGGAAAATGTTCAATTCTTGCCAATGTTTAAAAGTAAACAAATCATGTCAATACACAACAAGTGGTGGCTCTGTGTTCACAAAGGCACTGGTATTATTTATTCAATTATTACAATATTACATAACAGTAAAGCTTCTGTTTTTTGTGTGAACAAAAATTCTTTGTGAATAAAAAATAAAAATCTAATTCATGTGTAAAGCTTGGAAATGTAACTAATGAATAGAGAAAATTTTATTTTGGTGCCAGGAATGCCTGCATTGTCTATTCTGGACCCTATTTTGAAATCAGAGTATTTTTGATATTTGTGTAAAATTGGACAATTTACGAATTTCTGATCACTTTATTGGTAGGTGAAATAGCTGAATGGGCAGTTTCTTATACTCAGTTGCTAAAATAGAAGGCATACAGTAGGGTCCCACTCTACAGTGTTTAGCATTACGGCTTTCTGCTAATACGGACATTTCAAATTAGCATGACCAAAACTCGCTATACGGCTCCCCCACCTGACTTTCTAATACGGTCACTGCACCCCACCAGGTTTGTTTACATTTTCCGTGAGCTCCATGAGCACCGCATCTCTCCATTATGTCTGGAAACTTTCCATGTTATTTCATGTTTTATATATGCAGTGTACTCTGATAATTATAGTACTTATGTGTACCTGTACCTAAATAAACTTACACACTGTGCTGGCATGCAGGTACATGTTAAAATAACGAAGAGTGTTTTATTAGTCTTGAGGATACCATATTAATAATGATAACAATAATACACGATAATAATCACTGAGGCGCACTAAATGCTGTATATTATGTCAATAAAAACATTTTCATGAACCCATCAATGATTTTTTATTTTTTTTTTTATTATCACACCGGCCGATTCCCACCAAGGCAGGGTGGCCCGAAAAAGAAAAACTTTCACCATCATTCACTCCATCACTGTCTTGCCAGAAGGGTGCTTTACACTACAGTTTTTAAACTGCAACATTAACACCCCTCCTTCAGAGTGCAGGCACTGTACTTCCCATCTCCAGGACTCAAGTCCGGCCTGCCGGTTTCCCTGAATCCCTTCATAAATGTTACTTTGCTCACACTCCAACAGCACGTCAAGTATTAAAAACCATTTGTCTCCATTCACTCCTATCAAACACGCTCACGCATGCCTGCTGGAAGTCCAAGCCCCTCGCACACAAAACCCCCTTTTTACCCCCTCCCTCCAACCCTTCTAGGCCGACCCCTACCCCGCCTTCCTTCCACTACAGATGATACACTCTTGAAGTCATTCTGTTTCGCTCCATTCTCTCTACATGTCCGAACCACCTCAACAACCCTTCTCAGCCCTCTGGACAACAGTTTTGGTAATCCGCACCTCCTCCTAACTTCCAAACTACGAATTCTCTGCTTTATATTCACACCACACATTGGCCTCAGACATGACATCTCCACTGCCTCCAGCCTTCTCCTCGCTGCAACATTCATCACCCACGCTTCACACCCATATAAGAGCGTTGGTTAAAACTATACTCTCATACATTCCCCTCTTTGCCTCCAAGGACAAAGTTCTTTGTCTCCACAGACTCCTAAGTGCAAACCCCTCACTCTTTTTCCCTCATCAATTCTATGATTCACCTCATCTTTCATAGACCCATCCGCTGACACGTCCACTCCCAAATATCTGAATACGTTCACCTCCTCCATACTCTCTCCCTCCAATCTGATATTCAATCTTTCATCACCTAATCTTTTTGTTATCCTCATAAACCTTACTCTTTCCTGTATTCACCTTTAATTTTCTTCTTTTGCACACCCTACCAAATTCATCCACCAATCTCTGCAACTTCTCTTCAGAATCTCCCAAGAGCACAGTGTCATCGGCAAAGAGCAGCTGTGACAACTCCCACTTTGTGTGTGATTCTTTATCTTTTAACTCCACGCCTCTTGCCAAGACCCTCGCATTTACTTCTCTTACAACCCCATCTATAAATATATTAACAACCACGGTGACATCACACATCCTTGTCTAAGGCCTACTTTTACTGGAAAAAATTTCCTCTTTCCTACATACTCTAACTTGAGCCTCACTATCCTCGTAAAAACTCTTCATGCTTTCAGTAACCTACCTCCTACACCATACACTTGCAAAATCTGCCACATTGCCCCCCTATCCACCCTGTCATACGCCTTTTCCAAATCCATAAATGCCACAAAGACCTCTTTAGCCTTATCTAAATACTGTTCACTTATATGTTTCACTGTAAACACCTGGTCCACACACCCCTACCTTTCCTAAAGCCTCCTTGTTCATCTGCTATCCTTTCTCCGTCTTACTCTTAATTCTTTCATTATAACTCTACCATACACTTTACCAGGTACACTCAACAGACTTATCCCCCTATAATTTTTGCACTCTCTTTTATCCCCTTTGCCTTTATACAAAGGAACTATGCATGCTCTCTGCCAATCCCTAGGTACCTTACCCTCTTCCATACATTTATTAAATAATTGCACCAACCACTCCAAAAACTATATCCCCACCTGCTTTTACATTTCTATCTGTATCCCATCTATCCCGGCTGCCTTACCACCTTTCATTTTACCTACTGCCTCACGAACTTCCCCCACACGCCAACTGGCTCTTCCTCTCACTCCTACAAGATGTGATTCCGCCTTGCCCTATTCACGAAGAACCAGCTTACCCGATCTGCATCAACATTTAAACATTCCTCAAAATATTCCTTCCATCTTCCCAATACTCTACCTCTCCATTTAATAACTCTCCTCTCTATTTTTAACTGACAAATCCATTGTTCTCTAGGCTTTCTTAACTGTTAATCTCACTCCAAAACTTTTTCTTATTATGTTTCAACAGAATTTGTTGATACATCTCACCTCCACTCTTCATTTGCTCTCTTTGTACATTGCTTCCACCCCCCCCCCCCCAACTCTCTTAACCTTCTCATTCCTTTTTCTCCATATACTCTTCCTCTTGCATCCACTTCTAATTTGTAAAAACTTTTCATATGCTAACTTTTCTCCCTACTACTCTCTTTACATCATCATTCACAAATCGCTCCTTCTTACCCTACTGCACCACTTTCCTGTAAACCACCAACTTTGCTGAAACACTGTTACATACATTTTTAAACCTACCCCATACCTCTTAGACCCATTGCCTATAGCTCTCATTAGCCCATCCTATCCTCCAATAGCTGTTTTACTATCTTACCTAACTGCCTCCTCTTTTAGTTTATATAAACCTTCACCATCTCTTCTTTCCCTGAGGCTTCCTATTCTCTTGTATCCCAATTACCTTTTACTCTCAGTGTAGTCAACTAGATAAAGTGATCTGATATATCTGTGGCCCTCTTATAAACATGTTACATCCTGACGTCTATCTACAGTACTTTTATCTACCATTACATAATCAAACACAACTACTGTCATTTCGCCCATACGCTATCGTGTATACTTATTTATCCTTGATTTTCTTAAACGATGTATTTCCTATAAATAAACCCCTTTCTATACAATGTTCAATCAAAGGGCTCCTTTATCATTTACACATGGCACCTCCTAAACTTACCGACCCACTCACCTCTCTAATAGTTTTCTCCTATTTAGCCTTCAAGTCCCTACCACAATTAACTCTATACTTGTTCAAAGGCTCCTATACTTTTCACTTAACATCTGCTCCATATAAATCTCTTCTCTTCCTCTGATTCCTCTCTTCTCCAGGTGCTACACGCCTTATTATGACCCACTTCTCGCATCACTTTACTTTAATCCACATAATTCTTGTATGTACACATTCATATTCTCTTCTCTCCTTCCCATTACTGATCATTTTAACATTTACTGCTCCCCTTCCTTTGTCTAACTCTCTCAGATATCCAGATTAATCCATTTTAATTTCCCCCCCACTGAAACTCTCCTACCCTTCAGCTTTGTTTCGCTTAGGGCCTAGGAACATCAGCTTCTTTTTTCATAACATCAGCATTCATCTGTTCTTGTCAATCCGCACTACATCCACGCATATTTAAGCCAACCCAGTTTATAAAGTTTTTTTCTTTCTTTTTTTAGTACTGTTATACAGGAGACGGGGTTACTCGCCCATTGCTCCCGGCATTTTAGTCGCTCATACGACCGCATGGCTTACGGAGGAAAGATTCTTTTCCACTTCCCCATGGACAATAGAAGAAATAAAAAAAGAAACAAGATGCTATTTAGAAAAGGAGATAAAACCTAGATGTATGTATATAGTTAGATGCATGTGCGTGTTCTGTGAAGTGATGACAAAGTGTAAGTAGGAGTTGCCTAGATATCCCTGTTATCTTAGCGTGTTTATGAGGACAGAAAAAGAAACCAGCAATCCTACCATCATGCAAAACAGTTACAGGTTTTTGTTTCACAGTTATCTGGCAGGACGGTAGTACTTCCCTGGGTGGTTGCTGTCTACCAACTACTACCTATCAATGAGTATTTTTTCAAAATTATTTAATAAACATACTAAGTAACATATAAACATGATAAATACACTCCACAGTAGAATAAATTAACATAAATATGAGATGTTACGTGTATGAACCAAAACCAGACATGTTCGTCTACTTGTGTACATATACTCGCGTCTCTCTCCTCTCACATTTACTCGTTCACATGCAACTCACCACCTGACACACTTCACTTACACACACACTTACACAAACACATACAAACACAACACACACTCCACACCACACACACACACAACACACACACACACACACCACACACACACATACACACTCACATACACACACTCTCTCTCTCTCTCTTCTCTCTCTCTCTCCTCTCTCTCTCTCTCTCTCTCTCACTTTATTTGTTTTACCTCTTTTACTCAACTGTCACCTTATATTAAGACTACAATATTTAAGGATAAGTAATGAGTGTAGTGTATATACATTTTTATCAGTCTGCGCGCGCTTTTAAAATTGTCGTGGTCTATTACGTGTGGAAGCCGCCTGGCTGGTTACCAATACCTCCCCCTGTCGTAGGGGTTCTTAAAAGGAGATATCGAGGGCTGAAGGTAGACACACTTGTTGGATGGTAACGATATATTGTCAGGGATCTGTGGTAATGGGAGATGAAGCCCAAGCCTGCTGTATGCCCATGGTCTACGACGCTGACTGAGAGGGAGGCAGAGGTAACGAACGATTACAAGTGCATCCCGTGCCGTCACACAAAACAGTCACAGGCTAAAAAGGGATCTTCTATATAAACCATGGATGGTACTACACTTTGCTATACAACACATATAAGGGGATCAGCAACTATGATGACAGCTCGGTCATGTTACGTATTGTCGTCTCGACATTACACCTACTATCCTATAGGCTGAAACAAGCAGGTGGTTTGGGCTGATTCTATTACAATAACAAATTTCTATATAACTTTGAACTAAGGGATGGTATATAATGGTATTACAAAATGAAGTTTTACGTAATGGAGGTGTGAACGTAATGATTTTTAACTAATGCAATTAACCAAACTATAAGAACAAATCATTGTACAATATGGATGGAATTGTATCGATCGATCGGTATTCATGCATCTACGGGATTTGAGGAAGAATAAGTATATATATACAAGGTGAATAACAGCAAAGGCATCTGATGCGACTCAGATCATTCTGTCAAATTCTCAGAATACGGAGGGAACGGAGATCACTGAGAATAAAAAAAAAATCTGAAAAACTAATCAGTTATAACAAAAACAGTTGACAATTTACTTCTTCTCGAGACATCTTGTTATACAGACTATGTACATTTAAACCCTATTCAGCGAGGGTAGGTTTACATATGCAGAATGGTTATCATCTCTGGGAGGATCAGATTCCTCTGCAATGGCTAAACACATGCCTTGACTGAGGGGAGCTCTGAACGGTATCTACAATAGATACTTGTGGGTTTTCATGCACTTGTCGGTAAACGCAGGGATAACGACATTCAGGTTGATTATCTGACTGAGATACTTGAGGGAGAGTGTACAGTGTCAAGAGGATTTTCAGCATTGTCACTTAGTATGGGTAGCATATCTCAACATCGCATTTACTAATTCTTATGGATCTAAATGCGGGAATTCTTTGTACTTACAGTTTAATTTATCTTACCTTATACTATTGCCCAGAGATATGTTCTACAACCGAAAGGGCCTAAACAAACTTTTGATCGAGCTTAGGCATTTCGGATGTTTTGTTGAAAATTTATCAGGCATTATCTTGAACTTCTTTTACTTTTGTTTTTTAATGGCTTAGCACGGCTATTAGTTACTCTGTAAATTCTGCTGTTGATATATGAAGTGGTTTCAGGATTCTTCTAAAAACACTTTAGGGCCATGCTTGTACGAGTTGCTACGAAATCATCAGGGTTGTAATTAGGTTTCCGGAGTGGAATCTAACAACTCATAGGGTAAAGCTTGTCTAACCATAAACGCATAATGTGGAGATACCTATGGAAGCATTGTAAGCGAATCTATGGCACATTGGACATCTGGTATAACTTCTTCCCAAGTTTCATATTGGGGTTGATAGTGGCTCTCAGGACATCCAAGTACTTTCTTATTGGTCGTTCGGCTAACCCCTTGCTGGCAGGGATGATGAGGAACAATGGTGGATTTAGTGAGCTTGTACAAAGTACACAAATTTTCAAGTATCGCATTACAGAATTTCCCCTCCATATCGGTTACTAAGGACATTGCCGGGTGGTATGCCTGAGATAATGCGTTCTTTAAAGATTTAGCCACTGTCTTGGCAGTCTTATCTGAATAGGAACTAACTCACAATATCTGGTGAAAATGGGCTACCATAACACACAGATGTTTGTTGCGTTGGAGGGGAACATCCTTTCCCACGGTTCGCTAGTGGTTGGGTACACTTCGGATTGGATTAGGCCCATTGACATTCCTTTATGTGCATAAAACATTACATTTTCTTACTCTGAAATGTCAGTTGCATACGTGGCCAAATGTATTTAATTCTGGCTTGTTTTCACAGAACGATGCTTACCGGGTGTGCAAACACCTGTGCATATGAACTAGCTGTGAAGCTACCGGTACTAGTGATGTTGGAATTACTAACTGGTACACCTTCTGCTTGAGTACCAAGTGGCTGTTAGATACAGTAATTCTTGGCTCATTACAAAGTCACTAATGGGTGCTGGTGGTTCACAGTCAGGAATAAGATCTTCCTGGAGCAGAATCGAATACCAGAACACATGGGATCTGTTCTTTCTTACTGGAGGAATGAAACAAAATCGGTGTGAGTGGATGACTATCCCGGTTGAAAAAATTAATGCCTTAACATGCAAATGAGCAAGGGAGAATGAATCACTATCTCAAACTGCAAGCACAGCGAGAAAATAAATGAACCGGTCTCAAGGCGGATATTTCAATCCGGAGTCGACACAGTGGACACGAGTATCAGCTATAAGGAATTCACATCCAATATAGTTAACAAACATGGGAAAAGTTACTCGAGAAATAACTCTTACGTTGAACGAATTACTGTCAACTAGGAGGGGATCACCATTGGAACACAAGGAACAACAACAACACTCAAAAGGTACACTAGGCCACAGAACGTCTTTCTGCAACGGGCTTGTTGCATAAACAAGAGATGGCTTTAACTCGTTGCAAGTAAAGTTCTTCTCAAAGCATCCCCTGGGAAGGAATTGAGTACTTGACAAGTCGCCATGCAAGGATAGTCTCAGCTCTAAATCCTGCAGTGCACAACATTGTTTTTATGATGGAGTCCAGACAGGAGTGGACAGTATTACTAGTCCTGGACCGCCGCGGCTACGTAATAAGTAATGAACGATTCTATAGGAACTTAATCTGAAACTTCAATTTCGCAGCACTTTAACAAATCTCAGATCAAGCTGTGAGAGCAAAAACACATTGCTCATGGGTCGATATTGTCTTCAGTCAGAAAGGGAATATTGAACTGTGGACTGATTCATATTGACTTTGAATGGCATGATACACTAGTGAAACATTCAAAAGTGAACTGGGACATGATCTCAGGGAACTTACTTAAGGGCATAAAGGCAAGAAAAATAGAGAGAATGATACAATAAGCTAAATGGGCAGAAAATGCTTAACTATTCTGCATAAGTACTTAAAAAAAATTGACAGGTCACAGTAAGCAAGAATCCAGTCACAAAGATATTACTCATACTGGAACAAACACCCATTTGGAATCAAGAGAACTTGTACCGTACTCAAATCTATTTGCTATATTTTACTTTAAAATGAATGAATGGCACTGGAGTATGTCTATACTCTCATGCATTATGGAAATACACAATAGAATGATTAAAACGATTCAATAAGCTTGTGCAAATTAAAAAAAACTGGGACACAATTCACTAAAATAAAATACAATGGCACAGAAAAGAATAAATATTATGCACAGAACAAAACATATGAAACTGCACTGAATAAAACTGTTAGCAATATTGCAAGTAACAATTGCTAATCAAAAGTTTGCACAACAATGCACAAAATTTTCTGCACCGAAAAACGTTAAATGGTAACAACAATGTTTGCACAAGAATTATTTGCAAAATGGAGTCATTGTGCCAATAATAAAAAAAATTTACACACACAGAACAACACTGTTACAAGAAAAGAAAATATTATTATCAAGGAATGAATGAGTGAATCACTTTAACTCTTAACTGCACATCAAGCAAACTTACAAGCAAAAGACAATTTACTTTAAAAGAAGAACTTAAAATCTGCACTAAGAGTGAATTTGTTACAATTGAAACATGAAAAAATAATAGGTGCTAATACTCAGAACAAAAAAAGTTTGGAAAACACTACAGTGATGCAGAACACACACATTAACTTAAACACAATACTAGAATTTTCTTGCAATGAACTTGAGTGTGAAAAATTTTGATAATAATGATTTCTTGCTTGCACAAATATAATGGCCCTATTTTGTCGTGAAATAAGACAAATTAGACACGGCTAATGAAAAGAATATGAAACAGAAATGTTCAACACACAGAACAAAACAAGAATACACAAATACTGGGAGGAAAATATAACAGACAAAACTGGGTTGTGATGCAGAATATAAGGTGAAACGTACTGAAAATTCTTCACTGGAATTACTGAGAACACTAGGTGATGTGAAATGTAAACACAAGATCTATACTTCTCAATGTTGCACACACATCAAGGAAAACCCTAGGTAACTTACTTAAGTGTATAAAAAGAAAAACAAAACACAACAGAATAAGATAATGCATAAAATTAACACTGATTAAGAAGATAAAAAAAATATTGCAATCAGTATATAATATACACTGAGTTATTCATGGAGTCACTGAATGTAACTAACTGTGAAAAATCACTGGAACAAAAAGAAAAGTCTCCACACTTGCACTGTCTATATGAAAAAATATTTCACTGTAGCGACGTGGTGAAGGAATGAGGTGGAAGGTTGGAGGGATGGTGTTGGAGGCTAAGGAGATGGTGGCTGACTCCGATCACTGACTTCTCTCCACACTCGATGAATTTGCCACTTTAATCGACGATAGACCTCCACACAGAGGCTTTCACGTGGTGCCAAAACACACTCTATCTCTTGACCCCTATGTGTCCTTTAAATATGGTGCTATAACCCTGTAGTGTACCCAAAAACACGGTAGAGGTTGGGTGAGTGGGTTAATGGCTGGGTGAGGATCTGAGGCAGCGGTGTCGAGTGGTTGGGTGGGTGGCGCTTTAAAAGGACGAAGGCCGGACCGGTGGTGAGCACAGTGGTAGTGGGCCTATGGGATGAATGGCTTAGCCTCACTGAAGTCAACCCACTGGCGCGAAGATATTCTAAGCTGGCTGGCTGAAAATACACCACGAAATACCACAACACACAGGATGAAAAAAAAAAGCATCAGAATGCCTTGGAGCTTGAATCACAAGCGTGAGACTGTACTCACAGTGGCTGCTGCGTACTGAGATAAGACACCTGGGTTAGTTGCTAGCTGGCTTATCTTAACCCTTCACACAGAATTGCTTGATAAACTTCTCACGATGAGCACAACCAGGGGTGGAAAGATGGTTGGAGGCAAACGCTGGATGGAGTAGGTAGGTGGACTGGACTCCCTCACCGGAGACTGGAGCTGGCTTATTTTGCCAAATCGGGTCAACCCCTGCGGAGTGATGCAAATATGCAGATAAACTACAATCAAAGAGACTGACCAGTGATTATTGTAGTGGCTGGTTAGAAGCTGAGAGAAGTTAGCTGACTTTAGTAGCTGGCTTGGCTAGGTCGGCCTAGTTGTAGAGGAGATGGGACCGTCTCCAGTAGAAATTTATCTCCAGAAATCACTGCATCGTCAGAATTTACAGGCCCTCTGCTTGTCACCATTTTGTACGTAGGGGTTCCTTAAATGGATGATATCGAGGGTTGAAGGTAGACACACTTGTTGGATGGTAACGATATATTGTAAGACTGTGGTAATGGGAGATGAAGCCCCCAGCACTGCCTTGTCCTGCTATGTCTACACGCGACTGAGAGGGAGGCAGAGGTAGATACGTTACACATGCGATCCCGTGACGTCACACAAACAGTCACAGGCCTAAAGGGATTTCTCTATAAAACACATGGCATGGTATACGATATGCTTACAACACATATAGGGGATCAGCACTCTTGCTGACACCACATCTGACTTCAAAATAAATACAACTCAAAACCCCTCACTCTAACATTAAAAACTAAAAGATTTTAATGTTAAGTAATGAGTGTTAGTGTTTAGTGTGTATTTTACTTTTTATTGCCTTGATTGCCTAGTTTATTTCTAACTTAATATATGTTAGTGTAAACCTTGTTATCTGGCATTCATATGCAATTATCAAGTGCAAAAAAAAATGGCGTTGCTTTCCAGCGATGTAGCTTTCTGGCAGGAGCTGGAAACCTAACCTGCCGTAATAAGCTGGGACCCCATTGTACTAGTGAAATTAGTGAGAATTTGTCTAATGAACAATGTAATTGGCCTAAGACAGGAATCAAAAGTTGGTAAATTCACGATGATAAAATACGCTGACACAGATAAAATACATGTAAGGGTAATTTCGTCTTTTTTCTATCAATTTTTGTACTTTTTGTTTTTATTACTTCAGAAAGATTCTGACATTTATATTAAAAAAAAATTTTTTTTTTTTTTTAATTCTTGGATCCTGTGGACAAGTTCAGATTAGGGGTCAGACCCTTTGTGGGGTCCAGACCCTGAGAATGATCTGATCCTGTATATTTACAACTTTTCTTGAGAATATGTTCTTATCTGTATATTCTCAACAGATGTGTGAGTGATACAGTACAATGTTGACACTAAGATTGATCGGGGAAGCATTCGTCAGACAGTGTGGGCACTGATTTTTGTAAGTAGAGTATCACAATCTGTACACACACAAATATTTAATCATGAACATTTTTATGGGCGTAAAAGTCACTTTCCCATCATGTAACTGTACTGAAAAGGCAGCACAACAATAATGTTTTATTTCTTCTAAAAACTCCATGATTTCGAGTGACTCACCTGAAATGCTGGGAAAGGGGAGCAACACCATGGGATATATAAACGAGCGAGAAAAAACTGTACTGACACTCCTTTCAGCTCTAAACAAACTGGACACTGCAACTTTTTGCATAAGTAATGGGGTCTGAAACAAACTGCAAACATTAATTACATTTATTAATAATTTTTGCATTTTACATGATTCTTAAGTTACAGTACATATACTAATTACTGTAATTAGTAGCAATATGGCTGATATTTTTTACAATGATTTCAATTCACACCTTTTCTCATATTAAGGGGAAGTAAAGTCTGGCAAAGAGTTTTGAAAAAACTATGGAACGGAACATGCTATATCCATTCCTGTGGAACCTCGGTTTCTCGTACGCCCAGTTTTCATAGGATTTGGTTTTGATGACATTTTTCAGTCAAAATTTTGTCCAGTTTTTGTACATCACCTCAGTTTTTGTAGAGTTGACAATGGTCCGTACCGTCCTCCCATCCTTCTCTACTGTCCACTTCCAACCCTATCCTATATAACCTAATATATAAACATATTTATATCCATCCCTCTCAAACTCCCTCCCTCAAACTACCCACCTATTAAATAATATATTAAACATCTATCCTCTGTCCCATAACCACTCCCCCCATTTTCACCCTCCTAACTTAACCCTATCTACACACCACTCCAACCCCCCACTTAATAAAAACACAACAAAAAAAACATAACCCATACCCCAACAATATTTACCTTTCCCATTTTTCCCTCATACACCTTTTTTTCTAGCTAATGTTACGAAAAGTGGTATATGGGTGGCAGGATGTATGGGAAAAATCTGATCTACAATCAGTTCCATCTGGCCAAGAAAAAAGAAATCATGGGGGCTGATGTTGCTAAAGAGGTAAATGCGCTAACAAAACACAGATCACAAACAATCGAAGATGTTCAGTTGTTGTTGTTGGTGTGGATCAACGAAAAACAGTTAGCGGGAGATAGTGTTTTGAAGTCGATAATTTATGAAAAGGCAAGCCAGTTGCATGCGGATCTCGTAAAGAAAATGCCTGGAACAAGTGCTGCTATTAGTGAATTTAAGGCCAGCAGAGGCTGGTTCAACAAATTCAATAAGTGATCTGGCATACACAGAGTGTTAAGGCATGGCAAGGCTGCAAGTTCGGACAAACATGCGACCGAAGTGTCTGACAGACACCGCAACATCATGGGATCTTTTTGTTTTTTTCAACAAGTCAGCCGTCTCCCACTGAGGCAGGGTGACCCAAAGAGAAAGAAAATCCCCAAAAAGAAAATACTTTCATCATCATTCAACACTTTCACCTCACTCACACATAATCACTGTTTTTGCAGAGGTGCCCAGAATACAACAGTTTAGAAGTATATACGTATAAAAATACACAATATATCTCTCCAAACTGCCAATGGGATCTTGATACAAAGAATTCTTCAACACTTGTCCAACCTTTGGACGAAGACGAAGACGAAGACTAGTGGATGGTACCACTATGACCCCGCCTCCTGCTTCGCCTCGCCTGACTACAGTACATAAGCCACTTCTACAGCCCTATGCTGTACTTTCTATAAGACTGATGGACTGAACACATCGACTCCAGGCTGAGGGACTTATTACCTCAAACTCCTCCTCTCCTTACACCTTTCTGATTTGTATTGGACTAATGAAGCCACTGTGTGGCAAAATGTTTCTTTGATAAAGATACCCACATGTTGTAAAAAGTGTCTCAATCTTCAACTTCATGATTTTAAACCATTTATCATATATGTATTTAATTTGTCTCATAAATCTTAGCAAAATATATAAAATTTAGCTGAAGACCCAGGAACCTTACACTATGAATTAAGTGTATTAAAATATACATTAAAACATCATATATAGGTAAAAGTTAATATGTAAATTTAAAAAAGTTTCAGTATTGTCTTACATGGTGGTGTACAGTGTGCTCACTATGGAAGGCAGTAGGACCACTGGAATAAAAGTAGGCACAAGGCATAATTCTTCAGCTTGACAGCTCTCCTGTAGTGAGAGTTGATATATGCAGCAGTGCAGCTGCTGATCGATGACAATCCAAACATGTAATTCTTCAGTGCAAACCTTATCAAATGAAAATGAAGACAGGTAAATTAAATTTTCACTTCCTACAAATATTAAAAATGATATAATATCTGGTTTTAAATACTGTAATAATAAGAGGCCTTTTTTATTATTTTTTTTACATTTAAACATTGTGATTAAACTTCTTTCCTAAATTTAAATAATAGGTGAATATTTTTTCTTTTAAAATTTTCCATGCAAGCTTGCCGAGGTTTAGGGTTACAAAAGCTACTGATAATATATATATTTTAGAGTACAGTATTTAATTTATGATTTTCCCCACTGCAAAACATAATTGTACATACTCTTGATGTTTTCAAACAAGTGTCTTCACCAGGTGCCAGATCAACCAGGCTGTGCAACAATAACAAACCATGAAACTAGGTTACTTCACCTTGAGAATAAGATCAACAGCCTTGAACAACAACTAACATCAACTGGCATGACTGATTTTGCCAAGACCCTCCAATCAGTCATAGCCAGTCACACAGATCAAATAACTTCCCTAAACATGAAGATTGAAGATGCTGTCTAGGACTGGAAAACAAACATGGATACCCAACTGAACAATTATTTTGCTTACCAAGATGACAAGGCAGAGCAAGATAAGCTAGCCGATGCAGTAGTAATTAACAGTCCACTTTTTCCTAGTGAATTAAACCATACCAACTGCAAAGCTACAACTCTCCAAATCATACGCGACCACCTACAGGTTAATGTACCAGTGTTGGAAATTAAAGAATCACGGTTACTAGGGAACCAAGGAAGAAAAAGTGTTATGCTCAGATTTCACACACAAGACAGAAAAAGATATATACATAAATGAGTGTCTCACAAGAAAATGACTGAACCTCCTGTACAGAGTGAGAAAACTGAAACGTGAGAATAATGATAAAATTCACCAGTGCTTTGTATGTGATGGACAAATTCTAGTAAGAAAAACAAATGTAGGCCGTGTGTACTACATTACAAATGAAAATGAACTAGTGAACATCCTTCATGATGCAAACATTACAGAGTCTGACTGATATTAGTGACCAAATCACTGTACTATGTTAGTGTATGTTATTATGCCATTATTGAACTAATCCCTGTACTATCACCTCCTGGATAGTATTTACTACCTCATTATCCCATGTGTCCCACACAGTTCATTGTGTTACTCAATTTGTGTTATCTTCCCAGATTTCCCTTTCACAATTTATTACTTGTTAATAAGATACTCTTTAATAATATCTGTAGTACCATTTATTCCTACTTAAGCACTGTTATAATTCTACTGTAATATTACCTAATTTTCCCTTTGCTCCTAAACTACAAATAACAAACTAGTGTATGCTCCTACTACACTACAGTGCAATTCCTTGTACCATCTTCCACTAACTAGTATCAACTACCTCATATAATATTTCTTTAGTGATATCAATTGCTCAAACTTTATGCTATAAGGCAAATTCTACTCTTAGATTAATTTCATATCTAGTGTCAATTTTAAAAATTTGTTTTTACCACTATTTAAATTTAGTCCCTTTTAAATTTTCCCCTGAAAAAATTTCTCATATACCAATACATTTACTGCCCTTTTTTCAGAATTTGCTATACCCCTAGCTAACAACAATTAAAGAGCAATTTTTCAGGAGATTTTTTTTTTTTTTTTTTTTACCCCCTTGTCCAAATATCACTTTATTAAAATACCCCGGTGTTTTTGACACCTCAGGTGTACTGTTTTTTTTTTAACCCTTTGCTGTTTCGGGCCCCCCTTCGAAATGTCATTTTATGTCGCTCAATTTTTAAAAAAAAAAAAATTTTTTTTTCTTATGAAATGTAGAGAATTTTTTCCCGATGGTAATGAACAAAAGTTAAAAATTTGGGTCAAAAACTCGTGGAATTATGTCCGCAAAAGTTAGGGTTTCTGCGAACATAGGTATCGGGTTTTTTCGCCGACTTTGAGCCCTTTTTTTCACCAATTCCATTTTTCCAGTTGACCAAACTCATAGCTTTTTTTTTAGAACTCCTTTTTTCTATCCTGAGTAAAAGAAACCTCCCTTTTTTACAATTTGGAACCCAATATGGGGGTCAAATTGGCAATTTGGGCCCCAATTTAGCAAAAAAAAAAAAGATGAAAATTTCAAAATGGGGGTCCGAATAAACAAGGAAACCCTTTTCGTGGACAAAAATAACATATGTCTTTTCATTAGTCACACCCTTAGGCCCTTCTTATTTATTATTGCTTTCTTTTTATTTTTTTTCACAAAAAAATTAAAAAATTATGTTATGCAGACGACTGCTTTATTGTAAAAATGGTATAAATAAATCATGCACTAGTGAAAAAAATATAGACCCCCCAGTTGGGTTTTGGAGGGGTGTGATTTTTTTACTCTTGAACTTTTGGAAAAAAACGAACATTTTCTTTTGAGCTCATTTTAAAGGTCGTTTTATCGTAAAAGTAAGAAAATAATCTCTATTTCTATAATATGTTTTTCCATTTTATCACCAAAAGCCCATGAAAACGAAATTTTACAATGATAAAATACTATACGAAAATACACCTCAAAATCGGCGTTTTTTTCCCAAAAAAAAAAACGATCAGATTTTTTTTTTTCTATTACGAAATGTGTGTGCGGGTTTTTTTTTTTGGGGTGCACACGCCCACACAGCCATTCTCTCACATGGGGCCCCACTTTCCCCCACTTGATTTGAACCGCTGAATTTTTGAGAATTACGCAGAAACATTGGGCTCGAAGCGTATTTTAGTCAAAACAGTAAAAGGGTTAATACCGTAGTTTTTTAAACTACTTTTTAAAAAATTAAGTGCTTTAGATGCTTAAATGTATAACTTATTTTTGTATTAATAACCCCTTTTTCTTTTAAATTTTTACAAGTTTTAGAAAAAAACAGTCTTTATTCAAAAGTTAGTTGTAGTTTTTAAATTTTATAACTCCTTATTATTTTACTCGAAAATTGTTTGTAAAATTACTCTCATCCTAGATTCAGGCATAGACCCTGTAAAAACTTTTTACTAAATGAAATACCGAATCAAACAGAATGAAATTAAAACAGCGACCAAGAAAAAGACATTTCAGGAAAACAATAACAAAACCCTCTTTAAACAATATAGATCCTTGAGCAAAATTTATGTGACCTACGCATTACTAAATTTCCCCCTTCATTCCAAATATAAACATCACACTCCAGAAACCTAGTTAACCTAAATTTTTTTACAGATGTCTTTACCATTCCTGGCTACTTGCCCCAACACAATGTAGAACAGACCCCCAAGGGGGGGAACAGCATAATTACTAAATCAACTCGAATGCATCGACAAATCCTGAAAAGGGTTTTAACATGGAAAATATTCATACCCAAATTTTAATCAAAAGCCCTGAAAAAACCCCCTCACAATTATAAACATATAAAAGGAAACCACAGTAAACTTTTACCACTTTAGGGAAAAAACTGGGAAACAGTTTCTGAGCACCTGAAAAAAAACCACCTATATAACAGGAGATTTCAAAAAAAATATCTACAAAAACCAGGACCACAATAACCAAATTCACAAAAAAAGGGTTTAACTCCCGTTGCCCAAAAAATCTAAATTAAAAGAATCACCGAGACAAGCACTCCTTAACAGACCACATCGGGGAAACAATACCCCCTTTAAACCCCTTTTTCAGGGTCGACAGGCCCTCTAGAGACTTGTTTCGGGGCCCCCCCAAATTTTCAAAAAAGAAAAAAATTATTCTTTCTTATGAAAGATAGAAAATCTTTCCCGATCTAATGACACCAAAAGTAAAAAATTTAGGAAAACTTACGGAATTATGCTCTCGCGAATTTAGCGGTCTAACGTTTTTATCACGGAAATTTTCCCCAAATTTGAGCCCTTTTTCGGCCAATTCCAGTGTCTAGTCGAAAAAAATCATAATATTTCGCTAGAACTCCATTTTTTCTATAAAATGAGTTCAAGAAACCACCCATTTACCGATTTAACTATCAATACATGGTCAGAATTTAGAATTTTCCCAATTTCACACAAATTTCAAAAGATCCCAATTTCCAAATGGGCCCAGAATAAAAAAGAGAGACTTTCCCGGGCACTAAAAAATTTTTCCCTTTTTTAAATTAGTCCGTCCCCACCCCCCTTTAATTTTTTTTTCTTTCCACTTAGAATTTTTTATTTCACAAAAAACAGATGATTTACTTTTTGCAGACACTGATTTAGTGTAGAAATGGAAAAATAATTGCGCACTTGTGAAAGAATTCAATTCCCAGTTGATGTTTTTTGGATGATAGCTGATTTGTTACTTTTGAGTTTGGAAAAAAATCAAAGTTTCTGCTATTTTGGGTTCAATTTAAAGGGTACTTTTTTGTAAAATAGCAAAATCATCTCAATTTTGAAAATATGTCTTCCATTCAAAAAAATGAGGCCAGGAAAAACTGATACAACAAAAAATAACATACGAAAATACAGTGCAAGTCGTGTTTAATCCAAAAACACGGTAAAAGTTTTTTTTTCTATTCCCAAATGTGTGTGCAGGTTTTTTTTTTTATACCCACACATGACCAAAAAGACCCATTCTTTCATTGTAGGCCACCGCTTTCTTCATTAGATTTGAGGGTGCTAGGATTTAGGCGTACTAGTCGTCAAAAACCCTGTGCAAAAGCCGTTTAGGGGCCGAAACCCGAAAGGGTTAAAAATAGGCAAATCACAGACAACACTACAGACCACTACCCAACCATTCATAACTACCTGGGCAAACGCCAAAAGACATCCTAAAAGAACCTTCGGATACAAACGGGGACAGCATTTTACAACTTTACAGCGTATGAATACATCGTTGGCAAAAGGAGCTCAAAATATACATATGAAATGAATGTTAAATAATTTTCTAAAAAAAGCCAAAGCCCCTATAACAAACTTTTCCCAAAAAAAACTAAACAATCACAGCAAAAAAAACTGATAATCCCCGGGTAACACCAAGCATCCTAAACCATTAAACAAAACAAAATAAAAAAATTGAAAAAGGGGAAAATTAAAACAATCAAAACTTTTCCGCGATTTTTGATAAAGATCTAAAAAAGTATTTTAAAATAGACACTTAACTAATTATTGAAAAAAACCCAAAACACTAAACTTAAAAAAAATTTTAAAAAACCCAAAAAAAACAAAATAAAAAAATAGATAACCCCCCCACCTATAAAAAAAGCAAAAACCAAGCCCCAACCATAAAACACACAAAATACCAAAACCCAAAAAACCTGTCCAACAAAACCCCCAAAAAGGGGCTACCCAAAAACACCAGAACCAACCCTGGTTAATACAAAACCCCTTAAAAAATGGAGCCAAAAATTCCCTTTTAAAACAAAAAAATTTAAAATTTCAAATTTAAAGCAACGCCTTAACAACCATTGAATCTTACCTTCAAACCCCCTAGCGGAGGTCCACCCCTCCTGGGGAGCAAACTGCGGAAAAATTTCCAATTATACCCCCCCCCTTTTAGGGGGGGGGGCCAGGCCGGGGAAAGAGAATGGGGAACAAAGAAAACCGTTTAAAACCCAAAGAAAAGCCCAAAAAAAAAGTTTCACTAAATTTTTTTAAGTTAGTAAAAGAACTAGGGATTAAAAAATAAAAATAAAATACATTCACAGTAAAACCCAAATTATCTTAAAAAAACAGTGGACCCCCGGGGTTAAAAGAACTTTTTTTATCCGTGTATGTTCAGGTGCCAGTACTGACCGAATTTTTTTCCCCTAAGGAATATTGTGAAGTAGATTAGTCCATTTCAGACCCCCAAACATACCGTCAAACGCACTTACATAAATCACTTACAAATTGGGATTTGGAGGTGTCGTTTTAAACGGGGGTCCATGTTTTGTAAACTTATGTGGGAGGAGGGAGAGGTTTTTGAGGAGTCAGGGCAGGTGAGTGTAGGTGCCCCGGCTCCCTTCATATTAAATCGAATTTTAAAAAAACCCAATAAAATCAATTAAAAAACCTTTTTTTTATTTTTTTTATTTTTTATTTTTATTTTCACCCGGCCGTTCCCAAAGGGATGGCCCCAAAAAAACTTTACCAATTCATCCCCAGTTTTAAATGGGCTTAACACTTTTTTAAATGCAAATAAAAACCCCCCCCCAAGTCGGCCTGCTTTCCCCCCATAAGTCGGCCCCCTTTTTCCCAATTTTTTTAAAAAAATTCTTTCTCCAATCAAAGCACGAAAAATTTTTAAAAAAGTTATTTTTCCCTTAAAATTTTTACCCTGCCTTTTAAATGGAAAAGGGGGTGGATACTTTTTTTTTGGAATCATGTGGGCCCCGGGAAAATTTCCCGCCGGGTCCCCCGGATTTTTCCCTGTCCCAACCTAATTTAACATAAGGTGTTATGAATTAAACATTTTTAAAAAAAATTTTAGATGCCCCAAAAAAAGAAGAAATAAGTTTCTCCGAAAAAGTAAAAAAAGGGGTGGGGGGGTTCGGGGAAACGCGTTCAAAATTTTTCGAGGGGAAAAGGGAAAAGAATTTGCCCCACCCCTAACACATCCCAAATATTATTACAAAAAAAACATAAAAAAACAATAAAAGGAAAAAAATTTTCATTAACTTAATTTTAATTTGCAAAAGGGAAAAGGCTTTAAAAAAATTAAAGGGAGATTTCCAAAATCATTATTATTACCAAAACCCTTTTGGGGGCCCCCCGGAACGGTTTTGTTGGGTGTGGCTAAACAAAATTTTTAGGCCAAAATTTGGGAAACGCTCATAGGGGCCCTTTTGGAAACCGGGCTCGTGGGGTTGGGCCCCCAAAAAAAAATTGGCCCGCTTCTTTGGGCGGGCCCCATTATTTTAAAAAATTCTTGCGTCGTTTTATCCAAGAAAAATTGGGGTTGTTTTTCAAATTTTTCCGAAATAAAAAGAAAACAATTTTTATGGTTTGATCAGTTGGACTAAAAAAGAAAATATTTTGGCAGAAAAAAGACTCTAACTTTATTGCGTGGGATTTACCCCCCGGTCTTGTTAAAAAAAAGAAAAATAAATTTTTTTTTTTTGGGGGTTTTCGACCGAAAGCGGGGGTAGGGAATTTATTTTTTGCCCGGATCATTCGGAGGTTTGGGGTCAATTAAGTGAAGGGGAGAGGGCTCCTGGGTGTGACCCGGTTCCCAAAGGGGTGGAGTTAAAGGAGACATGTGGCTCACCAGGGTGTGAAAATGTGTGGGCCCCCAAATTCGGAAAGGGGCCCCAGGCACCCGGGGGAAAAACCCCCCCCCTGTGTCTTCACCCCCAGGTGGGACCCCGCTGCTACACCTCATTAAAGGACAAAGCGGAGCATCAGCCACCACCCCACACAACCCAACCCCACACCCCCAAAAACCTATGATGTCCAGTACCACCAGCAAACCGTATCTGGGATTGGCAGCAAAAATCCCAATTTTTGTTTCTCAACCCCCACCACTTGAGACTCTCAAAGTGGAATTCTACCTTCTTGTCCCCTTGGAACTGCGGCCAATGAACTGGAATTCTTTGAATTATTCTTTGACCACCCAAAATGATGGAAATATTGTCAAGGACAGTAATAAGTATTTGAGTACACCATGGAAAAATACGATCATATCACCACAGTCAAGACTACACCGGTGGAAAGAGATGACTGTTGCAGAAATGTTTTTGCTTTTTGCAAAAATAATGCTTATGCCTCATGTCTATAAGCATAATAAAAAAAGCATACTGGTCCACAGATCGGCTAATTTCTACCCCGGTCTTCAGTGAAATCATCCAAGTGAACAGGTTTATCTTACTGTTACGTATGTTGCACTTCTATGACAAAACCAGCTGACAGATGTGACAGGTTATACAAGATTAGAAAGTTTTTATGTATCTCAAACAAAAGTTCAGCATATACTTTTATCCATCCAAGAATCTTCTAATTGATGAGTTTTTGATTTTGTTCAAAGGTAGACTGTCATTCAAGCAGTATATACCGAGAAAGGGAAACGCTTTGGTATAAAACTGTTTGTACTCTGTGACTGTGACAGGGGCCCTGGTGTTGGATATTGTTGTATACATGGAAAGTAAAAATTGGAAGATACCAGATGTTATTGGGTATCTCAGGTGACGTAATGAGAAACATGATGGCACCTTATCTTGGTAAGGGGCATACATTATATCCCGATAACTGGTACAAAAGCCCATTACTCATGATTTCATACAGGTTGAACAAGACAGATGTGTGTGGCACAGCGCATTCTAATCGTAAAACATATGCCCAGGCTCAACACAGGTGCTCTGGTGATGACGTGCAGGTGTTTACTGCCAATGACATCATGGCATTAGGTGGCATGACAAAAGAGATGTCACATTGTTGACAACCATTCACCGTAATGAAATGCAAGACAGTGGCAAAGTTGATCAAGTGACTAATGAACTATTCGAAAACCAGTGACAGTTATTGATTATACACAAAACATGCGCTTGGTTGACAAATGTGACATGCAGATTGGTTTGTTGATTGTGTTCGTAAGAGTTACAAGTGGTACTTGAAACTTTTCTTCCATCTCTGGACATTTCAATGCTCAATGCATATAATATGTACCAAATAAAGCTGGCAACAGACCACCGTATGGTGAATTTTGTTTGTCTGTTGTCGGGACAACTCAAAATTGAAGTACCAGGTAACAACACCTGCTATACAACAAGGTCCTCGAATTCCCTCAGGATATACCAAGCGTTGAGGAGGGAAGGTGATCATTCATAATACAGCTTC
Source organism: Cherax quadricarinatus (assembly GCF_026875155.1). Classification (NCBI taxonomy): domain Eukaryota; kingdom Metazoa; phylum Arthropoda; class Malacostraca; order Decapoda; family Parastacidae; genus Cherax; species Cherax quadricarinatus. The sequence continues at coordinate 81,320,532 of NC_069401.1, read as the reverse complement.
CTTCAACTCAGAAGAAATTTGTCAGAATAGATGCATCGTCTGTGCACAAACAAAACGACGGCAACAAAGACCAAAAGACACTCGGTTTATGTGGGGAGGAATGTAAGGTCCCCTCTGTGTATGGTGCCTTGCTTCAAGGAGTTCCACAAGCTCCAGCAGTTCTAAAACATGGTCCAGTGATTGTAAATATGAAAAAATTATGATAGAACATTAGTATTATACAAGATTTGTGCATGTTTATTGTAATAAACAACAGTGGTAAACAATAATATGATAATAACTTTAGTGTGGTTATTGTGTTCAATACAGTGAGTATATATATCAATTATATACAGTATTGGTCTCTCAGGCCCCAAATGTTAGTAGGAAAAGAAAAAATTGGAAAAGAAAAGAAAAACTACAAAAACCGCTAAATAAAGTAATGCGCGTATGTGGAGTTCGTTGCCGCCACCACATCATTTTGGACAAACTTCATGGCACTGTATCTCGGTAAGTACTGATCAGAAATTTTGTTTTTTGTTTTATTACCTTCACAAAAATATGCTCTTTAATTCTGTAAGAATTTTTTTTTTTTTTTTTTTCAAAATTTCTTGGACACTGAAGCACCACTTCAATTTTGGGCCCTTTGGACCTGAAGGGGTTAATTAAAATAAATTTAAAATTAATGTGTGAGAGGTGAGTGGCAGGGTGTTTATTGAATAAAATCAGAATGGCACACCATCATCCTATAAGGCACTTAAAGCAAGAGGCTTATGACTTCTCTTTTTATTACAGCTAACCTTAGACACCATCGTCAATGAGAGCCAACTAGTTAACGAAAGAGTAAACGAGAGAGAGAACGAGAACAGAGTTGAGACAATGTAAGAACACAAACTGAACAGGTAGTGGGCGATCACTTGGTCAGGCGAAATAAATGCGTATTAATATGTGTCTACTTTTAGTTCATTCACGTCCATTTGTAAGTTTGTAAAACATTTACCTCAATATTTTTTTATTATAATAATAATTACCTCACAACACAAATACTCTTACATTGTGTACAAGTTGTACAAGTTAGTTCAGAATAAACAAACAGCAACACACCATTTTTAGAGTGAATGAAGATAATAATATTAATAATAATAATGTTATTATTATTATTATTATTATAATAAATAATAAACACGCTAGATAACAGGGATATCTTGCTACTCCAACTTACACTTTGGTCACACTTCACAGACACGCACATGCATATATATATACATACATCTAGGTTTTTCTCCTTTTTCTAAATAGCTCTTGTTCTTCTTTATTTCTTCTATTGTCCATGGGGAAGTGGAAAAGAATCTTTCCTCCGTAAGCCATGCGTGTCGTATGAGGCGACTAAAATGCCGGGAGCAATGGGCTAGTAACCCCTTCTCCTGTAGACATTTACTAAAAAAGAGAAGAAGAAAACTTTATAAAACTGGGATGCTTAAATGTGCGTGGATGTAGTGCAGATGACAAGAAACAGATGATTGCTGATGTTATAGAATGAAAAGAATTGGGATGTCCTGGCCCTAAGCGAAACAAAGCTGAAGGGGGTAGGAGACTTTCAGTGGGGGGAAATAAATGGGATTAAATCTGGAGTATCTGAGAGAGTTGGCAAAGGAAGGGGTAGCAGTAATGTTAAATGATCAGTTATGGAAGGAGAAAAAAGAATATGAATGTGTAAATTAAAGAATTATGTGGATTAAAGTAAAGGTTGGATGCGAGAAGTGGGTCATAATAAGCGTGTATGCACCAGGAGAAGAGAGGAATGCATAGGAGGAGAGAGAGATTTGGGAGATGTTAAGTGAAGTATAGGAGCCTTTGAACCAAGTGAGAGAGTAATTGTGGTAGGGGACCTGAATGCTAAAGTAGGAGAAACTTTTAGAGAGGGTGTGGTAGGTAAGTTTGGGGTGCCCGGTGTAAATGATAATGGGAGCCCTTTGATTGAACTTTGTTAAGAAAGGGGGTTTTGTTATAGGTAATACATATTTTAAGAAAAAGAGGATAATAAGTATACAAGATATGATGTAGGGCAAAATGACAGTAGTTTGTTGGATTTTTGTATTGGGGAGATAAAAGACTGTTGAGTAGACTTCAGGATGTACATGTTTATAGAGGGGCCACAGATATATCCCGATCACTTTCTAGGGTTTTTAGCTACACTGAGAGTAAAAGGTAGATGGGATACAAGGAGAAAAGAAGCATCAGGGAAAAGAGAGGTGAAGGTTATAAACTAAAAGAGGAGGGGAGTTAGGGTAGATATAAAACAGCTATTGGAGGATAGATGGGCTAATGAGAGCATAGGCAATGGGGTCGAAGAGGTATGGGGTAGGTTTAAAAATGTAGTGTTAGAGTGTTCAGCAGAAGTTTGTGGTTACAGGAAAGTGGTTGCAGGAGGGAAGAGGGGCGATTGGTGGAATGATGATGTAAAGAGAGTTTGTAAGGGAGAAAAAGTTAGCATTGAGAAGTTTTTACAAAGTAGAAGGGGATGCAAGGAGGAAGAGTATATGGAGAAAAAGAGAGAGGTTAAGAGGTGGTGAAGCAATGTAAAAAGAGAGCAAATGAGAGAGTGGGTGAGATGTTATCAACAAATTTTGTTGAAAATAAGAAAAAGTTTTGGAGTGAGATTAACAAGTTAAGGAAGCCTAGAGAACAAATGCATTTGTCAGTTAAAAAAAGAAGAGGAGAGTTATTAAATGGAGAGTTAAGGTATTGGGAAGATGGAGGGAAATTTTTTGAGAATTGTTAAATGTTGTGGGAAGATAGGGAAGCTGTATTTCGTGTATAGGGCAAGGAGGAATAACATCTTGTAGGAGTGAGGAAGAGCCAGTTGTGAGTGTGGGGGAAGTTCGTGAGGCAGTAGGTAAATGAAAGGGGGTAAGGCAGCCGGGATTGATGGGAAAAAAAGATAGAAATGTTAAAAGCAGGTGGGGATATAGTTTTGGAGTGGTTGGTGCAATTATTTAATAAATGTATGGAAGAGGGTAAAGTCCCTAGGGATTGGCAGAGAGCATGCATAGTTCCTTTGTAAAAGGCAAAGGGGATAAAAAGAGTGCAAAAATTATAGGGGGATAAGTCTTTTTGAGTATACCTGGTAAAGTGTATGGTAGAGTTATATTGAAAGAATTAAGAGTAAGACGGAAAATTGGATAGCAGATGAACAAGGAGGATTTAGGAAAGGTAGGGGGTGTGTGGACCAGGTTTTTTACAGTGAAACATATAAGTGAACAGTATTTAGATAAGGCAAAAGGGTCTTTGTGGCATTTATGGATTTGGAAAGGCGTATGACAGGGTGGATGGGGGGGAAATGTGGCAGATGTTGCAAGTGTATGGTGTAGGAGGTAGGTTACTGAAAGCAGTGAAGAGTTTTTACGAGGATAGTGAGGCTCAAGTTAGAGTATGTAGGAAAGAGGGAAATTTTTTTCCCAGTAAAAGTAGGCCTTAGACAAGGATGTGTGATGTCACCGTGGGTTTTTAAATATATTTAATAGAAAGGGGTTGTAAGAGAAGTAAATGCGAGGGTCTTGGCAAGAGGGTGGAGTTAAAAGAAAAAGAATCACACAAAGTGGGAGTTGTCACAGCTGCTCTTGCTGATGACACGTGCTCTTGGGAGATTCTGAAGAGAAGTTGCAGAGATTGGTGGATGAATTTGGGAGGGTGTGCAAAAGAAGAAAATTAAAGGTGAATACAGGAAAGAGTAAGGTTTATGAGGATAACAAAAGATTAGGTGATGAAAGATTTAATATCAGATTGGGGGAGAGAGTATGGAGGAGGTGAACGTATTCAGATATTTGGGAGTGGACGTGTCAGCGGATGGGTCTATGAAAGATGAGGTGAATCATAGATTGATGAGGGAAAAAGTGAGTGGTGCACTTAGGAGTCTGTGGAGACAAAGGGAAATTTGTCCCTTTGGGGGCAAAGAGGGGAATGTTGAGAGTATAGTTTTAACCAACGCTCTTATATGGGTGTAAGCGTGGGTGATGAATGTTGCAGCGAGGGTGGAGGCAGTGGAGATGTCATGTTGAGGCAATGTTTTGGTGTGAATATTTAAAAGCAGAGAATTCGTAGTTTGGAAGTTAGGAGGAGGTGCGGGATTACCCAAAACTGTTGTCCACAGGGCTGAGGAAGGGTTGTTGAGGGGGTTCGGACATGTAGAGAGAATGGGAGCGAAACAGAATGACTTCAAGAGTGTATCAGTCTGTAGTGGAAGGAAGGCGGGGTAGGGGTCGGCCTAGGAAAGGTTGGAGGGAGGGAGTTTAAAAGGTGTTTTGTGTGCGAGGGGGTTGGACTTCCAGCAGGCATGCATGAGCGTGTTTGATAGGAGTGAATGGAGACAAATGGTTTTTTAATAATTGACGTGCTGTTGGAGTGTGAACAAAGTAACATTTATGAAGGGATTCAGGGAAACAGGCAGGCCGGACTTGAGTCCTGGAGATGGGAAGTACAGTGCCTGCACTCTGAAGGAGGGGTGTTAATGTTGCAGTTTAAAAACTGTAGTGTAAAGCACCCTTCTGGCAAGACAGTGATGGAGTGAATGATGGTGAAAGTTTTTCTTTTTCGGGCCACCCTGCCTTGGTGGGAATCGGCCAGTGTGATAATAAAAAAATAAAAATAACAATATTATTATTATTATTATTTATTATAAAAAGCACTAAACCCACAAGAGTCGTGAATTGCTATATATAGAGTAAAGGCATACGAAAAGAATGTTTTTCTACAGTTATCCCACAGTTTGACTAGAGAAAACATAATTCTTCTGACACTACCTACACAGCTGCTTTGTAAACAAATCTCATATTTACATCAATTTTTATTCTTTGAGTGTATGTATCATGTTTATATGCCATGTAATGGGTTTCATATATAATTTTGAGGAAAATATCATAGATAGATTAATAAAAATGCCTATACAGTGGACCCCCGCATAGCGACCTTAATCCGTGCAAGAGGGCTGGTTGTTATGCGAAATGTTCGGCATGCGAATGAATTTTCCCCATAAGAAATAATGGAAATCAAATTAATCCGTGCAAGACACCCAAAAGTATGAAAAAAAAAATTTTACCATATGAAATATATATTTTCCTACACACAAAGAGAAGGATACATGCACAATAGTAGAGTAGTACATGCACAATATATATTGTGCATGTACTACTCTACTAAATGAAGAATAAATGACACTTACCTTTATTGAAGATGCAGCAATGACTGATGAGACACTGTGTCCTGGGAGTGCCTTTTCCTCCTGAGTACTGTAGGTCCTGTTTGGCATTTTCTTCCAGAACAGGCCTTATCACACTGTGTATGCCACTACGATTCTTAAATCTCTCAAACCAACCTTTGCTGGCTTTAAATTCACCAATATGAGCACTAGTTCCAGGCATTTTTCCCTGTTCACCTGGGTGTTAGTCAACTGGTGTGGGTTGCATCCTTGGAGACAAGATTAAGGACCCCAATGGAAATAAGTCAGACAGTCTTCGATGACACTGACTTTTTTGGGTTAAACCATATCCTGGGTGGCAAATCCTCTGGGGTTAATTGTTTCTTGGTATTCTCAATAAGCCACACCAACAACGGTGCTACAGCAGCAGCAGCAGCTGACGGTGGTACAGCAGCAACAGACGATGCTACAGCAGCAACAGACGATGCTACAGCAGCAGCAGACGATGCTACAGCAGCAACAGACGATGCTACAGCAGCAGCAGATGATGCTACAGCAGCAGCAGACGATACTACAGCAGCAGCAGACGATGCTACAGCAGCAGCAGACGGTACTACAGCAGCAGCAGCAGCTGACGGTGGTACAACAGCAGCAGCAGCTGACAGTGCAGCAGCAGCTGACAGTGCAGCAGCAGCTGACAGTGCAGCAGCAGCTGACGGTGGTACAGCAGCAGCAGCAGCTGTACCACCAATAGTAGCGATGGTTGATTGGGGTTTATTATACAACCTGGCCAGCTCGGAGACACGCACTCCACTTTCATACTTATCAATGATCTTTTTCTTCATCTCTATAGTAATTCTCACCCTTATTGCTGTAGGGTTGGCACTAGAAGCTTTCTTGGGGCCCATGGTCACTTATTTTCCAGAAAAAATCACCAAAAACACTGTAATAATACGAAATGTTCCGATTGTATGCTTGGATGTTACCGCGGAGGCTGGCTGGTAAACAATGCCACCGGCGGAACGTGAGCGTGGCTCAGGCCGCACATTGGACGCGTCTCGGACGAAGGGCGGTGAGCGGGTTTTTGGGCGGTATGCGAGGCAAAATTTTTGCAATCAAAGCGTCCGGTATGCAGATTGTACGGTATGCGATGCGTACGGTATGCGGGGGTCCACTGTATTGATGTAAAATAAGACATTTAGTGTGCCCAAGAGTGATTATTATTACGTAGTATTGGCGTCATGAGTAGAGAGAGACTTAGCCATTTTAATGTGTACCTGCACACCAGCACAGTGTGTAAGTATATTTAGGTACAGGTACACATAAGTATAATTATCAGAGTACAGTGGACCCCCGGTTAACGATTTTAATCCGTGCAAGAGGGCTCATCGTTATGCGAAATAATCGTTATGCGAATGAATTTTCCCCATAAGAAATAATGGAAATAAAATTAATCCGTGCAAGACGCCCAAAAGTATGAAAAAAATTTTTTTTTACCACATGAAATGTTAATTTTAATACACACAAACTGAAAAAGGCATGCACAATTAAATGACACTTACTTTTATTGAAGATCTGGTGATGATTGATGGGATGGGAGGAGGGGAGAGCATTATCTTCTTACTGTTTAGAAGGGGAATCCCCTTCCATTAGGACTTGAGGTAGTAAGTCCTTTTCTGGGGTTACTTCCCTTCTTTTATTTAATGCCACTAGGGCCAGCTTCAGAGTCACTGGACTTCTTTCGCACAAGATAATCTGTCCATAGTGGCCTGTACCTCTCGTTTCCTTTATGACTTGCCTAAAGTGTTTCACAACATTGTCAGTGTAATAATCACCAGCACGGCTTGCAATAGCTGTGTGAGGGTGATTTTCATCCATGAAGGTTTGCACTTCAAGCCACTTAGCACAGATTTCCTTTATCTTTGTAGTAGGCAACTTCTTCAATTTCTCTCTCCCCTCCTCTGAACCAGTTTCCCCAGGTCTGGCCTCTTGCTCTTGAAGTTGATCTATCAGCTCATCAGTGGTTAGTTCTTCATTGTCCTCCTCCACCAACTCTTCCACATCCTCCCCACTAACCTCCACCTTTCAAACAGAGCTTTTGTGTACAGTTTCTTGAAGTTGGAAATAACCTGCTGGTCCATGGGCTGCAGGAGAGGAGTGGTATTAGAGGCAAAAACTTCACCTTAATGAAGCTCATGTCCCCATAAAGTCGCTCTGCCACGTCTGTAGGATGACCAGGGGCATTGTCTAACACCAGGAGGCACTTAAGTTCTAATTTCTTTTCAGTTAGGTAATCTTTCACATTGGGGGCAAATGCATGGTGTAACCAGTTATAGAAAAATTCCCTAGTGACCCATGCCTTACTGTTTGCCCTCCACAGCACACACAAATTATCCTTGAGGACATTCTTTTGCTGAACGCTCTGGGAGTTTCAGAGTGATACACTAATAAAGGCTTCACTTTGCAATCACCACTAGCATGGCACACATCAAAAAGTAAGCCTGTCTTTCATAGGCTTATGTCCTGGGAGTGCCTTTTCCTCCTGAGTAATGTAGGTCCTGCTTGGCATTTTCTTCCAGAACAGGCCTGTTTCATCACAATTAAACACTTGTTCAGGTTTCAGTCCTTCAGTTTCTATGTACTCCTTGAATTCCTGCACATATTTTTCAGCCGCTTTGTGGTCCGAACTGGCAGCCTCACCATGCCTTATCACACTATGGATGCCACTACGCTTCTTAAATCTCTCAAACCAACCTTTGCTGGCCTTAAATTCACTCACATCATCACTAGTTGCAGGCAATTTTTTAATTAAATCCTCATGCAACTTCCTAGCCTTTTCACATATGATCGCTTGAGAGACGCTATCTCCTGCTATCTGTTTTTCATTATCCACACCAATAAGAGTCTCTCAACATCTTCCATCACTTGCGATCTTTGTTTCGAAAACACAGTTGAACCTTTGGCAAGAACAGCTTCCTTGATTGTCTTTTCTGGTGCCCACAATAGTAGCGATGGTTGATTGGGGTTTCTTGTACAGCTTGACTAGGTCGGCTATACGCACTCCACTTTCATACTTATCAATTATCTCTTTCTTCATTTCTATAGTAATTCTTACCCTTTGAGGTGTAGGGTTGGCACTAGAAGCTTTCTTGGGGCCCATGGTCACTTATTTTCCAGAAACAGCACCGAAAATACTGTAATAATACGAAATATTCCGAGTGTATGCTTGGATGTTACCGCGGAGGCTGGCTGGTAAACAATGGGACGGCTGGCACATGTGAGGCTGGCTGAGGGCGCACATTGGACGCGTCTCGGACGAAAATCGGTAAGCGGGTTTTTAATCGGTATGCGCGGCAAAAATTTTGCGATAAAAGTAATCGTTATGCGGAAAAATCGCTATGTGATGCCATCGTTATGCGGGGGTCCACTGTACATATAAAATGTGCAGTAACTTTAAAAACTTGAAATTTTGTAAAGTTTCCTGACATAATAGATGTGGTCACGGAAAATGTAAACAAACCGGGTGGGGACGCCGTATTTGAAAGACCACTTGCCGTATAGCAAATTTTGGTCATAATCTGACATCGCCATATTAGCGGAACACCGTAAGGCGAAACGCCGTAAAGCGGGGCCTTACTGTATCTAACTTACCACTGCTCTCTAAAATCTTTGAAAAATTAATGCATAGACAGATCTATTCCAACCTCGTCTCATAGAACATATTAAACCCTTGTCAGTTTGGATTCAGGAATAATAAAAGCATGAATGATGCTATCATACACATGCTAGAACTAATATATACCGCACTTGAAAAGAAAGAAGTCCCGCTGGGCATTTTCATTGATTTACGTAAAGCTTTCGATACAGTCGACCATGAACTGCTGTATTCCAAATTAACGCACTATGGTATCAGAGGCCACTCCCTCAACTACCTAAAATCATACCTTAGTAACAGAACTCAATATGTGTATGCAAATAATGCAAACTCTTCCACCCAACCAATCACAGGAGTCCCACAAGGAAGCGTCCTTGGACCACTCCTCTTTCTCATCTACATCAATGATCTACCGAATGCATCACAGCTACTCAAACCCATATTATTTGCAGATGACACTACATTTGTCTTTTCCCACCCAAACATGGTCATACTAGCAAACACAGTCAATGCCGAATTGCAGAAAATATCTGCCTGGATGATGACTAATAAACTTACCCTGAACACTGATAAAACCTATTTCATTCAGTTTGGAAACAAAGCTTCAAATGAACCGATTAACATAACGCTAAATGGATCATCAGTCACAAGACTCACAGAGGGAAAATTCCTAGGCATCCACCTTGACAGTAGCCTTAAGTTCCGGACACACATACAACAAATCAGCAAGAAAATCTCCAAGACTGTAGGCATACTATCAAAGATGAGGTACTACATTCCACAATCAGCTATCCTGGCGCTGTACCATACACTCATATACCCTTATCTTACATATGGAATTTGTGCATGGGGATCAACAACATCCAATCACCTAAAACCCCTCATAACCCAGCAAAAGGCAGCAGTAAGAATGATAACGAATTCCCACTCCCATTAAGAACATCCATACTTATTCAGGTGCCTAATGTATACATAGAACAATACACACAAATATAAACCCTCCACTCAAACTTCTCCTCACAGACTTAAACAGGACACATGACCACAACACAAGACACAGATCTCTTTTTTATATACCTCGTGTCCTTATCACACTGTGTAAGAACTCTATGCACATTTAGGACCCTAAAATATGGAATTCATTACCAGAAGATATTAAAGTAACCAGTCTGAAAATCAGTTTAAGACTCTTCTCAAAAGCCACTTAATCACCCTAAACTAAATGCTAAATACTCAGTACACACATACTCACCTATGTACTCCCACATCATAACTTCAACAAACACTTTGAACCTTTTATCCATTGTTGACAGGAATATAATTGAACCATTGTTTTCCACAATAAGCATTTTAGACCATATGAATATTCCTTTGTCTTATACAAATGTAATTCACTTATAATTAATAATCTACTGTTCAACTATGAAATAATTACTGTCCTACTGTACAACTATGATAAAATCCTTAGTGTTAAGTAGTCTGTAAGCCAATAATGTTAAGTTGGCCCATAATGCCTAGGCATAATAGAGGCTATTTTTGCATTGCAACCCACTATTGTAAATATAAAATCTCAATGTACTGTTTGCAAAAACATTAAATAAATAAATAAATAAATAAATAAATAAAATAAATAAATAAATATGTGGGGCAGCGGGCCTCCAGCAGCAACAGCCTGGTTGACCAGGCAAGCACCAGGTGAGCCTGGCCCATGGCTGGGCTCAGAGAGTAGATAAACTTTTGAAACTCTTCAAAGGTATATCAAAGGTATAAAGTTGCTGTTTGATTACATTACTTTCATAGCATACACAATCAAGTTTGGCTGGCATACTTACACATCTTTTGTTGGTTTCCATGTATCTATAAGAGTCATAGACTCATTAAGGGATTCCATATCAAGACTGTCAACAGAAGCATCTTCCTGTCTGACTGGATTTTGCATTTTTTCTTCCTGGTTCTAAAAGAGAAAAACTTATAAGAACATAAGAAAGAAGGAACACTGCAGCAGGCCTACTGGCCCATGTGAGGCAGGTCCAAGTCTCAAACTGGCTTAAGCCAATGTCCCAACCTAGTCAGGTCAGGTCAAATGCACTTAAGGAAGGAGCACGGCATCAGACCTAGTAGTACAAGCTAGTCAGGTCCAACTCACACCCACCTGCACCCACTCATGTATTTATCTAACCTATTTTTAAAACTACACAATGTTTTAGCCTCTATAACAGGGGTAATTACACCACATAAAATTATGCCTTTTAATTTAAATACAGAAGTGACATTTCATGATGATTTTACTTAATGTTCATAAATTCCTTGAAAGAATTTATTTCAACTGGGGTTCCCATTTTGCTCGGCTTATCTAGATACAAACATACATATACAAGCACACACACATCCACAGGTAGTATTGACCAGCAACGAGGCTGGGCCAGGAGCTGCAAACTGACCCCTGCAACCACAAATACATGAGTATACACTGATGTAGGTGGCATCCTGGGGGTCCACAAGGACCCAAATAGAAATAAGTCACTTTAACATTTATGGGTTATCCTGGGTAAGCTAGACATGTGCTGCTATGATAATTTATGTAACTGTATTTATGTGTACCTGAATAAACTTACTTCAGGTTAACCCAAGTTGTCAGAAATGTCTGCATCACCTGGGACTTCTATATAGCAAGTTAATGATGTCAGCTACATCTATAATACTTGTATCGTGTACTGGTACAAATTATTATTATTATTATTATTATTATTATTATTATTATTATTATTATTATTATTAAACATAGCTTCAAGACGAGCCTCACTTTCAACCAGACTGCCACCCACCCCAGAGACTCTTCTTTATAGAAATCCTGGAGCCATCTAGTTAATTTAGCAACATCCAGTGGTCATTATCTGGTATTTGTGTTCGTAAATTATCAAAATTCCGAGGAAAATGTAAGTTAAACAATGTGACTTATTCCCGGCGTCTGATAACACAGGTCTAAACACAATAAGTAATAATAGTTGACAAACAGCAAACATAAATCTCTGCAGGTTACGTAAGGACATTTATTATTTTAACCCAAATATATAAGCAAAAGTTGTAGTTTTCAAAACCTAAAAAAAAATAAAATGATCCTCACCGCCGGAAGCTTTTTTGTTTTTGTTTGTAGTGGTTGTTAAGGGCAGTAATTGCTCACACCTTACTGAGCACTGCTTCCCGGGAGACCGGTAAAGACTCGGCAGGTGATGCAACATAACACAATGAAAAGCAGGCGCTATGAGTACACTAAGAGACAACACAATAAGTGTCAGGGGTTCAAGACTGTTCAACTGCCTCCCAGCATACATAAGGGGGATTAGCAGTAGACCCCTAGTTATTAATATATAGTAAAAATGGTTATTATCATAACCATATTTTTTTAAGGAGTGGACCTGTAAGCCAGCGGAAGGCCTCGGTCAGATGATCAAAAGCTCTAGCTGTGGGTCATCTTATGGCTAGGGCCCGCATCAGGAAACACTTGTCCTGTTCCCTGACAAACATTACCAACCAAGACCTCTGACTGGTCAAAGAAGCTGACCAGGTTAACCCTTCAGAGGGCAATGTCTGATATATTAGAATTTCACACTTAACTCCTTTAGAGTGGATAGAGTAACTCAATACAAGTTGAATACTCTGGGAAGTTTCCAATGTAGCGAGAAGGCATTCTGGTGCATCGTTTCAACTTTAATAGTGGAAGTGTTGTGCAGTTTGTGAAGGTTAATGAGTGATGATAATGGGGATTATTGCCACGGACCAACTGTATGTGGGGCCAGCCACCTATATACAAACCTTGAAAGGCTTCCATAAACACATCTACCTCCAGCACAGGCGCTATGGAAAATTTTCTAGGGTGATTACCTGTACGTACCTCAACATTACAAGCATACGAGTAATCTCATTGGGAGACAACAACTATATTGTTTACCGTAGTCACCCCATGTAGACATGTGAGAAAACTTAACCACCTCTGGTCACTGCAGGTGGCCCCCTCGACCCTCACAATCTTATCCATATCTGTCCGAGACCAGTATAAATTGGATAGCACCCCCAAGTACGGCGCTACTAATTAATTGTGGACTGTATAGATTATATTAGTTTAACTGAATGAAGGGGGGGGTAGTATACACATGGATATTATGGAAAATTTTCTAGGGTGCTTACCTGTATGTACCTCAACATTATATACATACCAGTAATCTCATTGGGAGACAATCATATTGTTTACCGTAGTCACCCCGTGTAGACATGTGAGAAAACTTAACCACCCCTGGTCGCACCAAGTGGTCCCCTCGACCTCACAATCTTATCCATATCTATCCGAGACCAGTATGGATTGGGTAGCACCCACAAGTACGGTGCTACTAATTAATTGTGGACTGTATAGACTATATTAGTTTAGCTGAATGAAGGGGAGGGGGGTAGGATACACCTGGATACATCCGTCAAGGAAAACATTTGTACATAATCCCACTACTTACCAATGTTCTCTGGTGGTCACTTGATGTAGCTGGATCACTCATAACCTATCTAATTATAACATACCACCACTGGCCAGTCTAAGGTTGCTATAACTAGAAGGGTTACTTAACTGTGGGTGATTGATATTCCTCATTTCTTGATTCACCATCTCATTTTCGATGTCCTGCTACACCGACAGGGATTCTCATTCCAGCAGGACGAGGTATCCGCTGGTTTGTCCTGCTTTAGACGTCGTGACTCAAGGAGTTTCCCTTTCCTCGTCTCGTTAACAACGAAGTCTAGCGTGTTCACTCGGAGCAAACGACTTATTTCACTTCACATATTCTCTTAACTTAGCGTTATTATCATTAATTACATTACAATTCACAAGACGATTTAATGACTCAAATTATTATACACATTAGAGATCACTCCATTAAGATCTGAGACCGATGAGTGATGATTAAAACCCAAAGGGGTAATTTTCCCGGGGCTCAGTCCAGGACGACGCGTCAGTCACCCCCGGTCCTACCCGTAATCACCTTTTACCACTCTATTATCGTGGTCCCGTAAATCACGTTCCCTCACTCTCCACTAGGAACAGTCACGACACTTCCTATTACGAAATGAGGCCTATATTAATCCTTAGGCCGCCGTGAATGCCAATTTCGTGGTACCATGCCTTTTCCGCTTCCTCTCCACCTTCAAAACAAACCCGCCACTCCCCCCGCACATCCGCGCATGCGCAAAGGGAGCTCTTGGTTCTACTCTTATTTTCAAATACATTTTTGACCCATATAGACACATTAAACACCTATTAGGCACTATAGTTTCGGAAAATTAAAAAATTTTCCACACTGCGGCCGGGCGGAGGTCGTTGCTAGACGACTTACATAATGTGGAGTACAATTTTTTCCATCTTCACTGGCCACCCATATTTATTGAACTCTCAAAATGGACTAATTGGTGTTCCATTCTCTCAGGGGCATAAGCCTATGCTCCCTGGATTAAGTTATTGGGCATACTGGAATTTTGAGACTTTAACAATAACAAGTCTCTCAGTATCCCAAGTCAGCCCCAGCACATTACTGCGTATAGGCACCAACTCCATGGCCATCTATATTTATTGATCCCTCAAAATGGACTAATTGGTGTTCCATTCTCTCAGGGCATAAGCCTATGCTCCCTGGATTAAGTTATTGGGCATACTGGAATTTTGAGACTTTACCAATAACAAGTCCTCAGTGTCCCAAGTCAGCCCCAGCACCTTACTGCATTATTTCATTAACCTCTTCACATATCCTCATTAGTTCCTCTTCAGTTGACGTCACACCCGGAAATTGTCCACATAAGATTATTTACCCAATTACTTCGCTCAGTGGACCACCTGTGCACTTAAGGTGTGCATTTATCGTCGCCTGAAGTAAGAACAATTTATTATTTAACTGTTTATTAATTATATCATTATAGGCAGTCAACAATTTTGGTGTCATGCTCAGTTCGCAGAGCTGGGACCTTTAACTGTCCATACGCCATCTTACAATTTAGTAGGTAATTCCGGACGGCTGAGCTTCCACGGAAGTCGCACCCAGTAATGTCCAGATTCACATTTAACATCCTTCAGGTATTGTTCCTGAGTAATGGAATCATTTGGACTATCCTCATTTATATTAATCCCTATGCTGTCCAGCTCCCACAAATTAGACTGGTTCAACATCATCCTCGATAGAAGAATACTTGTACTGGGTTGACCTTTTATGAGTAAGACACCGTGACTGTATTTACTACTTCCTCTAGTCATTGTTACTAGGCGGTAGTCTGCCATATATTACATGGCCCGTACCAGTGTTGAGGAGAGTGACGCAGCATGGTTTTGGATTTATGCCCTTTATCCTGAATTATTACATCCAACACCGGCAAGGCTACCTCAGCTAGGCCATCATTATTGCCATTAGCTGCAACCTTTACATCAGTCACTGTAGTGTCAGGGTTATTAACATTATCATTATTGTCACCATTATTATAAGAATCACATACAACCCTGCACATAACTGTAAAGGTGCCTTCCCTTGTTGCATTGATAGCAACTGTTCAATTGGTATGACAATCCTTTACATTATGATTGTCTAGACATCTGATAAATCTGTCAAGTTCTTTCATTCTTTCCACTTTAATATCCCATGAATTATAGGCATTACAATTCTTAGTGAAATGAGTACCCTTGCAGAAGAGGCAGTCTCTCTTTTTCTTGCCTGACCTCTTATTAACTGGGTTACCCTT
Source organism: Cherax quadricarinatus (assembly GCF_026875155.1). NCBI lineage: Eukaryota > Metazoa > Arthropoda > Malacostraca > Decapoda > Parastacidae > Cherax > Cherax quadricarinatus. The sequence goes on along the minus strand of NC_069401.1, from coordinate 81,304,942 downwards.
ACTGAGGTACTTATTCCTCTTACCTTGATGTGAGGAACCATTATTACTGATTCCTGTCACTTGATATGTGCCTATTTAACTCTTAATTATGATTATTACCACTGGGATTATTTTTTCCTTTTGAGACTTGACAGATACTTCAGAGTCATTATGTGTTATATCCTTAGAACTGTTTGGCTGACTGGTCTGCAATTGAACAATTAATTCTTGCCGACCTAGTCTGATTTCCTCCAGACCGTACCCTGGAGGTTTTGACAAACCCACCCTTTGCATTAATAGGTTGATCAGCTGCCTGGCTTACACCCTTTAATTTATTCAAAGCCTTACTTTTACAAGACAGTTTTACTTCCAATTCGTAATGTTGATTAATTAAAACATTCATTTTCATTCCACCTGCACAATTCTCCAGCAAATCTCTTTCACAGTCTTCAAACCACAATTTGTACCACTCTAAAGCATCTAAATATAACTTTAATTCATTAGGTTTCACGGTTCTTTGATTCATTAAATCCAAGCACTTGTATGCCTTCGTCACATGGCCTTTAATAGCCTGTAATGATGCTTTCATTACTGTAAAATCCACGGACTTGTCAGCCACATTAACTCCATCAGATCCAGTCATGGTTAGAGAATTATTAATCACTGATTATACAACTTAAGCAGGCGCCTTATAAGAGTAATTCTTGCACTTGACTCTTGTATAAATCCTAGCCACACATGTGCTAGCAATTAATTAGGCTAATTAGCATCCACCACACGATCGATTAAATTTGTGTACCCTATACCCACTTTCTTCAATCAGTCACTTAATTATTAAGTAATTAATTCAATTAATTTTTTCACTGATTGCATCCGGTTCAAAGGACCAGCGGGCAGATACGGAAAATTTTCTAGGGTGACTACCTGTACGTACCTCAACTTTACATGCATATGAGTAATCTCATTGGGAGACAAAAACTATATTGTTTACCGTAGTCATCCCGTGTAGACATGTGAGAAAACTTAACCACCTCTGGTCACTGCAGGTGGCCCCTCGACCCTCACAATCTTATCCATATCTATCCGAGACCAGTATAAATTGGATAGCACCCCCAAGTACTGCACTACTAATTAATTGTGGACTGTATAGATTATATTAGTTTAACTGAATGAAGGGGGAGGTAGGATACACATGGATATATCCATCAAGGAAAAACACTTGTACATAATCCCACCACTTACCAGATATTCTCTGGTGGTCATTTAAAGTAGCTGGATCATCCATAACCTATCCAATTACAACATACCTAACTGGCCAGTATCAGTCTGCTATAACTAGAAGGGTTACTTAACTGTGGGTGATTGATGTTCCTTATTTCCTCCATTCACCATCTCATTTCGATGTCCTGCTACACTGACACGGTTCTTATTCCAGCAGGACGAGGTATCCGTTGGTTTGTCCTGGTTTAGAAGTCGCGACTCCATAAAAACTTCACTATCCTCGGGACAGGAACACGAGATAAACAGATGCTCACTCTGAGAATGGCGACTCATTTCACTTCACACATTCTCTTAACTTGGTGTTATTATCACTGATTACTTCTTAGCCCACCATACGGTTTAATGTCTCCTAATCATTATACACACTGGAGGCCACTCCATTAAGATCTGAGACCGATGAGTGATGATTAAACCACGGGTATTTTTCCCCGAGACACAGTCCATGGCGACGCGCCGGTCCTACCATTATTCACTAATTTTACCACTTTATTACGGTGGTCCCGTAAATCACGTTCCCTCACTCTTCACCAGGAACAGTTACGACACTTCCTATTATGAAGTGAGGCTGCCGTGAACGCCAATTTCCTGGTCCCATGTTTTCACAGCCTCCTCGCTACATTCAAAACACTGCCGCCTCCCCCATGCCCTGAGTCGACCTGTCCTCCCCGCACATCCGCGCAGGCACAGGGTGAACCTGGTTGGTTCTATTAAAAATACAATTTAGAACAACAGTAATGCATTAATCATGTATATTTACATTACAAAAATATATACAGTATAATTATGGGAATTTATTTTCCACAGGCGCCATGGTTTCATTTAATTTAAAAATGAATACGAGTTGATGCACGGAATAATTAAAGGAATATGGTACTGGCCATGTAGTCAGAAACTGTAAGGCTGGAGGTGATGTCCTGGTAGTCAGTAAATGTGGGGCTGATAGTGCTGTCCTGGTAGACAGTAATGGTGAAGCTGGAGGTGCTGTCCTGGGAGACAGTAATGGTGAAGCTGGAGATTTTGTCCAGGTAGTCGGGAATTATACGCAGGAAGGAATGCATATAAATGACCTCATGGGAGACAGGAGCCGTAGTGGGGAAACAAGTGTAGTCAAAGATAAGATAAAACCAATATTGCAAACTAAGAAAAAACCACAGGAAATAGCAAACAAGAGGTCTCCACTAGCAATAGTGAGGATATATTGCCAAAACAACGGGTGGGAGCTTTATTGTTGTGCTGGGGAGGATAGGAATAAGACAGGTAAACATGCACCAACAGGGAATACAGTCACAGAAACCCAAGGCAAACGGAAAACCAAAGCCTGTGCACCAACTGTGCACTTGGTATCTGCGGGAAATGGGAAATCTGGAAAAACAGATGGGACATGCAACTATGACCACCCTAGAAAATGCCTTGCCCATATGCAACAGGAAAATGCAAACTCCCTTCCTGTAAGTTTTTTCACCCTGAAATGTGTACCTCTTCAGTACAGGAAAGGACTGTGCTATAACTTAATTCCCAGGCACACCATCTAAAGGGGAAAAAAAAGATACAAAACATCCAGGCCAGGGGAAAACCTGGGTAGCCACAGCCACTCAAGGGGGAGAGGTTTTTTAGTGCCGGGAAGGAAAAAAAACTGGCGGAAAGGGCAGAAATCGTAACCAAATCCATCATTCCTGGAGTGGAACCACAGTCATGCCTCCACTCCAAACCAACAGATACAGATACTAATGCCGGAAAAAATCCCCCCCCCCAGTAACCAACAATACCACCATCCGATGACATCTTTTTTGCAAATATACAGGGTCAAAGCAAGCAACAAACAACAAAATACCTTTCATCCGGGGACTGCTTGCAGAGGCAAAGGCAATGGTTCGCGGCTTTCACTGAGACCCACATAAAGGATCACTTGGGCAACGAAATATGGGTCCCAGGTTACAACCTATGCAGATGCGACAGAATGAACAGCAAAGGGGGGGGTTGGCCTGTACATTGCAGAATCACTTGTTTGCACAAGACTGCTTAATGCCTCAAAGATGTAGTGGGAAATTTTAGCAGTAAAGATCGAGAACCAAAACCTAGTCATTGTGGTAGTCTACAAGCCTCCGATGCAACATCCAGCAATTCCGAACAGCTGTTAAAAATTGACCACTGTCTGGAAAATCTGCCAGCTCCTGCACACAACATCTTGCTCCTGGGAATTTCAACTTAAGGCACCTAAAATGGAGGAATATAGCAAATAATATTGTTGCAGTAATAACACCAGGAGGCAGCTCTGATGAAAACTCACACTCACACGAGCTTTTAAATCTCTGCACAAAATTCAATTAAAACCAGCAAATAATAGAGCCTACTAGACTGGAGAATACACTAGACCTCATCTTCACTAACAATGATGATCTGATACGAAATGTCCCATATCAAAACAATATACTCAATCACAACATAATTGAGGTTCAGACATGTATCACGGAGCCCCAGACCGACATAATGAGAATAGCACGGGAGCATTCACCAGATTCAACTTCAATAACAAAAACATAAAGTGGGACCAAGTAAACCCCAAATCCTAACCGATATAAGCTGAGAAGATATACTAAGCAACACAGACCTCAATTTATGCCTAGAACGATTAACTCGGTGGCACTCGATGTATGCACAATGCTTATTCCTCTAAGAAAAAGGAGGAGTAATGTAAAAAAAGAAAAGACTGCGCTCCCTTTACAGACACGGAAAAAAAAACAGAGCGGCTAAAAGAGGTCAATAATCTGAAATGCGTAGGGAGACACTGGTCAGAGAAATAGCAAGCATCGAACTTAAGCTAAAGGAATCTTATAGAGTCAGGGAATCGCGGGAAGAACTAAAAGCCATAAATGAAATCGAAAGAAAACCCAAAGTATTTCTCTCCTATGCCAAATCAAAGTCGAGAACAACGTCCAGTATTGGGTCCCTACTTAAACAAGATGGTCCTACACAGATGACAGCAGGAAATGAATGAGCTACTTAAGCCCCATATAAGCCCTCAGTTTTTTAGCAAGCCGCTAACCAGACTGAAATCGAAGATCAAAGTGAATTTTTTATGAGAGAGCCACAGAATTTGGTTAACACAAGCCTATCTGATATTATCCTGACCCCAAAATGATTTCGACAGGCGATAAATACATGCCCATGCACTCTGCCCCAAGGGCCAGACTCAGGGAACTCATGGTCGTCCCCAGTTACTAAAAAAAAACAGACATAGCCCCACTCCTCAAAGGGGCAGTAAAGCAATGCTGAAGAACTCACAGACCGTTTAGCACAACATCCCATATCATAAAAATCTTTGAAAGGTCCTAAGAAGCAAGATCACCACCCATCTAGAAACCCATAAATTACACAACCCAGGGCAACATGGGTTTTAAAACAGTCGCTCCTGTCTGTCTCAACTATTGGATCACTATGACAAGGTCCTAGATGCACTAGAAGACAAAAAGAATGCAGAATAATATATACAGATTTTGCAAAAGCCTTCGACAATTTGTGACCATGGCGTAATAGCGCACAAAATGCGTGCTAAAGGAAAAAAGGGGAAAAGTGGGTCGATGGGTCTATAATATCCCACAAACAGAACACAGAGAGTAGTAGTCAGCAGAGTAAAGTCCGAGCAGCTACTTTTGAAAAGCTCTGTTCCAAAAGGGCACAGTACTTGCTCCCATCTTGTTCCTCATCCTCAATATCTGACATAGACAAGGAAATGTGAGCCACAGCACCGTGTCTTCCTTTGCAGATGACACCCGAATCTGCATGACAGTGTCTTCCATTGCAGACACTGCAAGGCACCAGGCGGCATCAACCAAATCTTCAGTGGGCTGAAGAAAACAATATGAAGTTCAACGATGATAAATTTCAATTACTCAGATTTTGGTAAACACGAGGAAATTAAATCTTCATCAGAGTACAAAACAAATTCTGGCCCCAAAAAAGAGTGAAAACACCAACGTCAAAGACCTGGGGGGTGATCATGTCGGAGGATCTCACCTTCAAGGACCATAACATTGTAAACCCAAACGCATCTGCTAGAAAAATGACAGGATGGATAAAAGAGAACCTTCAAAACTAGGGGTGCCAAGCCCAATATGACACTCTTCAGGTCACTTGTTCTATCTAGGCTGGAATATTGCTGCACACAACAGCACCTTTCACGGCAGGTGAAATTGCTGACCTAGAAAATTTTACAGAGAAAAATTCACGGCGCACATAACGGAGATAAAACACCTAAATTACTGGAGTGCTTTAGGTTCCTGAACCTGTATTCCCCGGAATGCAGGTGGGAGAGATACAGATTATGTACAACCTGGAAAATCCTAGGGGACGAGTAAACCCAACTTGCACCACGAAAATCACTCACTACGAAAGCAAAAGGGCTTTGGGAGACGATGCAACATATCCCCAAATGAAAAGCAGGGGTGTCACTAGCACGTTAAGAGACCATACAATAAGTGCCAGGGGCCCGAGACTGTTCAACTGCCTCCCAGCATACATAAGGGGGATTATCAACAGACCCCTGGCAGTCTTCAAGCTGACACTGGACAAGCACCTAAAGTCGGTTCCTGACCAGCCGGGCTGTGGCTCGTACGTTGGTTTGCGTGCAGCCAGCAGTAACAGCCTGGTTGATCAGGCTCTGATCCACCAGGAGGCCTGGTCACAGACCGGGCCGGAACTCTCTCCAGGTAAACTGCAGGTGGGAAGCATGTGGTGTTGAGAGTAACCAGGTCTTGACCAGTCAGTGCCTCCTTCCCCACGCCAAGGGCGAGGGGAAAGAGGCAGGGTGTGTAGGTGAAGATGAGGGAAAACACTGATTTTAAGCAGTCACATACCCACATCTTTCATGATGTGCACGGGAAACAAATAAATGTTGTGTTTATCGTAGGCAAGACAATGTCAAATCCTATATTAGTCCCTTTTATATTATAATTTTATACTATAATTCTAACTTTAAAAAATTACCTTTATAGTACTACCTACTATCATATTCCCAAGCTCCACTATTTGATCATCACTTTATTTGTATTAGTCCCTTAGCTCATTATTTTACATTTGTTAAATAATCCAGGTGCTATTTTTTAGCTTAAGACTATTTACTTTGTTTTATACTTAATTCAAACTATAGATTCACTACAAATCTTATGATTACAAGCATTGATCCTGATACCAACCTCTTATTTAATGACTTAAATGAATCAAACAGTAACTGTAATTACTACACTGCAGAACAATCAAAGGCACTTCTCAGTGCAACAACAACATAACTATATTTAAACTACAATATCAGATCTTTAAGCAAGCATTACGATGACCTCATAGCATTACTAAATTCCTTACATGCCAATATGTCCATCATTACACTAACTAAAACCTTGGCTAAAGCCTGATAGTACAGATGTCTATGCCATTCCTGGTTACACAGCCATACACAAACTGTAGGCCTGATCAACAAGGGGGTGGCACAGCCATATACTACTCAGACCAAACTAAATGATCACATACTTGCACAAGGGATGAACAGGGGGAATATAAAATAGCTAAATTCAAATCAAAGTACCTACAAAAACCTCTCACATTGATAAACATCAAACAGAGTTCCACAGTCAAACATTAGCCAATTTAGTCAAAATCTAGAAGTATGATAACTGATGCACGCATGAAAAAAGATCACTTACTACTCTCAGGTGACTTCAATATAAATCTCCTGCAAGACCAGGACCCACACGTTACTGAATTCACAAAACACAATGAGTAACTGTATGTTACACCAACAGTAACAAAACCTACAAGAGTTACGGGAGACTAGTGTTTCCCTACTTAAACCACATCTGGACCAACACCATATCCCCTTTAAAATCAGGCATAATTACAGAAATACCACAGACCACTACCCTACTTTCCTCATAACAACTCTTGGTAAACTACCCCAAGACACTACTAAAGTCACCTTCAGACTTCACAATGAGGCAGCCATTAAAAAACTTCACAACAGCAATAGCAAACTTTGATTGGTACACTGAGCTAGAAACCTATACAGATATTGACGAATGTATTAATAATTTTCTAAAAAAACCAAAATACCTCTATAACAAGCACTCCCCCTAAAAAAACTAAACAATGACAGAAAAAGAGACTGAACAGTCCCTGGCTAACACCCAGCATTCTTAAATCCATAAATACAAAACACCAATATGAAAAACAGTACAGAATGGGTCACATAACCAGAGACCAAACAAAACGTTGTTTCGTCAATCCTAACCAGCCTGATAAGAAGGGCAAAAAAATTGTATTATGAGAACAGATTATCCAACTTACGAGGTGATATAAAAAAGACCTGGAAAACCCTATCAAAATTCTGGGAACAAAAAAGTTTATAAACGAAATAGCGAAATAAAATTAGAAAAAACAGATGAACCCCAACCCCCACCAACAGAAACAGCAAACAGACTCAATAAATTTCTTCTCCACTATAGGACAAAACCTTGCCAATAAAATCCCAAGCTCAGATACCCCCCAAATGACTCCCCTCACCGCAACTACCCGAACACACTGTTCCTAGCTCCGCTAACCCATACGAAGTCTCCCTTATTATCAACACACTAAAAAACAAGGCAGGAGATTTAAATCCCTTTAAACCACCCCTTATATACAAAAAAGTGTCACAAGTGCTATCACCAATCATTGCAAACTCTTTAACAAATCCTTGAATCCCCCCCTTTCCCCTACGTACTCAAAATAGCAAGGGTCACCCCGATCCACAAAGGAGGGACCAAACAGAGTTGAATAACTTTTAGGCCAATATCCAACTTACACCCTCCCCTCAAAAATCTTCGAAAAATTAACTCATAAACGAATCTACTCCTACCTTATCTCCCAAAACATACTCAACCCCTCCCAAATTTGGATTCAGGCCTAATAAAAATACTAATGATGCTATTATACACATGCTAAACATATATACACTGCAAAGAGAAAAAAGAAGTCCCACGGGGGATCTTAAATTGACTTACGAAAAAGCTTTTGATACAGTTACCATGACTTGCTCCACGTAAAATTGTCCCCACTATGGTATAAGAGGGCACTCCCTCAACTACCTCAAGTCTTACCTCGCAACAGAAGCCAATAGGGTGTACGCAAATGGGCAAACTCTTCTGCACAACCAATTACAGTTGGTGTCCCACGGGGAAGTGTCCTTGGCCCTCTTCTCTTTCTCCTATACATAAATGACCTTCCAAATGCTTCGCAATTACTCAAACCCACACTATTTGCAGATGACACTACATACGTCTTCTCTCACCCGAGCCCAGTCACGCTAGCCAATCCCTGTAAATACCGAATTACCGAAAATATCTACCGGGATGAGGACTAACAAACTTACACTAAACATTGACAAAACCTACTTCATTCAGTTTGGTAACAAGCTACAGATGTCCCTCTTAACATAATGATAAATGGATCACCTATCAAAAAAACTAACAGAGGAAAATTCTTAGGAATCCACCTTGATAATAGACTCAAATTCATACACATATACATCAAATTTCTAAGAAAATTTCCAAGACTGTAGGCATACTATCGAAGATACGGTACTATGTTCCACAGTCAGCCCTCCTGGCCCTATATCACTCTCTTATTTACCCCTATCTCACCTATGGAATTGTGCATGGGGCTCAAAAAACAATTAACCATCTCAGACCACTAATTACCCAACAAAAGGCTGCAGTTAGAATGATAACAAATTCTCACTACAGGCAGCCCCACTCCACCATATTCAATACACTAAACCTACTCACCATACAAAACATCCATACTTATTACTGCACCTATTAAATACATAGAACACTTAACTCTGATATTAACCCCCCCTCAAACATCTCCTTGCCAACCTCAACAAACACATAAACCATAACACAAGGCACAGATCACTCTTTGATGTTCCTCGTGCCCCATCTCACACTATGCAAAAACTCAATGCACATAAAAGGCCCTAAAATCGGGAATTCTTTACCTGTAAATATAAAAAGAAACACAACCTGTTTATAAATTCAAGTCCTTTTTCTCAAAGATTACTTACCCCACCCAAAACCAAAATAAATACTAAATAACTAAAACATTTTAAATTGTATATCTTAAATGTTTCTCAAAATTAAATATCACATAAATTTTAAAACCTAAAACCCAATCTAACTTTATTATTTTTTAAATACACTACCAAACAGAATCACTACCTAACTGAATGCAACCATATGACCTGTCTTTGTAATACAGTGGACCCCCGGTTAACGATTTTAATCCGTGCAAGAGGGCTCATCGTTATGCGAAATAATCGTTATGCGAATGAATTTTCCCCATAAGAAATAATGGAAATCAAATTAATCCGTGCAAGACGCCCAAAAGTATGAAAAAAATTTTTTTTTACCACATGAAATGTTAAATTTTAATACACACAAACTGAAAAAGGCATGCACAATTAAATGACACTTACTTTTATTGAAGATCTGGTGATGATTGATGGGTTTGGAGGAGGGGAGAGCTTTATCTTCTTACGTTTTAGAAGGGGAATCCCCTTCCATTACGACTTGAGGTAGCAAGCCCTTTTTCCCGGGGGTTACTTCCCTTCTTCTTTTAATGCCACTAGGACCACTTGAGAGTCACTGGACCTCTGTCGCACAACAAATCTGCCCATAGAGCTCTGTACCTCCGTTCCTTCAAGACTTTCCTAAAATGGCCATAACATTGTCATTGAAATAGTCACCAGCACGGTTTGCAACAGCTGTGTCAGGGTGATTTTCATCTATAAAGGTTTGCAGTTCAACCCACTGTGCACACTTTTCCCTTAATCTTTGAAGTAGGCACAATGGATTCCACAACTGGCATAGGCTTCTCAGGGTTAGCCCAAACCCTTCAAAATCTTTCTTAATTTCCATACTAATTCTCACCCTTTTTACCACAGGGTTGGCATAGAAGCTTTCTTGGGGCCCATGGTCACTTATTTTCCAGAAACAGCACCGAAAATACTGTAATAATACGAAAAAATTCCGAGTGTATGCTTGGATGTTACCGCGGAGGCTGGCTGGTAAACAATGGGACGGGGGGCACATGTGAGGCTGGCCTGAGGGCACATTGGACGCGTCTGGGACGAAAATGGGTAAGCGGGTTTTTAAATCGGTATGCGCGGCAAAAATTTTTGCGATAAAAGTAATCGTTATGCGGAAAAATCGCTATGCGATGCCATCGTATGGGGGGGTCCACTGTACTCACTTGTGCTTTATAGTTATCTTTTTAAATTAATGTTTTATCACGATTTCATCATTGCTTAGTAGCAGCGCTGTATAGTCCTTGTGGCTTAGCGCTTCTTTTTGATTATAATAATAATAATAATCATTGCTTAGTTAATCTTAAGTTAATTTTAAGCCACCCGTAATGCTATGCATATATAAGTGGCTTTGGCATACTGCTCTTATCTTATTTTTTTGTACCTCTGTATGTGTGCGCAATTGGAAATAAATAAATAAATAAATAAAAAAATAAACAATAAGCGCTCTTCATCCTCCTCCCGGGTTTGCCCCGTGTGGAGTGTACATAACCCTCCCGCGCCTCCCATAACCCCTCACCCCGGGCTTCCCGCCTTTAAAATCTACCTGCGCCTCCACCATTCAACCCCCCGCCTCATCCCCCCAATTCACAGCTGCACCTTGGGTGCACCGGTGGCCTGTGGCTAAAGCCTCGCTTCACACACGGAGGGCCCGGGTTCGATTTCAGGAGGGGGGAAACATTTCAACGTGTTTCTGTACACCTGTTTCCACTGTTGTTTATGTTCACCTAGCAGGGAAATAGGTTTCCTGGGTGTTAGTCGACTGGTGTGGGTCGCATCCCGGGGGACAAGATTGAGGACCCCCAATGGAAATAAGACAGACGTCCTCGATGACGCAAATGACTTTCCTGGTGGCTAACCTCCGGGATTAAAAATCAGAAAAATTTCTTATTAACTGTAAGGGTACTTTTTCCCTCCCCGCCTCACCAGGCCACCACGCTGGCGCTCTCCAGTGCCCACGATGTCAGTAATGTCACATGATAAGCAGAGTTCCCAGGTTCTTCCACTACAGAGCCAACTCCGTGGGATTCGACCAGGAGGCCAAATGTCAGGTGTGCCACTGGATTGTGTTTCTCAATCCCTCAAATCTCAACATCCGTCATACAATGGATGTCTAAGTTCCCAGAGAGCTCCAAGTGGGAACAACCAACAGCCCCGCCCAGTAACAAGCACAGCTGCCGCGACTTCACCTCTACAGAGGACCTTCTTCTTCTTCTTATGACCAGAGCTTTGGTAAGTTGGGTAAGGATAGAAATATTGGAAAAGGGTGGGAGGGGGGAGAGAGGTAGGATATAAAAGGTAAGTGGCCCCAACCACTTTGGTGTAATTTAAAAAGTGTATGTGAAATAATAAGATATTCTTGAAGAGGTATAATACTAACCCATGAGTCACATATATATAACAGATATATAAGTACATGACTCCATGACTCTGAATTGGTAGTAATTATACAAGTTGCAATTGCCTTTTTTTTTTTTTTTTTTTTTGCGATTGCACAACGGATATTTATGCGACAATGAAGGCAATAATTTTCTGGCCAGTTTATAAAGAATCACTTGACAATGGCTTCTTACAGGTGGTGTCCCGCCATAGTAAATTTAGCATAATTTTTACAGTAGAATATTACATAAGATGTCTCCCTAATTGGGGACGATGATTTTCTCAGTAAACATAGAAGGGTTCTGGTGTTACCCAATCATCTTCATCAGGGAGGTTGCTCAATATCATTGGTCGATGGTAATCACCTTTATGGATAAAACGATGGACCCTCTGTGGAGAGTCCCTTCTTTGAAGCCCCGTGAGGGGAGTTTGATTTATATAACCGTGGTATTTTCAACTTGTAGAGGATGTTTCTCTGTCTGGCATGTAGAGTTCTTGCATTGCATAGAGTTGTTTCTTTTTCAGGGTGTCAAGACGTACATTTAAGGCAGTAATATCCTGTTGTACGTGTAAATCAGCCATTTTAACTCTGTCTCTCCTCCGGTACCCGTAATGAAGCGAAGAGCTCTATTCTGGACCCGTTGTAACCGAGCATTTGGTCTTTGTTGTTAATGTCATTGGGACACATGGGTATTCGAGTATAGGTCTTATTATCATTTTATATAGATGTTTTTTGACATGTGGTGGGGCTTGATTGAATCGAAAGAGACTGCTAAGACCGGCTTTGGCTATGTTGATCTTCTTAGTTTCATGAGATGTTGAGTGGAGCAGCCTGTCTATTTCATATCCCAAGATCTTGTTAGAGTTTCTAATGGCTACAGGTGTACCTCTGATGGAGATACCCCCTTTATCTTCGATGGTTGATGCAAAACATCCTATCGTGCTAACAAGGACCTTGTCAGGATTAGTCATAATTCTCCATTTCTTTTCCCAATTAGATGTTCGACGAAGTTCAATATTCATTTTTTCTATGACTCTCTCATACTTGTATTTTCCTGTTACCGGAGTTGATGAGACGACATGAATAACATCAACTGCAAACTGTGTCACAATTGTATCATTAAACTCTGGTTGAGGAAGGTCATTCAAATAAATGTTGAAGAGAATTGGACACCAGATGTTGGTATAAAAGGCTCTGTCGACTTGCCATGAAAGGTGGGAATGATTTTTCTTTGAGTTAAGAAATTATATATTACTCTGAGAAAAAACCCGTTATGGTCTGGTAGGTCAATGAGTTTGTATATAAGGCCATCATGCCATAAGCTATCAAAAGCTTTATGAACATCTCTGGTGGCAATTAAGGCAAGATTGCCCTGATGTTTTAGACTTGCTACAGTATCGAAAATAACATTTATTGCATGATTGGTACCTCTGTGTGTTCTAAAGCCAAATTGTTTTTCATAAAAAGGTGATTAAACTCCATACAGTAGTTCAGTCGTTGGAAATGATCTTCTCAAGAACTTTTCCAGTGACTTCAAGTAAAGATATAGGCTATAGTTCCCAGTTGGTGGATGTCTTTATTGGGGTTAGCAAGAAAATCATCCTAGCAGTCTTAAAACCACTGGAAAAATGTCCTGAGGCCAAGATTGCATTAAAGATATTAACCAAAGACTTTACAATTTCTGGGGAGGAACTTTATTTGTTTCATTGTTATTCCAGAGAGACCAGGGCTCTATTTCGCATTCTTTCCAATAACCCGACTCCCTCTCGGTAATGTAATAGGTCTAGTAAAGCGTGGGCGCTTCAAGAGTTGAAGTATCGATGGAAGGTAGTGGTTGTAGATCATCCAAGTTCTCATCTCTCCAATTTATATGCCAACTGATAGTGATTATTGTTAAATTGACGACTGTTTGTGGGAGAGAATTTTTCTCCCATACATCACCCATCAAATTAGCCTGGTCCTGTGGATTTGTCCAATTTAATCTCAACATCTTCATCATCCTCATCAGTGAAGTTATGAATAGGTAGTTAGGAGCCTTGTGCTTTGTCCCTTAAAGTTGTCGGATCTTACTCCAAAATTTTGCTGGCTCACGTTTATACTGATTAGCTTGGAGAACTAGCAATTTCCTAAGTCACGTTTGTGATGACTAATCATGTTAATTAATTCTTGCCTTAATCTATTCAATGTAGCTACTGGTGGTTGTCGCGTTTGAAGATGCCTTCGACATTCTGCTTGATAATTTCTTAAAGCGTCCCCTATTTTCCCCAGGAGGTTTATATTGTTGGCATAATCTTTGTGGGAAGCTAATTGACAATTGCATTAGTAGCTTCAATTATTCGATTTTGAAGGACCTGATCGCATCATCAATTGCAGTGGAAGGTAGATTTTCCAAAGACACAATTTCATCTTCACCAAGAAATGCCCTGAAGGGGGCAAAACCTAATGTGTTGAGATTTGGGGTTTTGGAGGAACAGGTATTATAAATGGGAAGTTTGCAGTTGTATTATAACAGGGATGTGGTCGATTTCCCACGTTTCCACCAGGAGAGATCGACAATGAAAGAGGTCACAGTCTCTGTTTGTCAGGACTATAAATTTGGGGTCCCTGGATGAGGTCCAATATATGATTTAAAGAATGGGCCTTGAAATGACAAGTTTCTGGCTGTCATGATATTAAATAGTTGTTTTCCTTTTTAAATCACCCAGTGGAATACCAGCTCCACAGTTAAAGAGGGCAGGTGATGAGCGTTAAAATCTCCCCTTGGAATTGTTGGAATATTTCTGCTTAATATCCTATGTAGAGAAAATTTGGGTTTTATATATTGTTGTCTCGGGGGAAAATATCCAGTTGCTATCACTAGTTGTCCATGAGACTTGTCATTTCTATTGCAAAATGTTATCTTCATCAACATGAATATTTTAAATGTATAGCCTAATTTAACTAAGATTTGGGTACACCACTATAGGGGTTTTCTCGATTTCTCCACAGTAGAGTAACCACGTAATTTAATATGTTGGTTCACTCTTGCAGCTGTCTCATTCAAGAGTTTTAACATCGGGATTGTAATTATGTAGTTCAACTTCAAGGAGGTAACGGTTATTAAAGAAATGTTGAATATTAATTGGAAAATTGTAATCCCCATTATTTCGTGCACTTCGGACGTGTACTGCGGACTGAACGTCTGCAAGTAATGTCTTTTTGGTATCCACACTATCCCCGCTGGGCTCGTCAAGGGGAGGAAGGAAGTTCTGAGTAGTTGCTTTTGTATTGAAGTTTCCCCCATCTTCACTAAATTGGTAATATTAACAGAATCATTAGAGTCATTAGAGTCATCTTCAGAAAACTGAGGTGTTGTATTCCCAGTTACAGGAAGCAGAGGCTCGTGAGAGTTAATGGGACGTGGGGGCTCCAAGGGAAAATTTGGTAGGCCAGGTGATTTACCCGGGGAAGTTCCTGTTCAACAGGATTAGCTGCAATAGAGGAATAGTAAGCACCAATCTCTGGGGCATCGTTAGGGTCAGGTATTGACTCATGGGTTGAGGGGAGTTGACAACTTGGTTTTGCGAGGTGGTGTTCCCCGGACAAGGATGAATTAGACTTATTTGAAGAAGTAGATTTGGGAACATACTTCTTGTTATGAGAAGGTTGGGCCATAATCGTCTTAACATTTTCAGGGATAGTAATGGGAGTGATCCCATTACCCAATAACAAATCATTTAAACCTTAGAGCAGAGATGAATGTCACCTCCTGCTATGTCTTTGGCCATCAAATACATTATTTGCGCCTCGTCATATCCCCGGCTGAGGATACCTGAGACATGGGAGGGTGGCTGAACCTTCTGTTGCGTTTGTGTATGTTGTAGGTGAGGGTTTAGATTGGGGCACTCCAAAAGAGGCAGAATTCCAAACATTGGAACCAGTGGTAGAGACATGATGAGTCCCACTAGATCCAGGCAGAGCTGGGAAGGAAGTTTGGGACATTGTTGGCGGTGCCTGGGGAGTGGTCTTCTTAGAAGTGGACAGTTTCTTAGTTTTATAATTTTCTGCATTTCCTTTTTCCTCTCAGGACAGATAGCAGAAACAGCAAGGTGTTTTCCCCTTGCAGAGGACACATTTGGGCGTATTTTTATTAGTACAATCTCTATAAGAATGTTGGCCAGAGCAAATGCTGCAAATCTGTGCTTGAGTACTGCATTCGTTGGTGGTATTTACCTGGAGTTTACCTGGAGAGAGTTCCGGGGGTCAACGCCCCCGCGGCCCGGTCTGTGACCAGGCCTCCTGGTGGATTAGAGCCTGATCAACCAGGCTGTTACTGCTGGCTGCACGCAAACCAACGTACGAGCCACAGCCCGGCTGGTCAGGAACCGACTTTAGGTGCTTGTCCAGTGCCAGCTTGAAGACTGCCAGGGGTCTGTTGGTAATCCCCATTATGTATGCTGGGAGGCAGTTGAACAGTCTCGGGCCCCTGAAAACTTATTGTATGGTCTCTTAACGTGCTAGTGACACCCCTGCTTTTCACTGGGGGGATGTTGCATCGTCTGCCAAGTCTTTTGCTTTCGTAGTGAGTGATTTTCATGTGCAAGTTCGGTACTAGTCCCTCTAGAATTTTCCAGGTGTATATAATCATGTATCTCTCCCGCCTGCGTTCCAGGGAATACAGGTTTAGGAACCTCAAGCGCTCCCAGTAATGGAGGTGTTTTATCTCCGTTATTCGCGCCGTGCGGGTTTTCTCTGTACATTTTCTAGGTCAGCAGTTTCACCTGCCTTGAAAGGTGCTGTTAGTGTGCAGCAATATTCCAGCCTAGATAGAACAAGTGACCTGAAGAGTGTCATCATTAGCTTGGCCTCCCTAGTTTTGAAGGTTCTCATTATCCATCCTATCATTTTTCTAGCAGATGCGATTGATACAATGTTATGGTCCTTGAAGGTGAGATCCTCCGACATGATCACTCCCAGGTCTTTGACGTTGGTGTTTCGCTCTATTTTGTGGCCAGAATTTGTTTTTGTAATCTGAGTAATTGAAATTTATCATCGTTGAACTTCATATTGTTTTCTGCAGCCCACTGAAAGATTTGGTTGATGTCCGCCTGGAGCCTTGCAGTGTCTGCAATGGAAGACACTGTCATGCAGATTCGGGTGTCATCTGCAAAGGAAGACACGGTGCTGTGGCTGACATCCTTGTCTATGTCAGATATGAGGGTGAGGAACAAGATGGGAGCGAGTACTGTGCCTTGTGGAACAGAGCTTTTCACCGTAGCTGCCTCGGACTTAACTCTGTGACTACTACTCTCTGTGTTCTGTTAGTGAGGAAATTATGGATCCATCGACCGACTTTTCCTGTTATTCCTTTAGCACGCATTTTGTGCGCTATTACGCCATGGTCACACTTGTCGAAGGCTTTTGCAAAGTCTGCATATATTACATCTGCATTATTTTTGTCTTCTAGTGCATCTAGGACCTTGGTATGACCAAAGGCATAACATTTAAAACATTGTGTCACACTGACAAATCGTTCAAGAGAGATTTGGTCAGGTGTACATCTGGTGCCAAAACATTTGAAGCCATTTTGACACACAAGAATTTATGTGCTTCGACAGACCTAAATTCAGAATTCTCCTTATTAAAGTCTTCAACAATTTCATTCGCTGTGCTATGTCGCATGAAACTGTTAATTCTGGCAACAAACACAGTCCTCTAGGCTTGATAGCTTTCGGGTGCAACTGGGGTAACACCAAAAGTCTTCAATTTTTCCAGAACATCGTGCTTCAGCAGTTGAAGTAACTCTTCTTCAGAAGAGAGGAGAAGTACTGCTCCAGCGTGGGTTTGAAAAACATCCACTGGAGCAACAGTTGAATTCGAGCAAATACATGCTAGAATTTCTTTCATCGTCTTTTGGTTGCCATCAACACGTAATCTTACTCTTATCCGCGCCATGATGTCTAGGAAGGTACATCTGGCAGAGAAGTTACTTTAACAAAAAAGGTCTTTCCTTAGTGTTAGTCTAGCATCCTATTTCGCTGACTTATGAAGGTCAGCCCCTAAGATAGCCTACCCTCGAGTGGTGAGGGGGAAAGGGCCCAAGGCAAAGATCGGCAGGATTTTAAAAAACCACACGGGCTACCGGATGGTCAAAATGCCTTGTGTTAACTCGCCAAAGCGAAGTTGCCGAAAAAGAAAAAGATAGGAAAGTCAGAATGATAGCAATGTATGTAGTGTGTTAGTGTGTGGGCCAGTGTAGTTGTTTGTGTGATGGGAGGAAGGGGAAGGATGGGGGGATGGGGAAGAGAGGGGTGAACAAGTAAGCAAGTCAACTCCTTACCCTCTTGATGGGATGGGGCTCGAAGTGACTACAAGCAAGTTTCCTCTCAGCTCTGGTGAAGAACAACTCAGGATAACCCAAGAAAAATCTCGAGTAACAGTGTTCAGAGTTGCTCAGTTCGAGAATTACTCAGGATAACTGAAGAGCAGGAGTTAGTTTAATATCTTTATTATGCACCCCATACCCATCCTGTGGGCGGTAGTCACCACATACCCATCCTGTGGGCGGTAGTCAAAAGATTACAAAGGTACATAATGGGTCCAGGGACTGGACCCCAAAGTTATGATAGCTGAACTAGTTACAAAGGTAATGAACTCCAGGTAGATCTGGTCACTAATCATGGCAAGTTACAGAGGTAATGAATCAGCTTCACTCCTATACATGGTTACAGTCATGAACAAATTACAAAGTAATGAACCACTGATACGTCCACACCTGGTCACAATTGTAATGAGTTATAAATACAAATATTAAGTGGATCATACACCCACACTAGCGCGCACACACACATACACACACGAGGGCGCACGCACGACGACTTCTCTCCACGGCGTTTAGTTAGTTAGTTTAATATGTTTATTATGCACCCCATACCCATCCTGTGGACGGTAGTCAAAAGATTACAGAGGTACATAATTGGTCCAGGGACTGGACTCCAAAGTTTTGATAGCTGAGCAAGTTACAAAGGTAATGAACTAGATCTGGTCATAATCATGACCAAGTTACAAAGGTAATGAGCTCCAGGTTGAGCTGGTCACACTCATGAATAATTGCAAAGGTAATGAATCATAAACACATTAATCATGAGAATTTACAAAGGTAATGAGCTCCAGGTAGAGTGGTCACAATCATGACAAGTTTCAAAGGTAATGAATGATAAACACGTTTATGACATGATTATGATCATAGACAAAATTACAGAGTAATGAGCAGTTAACAAACATAGTAGGGAATTCATCCAATGCCCCAACAACAGATGTTGCTAGGTGCCTGTCTCTCCCTCGGTAGACAGCCATTGCAAACAGCAGCAAATTGCCAGGGATCTGCTGCTTGCACGAGCACCATCGACCCTCCCCAAGAGGTCCAAGAAGCCAGTGACTCCGTTAGCAGCCCGATGGAGAGCTGCCCTAGGACATGTCAGCGTCCTGGTGGACGCCAAGTTGATTGAAGATCCCAGGCCCTCGTGTGTACGGATGTTGAAGCTTGAGGAACTGAGTACACACTGCCTGTGGCACACCTGGCAGCTGCCTCGCGGTCGAACTCCACGATGCTGTCCCTGTAGTGGAAGTTCCTGTGAGCCCGGCACTCCCTGCGGCTGCAGTACCATCGCTGACATCGTGGGTTAGGGGAGAAGTACCCTCTACAGATGGGGTGGCGCTGGGAGTTGGGTGGGTGAGGCAGGGGAGTCGGGCAGGGGTGAGGCGTTATGAGAGGGTCACTGTTTACTACACACGCCCTCCCCCTCCCCCCCAGCGGAGAGGGGGGAGGCGCTGACTGGTCCTGACTCTACAACACCAAACCCTCTTAAAACTGCACAACACTTCAACTATTTACGCTGAAACGATGCACTGGGATGTCCGTTCGCTGCTCTGGTTATCTTCTCAAAGCATTCACACTGAGTTCTGTTAAGTAGGGACCTGGTCAGCCTCTTTGACCAGGAGCTATCCTTGAAAATCCCGCAGCTAGCCCGCTACACTACCTGCCGCATCGGCCATGCCAACGGATCAGGTCTCTCGGCCATGCCAACGGATCAGGTCTCTCTCTCCACGGCGGCTGGGCGGCTTCCGACCTATAATCTGCAATCAAATTACCATCCACGAGGACACTGACACACAACCACAAAGGCCAATGGTATTGACGATTGGACAGACATTTTTCTTAACAAATTACCTAGACTATATCAGAAACATTGTCCTATAAAAACGAAACAGATCACGAATAAACGGCTCGGTTGCCCATGGCTAACCAGCACCATTCTGAAATCCATTGATAAGAAACACCAATATGAAAAGCAATATAAACAGGGCTTAATACACAAAGATATTCTCAAACAATATTCAACAGTTCTCACCAAATTAATAAAAAAAGCCAAACAACTATACTACTCCAGTAGATTCACTGACACAAGAGGAGATATAAAAAAGACCTGGAAAACACTCTCTCAGATTCTGGGCACCCACAATCTGAAAAAACAAGAATATTGTCCTAACTAAACCTAACGAAACACCACTGCATCCCACTGAAGCAGCTAACAAGATAAACGACTTCTTCTCAACCATAGGATCTAATCTTGCCAGTAAAATCCCACGTACCAACGCCCATGCTGGCGACTATCTAGATGGGAATTTCCCAAATTCCTTCTATCTTGTATCAACTGAGCCCACGAAGTCACTGAGATTATAGTCACTTAAAAATAACTCAGGGAATCTGTCTCATGTCCCACTATTATTGTACAAGCGAGCGGCACATGTCCTTTCGCATGCTATTACATTACTTTTTAACAAGTCACTAGAAACTAGCACCTTCCCAAAACTACTCAAGACAGCAAGGGTTACACCAATACATAAAGGTGGTGACCCTACAGAGTGTAAACAACTATAGGCCAATATCAAACTTACCATTGCTATCCAAAATATTCGAGAAACTCGTGCACGGGAGACTGTACTCATTTATAACGGCACAAAACATACTCAACCCCTGCCAATTTGGTTTCAGGAAAAATAAAAGCACTAACGATGCAATTGTAAAAATACTAGATCTGCTTTACCTCAGCATTGGAAAATAAGGAATATCCACTAGGAATTTTTATTGACCTAAGAAAAGCTTTTGACACTGTAGACCACGGCATCCTACGCCACAAACTTGACCATTATGGTATAAGAGGCCATGCGCTTGCATATTTCAAATCCTACCTTACTAATAGGTATCAGTATGTCACCATTAAAGACACAGCATCATCAACACGGCCACTTGATACTGGAGTTCCACAAGGAAGTGTCCTGGACCCCTGCTCTTCCTCATTTACATCAATGATCTTCCAAACATATCCCAACCCCTGAAATCCATTCTCTTTGCTGACGACACGACTTATGTCATCTCTCACCTTTGTAAATTGTGAGTTCATTACCTTTGTAAATTGTGGTTCATTCCCCTTTGTAACTGCCAGCTATCAAAACTTTGGAGTCCAGTCCCTGGACCATTATGTACCCTGTAATCTTTTGACTACCGCCCCACAGGATGGGTATGGGGTGCATAATAAACATATTAAACTAACTAACTCTCACCCTAATCTTGCCACCCTCAACACCATTGTTAATGAGGAGCTGCTCAAAATATCAATTTGGGATGACAGCCAATAAATTACACTAAACCACTGACAAAACCTACTAATTATTTTTGGTAGCAGAGCAGGTGCTGCAAAAACTAAACATTAAGATTGACAGCACTCTAATTGACAGACATAATGGGGGCAAATTCCTAGGCCTATCCCTCGACAACAACCTAAATTTCAGCACCCATATCCAAACACATAAAAAAAAAAGTATCCAAAACAGTTGGGATCCTCTCCAAGTTTACGATTCTATGTGCCGCAAAATGCCCTTCTCGAACTATCCCATTCACTCTTTTTTCCATACCTCACCTATGCTATTTGTGCTTGGGGATCAACTGCAGCAATTCACCTAAAGCCAATAATAACTCAACAAAAAGCCGCAGTAAGAATACCACAAATCCCCCTCCCTGGAAAACACCCTCCCCCCCCACTCTTCATAGATCTAAACTTATTCCCTGTCAGAACATCCACACTTACTACTGTGCCAATTACATATACAGGACCTTAAATTCCAATATTAACCTTGACCTAAAATGCTTTCTTGATAGTTGTGACAGGACCCACAAGCATACACCAGACACAAACATCTTGACATTCCCCCTGTCCGACTAAATCTATACAAAAATTCAATGTATGTCAAAGGCCCCAAAATCTGGAACACCTTACCTGAAAACTCTAGAACTACAGACACATTCATCACCTTCAAAACTACCTTAAGAAAACATCTTATCTCCCTGATACACCACGTCCTAACTACATAAAAACCACCTGGTGTTCACACTTAAACTCAACTCACCCATTGTATAAGCACGAGAAATAGTATCTTAATCTTAAAATAATGATCCTAATAGTCATAAGTTTGCTGTGATACACCATAAGAAACATGTATTTTGCCAAAACACAAAAGCATTCACATTGCTAAACTCACAAACTAGTATTTAGTCACTTAGTATTTAGTCAATTTACTTAACAATTTGTAATAATTTAAGGTTAAGGATTAATCTAAGTTTGCCCGAAATGCCTAGCCATGCTAGGTGTTCTAGTGGCACCCTCTGTAATTAGTATTTTACTACATGTAAAACACGAAATAACCAAAATCTGTAAACCCCGCATTGTAATCCTTATAGAGAATAAACTTTGATTTGATTTGATTTGATTTGAAAGCAGCTTTTCCTCAAGCTGCTAGCAAATTCGCTGACCTCTTGAAGAAAGTCAGTGATGCCCCCGCAAACATCGTTGAAATC
>NC_069401.1:81252168-81281792 GCF_026875155.1 Cherax quadricarinatus | reverse complement strand
GAGGGGGGGGGGAAAATGAAGAACTAACCACTGTGAGCTGTTTTGATAACTTCAAGAGCAAGGGCCAGCCTGGGGAAACTGGTTCAAGGAGGGAAGAGAATTAAAGAAGTTCCTACTACAAAGATAAAGGAAATCTGTGCTAAGTGGCTTGAAGTGCAAACCTTCATGGATGAAAATCCCCCTCACACAGCTATTGCAAGCCGTGCTGGTGATTATTACACTGACAATGTTGTGAAACACTTTGGGCAAGTCATAAAGGAACGAGAGGTACAGGCCACTATGGACAAAATATCTTGTGCGAAAGAAGTCCAGTGACTCTGAAGCTGGCCTTAGTGGCATTAAAAAAAGAAGGGAAGTAACCCCAGAAAAGGACTTACTACCTCAAGTCCTAATGGAAGGGGATTCCCCTTCTAAACAGTAAGAAGATAATGCTTTTCCCCTCCTCCCATCCCATCAATCATCACCAGATTTTCAATAAAAGTAAGTGTCATTTTAATTGTGCATGCCTTTTTCAGTTTGTGTGTATTAAAATTAACATTTCATGTGGTAAAAAAAAATTTTTTTCATACTTTTGGGCGTCTTGCACGGATTAATTTTATTTCCATTATTTCTTATGGGGAAAATTCATTCGCATAACGATTATTTCGCATAACGATGAGCCCTCTTGCACGGATTAAAATCGTTAACCGGGGGTCCACTGTACTCTGATAATTATACTTATGTGTACCTGTACCTAAATATACTTACACACTGTGCTGGTGTGCAGGTACACATTAAAATGGCTAAGTCTCTCTCTACTCATGACGCCAATACTACGTAATAATAATCACTCTTGGGCACACTAAATGTCTTATTTTACATCAATACAGTGGACCCCCGCATACCGTACCATCGCATACCGTACAATCCGCATACCGGACGCTTTGATTGCAAAAATTTTGCCTCGCATACCGCCCAAAAACCCGCTCACCGCCCTTCGTCCGAGACGCGTCCAATGTGCGGCCTGAGCCACGCTCACGTTCCGCCGGTGGCATTGTTTACCAGCCGCCTCCGCGGTAACATCCAAGCTTACAATCGGGAAAATTTCGTATTATTACAGTGTTTTTGGTGATTTTTTTTGGAAAATAAGTGACCATGGGCCCCAAGAAAAGCTCTAGTGCCAACCCTACAGCAATAAGGGTGAGAATTACTATAGAGATGAAGAAAAAGATCATGATAAGTATGAAAGTGGCGTGCGTGTCTCCGAGCTGGCCAGGTTGTATAATAACCCCAATCAACCATCGCTACTATTTGGGGGTACAGCGCTGCTGCTGCTGTACCACCGTCAGCTGCTGCTGCACTGTCAGCTGCTGCTGCACTGTCAGCTGCTGCGCACTGTCAGCTGCTGCTGCGTTGTACCACCGTCAGCTGCTGCTGCTGCTGTAGTACCGTCTGCTGCTTTCTGTAGCAAACGTCTGCTGCTGCTGTAGTATCGTCTGCTGCTGCTGTAGCATCATCTGCTGCTGCGGGTAGCATCGTCTGTTGCGCGGTAGCTTCGTCTGCTGCTGCTGTAGCATCCGGTTGCGGGCTGTACATCGTCTGTTGCTGCTGTACCACCGCACGGCTGCGGCTGCTGTAGCACCCGTTTTGGTTTGGCTTTTTGAAAAAACCAAAGAAAAAATTTTCCCCCAAAGGGGATTTCCCCACCCAGAAGGGTTTAACCCAAAAAAGCCCATTTGTCACCCGAAGACTGTCTGATTTAAATTTCCTTTTGGGGCCCTTTAAAACTTGTCCCCAAAAGGAAAAAACCCCCCCACGACTAACACCCAGGTAAAACAGGGAAAAATGCCTGGAACTATGCCATATTGGTGAATTTAAAGCCAGAAAAGGGTTTGGGTTTGGGGAATTTTTAAAAGAATCGTAGGGAAAAATTCCCACAGTGGGAAAAGGCCCTTTGTTCTGGAAAAAAAATCCCAAAACGGAAACCTACAGACTCAGGGGGAAAAAAGGCACTCCCAGGACACAGGTCTCATCAGCCCATTGTTTCCCATTTTCCCCCAAAAAAAGGTAAGGTCATTTAATTCCTAAATTTAGAGAGTAGTACATCACAATATATATTGTGCAGTACTACCCCTACATTGTGCATGTATCCTTCTCTTTGTGTGGAAGGAAAATATATATTTCATAGGGAAAAATTTTTTTTTTTTTCATACTTTTGGGGTGTTTTTGCACGGTTTAAATTTGATTTCCATTATTTCTTAGGGGGAAAAATTTTTCATTCGTTTGCCGAACTTTTCCCCGCAAAAAACAACCACCCCCTCTTGCAGGGATTAAGGTCCCCTTTTCGGGGTCCACTAAAATAGGCTTTTTTTATTAATCTATCTATATTTTTTCCCTCAAAATTATATATGAAACCCCCCTTACATGGCATATAAAAATGAACATACACTCAAAAAATAAAAATTGTGTAAATATGAGATTTGTTTACAAAAGGGAGCTGTGTAGGGGATGTCAGAAAAATTTTTTTCTCTAAGGGCAAACTGTGGGGGTAACTTTTAAAAAAAAACATTCTTTTTGGGATGCCTTTTCTCATAAATAGCAATTCACGACTCTTTTTGGGTTTTTTTTTTTTTTGGGGGTTTTTTTTAAAAAAATAAAAATTTAAAAAAATATTGTTTTTTTTTATTTTTTTATTATTTACCTGGCCGATTTTCCCCCCAAGGGAGGTGGCCCCCAAAAAAAAAAACTTTTACCCCTCATTCACTCCAAAACACTGTCTTGCCAAAGGTGCTTTACACTACAGTTTTTAAAAATGCAACCCTTAACCCCCCCTTCCCCGAGTGCGGGACTGAAATTTCCCATCTCCCAGACTCAATCCCGGCCCCGCCCCCCCCTTTTCCCCGAAACCCTTCCTAAAAAGTTACTTTTTTTCACCACCCAACAGCCCTCAAGTATTTAAAAAAACCCTTTGTCTCCATTCCCCTCCCCATCAAACACTTTTTAAAGCATGGGCCCGCTGGGAAATCCAAGCCCCTCGCACACAAAACCCCCCCTTTTCCCCTCCCTCCAACCTTTCCTAGGCCACCCCCCACCCCCCCCTTCCTTCCCCTAAAAGACTGATACACCCCTTGAAGTCATTCTGTTTTTGCTCCATTCTCTCTACAAACGTCCGAACCACCTCAAACACCCCTTTCCCCACCCTGGGACAACAGTTTTGGTAATCCCGCACCTCCTCCTAACTTCCAAACTACGAATTCTCTGCATTATATTCACACCACATTGCCCTCAGACATGACATCTCCACTGCCCCCTCCTCGCTGCAACATTCATCACCCACGCTTCACACCCATATAAGAGCGTTGGTAAAACTATACCTCATACATTCCCCTCTTTGCCTCCAAGGACAAAGTTCTTTGTCTCCACAGACTCCTAAGTGCACCACTCACTCTTTTTTCCCTCATCATTCTATGATTCACCTCATCTTTCATAGACCCATCCGCTGACACGTCCACTCCCAAATATCTGAATACGTTCACCTCCTCCATACTCCTCTCCCTCCAATCTGATATTCAATCTTCATCACCTAATCTTTTTGTTTATCTCATAACCTTACTCTTTCCTGTATTCACCTTTAATTTCTTCTTTTGCACACCCTACCAAATTCATCCACCAATCTCTGCAACTTCTCTTCAGAATCTCCCAAGAGCACAGTGTCATCAGCAAAAGAGCAGCTGTGACAACTCCCACTTTTGTGTGTGATTCTTTATCTTTCAACTCCACGCCTCTTGCCAAGACCCTCGCATTTACTTCTCTTACAACCCCATCTATAAATATATTAACAACCACGGTGACATCACACATCCTTGTCTAAGGCCTACTTTTACTGGGAAAAAATTTCCCTCTTTCCTACATACTCTAACTTGAGCCTCACTATCCTCGTAAAAACTCTTCACTGCTTTCAGTAACCTACCTCTACACCATACACTTGCAACATCTGCCACATTGCCCCCCTATCCACCCTGTCATACGCCTTTTCCAAATCCATAAATGCCACAAAGACCTCTTTAGCCTTATCTAAATACTGTTCACTTATATGTTTCACTGTAAACACCTGGTCCACACACCCCCTACCTTTCCTAAATCCTCCTTGTTCATCTGCTATCCTATTTTCCGTCTTACTCTTAATTCTTTCAATTATAACTCTACCATACACTTTACCAGGTATACTCAACAGACTTATCCCCCTATAATTTTTGCACTCTCTTTTATCCCCTTTGCCTTTATACAAAGGAACTATGCATGTCTCTGCCAATCCTAGGTACTTTACCCTCTTCCATACGTTTATTAAATAATTGCACCAACCACTCCAAAACTATATCCCCACCTGCTTTTAACATTTCTATCTTTATCCCATCAATCCCGGGCTCCCTTTTACCCTTTCATTTTACCTACTGCCTCACAACTTCCCCCCACTCAAACGGCCTTCCTCACCCAAAGATTTATTTCCCCCTTGCCATACAGAAATCACAGTTCCCTATCTTCATAAATTTAACAATTCCTAAAAATATTCCCCCCATCCCAATACCTCAAAATCCCCTTTAAAACTCTTTCTTTTTTTAAAAACTGACAAATCCATTTGTTCTCTGGTTTCTTAACTTGTTAATCTCACTCCAAAACTTTTTTATTTCAACAAAATTTGTTGATAACATCTCACCCACTCTCTCATTTGTCTCTTTTTACATTCTTTACCACTTTTAACCTTCTTTTTCTCCATATACCTTCCCCCCTTGCTCACTTTTACTTTGTAAAAAATTTTATATCTAATTTTTCTCCCTTACTACTCTCTTTACACATCATTCCCCAATCGCTCTCTTCCCCCCGCACCCACTTTCCTGTAACCAAAATTCTGCTGAACACTCTAACATCATTTTTAAACCCACCCCCTACCTCTTCGACCCATTGCCCATGCCCCATTAGCCCATCTATCCTCAATAGCTGTTTTTCTTACCCCAACTGCCCCCTCTTTTGTTTTTTTAAAACCCTTACCTCTCTTCCCTGAGCTTCTATTTCCTTTTATCCCCTCTACCTTTTATCTCAGTGTTTGTAAACTAGAAAGTGATCTGATATATTGTGGCCCCCTATAAACTTACGTCCTGAAGTCTTCAACAGTTTTACTACCCAAAACATAATCCACAAACTACTGTCTTTTGCCTACATCAATTTGTTCTTATTTATCCTCTTTTTCTTTAAAAAATTATTACCTTAACTAAACCCTTTTATACAAAGTTCAATCAAAAGGGTCCCATTTTTTAACCTGGCCCCAAATTTCCTACCACACCCTCTAAAAGTTTTCCTACTTTTGCATTCAGGTCCCCCACCCCAATTACTCTTCACTTGGTTCAAAGGGGTCCTATACTTTATTAAATCCCCAAAATCTCTCTCTCCCTATGCTTCCTCTTTCTCCTGGTGCATACACGCTTATTATGACCCACTTCTGATCCAACCTTTACTTTAAAATACAAAATTTCTTGTTTACACATATATTCTTTTTTCCCTTTTCCCAAAAAAGATCATTTAACATTACTGCTCCCCCTTCCTTGCCTAACTCTCTCGATACTCAAATTTAAACCCATTTATTTCCCCCCCCCTGAAAGTCCCTACCCCCTTCAGCTTTGTTTCGCTTTGGGGAGGACATCCAAAATTCTTTTCTTCATTGCATCGCAATATCTGTTTTTTTGTCTCTGCATACTCCCCGCACTTTAAAATCCCATTTTAAAAGTTTTTCTTCTTTTCTTTTTTTGTAAAAGTCTACAGGAGAAGGGGGTTATAGCCCCTTGCTCCCGGCTTTTGTCGCCCCATACGAACGCAGGGTTTCGGAGGAAAAATTCTTTTCCACTTCCCCCGGACAAAAGAAAAATAAAGAAGAACAAGAGTATTTAGAAAAAGGGAAAAACCTAAAAGATGTATATATAATGATGTGCATTCTGTGAAGTGTGCCAAAGGTAATTGGGTGCAAGATATCCCTGTTATCTAGGTGTTTATTATTTATTATAAATAATAATAAAATAAAACATTTTTATTATTAAAATTATTTTCTTCATTCACTCTAAAAAGGTGTTTGCTGTTTGTTTATTTGAATAAAATTGTACAATTGACACAAGTAAAAGGGATTTGTGTTGTGAGGTAATTATTATTATAATAAAAAAAATGGGTAAATTTTTTTACAAACTTACAAAGGATGAATGAACTAAAAATACACAAAAATCCCAAATTATTTCGCCTGACCAAGTGATCGCCCATACCTGTTCATTTTGTTCTTACATTGTCTCAACTCTGTACTTTTCTCTCTCGTTTCTCTTTTAACTTTTTGGTCTCATGACGTGGGTCTAAGGTTACTGAAATAAAAAGAGAATCATAATCTTGCTTTAAGTGCCTTATAGATATGGGTCATTGATTTTTTCAATAAACCCCTCCCACTCACCCTTCACACTTTAAATTTTATTTTTAAATTTAACCCCCTCAGGGCCCAAGCCAAAAATTGAAGGTGCTTCAGTTCCAAAAAATTTTAAAAAAAAAAAAAAAAAAAATTTTACGAATTAAAGACAAATTTTTGTGAAGTAATAAAACAAAAAAAAAATTTCTGATCAGATTCCCGAATCAGTGCCAGAAGTTTGCCCAAAAATAGGGGGTGGGGGCAACGAACTCCACATACGCCTTACTTTATTTAGCGGTTTTTGTAGTTTTTCTTTCTTTTCCCAATTTTTTTTTCCAATAAATTGGGGCCGAGAACCATATGTAATAAGAATATATACTCACTGTATGAAACAAAAAACCACACTAAATTATATAAATTTATTTTCCCACTGTTTTTTTCAATAAACGCACAAATTTGAAAAAACTAATTTCTATCATATATTACTTTTTTACAACATGGACAGTTTTAATGTTTGGAGCTTGGGGAACCCCTTGAAGAAGGCACCAACAAAAGGCACCTTCATTCCCACCATAAACCATGTCTTTCGTTTTTGTGCCGCGTTTTTTTTGTCCCAAAAACGAGCATCTATTCTGAGCAAATTTCTTCGATTTGAAGGAAGCTGTATTATGAAATTCCCCTTCCCTCCTCAAACGTTTGGGTTATCCTAGGAATTCGGGGCCCTTTTTATGCGGGTTTGTTACCTGGTATTCATTATGAGTTTCTGACAAAAACAAACAAAATTCACCATACGGTGGCTGTTGCCATCTTTATTTGGGTACATATTTATTTTTTAGCATTAAAAACCCCAGAATGGAAAAAAAAGTTTCAAGTACCACTTGAAACCTTACAAACCCAAAATCAAAAAACCCATCTGCATGTCAATTTTAAAACCAACGCATTTTTTTGTGTAAACAATAACTGTCAGGGTTTTTTCGAATACTTCATTAGTCCTTGATAAACTTTCCCCACTTCTGCATTCTTCTGAATGGTGTAAACAATGTGACATTCTTTGTCATGCCACCGAAATTTCCATGATGTCATTGCAGAAACACCTGCACGTCATCCCACGAGAAACCTGTGTTGACCTGCAATTTTCTTAAAAATGCGCTGTGCCACACCATGTCGTTCACCGTATGAAATCACTAGAAATGGCTTGGTCCATTATCGGTATATAATGTATCCCCTTCCCAAAATAATCCACATGTTTTCACTACGTCACCTGAGATCCCCAAAACACCCGGGATCTTCCAATTTTTTACTATCATGTCAACAAAACCAAACACCGGCCACTGCACAGTCACGAGTACAAAATTTTTATCCCAAAAGGGTTTCCTCTTCCCGGGTATATACTGTTTGAAGCATTCCTTTGAAAAAAATCAAAACTCCCCCAATTAAAGATTCTTGGATGGATAAAAGTAATGCTGAACTTTTTTGAATACAAAAAAAATTTCTAATTTTGTATAACCTTCACATTTTTCACCCCTGGTTTTGTCATAGAAGTGAAACATAAACAAAAGTAAACCTGTTCATTTGGGATATTTCACTGAAGACCGGGGAAAAAAATTAGCCGACTGTGGACCATATTTTTTATATTAGCTTTAGACATGAGCAAAAGCATTATTGTTGCAAAAGCAAATACTTTTTCGCAACGTCACTCTTTCCCCGGGTGTAGTCTTGACGTGGTATATGACGTATTTGCCATGGTGACTCAAAAATACTTTTATGTCCTTTCATATTTCCATATTGGGTGGGCAAAAAATAATTCAAAGAATTCCATTCATTGGCCGCAGTTCAAGGGGGCAAAAAGGGAGAATTCCCCCTTTTTGGGGTTTTCAAATGGTGGGGTTGAGAACAAAAATTGGGGTTTTGCTGCCAAACCCAGATCGGTTTGCTGGGGGATACGACTAAGGTTTTGGGGTGTGGGGTTTGGGTTTTGGTGGTGGGGGGCTGATGCTCCCTTTTTCCTTGAACTGAGGGGTCACAGCGTGGGGCCCAGCCTGGGTGTGAGTCACACATGGCGGGGCCCCATACCACACCACACCACCCTTATGATGCCTGTGGGCCATCCATGCCAATTTCCCATCATCCCCACTATCACTACAAAACCCGGGGTAGGGCCACGGGATTACTCCGGGGTGTATCCTCCCCGGGGGCGCATAGGGGACACACCCAGCGCATGGGGGGGCGTACTACCGACCTTCACTGGTGAATATATTCCTCACTTCACACACGAATTCGTCAAGTGCAAAAATCATAAACCCCGCACTATCACGTCATTACGAAGTCGGGGACTGGGCCCCCAAAAATATTAAATTTTTTTTCGTTTTAGGACAACCCACCCTGAGTCAAAATCCCCCCCCAGAGGTAAAGGTTGAGGATCGCGTTTTCTGCCTATTTCAATACCGGCTTCCTTTCAGTCACAACTGATCAAACCCTAGATTTTCTTCATTTCCACTTCCATCATGTCGAACATTAATAGGGAAAACGAGGTCCCCCAAATTTTTTGTGGGTGGAGCTGACTTTCAGAGGGATGGGAAAAGGGGAACTGAGCCCACGTTCCCCCCAAAGCATGGGGGCCTAATTTTTTTTTTTGGCGCACAAACCCCCCACGCAGACCCGTTTCTTCACATGTAGGCCCATAGCGCTTTCGCGCTAAATTTTATGGACAGAAATTTTTGGGGTAGATCTCGGGGTTTGGACACCAACGGAAGCCGTAGATTACGGATGGACCCGAAGGGTTTTAAAGGTAAGTAATAATGTACTCGTGTGATCTTACCCTTTTATTGTGTTTTTAATGCCTATTTTTATTGCAAATTAATAAAGTTAGGTAAATTTGTTGTCTGGCATTTTTGCATATTTATGTGTGCTCGATAATAAACTTTGAGCTGTGTGGACCCCGGGGGGAGGACAACATTTTTTCTCTGTTCACCATCAAGAAAACGTGTATAACTGCGTTTGGCCCACCAAACCCTCACTCCATTTTGTTTCAATTTTTGGCATGAATTATTTATTTCTTCTCCTTTGTTTTTGATGGCATCTAAATATTTTAAAGATTAAATTCGTGAAAAAGGCATGTCGATGTTAATAATATGGCTCTGGGCCACAGTGTAGGTAGCCGGTAGGTGTAGCCCAGGCGGGCTACATCTACCGGCTACCTACACTGACTTCCTACAAATAAGTACTACTCACCTCTCTTCCTATATTAAGGCATGCGTGAGCATGTTTGATAGGAGTGAATGGAGACAAATGATTTTTAAACTTGACGTGCTGTTGGAGTGTGAGCAAAGTAACATTTATAAAGGGGTTCAGGGAAACCGGCAGGCCGGACTTGAGTCCTGGAGATGGGAAGTACAGTGCCTGCACTCTGAAGGAGGGGTGTTAATGTTGCAGTTTAAAAACTGTAGTGTAAAGCACCTTCTGGCAAAACAGTGATGGAGTGAATGATGGTGAAAGTTTTTCTTTTTCGGGCCACCCTGCCTTGGTGGGAATCGGCCAGTGTGATAATAATAAATAAAAAATAACATATTTTAAGGTAAATAAAGAGTGCATTGTATGTGTATTTTACCTCTCCGGGATGTTCTAAATATCGTATATTAAGTATGAGACGGGGAGCCAGTGCTACCTACACCTGGGCTACCTGCACCTGACTTCCTACAAATAAGCACTACTCACCTCTCTCCCTACATTAAGATTACAAATACAGTGGACCCCCGCTTAACGATCACCTCCAAATGCGACCAATTATGTAAGTGTATTTATGTAAGTGCGTTTGTACGTGTATGTTTGGGGGTCTGAAATGGACTAATCTACTTCACAATATTCCTTATGGGAAAAAATTCGGTCAGTACTGGCACCTGAACATACTACTGGAATGAAAAAAGTTCGTTAACCGGGGGTCCACTGTACTTTAAGATAAGTAATGAATTTACTGTGAATGTATTTTACTTTGTATGTTTTTAATGCCTAGTTCTATTACTAACTTAATATAATTTAGTGTAAACTTGTTGTCTGGCATTTACATATATGCATTTATAACTGGAAAAAAATGGCGTTCTGCCTTCCGGCGATGTCTGCTTTCCGGCGACAGCCTGGAACCTAACCCGCCGTACAAGTGGGGCCCTACTGTATTGGTCTATAGTTATTCAAGTCAGCTTGCTCACCTTAGTGGATCGGAGTGACTCTCGCTATTTTGAGGATTGTTGGGAAGGTAGCTGATTCAATGGATTTGTTAAAGAGCGTTGCAATAATTGGTGACAATACTTGAGAAGCTTTTTTGTACATAAAAGCAGGCAAGCTGTTTGTCTCCTGCCTTGTTTTTAAGGGTGTTTATGATGAGTGTAACTTCTATGGGGTTGGTTGGAGCTAGGAATAGCATATTTGGGTAGGTACCTCTGTGGTAGTCTGATGGACAGGTGTTTGCGTTTGGTATTTTGTTCGCTAGATTTTTACCTATGGTGGAGAAGAAAACATTGAGTCTATTTGCTGTTTCAGTAGGTGTGAGTGGGGGTTCATCTGATTTTGTTAGATTGATTGTTTTGTTTTTGGAGAACTTTTTATTTCCAAGAATTTCAGATAGAGTTTTCAGGTTTTTTTCATATCACCTTTGATGTTATGTAGTCTATTTTCATAATACAATTTTTTAGATCTTCTTATCAGGCTGGTAAGTGCTGACGAGTAACGTTTAGATTGTTCTCAAGTTATTAGACCCATTCTATACTGTTTTTCATATTTGTGCTTTGTGTTAATGGATTTGAGGATGCTTGGTGTTAGCCAGGGATTATTCAGTCTTTTTGCTGTGATCTGTTTAGTTTTTTTTGGGTAATGTTTGTTATAGAGGCTTTGGGCTTTTTTTAGAAAATTATTTATACATTCATTCATATCTGTATATGTTTCGAGCTCATTTTGCCAATCGATGTTATTCATAGCTGCTGTAAAGTTGTTAACTGCTGTCTCGTTATGTAGTCCGAAGGTTACTTTAGTGATGTCTTATGGCAGTTTGCCCAGGTTAGTTATGAGATAGGTTGGGTAGTGGTCTGTAGTGTTGTCTGTGATTATGCCTGATTTTTAACCCTTTCAGGGTTTCGGCCATACTAGTACGGCTTATGCACTAGGGTTTTTGACGTACTAGTACGCCTAAATCCTAGCACCCTCAAATCTAATGAGAGAAAGCTGGTAGGCCTACATATGAAAGAATGGGTCTATGTGGTCAGTGTGTGTGGTATAAAAAAAATCCTGCAGCACACAGTGCGTAATGAGAAAAAAAAAACTTTGACCGTGTTTTTGGATTAAAACAGCGACTTTGCACTGTATTTTCGTATGGTATTTATTGTTGTATTCTAGTTTTCCTGGCCTCATTTTATAGAATGGAAGACATATTACAGAAATTGAGATGATTTTGACTGATTTTACAATGAAAAGTACCTTGAAATTGAACCCAAAGTAGCAGAAATCTTTGATTTTTACCAAAGCTCAAAAGTAAACAAATCATGCTATGCATCCAAAACACATCAACTGGTGAATCTGATATTCTTTCACAAGTGCGCTGATATTATTTATACCATTTCTACACTAATGCAGTAGTCTGCATAACAGTAAATCATCTGTTTTTTGTGAGAATAAAAATTCTAAGTGGAAAGCAAAAGAATGTAAGAGGGGAGTGGGGACGTGACTAATAAACATAGGAAATATTATTTTAGTGCCAGGAATGTCTCTCTTGTTTATTCTGGACCCTATTTGGAAATTGGCATCTTTTGAAATTTGTGTGAAATTGGCAAAATTGCTAAATTCTGACCACTGTATTGGATAGTTGAAATCGGTAAATGGGTGGTTTCTTGAACTCATTTGATAGAAAAAATGGAGTTCTAGCGAAATAGTTATGATTTTTGTCGACTAGTACACTGGAATTGGCCGAAAATAGGGCTCAAATTGGGCAAAATTGCCGATGCATAAACATCGTTGAGACCGCTAAATTCGCGAGAGCATAATTCCGTAAGTTTTCCATCAAATTTCATACTTTTGGTGTCATTATGATCGGGAAAAGATTCTCTATCTTTTCATAAGAAAGAATAATTTTTCTTGCTTTTTGAAATTTGGGCGGCCCTGAGAACAAGTCTCTGAGAGGGCCTGTCGACCCTGAAAGGGTTAAAGGGGATATGGTGTTTGCCCAGATGTGGTCTATTAAGGAGATGCTTGTCTCGGTGATTCTTGTAGATTTAGATATTGTTGGTAGCAACAGGCAGTTACTCATTGTGTTTGTGAATTTGGTTACTTGTGGGTCCTGGTTGTGTAGTATATTTATGTTGAAATCTCCTGTTAGTAGTAGGTGGTTTTTATTCATGTGTGCATCAGTAATCATGTTTCCTAGTTTTTCCCTAAAGTGGTAAATGTTTGACTGTGGTACTCTGTATATGTTTATAATTGTGAGGGGTTTTTGCAGGTCTTTTGATTTAAATTTGGCTATGATATATTCTCCATGTTCATCCCTTGTGCAGGATTTGTCGATGCATTCGAGTTGATTTGAGTAATATATAGCTGTTCCTCCCCCTTGGTGGTCTGTTCTACAGTTGTGTATGGACATGTAGCCAGGAATGGTATAGACATCTGTAATATCAGGCTTAAGCTAGGTTTCTGTGAGTGTGATGATTGATATTTTGGAATGAAGGGAATTGAGTAATGCTGTGAGGTCATCATAATGTTTGCTCAAGGATCTGATATTGTAGTTAAAGATGGTTATGTTATTGTTTGCACTGAGTAATGTCTTTGCTTGGTCTGCTGTATAGTAATTACAGTTACTGTTTGATTCGTGTATTTCATTTAGTAAAAAGTTTACATCAGGATCTATGCCTGTAATCATAGGATGAGAGTAATTTTACAAACTAGATTTTCTGAGTAAAATAATATAGGAGTTATATTGAATCTACAACTAGACTTATGAATAAGACTGTAATTATTCTAAAACTTGTAAAAATTTAAAAGAAAAAGGGATTATTACAGTACAGATAATAGAGTTATACATTTAAGCATCTAATAGCATCTTAATTATTTTAACAAATGTGAGTTTATGAACTACGGTATTAACCCTTTGACTGTTTTCGACGTATAAATACGTCTTACGAGCCAATGTTTCTGACGTATATATACTCAATAATTCTAGCGGCTTCAAATCAAGTGGGAGAAAGCTGGTAGGCCCACATGTGAGAGAATGGGTCTGTGTGGTCAGTGTGCACCACATAAAAAAAATCCTGCAGCACACATTGCGTAATGAGAAAAAAAAAACTCTGATCGTTTTTTTGGAATAAAACGCCGATTTTGAGGTGTATTTTCGTATAGTATTTATCATTGTATTCACGTTTTCATGGTCTTAGGTGATAAAATGGAAAACATATTATAGAAATAGAGATGATTTTCATTACTTTTACGATGAAAACGACCTTGAAACTGAGCTCAAAGTAGCAGAAATGTTCGATTTTTACCAATGTTCAAGAGTAAATAAATCACACCACACGTCCAATACACGTCAACTGGGGAGTCTAATATTCTTTCACTAGTGCACTGATATTATTTATACCATTTTTACAATAATGCAGTCGTCTGCATAACAGTAAATTTTGTATTTTTTTGTATGAATAAAAAATCAAAATAGAAAGCAATAATAATATAAGAAGGGCCTAGAGATGTGACTAATGAACAGAGCATATGTTATTTTAGTGCCACGAAGGTCTACCTTGTTTATTCTGGACCCTATTTTGAAATTGGCATCTTTTTTATTTTGCGTGAAATTGGCCAAATTGCCAATTTCTGACCACCATATTGGGTAATCCAAATTAGTAAATGGGAGGTTTCTTGTACTCAGCTGATAGATAAAATGGAGTTCTAAAGAAATAGCTATGAGTTTGGTCAACTGGAACAATGGAATTGGCTGAAAATAGGGCTCAAAGTCGGCGAAATCGCCGATACGCATATGTCGCAGAAACCGCTAACTTCGCGGGAGCATAATTCCACGAGTTTTCGACCAAATTTTGAACTTTTGGTGTCATTACCATCGGGAAAAGATTCTCTATCATTTCATAAGAAAAAAAAATTTTTTTTTTTTCAAAAATTGAGCGACATAAAATGACAGTTTCAGAGAGGGGCCTGAAACAGTCAAAGGGTTAAAAACAAAATCAGTAGCACCTGAGGTAGTCAATAGCACCTGGAGTATTTTAATAAATGTGACTATATGGACAAGAGGGTAAAAAAAAAATATTAAATCTCCTGAAAGTTGCTCTTTAATTGTTGTTAGAACTAGGAGTATAGCAATTACTGAATAAAGGGCAGTACAATGTATTGGTATATAGAGAATTATTTCAGGAGAAATGTGAAAAGGGACTAAATTAAGTAGTGGTAAAAGCAACATTTAAATAGATTGACACTATGATATGAAATTAATCTGAGAGTAGAATTTGCCTTATAGCATAAAGTTTGAGCAATTGATATCACTAAAGAAATATTATATGGGGTGTTGAATAGTTAGGGGAAAGGGTACAAGGAATTGACTGTAGTGTAGTGGGAAACATACATATTTGTTATTTTATTTTGGGAGAAAAGGGAAAAAATGGTAATATACGTAGAATTTTATAACAGTGCTTAAATAAATAAATGGTACTACAGAATTTTTAAAGATATCTTATTAAAAAGTAAAAATTGTGAAAGGGAAATCTGGGAAGATAAACCAAAATTTAGTAACACAATAACTGTGTGGGACACTGGGTAAAGAGTGTAAATACTACCAGGAGGTGTAGACAGGGATTAAATTCAATAATGGCTAAAACATACACAAAATAGTACAGTGATTTGGTCCTAATACAGTCAGACTCTGTAATGTTTGCACATGAAGGATTTCACTAGTTCATTTTCATTTGTAATGTATACACACGGGCCTACATTTGTTTTTCTTCTAAATTGTCCCTCCTACAAAGCACTGGTGAATTTTATCATTAATTTTCACGTTTCAGTTTTTCATCTGTACAGGAGGTTTAGGGGCATTTTCCTTGTAGACACCATTTATGTATATACTTTTTCCCCGTCTTGGTGTGAAATCTAGCATAACACTTTTTTCCTTGGTTCCCTAGTAACCGTGATTCTTTAATTTTCCCCAAAATGGTACATTAACCTGTGGTGGTCGCGTATGATTTGGAGAGTTGAGCTTGCAGTTGGTATGGGTTTAATTCATAGGAAAAAATGGATGTTAATTTCTATGCATCGGCTATTTTCTTTTCTCTGCCTTGTCATCTTGGTAAGCAAAAAAATTGTTCGTTGGGTTTCCATGTTTGTTTTTCCCTCCAGACAGCATCTTCAATCTTCATGTTAGGGAATTATTTGATCTGGTGACTGGTATGACGATTGGGGGGGTTTGGCAAAAAACAGCATGCCCGTTGAGTTTGTTGTTTTTCAAGCTGTTGATCTTTTTCCAAGGTGAATAACCTAGTTTCTGGTTGTTATTGTTGCACAGCCTGGGTTTATTGCACCTGGTGAAGACACTGTTTGAAAAAATCAAGAGTATGTACAATTATGTTTTGCAGTGGGGAAAATCATAAATTAAATACTGTACTCTAAAATATATATATTATCAGTAGCTTTTGTAACCCTAAACCTCGGCAAGCTTGCATGGAAAATTTTAAAAAGAAAAAATATTCACCTATTATTTAAATTTAGGAAAGAAGTTTAATCACAATGTTTAAATGTAAAAAAAATAATAAAAAAGGCCTCTTATTATTACAGTATTTAAAACCAGATATTATATCATTTTTAATATTTGTAGGAAGTGAAAATTTAATTTACCTGTCTTCATTTTCATTTGATAAGGTTTGCACTGAAGAATTACATGTTTGGATTGTCATCGATCAGCAGCTGCACTGCTGCATATATCAACTCTCACTACAGGAGAGCTGTCAAGCTGAAGAATTATGCCTTTGTGCCTACTTTTATTCCAGTGGTCCTACTGCCTTCCATAGTGAGCACACTGTTACACCACCATGTAAGACAATACTGCACTTGTTAAATTTACATATTAACTTTTACCTATATATGATGTTTTAATGTATATTTTAATACACTTAATTCATAGTGTAAGGTTCCTGGGTCTTCAGCTAAATTTTATATATTTTGCTAAGAGTTTATGAGACAAATTAAATACATATATGATAAATGGTTTAAAATCATGAAGTTGAAGATTGAGACACTTATACAACATGTGGGTATCTTTATCAAAGAAACATTTTGCCACACAGTGGCTTCATTAGTCCAATACAAATCAGAAAGGTGTAAGGAGAGGAGTTTGAGGTAATAAGTCCCTCAGCCTGGAGTCGATGTGTTCAGTCCATCAGTCTTATAGAAAGTACAGCATAGGGCTGTAGAAGTGGCTTATGTACTGTAGTCAGGCGAGGCGAAGCAGGAGGCGGGGTCATAGTGGTACCATCCACTAGTCTTCGTCTTCGTCTTCGTCCAAAGGTTGGACAAGTGTTGAAGAATTCTTTGTATCAAGTTTCCCTTGGCAGTTTTGGAGAGATATATTGTGTATTTTTAACGTATATACTTCTAAACTGTTGTATTCTGGGCACCTCGAAAAAAACAGTGATTATGTGTGAGTGAGGTGAAAGTGTTGAATGATGATGAAAGGATTTTCTTTTTGGGGATTTTCTTTCTCTTTGGGTCACCCTGCCTCAGTGGGAGAGGCTGACTTGTTGAAAAAACAAAAGATCCCATGATGTTGCGGTGTCTGTCAGACACTTCGGTCGCATTTTTGTCAAAACTTGCAGCCTTCCCATGCCTTAACACTCTGTGTATGCCAGATCACTTATTGATTTGGGTTGAACCAGCCTCTGCTGGCCTTAAATTCACTAATAGCAGCACTTGTTCCAGGCATTTTCTTTACGAGATCCGCATGCAACTGGCTTGCCTTTTCATAAATTATCGACTTCAAAACACTATCTCCCGCTAACTGTTTTTCGTTGATCCACACCAACAACAACAACTGAACATCTTCGATTGTTTGTGATCTGTGTTTTGTTAGCGCATTTACCTCTTTAGCAACATCAGCCCCCATGATTTCTTTTTTCTTGGCCAGGATGGAACTGATTGTTGATGCAGATTTCCCATACATCCTGGCCACCCATATACCACTTTCGTACTTAGCTACAACTTCTTTTTTGAATTCTATTGTGTTTCTCACTTTATCGGAACTGTCTTTAGCCCCATGGTGGCTTATTTAGCAGTCGCACTCAATAAACAAGCACAAAAAACAATGGATTGTTACGAAATATTTCGGCTAATGCTCGGGGTGATGCTCACTCAACGATAAACAAAGGCAGACTGAGTCACTCGGCACTTGAGTGGCCGAGTGACGCGGACGAGCAGGCGGATGCGTTCGGTACGGACCATTGTCAACTCTACAAAAACTGAGGTGATGTACAAAAACTGGGACAAAATTTTGACTGAAAAAGTCATCGAAAACCAAATCCTATGAAAACTGGGGCGTACGAGAACCGAGGTTCCACTGTAATGTATAGCAGTGTTCATTCCATAGTTTTTCAAAACTCTGTGCAGACTTTACTTCCTCCTTAATATGAGGAAAAGGTGTGAATTTGAAATCATTGTAAAAAAATATCAGCCATATTGCTACTAATTACAGTATTAGTAT
The DNA here is from genome assembly GCF_026875155.1 of Cherax quadricarinatus. Classification (NCBI taxonomy): domain Eukaryota; kingdom Metazoa; phylum Arthropoda; class Malacostraca; order Decapoda; family Parastacidae; genus Cherax; species Cherax quadricarinatus. The sequence goes on along the minus strand of NC_069401.1, from coordinate 81,263,661 downwards.
ATGTTACTGTAACTTAAGAATCATGTAAAATGCAAAAATTATTAATAAATGTAATTTATGTTTGCAGTTTGTTCAGACCCCATTACTTATGCAAAAGTTGCAGTGTCCAGTTTGTTTAGAGCTGAAAGGAGGTGCAGTACAGTTGTTTTCTGGCTTTATATATCCCATGGTGTTGGCTCCCCTTTCAGCATTTCAGGTGAGTCACTCGAAAACATGGAGTTTTTAGAAGAAATAACATTTATTTTGTGCTGCCTTTTCAGTACAGTTACCATGATGGAAAGTGACTGTTACGCCCATAAAATGTTCATGATTAATATGTGTGTGTGTACAGATTGTGAGATACTCTACTTACAATCAGTGCCCACACTGTCTGCGAATGCTTCCCGATCAATCTTAGTGTCAACATTGTACTGTATCACTCACACATCTGTTGTAATATACAGATAAGATCATTTCTCAAGAAAATTTGTAATATACAGATCAGATCATTTCTCAGGGGTCTGGACCCCTCAAAGGGTCCAGACCCCTAATCTGAGACTTGTCCACAGGATCCAAGAATTAAAAAAAAAAAAAAATTTTTTTTTAATAAAATGGTAGAGAATCTTTTCTGAAGGTAATAAAACAAAAAGTACAAAATTTGATAGAAAATTGACGAAATTACACTTACATGAATTTTTCTGTGTCAGCGTATTTATGCATCTGTGATTTTACCAACTTTGATTCCTGTCTTAGGCCAATTACATTGTTCCATTAGACCAAATTCTCAGCTATTTCACTAGTACAATGGGGTCCCACTTATACGGCAGGTTAGGTTCCAGGCTCCTGCCAGAAAGCAGACATCGCTGGAAAGCAAAACGCCATTTTTTTGCACTTATAATTGCATATGAATGCCAGATAACAAGTTTACACTAACATATATTAAGTTAGAAATAGAACTAGGCATTAAAGGCAATAAAAAGTAAAATACACACACACTACACTCATTACTTACCTTAAAATATTTGTAGTTTTAATGTAGAGTGAGAGGTGAGTTGTATTTATTTGTGGGAAGTCAGATGTGGTGTCAGCAGAGTTGCTGATCCCCTTATATGTGTTGTATAGCATATCGTAGTACCATCCATGTGTTTATATAGAAGATCCCTTTTAGGCCTGTGACTGTTTGTGTGACGTCACGGGATGCGCATGTGTACGTTCGTACCTCTGCCTCCCTCTCAGTCGGCGTGTAGACATAGGCAGGACAAGGCAGGCTGGGGGCTCCATCTCCCATTACCACAGTCTGACAATATATCGTTACCATCCAACAAGTGTGTCTACCTTCAACCCTCGATATCTCCATTTAAGAACCCCTACGACAAATGGTGACAGCAGAGGGCCTGTAATTCTGACGATTACAGTGATTTCTGGAGATAAATTTCTACTGTGACGGTCGCCATCTCCTGACACTAGGCCGACCTAGCCAAGCCAGCTACCTCAAGTCAGCTACTCTCTCAAGCTTCTACCAGCCACTACAATAATCACTGGTCAGTCTCTTTGTATTTGTGTTTATCTGCTTATTTGCATCACTCCCGAGGGGTTGACCCGAGTTTGCAAAATAAGCCAGCTACCAGTCTCTGGTGAGGGAGTCCAGTCCAGCCTAGCCTACTCCATCCAGCTTTTGCCTGCCAAGCCAGCTTTCCACCCCTGGTGTGCTCATCATGAGAAGTTATCAAGCTATTCTGTGTGAAGGGTTAAGATAAGCCAGCTAGCAACTAACCCAGGTGTCTTATCTCAGTACTCAAGCAAGCCACGTGAGTACAGTCTTCATCGCTTGTGATTCAAGCTCCAAGCCATTCTGAGTGCTTTTTTTTCATCCCTGTGTTGTTGTGGTATTTCGTGGGTGTATTTTAAGCCAGCAGCTTAGAATATCTTCGCGCCAGTGTGGTTGTCTTCAGTGAGGCTTACGCCATTCATCCCATAGGCTCACTGACCACGTGTGTCTCACCACGCGGTCTGGCCTTAGTCCTTTTAAGCCCACCCACCCAACCACTCGACACCGCTGCCTCAGATGCCTCACCCAGCCATTAACCCACTCACCCAACCTCTACCAGTGTTTTGGTACACTACTAGGGGTTATAGCACCATATTTTAAGGACCACATAGGGGGTCAAGAGATAGAGTGTGTTTGGCACCACCGTCGAAAGCCTCCTGTGTGAGTCTATTGTCGATTTAAGTGCAAATTCTTCGAGTGTGGAGAGAAGTCAGTGATCGTAGTCAGCCACCAGTCTCCTCTATCCTCCAACACCATCCTCCAACCTTCCACCTCATTCTTCACCACGTCGCTACAGTGATAATATTTTTCATATAGACATTTGCAAGTGTTGAGACATTTCTTTTGTGTTCCAGTGATTTTTCTCTCAGTGACATTCAGTGACTCTTGATTAGACTCAGTGTTTATTATATACTGATTGCAATATTTTTTTTATCTTCTTAATTCAGTGTTAATTTTATTGCATTATCTTATGTCTGTTGTGTTGTGTTTCTTTTTATACACTTGAAGTAAGTACCTAGTGTTTTTCCTTTGTTGTGTGTGCAACATGTGAGCAGTATAGAACTTGTGTTTACACTTCACAATCACCTAGTGTTCTCAGTATTCCAGTGAAGAATTTCAGTAATTTTTCACCTTATATTCTGCATCACAACCCAGTGTTGTCTGTTATATTTTCCTCCCAGTATTTGTGTATTCTTGTTTTGTTCTGTGTGTTGAACATTCTTGTGTTCATATTCTTTTCATTTAGCCAGTGTCTAATTTGTCTTATTTCCACAGACAATAGTGCCATTATTTTGTGCAAGCAAGAAATCATTATTATCAAAATTTTTCACACATCAAGTTTCATTGCAAGAAAATTCTAGTATTGTGTTTATGTTAATGTGTTGTGTTCTGCATCACTGTAAGTGTTCAAACTTTTTTTTGTTCTGTGTTTTAGCACCTATTATTTTTCATGTTTCATTGAACAAATTCACTCTTAGTGCAATTTTTAAGTTCTTCTTTTAAAGTAAATTGTTCTTTTGCTTGTTAAGTGTTGCTTGAGTGCAGTTAAGAGTTAAAGTGTTCACTCAGTTCATTCCTTGATAATAATATTTTCTTTTCTTGTAAACAGTGTTTTCTTGTGTGTGTAATTTTTTTTTATTATTGCACATTGACTCATTTTGCAATAATTCTTGTGCAAACATTGTGTTACCATTTAAAGTTTTTCGTGCAGAAATTTTGTGCAGTGTTGTGCAAGACTTTTTGATTAGCAATTGTTACTTGCAATATTGCTACAGTTTATTTCAGTGCAGTTTCATATGTTCTGTTCTGTGCATAATATTTTATTCTTTCTGTGCCATTGTATTTTATTTTAGTGAATTGTGTCCCAGTTTGTTTTATTTTGCACAAGCTTTATTGAATCTGTTTTATCATTCTATTGTGTATTTCCCTATTGCATTGAGAGTAAAGACAACTCACTGTGCCATTCATTCAATTTAAAGTAAAATTTCAGCAAATTAGATTTGAGTAAGGTACAAGTTCTCTTGATTTCCAAAGTGTTGTTTGTTCAGTTGAGTATTATCTTTGTGACTGTGAGTTTCTTTGCTTACTGTGTGACCTGTCAATTTTTTTTAATTACTTATGCAGAATAGTTAAGCATTTTCTTCCCATTTAAGCTTATTGTATCATTCTCTCTATTTTTCTTGCCTTTATGTCCTTCAGTAAGTTCCCTGAGAAGATGTCCCAGTTACTTTTGAATGTTCACTTAGTGTATCATGCCAGTCAAAGTCAATATGAATCAGTCCACAGTACCAATATTCCCTTACTGACTGAAAGACAATATCTAGCCCTTGAGCAATGTGTTTGCTCTCACAGCTTGTATCTGAGATTTGTTAAAGTGCTGCGAAATGGGAAGTTCAGATTAAGTTCCTATAGATTCGTTCATTACTTATTAACGTAGCCGAGCGGTCAGGCACTAGTAATACTGTCACTCCTGTCTGGACTCCAGCCACAATGTTGTGCACGCAGGATAGTGCTGAGACTATCCTTGCGATGGCGACTTGTTCAAGTACTCATTCCTTCCCAGGGGATGCTTTGAGAAGAACTTTACTTGCAACGAGTTATGCCATCTCTTGTTGATGCCAAACCAAGCCGTTGCAGAAAGACGTTTCTGTGGCTAGTGTACTCATTTGAGTGTTGTTGTTGTTCCTTGTGTTCCAGATGGTGATCCCATCCTAGTTGACAGTAATTCGTTCAACGTAAGAAGTTATTTCTCGAGTAACTTTCACATGTTGTTAACGTTTGTAAGTGAAGTTTCTTTATAGCTGATACCTCGTGTCACTGTGTGCGACTCAGATTGAATATCAGCATTGTTGACCGTGTTCATTTATTTTCTCCTGTGCTTGCAGTTTGAGATAGTAGATTCATTCTCCCTTGCTCATATTGCATGTTATAGCATTAATTTTTTTCAACCGGGGAGAGTCATCCACTCCACCGAGTTTGTTCATTCCTCCAGTAAGAAAGAACAGATCCCATGTGTTCTGGTGATTCAATTCCTGCTCCAGGAAGATCTTATTCTGACTGTGAAGCCACCAGCACCCATTAGTGACTTTGTAATGAGCCAAGAATTACTGTATCGAACAGCCGAATTGGGTACTCCAAGCAGAAGGGTGTACCAGTTAGTAATTCCACAGTCACTAGTGAACGTAGCTCTACAGCTAGTTCATGATGCACCAGGTGTTGCACACCCTGGTATGGATCGTTCTGTGAAACAAGCCAGAATGAAATACTTTTGGCCACGTATGGCAACTGACATTTCAGAGTAAGAAATGTAGTGTTTGTATGCAACATAAAGGAAATGTCAATGGGCCTAATCCAATCCAAGTGTACCCAACCACTAGCGAACCGTGGGAAAGATGTTCCCTCCAAGGCAACAAACATCTGTGTGTTATGGTAGACCATTTCACCAGATATTGTGAGTTAGTTCCTATTGCAGATAAGACTGCCGAGACAGTGGCTAAAGCGTTTAAAGAACGCATTATCTGCAGGCATATCACCCCAAAGTCCTTAGTAACAGATAATGGAGGTGAATTCTGTAATGAGATTCTTGAAAATTTGTGTACTTTGTACAAGATCTCTAAATCCACCATTGTTCCTCATCATCCTGCCAGCAATGGGTTAGCCGAACGAACCAATAAGAAAGTACTTGATGTCCTGGGAGCCACTATCAACCCAATAGTGAAACTTGGGATGAAGTTATACCAGATGTCAATGTGCCATAAATTCTGCTTTACAATGCTTCCATAGGTGATACTCCACATTATGCGTTGTATGGTGTAGACAAGCGTTTACCCTATGAGTTGTTATATTCCACTCCGAAACCTAATTACAACCCTGATGATTTCGTAGCAACTCGTACAAGCATGGCTCAAAGTGTTTTTAGAAGAATCCGTGAAACACTTCATAAATCAGCAGCAGAATTTACTAGAGTAACTAATAGCTGTGCTAAGCCATCAAAAGTAAAAGTAGGTTCAAGAGTAATGCTGATAAATTTCAACAAAACATCCAAAATGCCTAAGCTCGATCAAAAGTTTGTTGGCCCTTATCGAGTTGTAGAACATATCTCTGGCAATAAGTATAAGGTTAGAGAAATTAGTACTGGTAAGTACAAAGAATCGCATTTAGATCATATGAAATTAGTATGCGATATTGATGATATTGCTACCCAGACTAATGTGACAGATGCTGAAAATCCTCTTGACTCTGTACCCTCTACCTCAAATACTCAGTCAGATAATCAACCTGAATGTCGTTACTCCCTGCGTTACCGACAAGTGATGAGAAACCCACAAGTATCTTTTGTAGATACTCGTTCAGATCTCCCTCAGTCAAGGCATGTGTTAGCCATTGCAGAGGAATTTGATCCTCCCAGAGATGATAACCATTCTGCATATGTAAACCTCACCCTCGCAGAATTGGGTTTAAATGTACATAGTCTGTATAACTAGATGTCCGAGATGAAGTAAATTGTCAACTGTTTGTTATTAACTGATTAGTTTTTCAGAATTTTTTTTTTTTTTTCCGTATTCACGTTCCCTCCGTATTCTGAGAATTTGACAGTAATGATCTGAGTGCGCATCAGATGCCTTTGCTGTTAATTTCACCTTGTATATATATATTTATTCTTCCTCAGAATCCGTAGAGTGCATGAATACAGATCGATCGATCAATTCCATCCATATTGTACAATGATTTGTTCTTATAGTTTGTAATGCATTATGTTAAAAATCATTACGTTAACACCCATTACGTAAAACTCATTTTGTAATATCCATTATGATACCATCCATTAGTTCTAAGTTATATATAAATTTGTTATTGTATAGAATCAACCAGAACCACCTGCCTGTTCAGCCTATAGGATAGTAGTGTATGTCGAGACGACATACGTAACATGACCGAGCTGTCAGCATAGTTGCTGATCCCCTTATATGTGTTGTATAGCATATCGTAGTACCATCCATGTGTTTATATAGAAGATCCCTTTTAGGCCTGTGACTGTTTGTGTGACGTCACGGGATGCACATGTGTACGTTCGTACCTCTGCCTCCCTCTCAGTCGGCGTGTAGACATAGGCAGGACAAGGCAGGCTGGGGGCTTCATCTCCCATTACCACAGTCTGACAATATATCGTTACCATCCAACAAGTGTGTCTACCTTCAGCCCTCGATATCTCCTTTTAAGAACCCCTACGACAGTGGGAGGTATGGTAACCAGCCAGGCCGGCCTTCCCACACGTAATATACCACGACATTTAAAGCGCTGCAGACTGATAAAATGTATATACACTACACTCATTACTTACCTTAAAATATTTGTAGCCTTAATATAAGGTGACAGTTGAGTAAAAGAGGTAAAACAAATAAGAGAGAGAGAGAGAGAGAGAGAGATAGAGAGTGTGTATGTGTGTGTGTGTGTGTGTGTGTGTGTGTGTGTGTGTGTGTGTGTGTGTGTGTGTGTGTGTGTGTGTGTGTGTGTTGTGTAAGTGTGGTGGTAAGTGTGTGTGTAAGTGTGTGTGTAAGTGTAAGTGTGTGTGCATGTGTGTGTGCATGTGAACGAGTAAATGTGAGAGGAGAGAGACGCAGAGTTATGTAAACAAGTAGACGAACATGTCTGGTTTTGGTTCATACACGTAACATCTCATATTTATGTTAATTTATTCTACTGTGGAGTGTATTTATCATGTTTATATGTTACTTAGTGTGTTTATTAAATAATTTTGAAAAAATATCATTGATGGGTTCATGAAAATGTTTTTATTGACATAATATACAGCATTTAGTGCGCCTCAGTGATTATTATCGTGTATTATTGTTATCATTATTAATATGGTATCCTCAAGACTAATAAGACACTCTTCGTTATTTTAACATGTACCTGCATGCCAGCAGTGTGTAAGTTTATTTAGGGGAAGGTACAAATAAGGTAACTATAATTATAGAGATTACATGCATATATAAAAACATGAAATAACATGGAAAGGTTTCAGAACATAATGGAGAGATGCGGTGCTCAATTGGAGCCACGGAAATGTAAACAAACCTGGTGGCGGAGCTGTGACCGTATTAGAAAGTCAGGTGCGGGGAGCCGTGTTTTATTGGAGTTTTGGTCATTGCTAATGTGCCCGAATCTCCGATTTAGCAGAAGAACAGCCGTAATGCTAAACCCACTGTAGAGTGGTGGACCTCTGTAGCCTTCTATTTTAGCAACTGAGTATAAGAAACTGACCATCAGCTATTTCACCTACAATAAAGTGATCAGATTCGTAAATTGTCCAATTTTAACAAATATCAAAAATACTTGATTTCCAAAATAGGGTCCATAATAGACAATGCAGGCATCCTGGCACAAAATAAAATTTTCTCTATTCATTTGTTACATTTCCAAGCTTTACACATGAATTAGATTTTTATTTTGTATTCACAAGAATTTTGTTCACACAAAAAACAGAAGCTTTACTGTATGTAATATTGTTATAATTGAATAAATAATACCTGTGCCTTGTGAACACAGAGCCACACTTGTTGTGTATTGAACATGATTTGTTATTTTAAAAATTGGCAAGATAATTGAACATTTTCGTAATTGACCTCAATTTTCAAGATATTTTCAGTCTTAAACAGTCAAAATCATCTCTATTTCTGTAAACATATTCTTCCATTCTATCAAATGAGACCAGGAAACTGTGAATTAAAACTTAAAATAATACAAATTCACCGCCAAATAATGTTTACAACCAAAAACTCGGGTATAGTTTTTTCTTCATTATTCAATTCGTGGTAATTGATTTTTTTTTATATGGTGCACAATTACCAAATAGACCCATTCTCTCACATCTAAGTCCAAATTTTCTCTCACAGTTAACTGAGTGCACTGAACTCATGCTGTAGAACCACGGCAACGGATCCAGACCCGTAGAAATAGAAACAATGGTATGGACCTCAAATGGTTAAAGAAATTCTAGAGGACCTTCCAATACTTGATCAAGTTTAGCACTTCCCATAATTCGTAAAAATACAGTGGAAACCCCCACCTTTTGATATTAATTCCGTTCCTGAGAGCTCATTGTAAGCCGAAATTATCGTTTCTTTTATCTGTTAGACCGAATAATTTTCCCCATAAGAAATAATGGAAATCACAATAAATCCAGTTCCTGACACCCCAAAGGTATGAATTTTTTTTTTTCCACATGAAATATTAATTTTAATGCACTCAAACTGAAGACATGCACAATTACTACTCTCTAAGAATAGAATACATGACACTTACCTTTATTGGGTTCTGGTGTTGATTAATGGGATGGGAGCGAGGGAGGAGAGTGTGGATGTTATTGTTTAGGAAGGGAATCCCTTCATTCGGAACCTGAGGTAGGCAGTCGTTTTCGGGGTTAATTCCTTCTTCTTTTAATGACACTAGGACCAGCTCGAGAGTCATGGACCTCTTGCGCAACACAAATCTGTCCATAGGAGCTTCTGTTACCTCCTGTTCCTTTAAGAACTTTCTAAAATGGGCTATAACATTGTCAATGTACAGATTGCCAAACACGGTTGCAGTAGGTGTGCTCAGGGTGATCTTCAACTGTAAAGGTTTGCAGTCTCAAACCACTTTGCACACATTTCCTTAATCTTTGAAGTAGGCAACTTCATCAATTCTCTCTCTCCCCTCCTCTGAAGGGGGGGGGCCAGTTTCCTCATGTCTGGCCTTTGCTGTTGAAGATGTACTTGCAGCTCATCAGTGGTTAGTTCTTCATTGTTTCCTCCACCAAACTCTTCCACATCCTACTCCACTAACCTCCAACCCCAAGGACTTCCGCCAATGCCACATGGATTCCAAAACTGGATACGCTTCTCAGGGTTAGCCAAACCCTTCAAAAAATCCCTTTTTCTACACATTGTGGCCACAGTTTCTTCCAACGCAGAGCTTAAGGACTTCTTAGCCACTCCCTATCAAAGCTTTACTATTATGTTTACACAACTGAGGATACTAAGTGATCTTTCAAAAACTCTCTTAGAGGTCAACGAGTGTCTGAGGTCACTTCAAAGCACTTTGAAACATAACTGTTGTGTATAGTTTTTTGAAGTTTGAAATGACCTGCGGGTCATGGGCTGAGGAGATGAGTGGTATTAGGATGGCAAAAACTCGACCGAAATGAAGCCTCATGTCCCAGAAAGTCGCTCTGCCAAGTCTGAAGGATGACAGGAGCATTGTCTAATACCAATTTCTTTTCCATTAGGTAATTTTTCACAGTGGGGACAAATGCATGGTTGTATCACCCCGTCATAGAAAAACGTCCTAGTGGACCCATGCTTATGTTTGCCCTTCAACAGCAAACACAAATTAGCCTTGTGGACATGTTTTGCCTGAAACTGGAGTCTCAGAGTGATTAACCACCAATAAAGGACTTCACTTTACAAATCACCTCTAGCATTAGCACACATCAAAGAGTAAGCTGTCTTTCATAGGCTTATGTCCTGGGGAGTGCCTTTCCTCCTGAGTTAATGTAGGTCCTGTTGGCATTTCTTCAAAACAGGCATGTTGTCGTCGCAATTAAACACTTGTTCAGGTTTCAATTCTTTACTGTCTATGTTACTCCTTGAATTCCTTCACGTATTTTTCAGCACTTTTTGGTCCGAACTGTAGGCCTCACAGTACCATGCCGTATACACTATTGTATGCCACTTCGATTCTTTATTCTATCAAACCAAAGACTTTTTGCTGGCCTTAATTCATCGCATCACCACTTGGTTGCAGGTATTTTTATAATTATATCGTCATGCAAACTTCCTAGCCATTTCACATATGATCGCTTGAGAGATGCTGTTCTCATGCTATCTGTTTTTATTTATCCACACAATAATAGTATCTCAACTTCTTCATCACTTGCGATCTATGTTTCGAAAAAAACTCTGCACCTTTTGAAGAACAAGCTTTTTGAATTGCCGTTCTTGTTGGCCAAGATAGTAGCGATACAAAAAAGGCATCAATACCGTGGCTGAACTGATCAACAATTAAACCCGCACATAGAAGAGAGGATCCTACGATGAGTTTTTCGGTCCGATTGGACATTTACAAAGTCACACTAACCAGAAGTGGGCAGGACGGCTATATATAGGGCAGGAAGGGGTAGTGGTGGTAAGTAGTAGTGTGGTAGTAGTAGTATGTATTGGTAGTAGTAGTAGTTAGTTTGGTAGTAGTTGTAGTATGGTAAGTTGTAGTAGTAGTAGTGGTAGTAGTAGTATTGTAGTAGTTAGTAAGTAGTGGTGTAGTAGTGGTATAGTAGTGGTAGTAGTGGTGTAGTGGTAGTAGTAGTAGTGGTAGTAGCTAGTGGTAGTAGTAGTAGTAGTGGGTAGTGTAGTGGTAATGGTGGTAGTGGTAGTAGTGGTTGTTCGTGAGTAGTGGTAGTAGTAGTAGTGGTAGTAGTAGTGGTAGTGGGTAGTAGCAGTAGTGTAGTAGTAGTAATAGGTTGTAGTAGTAGTAGTAGAGTGGTAGTAGTAGTCAGTGGTAGTAGTTGTTAGTGGTAGAGTAGTGGTTGGTAGTAGTAGTAGTGGTAGTAATGGTTGTAGTAGTAGTGGTAGTAGTAGTCAGTAGGTAGTAGTAGTGGTTGGTAGTAGTAGTGGTAGTAGTAGTAGTGGTGTAGTCGATATAGTAGTAGTTAGTAGTGGTAGATAGTGGTAGTAGTAGTGGTGTTGTAGTGGTAGTAGTCGTAGTAGTGGTAGTAAGTAGCGGTGGTAGTGTGGTGGTAGTAGTAGTGAGTGTAAGTAGTGGTAGTAGTAGTTGTAGTGTGTAGTGATAGTAGTAGTAATGGTAGTAGTAGTGGGAGTTGTGAGTGGTATAGTGGTCGGTAGTAGTGGGTAGTAGTGGTAGTGTAGTAGTGGTAGTGGTAGTAGTGGTAGTGGTAGTAGTGGTAGTCGTGGTAGTAGTGTAGTGGT
>NC_069401.1:81244668-81247168 GCF_026875155.1 Cherax quadricarinatus | reverse complement strand
CGGTCAGTTTTTTTTCTCTTTAAATGCAGAATTTTTTTTTATACTGGCACACTGACCACACAGACTCATTGTCTCACATGGGGGCCCTACCAGCTTTCTCCTGCTTGATTTGAAGCCGCTAAATTTGGTGTATAAATACGTCAAACAACTGGCTCGTAAGACTATATATACAACTGAAACAGTCAAAGGATTAATGACCACTCAGACTTATGACCACTCTCTGACCAGTATGCATACCCTAAGTAAATGTTTATTAGAGCTGATTTTCCTTTTTTTCTGTTTATTACAATGAATAGTACACTGCTGTAAAAACATTTAAAATATACTAAGAATGTTACAAACGGTGCAAAGTTGACATTAAAACAATGTCCTAAAGATGGTTGACACAAACCCACTTCCAGTATAGTAATGCTCCTCACTTAATGCCCAAATTTCCCATTACAAACCTACTCTTGGGAAGGGAACTCTGCCGTTAAGTGAGAGGGACTGTATTCCTGTAAATAGCATTACTACTGTAACTTGCTTAACTAAAACATTGGGACCCAGTCCTTGGTGTCCATTATGTAAATGCAGTTGTTGACCACAGGATGGGGGGAGGGTGCATAATAAGATTATAAAATCAGTTGAATCCATCCCTCACATGGTAATCTTCCTCAATTAAATTATGCAATTTTTCCTTCATTTTCTTTCTGTGCCATTAATATTAATAATTTTTATTTGTTATAAACTTTGACCAGTCATTTTAATAACAGGAACACTAACAAATCTGGTACCAATTCTTAAGGTACCTCACTGATGATCCTGCACCTACAATATTTTCCTTCTTATCACTGTTCTCATTTGTGTAAAACTTTTTTCAATTAGTCCAGTAGCTCTCTCTCTCTCTCTCTCTCTCTCTCTCTCTCTTTCTCTCTCTCTCTCTGTGTCTGTGTGTCTGTGTCTCTGTCTATCTGTCTGTTTGTCTGTCTGTCTGTCTGTCTGTCTGTCTCTGTCTCTGTCTCTGTCTCTGCTCTCTCCCCTCTCTCCTCTCTCTCTCTCTCTCCTCTCTCTCTCTCTCTCCTCTCTCTCTTTCTCTTTCTCTTTTTCTCTCTCCCCTTTTCTTTTTTTCTCTCTCCATCTCTATCTCTGTCTCTGTCTCTGTGTGTGGTATAAACCTTTGGGAATAAATACCGACAAGTTGGTTTAGAAAGACACGTAAGCAAAAAACTATAACATATTTATTAGAAAACGGTTCGGTCCTGGGACCTTGATCACTTCTAACACTTCTTACATTGATTGTTAGAAGTGATCAAGGTCCCAGGACCGAAACGTTTTCTAATAAATATGTCATAGTGTCTGTGTGGGGTCTGTGCGTGTCTGTGTCTGTCTCTGTGTGTCTCTCTGTGCCCTCTCTCTGTCTCTCTGTCTGTCTCTGTCTCTCTGTCTCTCTGTCTCTGTCTCTCTCTGTCTGTCTGTCTCTGTCTCTGTCTGTCTGTCTCTGTCTCCTTTTTTTTTTTTTTTTTTTTTTTTTTACACAGGGTTTGACAAGGTTTTAAAGGATCCGTAGCTTTATTGACAAGCTATTTACAGGTTAAGGATTCCTAACTTTATTGGCAAGCTAAGAGCTGTTACCTACATCAGCTCATTTGAAAGCATTTTTATTGTTATGAGACATACAAGTAGGGAACAGGATGAAGTTGGAGCCATCTGTGGGCCAGCATTTTCATTTGATCAACTCACTTTATCTCGTTGACATCATTATGCTGTATGAATGTGTTCCATACCCGAGTCATTCTGGGTATATAGGATCTCAGATGGAGTGAAGTTCTGGAGAAGGGTACAGCCAGAGTGAAGTTGCTGCTTTCTGCCCGTCTTGTGGCATAAAAGCTTGTTTCACGCTGTCCTCGAAGTGGATCCAAGTGTGGTACTTTGACAATATTGGCCTTGTACATAACAGTAAGGCCACCCACATCCCTCCTATGTTGAAGGCTCTGCTGAAATGACATCTATCCAGGATGGGTCCAGGCGAGAGATGAGACGTCTTGCTCTGTTCTCTACTCTGTCAAGCAGTCGCAGATGAGAGGGGGGGCAGCTAACCAAGAAAGTGGAACATACTCAAGGTGTGAGCGTACTTGTGCCTCATACAGAGTCTTGCAACCCCTACTATCAAGTAGATGCGAGATATGGCGAAGTGCTGTAAGCTTCCTGGCTGCCTTGTTTGCATGATTTACAACATGGTTCTTCATGGGTTTGTTTGGAGTCAAATTTCAACCCGAAGGATATCAACTTCTTCTCCAGGTGCCAACCCCCTCCCATTCATCCTTACTACTGCACCAGGGTTACCATCAGTCCTAGAACATCATCATTTGCGTTTTCTCAGGTGCAAATGTTACTTGCCATCTATTTCCCCAAGCTGATATAGCTCTCAGCTGGTGATTGATGTAGCTTAGAGCAGCTGGCATTTCTTTTCTTGGATAAGCGAATGTCAGTGTGCAGTCGCTGCAAAGCATGGATCTGGGGA
>NC_069401.1:81224154-81244168 GCF_026875155.1 Cherax quadricarinatus | reverse complement strand
AAATCCCTTTTTCTACACATTCTGGCCACAGTTTTTTCCAAGCAGAGTTCAAGGTCCTCTTAGTCACTTCCTCCCAAGCCTTACCTATAATGTTTACACAACTGAGGATGGTAAAGTGATCTTTCCAAAACTCTCTTAGAGTCAGTTGAGTTTCTGAGGTCACTACAAAGCACCTTTCAAACATAGCTTTTGTGTACAGTTTCTTCAAGTTGGAAATGACCTGCTGGTCCATGGGCTGCAGGAGAGGAGTGGTATTAGGAGGCAAAAACTTCACCTTAATGAAGCTCATGTCCCTAGAAAGTCGCTCTGCCAAGTCTGAAGGATGACCAGGAGCATTGTCTAATACCAGGAGGCACTTAAGGTGTAATTTCTTTTCAATTAGGTAATTTTTCACAGTGGGGGCAAATGCAATGGTGTAACCAGTCATAGAAAAAAGTCCCTAGTGACCCATGCCTTACTGTTTGCCCTCCACAGCACACACAAATTAGCCTTGAGGACATTGTTTTTCCTGAACACTCTGGGAGTTTCAGAGTGATACACCAATAAAGGCTTCACTTTGCAATCACCACTAGCATTGGCACACATCAACAGAGTAAGCCTGTTTTTCATAGGCTTATGTCATGGGAGTGCCTTTTCCTCCTGAGTAATGTAGGTCCTGCTTGGCATTTTCTTCCAAAACAGGCCTGTTTCGTCACAATTAAACACTTGTTCAGGTTTCAGTCCTTCACTGTCTATGTACTCCTTGAATTCATGCACATATTTTTCAGCTGCTTTGTGGTCTGAACTGGCAGCCTCACCATGCCTTATCACACTATGTATGCCACTACGCTTCTTAAATCTCTCAAACCAACCTTTGCTGGCCTTAAATTCACTCACATCACCACTAATTGCTGGCATTTTTTTAATTAAATCATCATGCAACTTCCTAGCCTTTTCACATATGATCGCTTGAGAGATGCTATCTCCTGCTATCTGTTTTTCGTTTATCCACACCAATAAGAGTCTCTCAACATCTTCTATCACTTGCGATCTCAGTTTCGAAAACATAGTTGCACCTTTGGCAAGAACAGCTTCCTTGATTGCCGTTTTCTTGCCCACAATAGTAGCAATGGTTGATTGGGGTTTACTATACAACCTGACCAGCACGGAGACACGCACTCCACTTTCATACTTAGCAATGATCTCTTTCTTCATCTCCATAGTAATTCTCACCCTTTTTGCTGTAGGGTTGGCACTAGAAGCTTTCTTGGGGTCCATGGTGACATATTTTGCAGGTGCAATCACTACAAAGGCTGTGATAATATGAAATGTTCCAATTGTACGTTTGGAAGCGACCGCAGTGGCTGGCTGGTTTGTAAACACTGGCACCCATGGGACAAGTGAGGCGCGCTCAGGCCAAAGTGGACGCGTCTCGAATGGAACGAATACTGTTGGTCAGGTTTTCTAGCGCTAGTCGAGGCAAAATTTTTGCAATAAAATGAATCGCTAGTTGGATTTATCGTTAATCGATGCCATCGTTGGTCGAGGGTCCACTGTATACATTTTATCGCTCTGGGATGCTTAAATATCATAGAATAGTATGTGTGGGTGGGTTGGCCTGGTATGGTAGCCCGGCTGACTACCATACATACCACACTTGATTTCTTACAATAAATACTACTCATCTCACCCTAGATTAAGACTACAAATATTTTAAGGTAAGTAATGAGCAAATTGTATATGCATTTTATCACTCTGGGATGCTTAACCCTTTCAGGGTCCGTCCCGTAGATCTACAGCTTTACGTTCAGGGTCCAAACCGTAGATCTACGCCAAAATTCTAGCGGCGTCAAATTTAGCACGAGAAGGCTGGTAGGCCTACATCTGAGAGAATGGGTCTGGGTGGTCAGTGTGCACACCATAGAAAAAATCTGGACGCCCGCATGGCATTGTGGGAACGCCGGCAAAGTAGCTTTGATCATCATGCCTGGTGGCAAGGAAGCTTTCACTCCCCACTCACTCTCCGAGTGAATTCTGACTCTCCTCTTCACAACTTACAGTTCTAAGACTGATGGAAGTGGAGCTGAAGATGAATTCTATGGTTTTGAACCATATGGTACCATTGTGCCATGTGGTACAATGGTACCATATGGTACAATGGTGCCATGTCACACAATGGTATATGGTACAATGGTATATGGTACAATGGTATCATATGGTACAATGTACCATATAGTACATTGTACCATATGGTACATTATACCATATGGTACAGGGTACAGGGACCCTAATGGAAATAAGTCTGTCTGACTTTTTTGGGTTATCCTAGGTTCTCCAAACATATACTGCTAAGTATGATATTCTATGTAACTTTATTTGTGTATAACTAAATAAACTTACTTATGATGCCACATGCACTTGAGTAAGTTTATTCAGGTGTACAGAAATACAATTACGTAGATTATCATACATAGCAGCATACATATAAAATCTTAGGATAACCCAAAAAAGTCAGGGTGACTTATTTCAATAGTTATCCCTGTATCTGTACCATATGGTGTCCTGTACTGTATGGTACCCTGTACCATATGGTACCCTGTACCATATGGTACCCTGTGCCATATGGTACCCTGTGCCATATGGTACCCTGAACCATATGGTACCCTGCACCATATGTTATCCTGTACTGCATGGTACCCTATACCATATAGTACAATGTACCATATGGTACCATGTAACATATGATACCGTGTACCATATGGTCAATAGGTGTTGGTGGCATGAGACACAAGCCAAGATTGAGTGAGTGGCGACACAAGCTAGCTACTGACTCCGCAGTTTCCGAGACAAAGTGCTTTATCATCCACCTCAAGGAACATGTCAAGTTCCTGTACACTTGTAAATATATAATAGAACATTACTAATATACAACATTTTTGCATATTTTTGTTGTAAACAACTATTGTAAACAAAATAATAATGAAAATATTAGTGTTTATTGTGTTGAATACAACAGTACCATATGGTATCATTGTACTGTATGGTACAATGTACCATATGGTACCATTGCATCATATGGTACCATTACACAATATGGTACCATAAGGTACCATTGCACCATATGGTACCATTGTATCATATAGTACCATTGTACCAAATGGTGCCATTGTACCATATAGTACCACTGTATCATATGGTACCACTGTATCATATGGTACCATTGTATCATATGGTACCATTGTATCATGTGACATGGTGCCATATTGTACCATATGGTACAATGGTGCCATATGGTGGCAGCAGCAGCGGCAGCGGCAGCAACGGTATCCTACCAGCTCTTCTTTCTCAAAAAAACATCGCTCATCAAAACTTGTGATGGCCTAAGTGAAAGTTCAACTACATGAACCCACGTAGACCACAACATGACCCAAGAATACTAAGAATGTAACCCAAATCTTGACAAAATTAGAAGATCTAAGGAAGACAGCCCTGCTAACCCAAACACTGCCTCCGCTGCCAGACAATCACTTAACCCAAGCTCCGAGAAAACAAGCCTTCTCCTCCATTGCTACACAGTATCACTTCAGTGATACTATGAAAGGATATCGCAGAAAAACAACCCCAGTAATAAAAGAATAACGAAAGGACCCTAGAACTCAACTTGTCTACCCAGCAGGACGCCAGTGTATCATCAACCCCCCTCACCGCCGCCACCCAAGGAACAACAACAACAACAACAAACATGGCTGACTTCCCCCTCCAACTCCACTCCCTTCAAAGGATTCACCCATGATAACTCAGGTATATTATTCCTGACAATATCAAGGACTACATTCTTTCTCTAGAAAATGAAATCAAAGATAAAAAGCAACACTCGAGCGACGAAATCCAAGATAATCAACCTCGAGAATAAGATCCAAAACCTTGAAGAGAAGATTACATCGGGAAGTGTTGACACAAAAAATACTCTAAAAGCAGCTATAGCCAGTCACACTGAGCAAATAACAACAATAAATAAAGGGTTGAAGAAGAAAACAAGGACGGGAAAATCTGAACATGCACACTCGACAAAATGAATACCTTGATTTCCAAGACGACAAAACTGAACAAGATAAGTTGTCTGATGCAGTTATAATAAACAGTCCACACATTCCAAGTGACATAACACAAGCACAGTGCAAAGAAACTGCTATCAGGATAATACAGAACCACGTACAAGTCATCGTGCAAAACAATAAAATCAAAGAAACACGTTTGTTGGGAAAACCAGGAAGTAAACACAGTATAATGATCAGACTTCATTCATACAAAAAAGAAAGGACCTAATTAAATCAGCAATTACAATGAAAAATGGGTGTACATAAATGAGTGTCTAAAAAAAAAAAAACGTCAAAACCTTCTGTTCAGGCTGAGAAAAACTAAACGGGAAAACAAAATACTCAGTGTTTCATGCGAGATGGGAAAATACTAGTAAGGAAAACATCAACGGGACAACAATATACCATCTCAAATGAACACGTTTTTCTCTACCTTCCTTAGAAAAGCTGACATTTCTGTAACAGATTAGATAAGTGCCCTTAATACATATATACGTGGGGTTTACATATAGTGTACGTTACTATTATATTGTGCATAATATTTTTATTATTTTTCATCACTAGCTAATGCCAACTACCTCAATACTCTATACTTCTTTATTACTGCTATTAATTGCTCATAATTTTAAACTACAAGCAATCTTACCCCAAAATTAATAAAAATTCATTATTCTTACCTGTCCATTTAATTTTGTTTATCACTACTTGTTTTTTTAGTCACTTTTCATTGTGTATGCAATTAGTGTATATTCCAATTACTTTTTTGCAATACCAAAACTATTTTTTGCTAGCTAGTACCAACTACCTCATTTTTTTTACTTTTATTGTGCAATAAAATGCTAAATTTATTTAATATTACAAATCAGATCTTACTCCTAAACCAATATTATTTCATAGTGACCACCTGTCCATTTAACTTGTTTACCATTACTTAATTTAGTCCCTATATATTTTCTCCTTTATTTTAGCTTTATATAACTACCCTAGTTTATATTTTCACAATTGTTAAAATAATAAAGGGTGCTATTCTCAGGTGCTAAAGTAGAATAAGTTCACAATTTTGCCATTATATTCCAAAGCTCATTATTTGATTACCACTTTATTGTTCACCACAACTTATATTAGTCCCTTTTATATTATTTATTTTAATACTATAATTCTAACTTTAAAGAATTACCTTTATAGTACTACCTACTATCATATTCCCAAGCCCCATTATTGATCATCACTATATTTGTATTAGTCCCTTTATATTGTCTCCTTTATTTTAGCTTAAAAAAAAAAAAAAAAAAAAAAAAAAAAAAACCTTAGCTCATTATTTTACATTGTTAAATAATTCAGGTGCTATTTTTTTAGCTTAAGACTATTTACTTTGTTTTATACTTAATTCTAACTATAGATTCACTACAAATCTTATGATTACAAGCATTGATCCTGATACCAATCTCTTATTTAATGACTTAAATGAATCAAACAGTTACTGTAATTACTACACTGCAGAAAAATCAAAGGCACTCTCAGTGCCAACAACAACATAACTATCTTTAACTAACAATATCAGATCTTTAAGCAAGCATTACGATGACCTCAAAGCATTACTAATTTCCTTACATGCCAATATGTCCGTCATTACACTAACTGAAACCTGGCTAAAGCCTGATAGTACAGATGTCTATGCATTCCTGGTTACACAGCCATACACAACTGTAGGCCAGACCAACAAGGGGGTGGCACAGCCATATATCCTCAGACCAACTAGAATGTATCACTAATACTTGCACAAGGGATGAACATGGGGAATATATAATAGCCAAATTCAAATCCAAATACCTACAAAAACCTCTCACATTGATAAACATCTACAGAGTTCCACAGTCAAACATTAGCCAATTTAGTCAAAACCTAGGAATTTATGATAACTGATGCACGCATGAACAAAGATCACTTACTACTCTCAGGTGACTTCAATATAAATCTCCTGCAAGACCAGGACCCACACGTTACTGAATTCACAAACACAATGAGTAACTGTATGTTGCTACCAACAGTAACAAAACCTACAAGAGTTACAGAGACTAGTGTTTCCCTACTTGACCACATCTTGGACCAACACCATATCCCCTTTAAATCAGGCATAATTACAGATAATTACCACAGACCACTACCCGACTTTTCCTCATAACAACTCTTGGTAAATTACCCAAGACACTACTAAAGTCACCTTCAGACTTCACAATGAGGCAGCCATTAATAACTTCACAACAGCAGTAGCAAACATTGACTGGCACACTGAGCTAGAAATCTATACAGAATTGACGAATGTATTAATAATTTTCTAAAAAAGACCCAATACCTCTATAACAAACACTGCCCTAAAAAAAAAATAAACAGATGACAGCTAAGAGACTAACAGTCCCTGGGTAACACCCAGCATTCTCAAATCCATAAATACAAAACACCAATATGAAAAACAGACAGAATGGGTCACATAACCAGAGACCAAACAAAACGTTACTCGTCAATCCTAACCAGCCTGATAAGAAGGGCAAAAAAATTGTATTATGAGAACAGATTATCCAACTTACGAGGTGATATAAAAAGACCCGGAAAACCCTATCAGAAATTCTAGGAACAAAAAAAATAAACACGAAATAGCGAAATAAAATTAGCAAAATCAGATGAACCCAACTCCCACCAACAGAAACAGCAAACAGACTCAATGATTTCTTCTCCACTATAGGACAAAACCTTGCCAATAAAATCCCAAGCTCAGATACCCCACCCAAAAGACTACCCACCGGCAACTACCCGAACACACTGTTCCAGCTCCGACTAACCCATACGAAGTCTCCCTTATTATCAACACACTAAAAACAAGGCAGGAGATTTAAATACCTTACCACCCTTTATATACAAAAAAGTGTCACAAGTGCTATCACCAATCATTGCAAAAACTCTTTAACAAATCCATTGAATCCCCACCTTCCCTACAGTACTCAAAAAAGCAAGGGTCACCCCGATCCACAAAGGAGGAGACAAACGAGTTGAATAACTATAGGCCAATATCCAACTTACACCCTCTCTCAAAAATCTTCGAAAAATTAATTCATAAAGAATCTACTCCTACCTTATCTCCCAAAACATACTCAAACCCCTGCCAATTTGGATTCAGGCCTAATAAAAAACTAATGATGCTATTATAAAACATGCTAGAACATATATCACTGCTATAGAGAAAAAAGAAGTCCCACTGGGGATCTTCATTTGACTTATGTAAAGCTTTTGATACAGTTGACCATGACTTGCTCCACGTAAAATTGTCACACTATGGTATAAGAGGACACTCCCTCAACTACCTCAAGTCATACCTCAGCAACAGAAGCCAATAGTGTATGCAAATGGGGCAAACTCCTCTGCACAAAACCCAAATTTCAGTTGGTGTCCCACAGGGGAAATGTCCTTGGCCCTCTTCTCTTTCTCCCATACATAAATGACCTACCAAATGCTCGCAATTACTCAAACCCCCACTATTTGCAGATGACACTACATACGTCCCTTTTCCCACCCGAGCCCAATCACGCTAGCCAATACTGTAAATACCGAATTTCAGAAAATATCAAACCCGGATGAGAACTAACAACTTACACTAAACATTGACAAAACCTACTTCATTCAGTTTGGTAACAGAGCTACAGGGTGTCCCTCTTAACATAATGATAAACGGGTCACCTATCACAAAGCTAACAGAGGGAAAATTCTTAGGAATCCCCTTGATAATAGACTCAAATTTCATACACATTAACAACAAATTTCTAAGAAAATTTCCAAGACTGTAGGCATACTAACGAAGATACGGACTATGCTCCCAGTCAGCCCTCCTGGCCCTATAAACACTCTCTTATTTACCCCTATCTCACCCATGGGAAATTTGTGCATGGGCTCAACAACAAGTAACCATCTCAGACCACTAATTACCCAACAAAAGGCTGCAGTTAGAATGAAACAAATTCTCACTATAGGGCAGCACACTCCACCAATATCCCAAAACCTAAACCTCCTCACCATACAAAACATCCCCTACTTACCACTGCACCTTTACATACCCTAGAACACTTAACTCGTATTAACCCTCCCCCCAAACTTCTCCTTGCCAACCCAACAGAACACATTGACCATAACACAAGGGACAATCACTCTTTGATTATTCCCGTTGTCCCACTCACACTAAGTAAAAACTCAATGCCATAAAGGCCCTAAAATCGGAATTCATTACCTTAAATATAAAAGAAACACTACCCTTTTTTAAATTCAAGCTCTTCCCAAGATCACTTACTCACCCAAAACCCAAATAAAACTGAATAACTAAACCTTATAAAATTGTATATCTTAAATGTTTCTCACAATTATATCACATAAATGTTAAACCTAAAACCCAATCTAACTTTATTATTTTTTAAATACACTACCTAACAGAATACTCCATTCTACTGAATGTACAACAATGCATACAACCACATGACCTGTCTTTGTAATACTCACTTGTGCTTTATAGTTATCTGTTTACATTAATGTTTTATCACTGATTTCATCATTGCTTAGTTAATCTTAAGTTAATTTTAAGCCAGCCCGTAATGCTATGCATAGTATAAGTGGCTTTGGCATGCTGCTCTTATCTGTATTTTTTGTACCTCTGTATGTGTGCTCAAATTTTTAAATAAATAAATAAATAAATAAATAAATAAATTGTACCATATGGTACAATTGCACCCTATGGCACCATTGTACCATATGGTACCGTTGTATTCAACACAATAACCCCACTAATATTTTCATCATTTTGTTTACAATAAACTTGTAAACAAGTTTTGTAAGCAATATAATGATAAACACATTAGTGCAGTTATTGTGTTGAATACAATGAGTGTACACTTATACAATATACATTATATTGGTCTCACAGCCCACAAATGTTATTAGAAAAAGAAAAAATTAGAAAAGAAAAGAAAAAAGTATAAAAAACGTAAAATAAAAAAATGGGATTTTGCAGAAGTCACTGATGTTGCTGCCACCCGCTCATTTTGGGTCAACTTCCCACCGCTGTATCTCGGTAAGTACTGATCAGAAATTTTTGTTTTTTGTCTTATTACCTTCACAAAAATATACTCTTTAATTCTCTAAGAAAAATTTTTTTTTTTTTTTTCAAAATTTCTTGGACACTGGAGCACCACTTCAGATTTTGGCCTTGGACCCTGAAGGGGTTAAATGTAATAGAATATTGTGGCCTGGTATGGTAGCCCGGCTGACTACCATACATACCACATTTGATTTCTTACAATAAATACTACTTGTCTTACCCTAGATTAAGACTATAAATATTTTAAGTTAAGTAATGAGTGCACTATGTGTGTATTGTACTTTTTTATTGTTTTTTGATGCCTAGTTCTACTACTAACTTAATATATGTTAGTGTAAACTTGTTATCTAGTATTTGTATGCATTTATAAGTGGAAAAAAAGGGTTTTCCACTTTACGGCGATTTCCACTTTACAGCGGTAGCCTGGAACCTAACCTGCCGTATAAGTGGGGCCCTACTGTATATGTCTTACGAACCAAAGTTTCTGACGTATTAATACACGTCAATTCTAGCGGCTTCAAATCAAGCGGGAGAAAGCTGGTAGGCCTACATGTGAGAGAAGGGGTCTGCATGGTGGGTGTGCACCCTGTGAAAAAAATCGGGGACTCAGTGGTGCATTGTGGGAACGCCATCTTGGTAGTCCTTGTTCACCATGCCTCGCGGTAAGAAGTACCTCACTCCTCACCGAATTGGAGGTCTTCTGTTCCCAAGTGATAGTTCTAACACCAATGGAAGTGCCAATGAAAGTGAGTTCCATGGTTTCGAAGAGGGTGTGACCGAAAGCAGTGCCCAGGATAAACATAATTAGTGATGAAAACCAGATGACACTCAACCTTCCACCTCTGGTGCTGGACCATCTCATTCACGTTCACCTGTACCAGGACGAAAAAGGAAATTATTTCCCAGTCTACAGGACTCGGATCTGAGCAGTGAAAGTGATAATGATAGTGATTTCCAAGTTATTGAAAGCAGCTCGAGTTGCGACAGTGAGGGGAAATGTTCGCCAGTGAAATGGCAGTATGTACAACGCAGTATGCGTTCTGGTAGTGTGCCATATGCCCTTCCAAGGCAAAAGAGTAAATCTCGGAGTACATCCCATGGCCCTACACCACAACCTGAGAGTGAAGATGACGATATTGTTACAATGGGGATGTGTAATGTGCATGGGGCAGCAGGTGATGGTGGTGGTGGTGTTGGCAGTGGCATGAGACATGTGGCACCAACAGCGGGCCACGCTACTACCCACACTGCTAAATCAGCACAGCCACAACCACCCTCAACCACCCCCACACTCCCACAACATCTACAACCACAACCTGCATAACCACCTTTCAATATCCAGAACCCACCAGCAGACCGCATCTGGGATTGGCAGCAAGTTGCCAATTTTGTTCCCAATCCCCATGATTTTGATGAAACACGAAGTGGAATACAGCCATTTGTGTACACTTGGGAACAATGCTACTGAAAATGGAATGCTTTTAGCTCTTCTTCGATGAACCCCTGATGGAAATTATTGTCAGGGAAAGCAACACATACTATGAGTACACCATGGCAAATACAATTCTTTCACCAAGGTCATGCTACAAAAGTGGAAGGACACAACTGTGGCAGAGGTGTACCGGTTCTTTGCCACAATAATGCTTATGCCACATGTGTATAAGCATACTGTCACCACATACTGGTCGATGGAATGCCTGATTTCAACCACAGGTTTTAGTGATATAATACCAGTGAATCGTTTTTTGATACTGTTACGTATGCTACACTTCTCAGACAAAACCAAGCCTGACAGAACCAACAGGTTATATAAGACCAGGAATGTGTTCATGTATCTGAAACAAAAGTGATGTATGTATTTTTATCCCTTCAGGGAAACTTGTTATTGGTGAGTCTCTGATTTTGTTCAAAGGTAGACTGTCATTCAAGCAGTATATACCAAGCAAGAGGAAATGCTTTGGTATAAAATTATTTGTACTGTGTGATTGCAAAAGTGGTCTGCTTTTGGATATAATTGTGTACACTGGCAGTAATTCATTGAGAGATACCAGGAAGTTATTGGGTATCTCTGGTGATGTGGTTGGAACAATGATGGACTCATATCTTGGTAAGGGGCATATATTATATATGTACTGATAACTGGTACACAAGCCCCATACTCAGTGATTTCTTGCGAGTGAACATGACAGAAGTGTGTGGCACAGTGCATGGTAATCCTAAGCATATGCCCAGTTCAACGCAGGCACTCACAGAGGTGAGGTGCAGGCCTTTGCTGCCAATGACATCATGGTATTTCAGTGACATGACAAATGTGATGTCACATTGTTGACATCAGTTCATCAAAATGAAATGGCAGACAGTGGCAAGCAGAATAGAGAGACCAATGAACCCATTCTAAAACCTGCAGCTGTGATGGACTACAACCTCAATATGCGCTTAGTGGATAAATGTGACATGCAGACTGGGTTTGCTGATTGTGTTCGCAAGTTATAAGTGATACATAAAACTTATTTTCCATCTACTTGATATTTCCATGCTGAATGCTTATAACATATACAAGACCAACAAAATATGGTGAATTTTGTTTGTCAGTCATCAGAAAAATAATATTCAAGTACCAAGGAACAACACCTGCAATAGACCAGCGTCCACAAAATTACCAACACACGCCATCTCGTCTGAGGCCTGGTGATCACTACCCCATACCACTGCCTGCTACTGCTTTCAAGAAAAGTGCTCACAAGAGGTGTTTTTTCTGTCCACATACCACAAAACGCCCACAAAAACGCAGAGACACTCGTTTTATGTGTGAGGAGTGTAAAGTACCACTCTGCATATACCCATCTTTCAAAGACTTCCACAAGCTGCAGCAGTTCTAGGAAAGTGTTCAGCAACTGTACATATGTATATATATTATAGAACAAAAGTAATAAACAATGTTTTGTATTGTTGGTTTGTGTAAACAAGTTTTGTAAACAATATAATAATGATAATGTTTGTGCAGTTATTGTGTTGTAAACAATGAGCATATATTTGAACAATGCACCTTACTTTGGTCTCGAAGACCACATAAGTTACTTAGAAAAGAAAAATATTGAAAAATACAAGAAACCTTCAAATTGGAGTAAATAAAAGAATACCAGGTGAGCAGCATTCGCCGCTGTTGCCATATGCGACTCATTTTCTGCCAAATTTGCACCTCTATATCTCTGTAAGTACTGATGGCAAAAACAATTTTTAAGGATTAAAACACTCAGTAAAATAATCCTAACATTTTGGCAAGAAAAAATAATTTTTTTTTTTTTCGAAAATTTTTTGACATAGAATGACAGTTTCAGAAATGGGCTTGCGACAGTCAAAGGGTTAAGGCACACGGAATAGGAGGAGAAATTTTTTCCGGGGTTTAGAGGCATGGTTGACAAATAGTCAGCAGAGAGTTTGCATAAATGGAGAGAAATCAGAATGGGGGCACGTCACAAGTGGTGTTCCTCAGGGGTCAGTGTTGGGCCCCTTGTTGTTCACAATTTACATAAACGACATAGATGTGGGAATAAATAGCGACATAAGCAAATCTGCTGATGACACCAAAATAGGCCGTCAAATTCATTCTAATGAGGATGCTAGAGCACTCCAGGATGATTTAAATAGACTGATGCAATGGTCGGAGAAGTGGCAGATGCAGTTTAATACAGAAATGCAAAATTCTAAATTTTGGATAGGAAAATAACCATGCCACATATAAACTAAATAATGTAGATCTTAATACTACTGACTGCAAAAAGGATTTAGGAGTTCTGGTTAGCAGTAATCTAAAACCAAGACAACAGTGCATTTGTGTTCGCAATAAGGCTAACAGAATCCCTGGCTTCATATCTAGAAGTATAAATAATAGAAGTCCTCAGGTTGTTCTTCAACTCTATATATCCTTGGTTAGGCCTCATTTAGATTATGTTGCAGTTCTGGTCACCGTATTACAGAATGGATATAAATGCACTGGAAAACATACAGAAGAGAATGACAAAGGTGATCCTATATATCAGAAATCTTCCCTATGACGATAGACTGAGGGCCCTGAATCTGCACTCTCTCGAAAGGTGTAGAATTATGGGGGATATGATCGAGGTGTATAAATGGAAAACAGGAATAAATAAAGGGGATATAAATAGCGTGCTGAAAACTTCCAGCGACGACAGGACTCACAGCAATGGTTTAAAGTTGAAAAAATTCAGATTCAGGAAAGATAGTGGAAAGCAGTGGTTTGGTAATAGAGTTGTGGATGAGTGGAACAAACTCCCGAGTACAGTTGTGTAGATTTAAACTTTTTTTTTTTTTTTTTTCAACAAGTCGGCCGTCTCCCACCGAGGCAGGGTGACCCAAAAAAGAAAGAAAATCCCCAAAAAGAAAATGCTTTCATCATCATTCAACACTTTCACCACACTCACATATTATCACTGTTTTTTCAGAGGTGTTCAGAATACAACAGTTTAGAAGCATATACGTATAAAGATACACAACATATCCCTCCAAACTGCCAATATAGGTTAGATAAATACATGAGTGGGTGTGGGTGGGTGAGAGTTGGACCTGACTAGCTTGTGCTATTAGGTCTGATGCCATGCACCTTCCTTAAGTGAGAGTGGCCTGACTAGGTGGGCCATTGGCTAAACCGGAGGGTAACATGGACCTGCTTCGCATGGGTCAGTAGGTCTGCTGCAGTGTTCCTTCTTTCTTATGTTCCTATGATTAATGAAAATGTCTATATTAACATAAAATAAGTCATTTAATGTGCCCATGAGTGATTATTATTATGTACTATCGGTATTACTATGGCGTTAAGACTAGAGGGACACTCTTAGTGAACGAGTAACAAAGGCATGTTTAGATGCTATGTAATGTGTTTCTTATAGTATAACTCTGAAGAAAATATCATAGATGGATTAATGAAAATGTCTATATTAACCTAAACTAAGACATTTAATGTGCCCAAGAATAAGTCACAAACGAATGAGCGGCCCAGGTGCACGCGTCTGGTACCAACGATTTCCAAGCGGATGTACAAAACCCAGGGGAAATTTCACCAAAAAAGTGCTCAAAATCTGAATTGTATGATTTCCACACCAGCCGAAAACCGGGGGTCCACTGTATTTCTTATGGGAAATATTGCTTCAATTTTCGTACAATTTGGTTTTCGTCAGACTTTTTCAAACGGATTAATCATGAAAACCAAGGGTCCACTGTATTATAAAAGTATTGGAAATATAAAATACTACATTTGTTTTAACTGGCAAATTAAAATAATTCTGGAAATCCTAAAGCTTCCTTTGATTTATATAACAAAATTACATTCATAACTACTTACTGAAGAATAGTGTCTGCTGGAAGCCATGTTGCATAATAATGGAAGCTACTTGTGTAGGTCGTGTGATGGCACACAAGACACCTCTCACATGAGCTTTGTTTCTTGCCACAAAGGCATCAGTAAATATCACTGTTCGATCGTGTGTATCTTGCTGTCCCTGGATGACGCTGCCCAGCCGATCAACGATAAACTGCCAACAAACTTTTAGTGTCAAACTGATATTTCTCTTTCAAACTCAACATTAAGTCTCAAAACACAATCTTGTCATGCTGTCTTGCAGGCAGTTAAAACAATGAACACCCGGGTCATGGACTGGGGCGTTCATGACCAGAGTCATGAACGTGGAGGCGCTGACCCCTGGACCACCCTCCAGGTATACCCTAAGAGCTCCATGTATTTCTTACCTATCACACTCAGCATTAATATTTACTGTGCAACTTGTACAGTAAAACTGCACTATATTTATAATGGCCCTCAGCCTGTATATATTTTATTTTTTTTATTTAGCACAGTAACAACAAAGATCACAACAACAAATTGACATTTCACAAGTATATTTTCTGGTACCCGTGTTATCCCGCCGGCACCAGTGTTACCCACCTGGGGACCAGTGTTACCCCCACCAGTGGTACCAGTGTTACCCACCAGGGTCCAGTGTACCACCAGGGTACTAAAACAACATACTGTACCTACAATGCTATCACAGTTTTTTCTTTAAAAATTTTTTCCACTACCCAGTATGAACCTGTCCATCCCTTTAGAATTAATGGTGATTTGTTTACCCAAAGTTACTCAAGAAAATAATTTTTTAATGCTTTATGAATATTTTTACTTCATCTCTTTTCATTTTTGTTATTACAAAACCAGTAATTTAATATTAGGTAACTAGACCTCATAGGGTTAAGGAGCTATTCCCTCCTCTAATGCTTTCTTACCATTTGATTTTTTATATTTCTTTTTTTTTTACTGAAAAGTGTGTCTATATAGGTAATTGGGGTGAAGAACTTTCTTGGTGGTAAGTCTGAAAATAAAAAAAAATAAAAGTAAAAAAATTCCATTATTTTGATATGGCAACACTTGCGTATTCTACGGGAAAATTTGAATAAAAATGTTTCAGATGAGTGCACACAATTAAAAATGCATTACTTTAATTTATCAAAGTTTTTAATAAAAAGTAATAAAATAAAAATATTTTGAGAGTGAATATGATGCAATCTCAATATGAGTTTCAAGAACAATGTCTTCTTGAATAATATCATTAAAAAATTCTATGATTCCAAATAAATAATAAAACCACCTTACCTCGATGGGAGACGGCGGTGTGTAAAAAAAAAAAAAGTATCTTTACCAATAAATTCTCAAATGCAGGTGAGTACAAATAGGAAGCGCATCCCTCTCGCCTCCACTGAAAGATTTCTGCACAAGACAGAAGAAGTAGCGGGAAAGGCTTCCCCCCCACCCCGGGGGCCAACACCAGGTCACCAACTGGATGAAACCCGGGTCCAAACACTACCGGTGAACCACATCAAGTTCAAACTTATTGTCTCGCTCTCAGTAGATGGAGAATCAAGCCTCCACCCTGTCTTGCACTGAATGACCCACATGGGGTTTTGTGCTAAACATGAATTAAATAAACCAATTCTCAAATAAATATTCCACCGATAAAGAAACTGCCTAAGGTAGGAAATTTACAAAGTTTTAAAAAAAAAAGCTCTGCTGGATGCATCACCCTAAGCTGATCTTGTATCCATGAAATTATCTACTTTTTAACCCTTGAGGGTCCAGACCCCCAATCGAAAATTCCCAAAGGGTCATATAATTTAAAAAAAAAAAAAAATTTTTTTTCTTATGAAATGGTAGAGAATCTATTTCTGAAGGTTTAAAAAAAAAAAAGTATGAAATCTGATCAAATTGACAAAATAATTCTCTCACGAATTTTGCTGTGTCAGCGATATTTACGCAATGGCGATTTTGTCCAATTTGAGTCCTATTTTTGGCTAATTTACTTTGTTCCATTAGACCAAATTCTTAGCTATTTTGCTAGCATATATTCCATTTTATCTATTGAGCACAAGAAATGGACCAATCAACTATTTCAACTACCCAATAACGTAATCAGAAATTGGTAAATTGGCCAATTTCACACAAAGTTCAAAATATTCCAATTTCAAAATAAGGTCCAGAATAAACAATGCAGGCATTCCTGGTACTAAAATAACATTTCCTCCATTTATTAGTTATGTTTCCAGGCTATACAGATGAATTCCATTTTGATTTTTTATTCACCTAAAGAATTTTTATTCACATCAAAAAATAGAAGATTTCCTGTTATGCAATACTATAATAACTGTATAAATAATATCAGTGCTTTCATGAATGCACATCAGACCCCCCCCCCAAAAAAAAAGCAATTGCAACTTGGATATCTACTACCAGTTCAGAGTCATGTACCTATATATCTGTTATATCTATGTGACTCTGATGGGTTAGTATTATACCCCTTCAAGAATTTTCTAATATTACACATACACTTTTTAAATTGCACCAAAGTGGTTGGGCCACTTCTCTTTTATATCCTACCTCTCTCCCCCCTCCCACCCTTTTCCAATATTTCTATCCTTACCCATCCTTCTTCCTTACCCATCTTACCAAAGACTCTGGTCATAAGAAGCGAAGCATCAGACCCCACCACCTGATGTGTATTGGACGCATAATGTGATTTCTTTACTCTTGAACATTGGCAAAAATCAAACATTTCTGCTAATTTGAGCACAATTTCAAGCTATTTTCGGAACTAAAACAAATCAAAATCATCTCTATTTCTGTAATATATCTTCCATTTTATCAAATGAGACCAAGAAACCAGAAATAAAGCTGTAAAAACCATAGGGAAATGCACCACAGTCGCTGTTTTAACCCTTTCAGGGTCTGTCCCATAGATCTACAGCTTTACGTTCAGGGTCCAAACCGTAGATCTACGCCAAAATTCTAGCGGCATCAAATTTAGCATGAGAAGGCTGGTAGGCCTACATCTGAGAGAATGGGTCTGAGTGGTCAGTGTGCACACTATAGAAAAAAATCTGGACGCCCACATGGCATTGTGGGAACGCCGGCAAAGTAGCTTTGTTCATCATGCCTGGCGGCAAGGAAGCTCTCACTCCCCACTCACTCTCCGGCGAATTCTGACTCTCCTCTTCACAACTTACAGTTCTAAGACTGATGGAAGTGGAGCTGAAGACGAATTCTATGGTTTTGAACCATATGGTACCATTGTGCCATATGATACAATGGTACCATATGGTACAATAGTGCCATGTCATACAATGGTATCATATGGTACAATGGTATATGGCACAATGGTACCATATGGTACAATGGTACCATATGGTACAATGTGCCATATAGTACATTGTACCATATGGTACATTATACCATATGGTACAGGGTACAGGGACCCTAATGGAAATAAGTCTGTCTGACTTTTTTGGGTTATCCTAGGTTCCCCCCAAACATATTAATTTGAACATGAACAGTGAAGTACAAAAGAATACAGTAAAATGCAGCATGCCAAAGCCACTTGAATGCATAGCATTACGGGCAGGCTTAAATTAACTTAAGATTAACTAAGCAATGATATATTCAGTGGTACAAAAATTATTGTAATACAGATAACAATTTAGTACAAATGAGTATTACAAAGACAGGTCATATGGTCATTTACTGTGTTGCTGTGTAATCACTAGAATGGAGTATTCTGTTGGGTAATGAAGTTAAATAGTAACAAAGTTTGATTGGGTGACAGGTTGACATTTATGAGATGCAATAATGAGATACATATATGAGATACAATTATTCAGTATTTATTTAGTTGTGGGTGAGTAAGTGATTTTTGAGAAAAGACTTGAATTTATAAACAGACAGTGTTTCTTTTATATTCACAGGTAATGAATTCCAGATTTTAGGGCCTTTTATGTGCATTGAGTTTTTGCATAGCGTTGCGATGGACACGAGGAACATCAAAGAGTGATCTGTGTCTTGTGTTACGGTCATGTGTTCTGTTGAGGTTGGTTCCTTAAGGAGATGTTTGAGGGGAGGGTTTTATATCAGAGTTAAGTGTTCTATGTATGTAGTAGGTGCAGTATAAGTATGTATGTTTTGTATTGTGAGTGGGTTTAGAGTTTTGAATATTGGTGGAGTGTGCTGTCTGTAGTGGGAATTTATCATCATTCTGACTACAGCCTTTTGTTGGATGATTAGTGTCTGAGAAGGGTTTTATTGTTGTTGACCCCATGCAAAAAATTCCATAGGTGAGATAGGGGTAAATAAATGAGTGATATAGGGCCAGGAGGGCTGACTGTGGAACTTTAGTACCGTATCTTCGACAGTATGCCTACGGTCTTGGAGTTTTTTTGGAAATTTGTTGTATATGTGTTTAAAATTTGAGTCTATTATCAAGGTGGATTCCTAGGAATTTTCCCTCGTGAGTTTTGTGATAGGTGAATCCCCTTTATCATTATGTTAAGAGACAACATCTGCAGCTCTGTTACCAAACTAAATGTAGTAGGTTTTGTCAATGTTTAGAGTAAGTTTGTTGGTCCCCATCCAGGTTGATATTTTCTGTAATTCGGTATTTACAGTATTGGCTAGCAAAGACTGGGCTCGGGTGGGAGTAGACGTATGTAGTGTCCCTCTTCAAATAGTGTGGGTTTTTAGTAGTTGCGATACATTTGGTAGGTCATTTATGTATATGAGAAAGAGAAGAGGGCCTAGGACACTTCCCTGTGGGAACCAGCTGTAACTGGCCGTCGAAGAGTTTGCCCCATTTGTGTACACATATTGGCTTCTGTTGCTGAGGAATGACTTTAGGTAGTTGAGGGTGCTGCTAAGTATGATATTCTATGTAACTTTTTTGTGTATACCTAAATAAACTTATTATGATGCCTAAAGCACTTGAGTAAGTTTATTCAGGTATACAGAAATACAATTACATAGATTATCATACATAGCAGCATTTGTATAAAATCCCAGGATAACCAAAAAAGTCAGGGTGACATATTTCCATAGTTATCCCTGTATTCAATTCAATTCAAGTTTATTCTCTATAAGGGTTACAATGTGGGGTTTACAGGTTTTGGGTACTGTGTTTTTTTTTTTTTTTTTTTTCACAAGTCGGGGCCCTCTCCCACCGAGGCAGGGTGACCCAAAAAAGAAAGAAAATCCCCAAAAAAGAAAATGCTTTCATCATCATTCAACACTTCACCACACTCACAATTATACTGTTTTTGCAGAGGTGCCCCGAATACAAAAAGTTTTGAAGCATATAGTATAAAGATTACACAACATATCCCTCCCAAAATGCCAATATCCCAAACCCCTCCTTTAAAGTGCAGGCATTGTACTTCCCATTTCCAGGACTCAAGTCCCCACAAAATGAAAAAAACCAGT
>NC_069401.1:81080749-81223654 GCF_026875155.1 Cherax quadricarinatus | reverse complement strand
GTTGAGGTGGAAGATTAGGGTGAGAGATGACATAAGTGTGTCGTCAGCAAAGAGAATGGGGTTCAGGTGTTGAGATACGTTTGGAAGATCATTGATGTATATGAGGAAGAGCAGGGGACCAAGGACACTTCCCTGTGGAACTCCAGTATCAAGCGGCCGTGTTGTTGATGCTGTGTCTTTAATGGTGACATACTGATACCTATTAGTAAGGTAAGATTTGAAATATGCAGGCACATGGCCTCTTAAACCATAATGGTCAAGTTTGTGGAGTAGGATGCCGTGGTCTACAGTGTCAAAAGCTTTTCTTAGGTCAATAAAAATTCCTAGTGGATATTCCTTATTTTCCAATGCTGTGTAAAGCAGATCTAGCATTTTTATGATTGCATCGTTAGTGCTTTTATTTTTCATGAATCCAAATTGGCAGGGGTTGAGTATGTTTTGTGCAGTTATAAATGAATATAGTCTCCTGTGTACGAGTTTCTCAAAGATTTTGGATAGCAATGGTAAGTTTGATATTGGCCTAAAGTTGTTTAAATCTGTAGGGTCACCATCTTTATGTATTGGTGTAACCCTTGCCGTCTTGAGTAGTTTCGGGAAGGTGCTAGTTTCTAGTGACTTGTTAAAAAGTAATGAGATAGCATGCGAGAGGACATGGGCCGCTCGCTTGTACAATAATGGTGGGACATGAGACAGATTCCCCCGAGTTATTTTTAAGTGACTTTATAGTAGGTTGGTAGACAGCAACCACCCAGGGAAGTACTACCGTCCTGCCAGATGACTGTGAAACAAAAACCTGTAACTGTTTTGCATGATGGTAGGATTGCTGGTTTCTTTTTCTGTCTCATAAACACGCTAAGATAACAGGGATATCTTGCTACTCCTACTTACACTTTGGTCACACTTCATAGACACGCACATGCATATATATATATATACATACATCTAGGTTTTTCTCCTTTTTCTAAATAGCTCTTGTTCTTTTTATTTCTTCTATTGTCCATGGGGAAGTGGAAAAGAATCTTTCCTCCGTAAGCCATGCGTGTCGTATGAGGCGACTAAAATGCCGGGAGCAATGGGCTAGTAACCCCTTCTCCTGTATACAATTACTAAAAAAGAGAAGAAGAAAAACTTTATAAAACATGGGTTGCTTAAATGTGCGTGGATGTAGTGCGGATGACAAGAAACAGATGATTGCTGATGTTATGAATGAAAAGAAGTTGGATGTCCTGGCCCTAAGCGAAACAAAGCTGAAGGGGGTAGGAGAGTTTCAGTGGGGGGAAATAAATGGGATTAAATCTGGAGTATCTGAGAGAGTTAGAGCAAAGGAAGGGGTAGCAGTAATGTTAAATGATCAGTTATGGAAGGAGAAAAGAGAATATGAATGTGTAAATTCAAGAATTATGTGGATTAAAGTAAAGGTTGGATGCGGAGAAGTGGGTCATAATAAGCGTGTATGCACCTGGAGAAGAGAGGAATGCAGAGGAGAGAGAGAGATTTTGGGAGATGTTAAGTGAATGTATAGGAGCCTTTGAACCAAGTGAGAGAGTAATTGTGGTAGGGGACTTGAATGCTAAAGTAGGAGAAACTTTTAGAGAGGGTGTGGTAGGTAAGTTTGGGGTGCCAGGTGTAAATGATAATGGGAGCCCTTGATTGAACTTTGTATAGAAAGGGGTTTAGTTATAGGTAATACATATTTTAAGAAAAAGAGGATAAATAAGTATACACGATATGATGTAGGGCGAAATGACAGTAGTTTGTTGGATTATGTATTGGTAGATAAAAGACTGTTGAGTAGACTTCAGGATGTACATGTTTATAGAGGGGCCACAGATATATCAGATCACTTTCTAGTTGTAGCTACACTGAGAGTAAAAGGTAGATGGGATACAAGGAGAATAGAAGCATCAGGGAAGAGAGAGGTAAAGGTTTATAAACTAAAAGAGGAGGCAGTTAGGGTAAGATATAAACAGCTATTGGAGGATAGATGGGCTAATGAGAGCATAGGCAATGGGGTCGAAGAGGTATGGGGTAGGTTTAAAAATGTAGTGTTAGAGTGTTCAGCAGAAGTTTGTGGTTACAGGAAAGTGGGTGCAGGAGGGAAGAGGAGCGATTGGTGGAATGATGATGTAAAGAGAGTAGTAAGGGAGAAAAAGTTAGCATATGAGAAGTTTTTACAAAGTAGAAGTGATGCAAGGAGGGAAGAGTATATGGAGAAAAGAGAGAAGTTAAGAGAGTGGTGAAGCAATGTAAAAAGAGAGCAAATGAGAGAGTGGGTGAGATGTTATCAACAAATTTTGTTGAAAATAAGAAAAAAGTTTTGGAGTGAGATTAACAAGTTAAGAAAGCCTAGAGAACAAATGGATTTGTCAGTTAAAAATAGGAGAGGAGAGTTATTAAATGGAGAGTTAGAGGTATTGGGAAGATGGAAGGAATATTTTTGAGGAATTGTTAAATGTTGATGAAGATAGGGAAGCTGTGATTTCGTGTATAGGGCAAGGAGGAATAACATCTTGTAGGAGTGAGGAAGAGTCAGTTGTGAGTGTGGGGGAAGTTCGTGAGGCAGTAGGTAAAATGAAAGGGGGGTAAGGCAGCCGGGATTGATGGGATAAAGATAGAAATGTTAAAAGCGGGGTGGGGATATAGTTTTGGAGTGGTTGGTGCAATTATTTAATAAATGTATGGAAGAGGGTAAGGTACCTAGGGATTGGCAGAGAGCATGCATAGTTCCTTTGTATAAAGGCAAAGGGGATAAAAGAGAGTGCAAAAATTATGGGGGGAAATAAGTCTGTTGAGTGTACCTGGTAAAGTGTATGGTAGAGTTATAATTGAAAGAATTAAGAGTAAGACGGAGAATAGGATAGCAGATGAACAAGGAGGCTTTAGGAAAGGTAGGGGGTGTGTGGACCAGGGTGTTTACAGTGAAACATATAAGTGAACAGTATTTAGATAAGGCTAAAGAGGTCTTTGTGGCATTTATGGATTTGGAAAAGGCGTATGACAGGGTGGATAGGGGGGCAATGTGGCAGATGTTGCAAGTGTATGGTGTAGGAGGTAGGTTACTGAAAGCAGTGAAGAGTTTTTACGAGGATAGTGAGGCTCAAGTTAGAGTATGTAGGAAAGAGGGGAATTTTTTCCCCGTAAAAGTAGGGGCCCTTAGACAAGGATGTGTGATGTCACCGTGGTTGTTTAATTATATTTATAGATGGGGTTGTAAGAGAAGTAAATGCGAGGGTCTTGGCAAGAGGCGTGGAGTTAAAGATAAAGAATCACACACAAAGTGGGAGTTGTCACAGCTGCTCTTTGCTGATGACACTGTGCTCTTGGGAGATTCTGAAGAGAAGTTGCAGAGATTGGTGGATGATTTGGTGGTGTGCAAAAGAAGAAAATTAAAGGTGAATACAGGAAAGAGTAAGGTTATGAGGATAACAAAAAGATTAGGTGATGAAAGATTGAATATCAGATTGGAGGGAGAGAGTATGGGGAGGTGAACGTATTCAGATATTTGGGAGTGGACGTGTCAGCGGATGGGTCTATGAAGATGAGGTGAATCATAGAATTGATGAGGGAAAAAGGGGTGAGTGGTGCACTTAGGAGTCTGTGGAGACAAAGAACTTTGTCCTTGGAGGCAAAGAGGGGAATGTATGAGAGTATAGTTTTACCAACGCTCTTATATGGGTGTGAAGCGTGGGTGATGAATGTTGCAGCGAGGAGAAGGCTGGAGGCAGTGGAGATGTCATGTCTGAGGGCAATGTGTGGTGTGAATATAATGCAGAGAATTCGTAGTTTGGAAGTTAGGAGGAGGTGCGGGATTACCAAAACTGTTGTCCAGAGGGCTGAGGAAGGGTTGTTGAGGTGGTTCGGACATGTAGAGAGAATGGAGCGAAACAGAATGACTTCAAGAGTGTATCAGTCTGTAGTGGAAGGAAGGCGGGGTAGGGGTCGGCCTAGGAAGGGTTGGAGGGAGGGGGTAAAGGAGGTTTTGTGTGCGAGGGGCTTGGACTTCCAGCAGGCATGCGTGAGCGTGTTTGATAGGAGTGAATGGAGACAAATGGTTTTTAATACTTGACGTGCTGTTGGAGTGTGAGCAAAGTAACATTTATGAAGGGATTCAGGGAAACCGGCAGGCCGGACTTGAGTCCTGGAGATGGGAAGTACAGTGCCTGCACTCTGAAGGAGGGGTGTTAATGTTGCAGTTTAAAAACTGTAGTGTAAAGCACCCTTCTGGCAAGACAGTGATGGAGTGAATGATGGTGAAAGTTTTTCTTTTTCGGGCCACCCTGCCTTGGTGGGAATCGGCCGGTGTGATAATAAAAAAATATAAAAAATAATCTCGGTGTCTTCCGTGGGCTCAGTTGGTGCAAGATAGAAGGAATTTGGGAAATTCCCATCTAGGTAGTCCCCGGCATGGGCATTGGTACGTGGGATTTTATTGGCGATATTAGATCCTATGGTTGAGAAGTAGTCATTTATCTTGTTAGCTGTGTCAGTGGGATGTAGTGCTGTTTCATTAGGTTTAGTTAGGACAATATTCTTGGTTTTTTTCAGTTTGTGGGTCCCTATAATCTGTTTTCCAAGTCTTTTTTATGTTTCCTCTTGTGTCAGTGAATCTACTTGAGTAGTATAGTTGTTTGGCTTTCTTTATTACTTTGGTGAGGACTGATGAATAGTGTTTAAGAATATCTTTGTGTATTAAGCCCTGTCTATATTGCTTTTCATATTGGTGTTTCTTATCAATGGATTTCAGAATGGTGCTGGTTAGCCATGGGCAACCAAGCCGTTTGTTTGTGATCTGTTTCGTTTTTATAGGACAATGTTTGTTGTATAGTCTAAGTAATTTGTTAAGAAAAATGTCTGTCCAGTCATCTATACCATTGGCCTTGGAGAATTCTGTAGGCCAGTCAACAGTCTCTAGGTCAGCTGTGAACTTCCTTATTGAGGCCTCATCATGGAGTCTAAATGAAACTTTGTTGTATTCAAGTGGTGGTTTACTAATGTTTGTCAAGAGGAAGGTAGGGTAGTGGTCTGTAGTGCTATCTGTGATTATCCCTGATTTAAGGGGGGCTAGTATATTGGTCCATATGTGGTCTATTATGGTTGCACTTGTTTCAGTGAGCCTGGTTGGTTTAGTTATTGTTGGTATGAGAAGTGTGTTGTTCATATTGTTGATGAAATCAGTTACAGGCTGATCATCTAGTAGGCCAAGGTTGATGTTGAAGTCTCCAGCTAAGAGAAGGTGGTGCTTATTCATTTGTCTGTTTGTTATTAGTGCCTTTAATTTCTCACTGAAATTTGGGATGTTTGTGTAGGGTATCCGGTAAATGGCACCGATTGTTATAGAACATTAGTATTATACAAGATTTGTGCATGTTTAATGTAATAAACAAAAGTGGTAAACAATATTATGATAAGAACTTTAGTGCAGTTATTGTGTTCAATACAGTGAGTTTATATATATACATTATATACAGTATTGGTCTCTCAGGCCCCAAATGTTAGTAGGAAAAGAAAAAAATTAGAAAAGAAAAGAAAAAGCTATAAAAAACGTAAAATAAAATAATGTGCGTATGTGGAAATCGTCGATGTTTCCGCCACTTAGTTATTTTGGGTCAACTTCTCGGCAATGTATCTCGGTAAGTACTGATCAGAAAATTTTTGTTTTGTTTTGTTTTATTACCTTCACAAAAATACACTCTTTAATTCTGTAAGAAAAATAATTTTTTTTTTTTTTAAATTTCTTGGACACTGGGGGTACCCCTTCCAATTTTGGCCTTGGACCCTGAAAGGGATAAAACAGTCTGTGGCAGAACCAACTAGAGGAAACAATCTGCTTGACTTGGTCATTGCCAACAAATAATCACTAATCTTGAGGTTAATGATGAGCTTGGGGAAAGTGATCACAAATCACCTAGTTTCAATACATCATGGAATTACCCAGATAACTGCAATCAAATCTCTGTCCCAGATTTTCGCCTGGCCGATTTCATGGGACTGAGAAATTACCTGGGTGGGCTAAATTGGGATGACCTGACTATGGGTCAGGTAGGTGGTCTTGGTCGCCAATATGACGTTTTTCAGAGTATAGTTCTAGCTGCCCAGACAACTTTTGTTCCAAGTATGGAAATTAGATTTAACAAAAATGATCCCAAATGGATGAACGATAGATTAAAACATCTCATTGGTCAAAAGAGAGGCATATATAGGTCTATCTAGCAGGAATGGGCAGTTAAGAAATCAATATATTCAATTAAAGAGAGAAATAAAAGAAGGAATAAGAAAACCAAAGAGGGATTATGAGGCTAATGTCGCAAGGAATTCGAACACTAACTCAAAAGGGTTCTTTCAGGTATACAAAAGATTAGGGACAAGCGAGGCCCACTTAAGAGTAACTCAGGTCAGATCACTGACAGTGATAAGGATGTGTGTGAAATTTTCAATACTTACCTCCTCTCAGTTTTTACCCAGGAAAATACTAGCGAAATTCCAGAAATGATAGATTATGTAGAACAGGACGATAAACTATGCACGACTGCTGTAACTAGTGATATGGTCCTCAGACAAATAGAGAAATTAAACAAATCCCCAGGCCCCGATGAACTGTTTGCAAGGGTGTTAAAATAATGTAAACAGGAACTTAGCATACCTTTGGCTAACCTTTTCAACAAATCACTACAAACTGGCAAAAAGCCTGATAAGTGGAAAATTGCAAATGTAATACCTATTTACAAGGCAAGTGACAGGTCCTTAGCTTCGAACTATAGACCAATAACCCTTACCTCCATAGTCGGAAAATTTATGGAATCAATAATTGTTGAGGCAATTCATAGCTATCTTGATAGGCATAAACTGATAAATGAATCTTAACACAGCTTCACAAAGGGGCGTTCCTGTCTTACAAATTTACTAATTTTTTTCACTACGGTCTCTGAGGAGGTAGATCATGGTAATGAATATGATACTGTGTATATGGACTTCAGTAAGGCTTTCGATATAGTTCCACATCAGAGGCTATTGAGAAAACTTAATCCTTTGACCGTTTCGGTCGAATATACAGTAGGGCCCCGCTTTACGGTGCTTCGCATTATTGGCATTCCACTATACGTGTATTTCAAAATTATGGTACCAAAAACTCGCTATACGGCTCCCCCCACCTGACTTTCTAATACGGTCACTGCACCCCACCCGGTTTGTTTACATTCTCTGTGAGACTCGTAAGCACTAAGTCTCTCCATTTTGTCTGGAAACTCCAAAATTTAAGTGTTTTTAAAGTTATTTCACTTATTTTTATATACTTTGATAATTTATACTGATGTATAACCTGTACTAATTAAAAATTACATACTGGCTGGCATGAGTGTACAACATTTAAAATCAGTAAGAGTGTCTTATGTCTCCCAGACGTCATCATTAGCAATGATAATAATAATCATAGAGTCGCATTTAAATGTCTATATTACGATTAAATATACACAATTTTCATTATCCATCTCATGATATTTTTTCAAAATTATTATAATAACACGATGCATAACATAATAAAGCATGGTAATACACCCACAGTAGGAATAAATAACTAAATATGAGATGTAGGTAGCCAGACGACTTGCAACAAGTGACGCCATTTAGAAATGATATAAAATAATAATAATCACGAGTCTCATTAAAATGTCGTACCTTACGTTAATATACACATTTTCAATTAATCCATCCATGATATTTTTTCAAAATTATATAATAAAACATGATACATAACTATTAAAGATGATAAAATACACCCCACATCGAATTAAATTAACATAAAATATGAGGATGTGGGTAGCCAGATAACTTGTACTAGTGATGGCAAGAATAACATGTTTTTCTAAATCTAACATAAGAGAAAGTGTGTTACTGGGGGTGTAAAGGTAGAAAATTATTCCTTTTGTATGTAAGTTATCAGGTATACACAAATACAGTTAATAGATATCATAACATAACAGCATTTGTGTAGAAAACTACTAGGGGATAACCCAAAAAAAAAGTCAAGGGACAGAGTGATTTATTTCCATTGCCTTCACTCAGAGCATCATTCTTTTCAAAATGTGTTACATGAGAATGGAGTGCTCTTCTTTATTTATTCTATCGTTTCAAGTAGAGACAAAAAAAAACTTATACACAATGTAAACTTGTACACAAGCCAGACGTGTCTACACTTTGTGTTACAAAACTTACGTTCGCCTGGTTTGTTTACATAACTCTGCGCTGTCCTCCTCATGCACTCATTCTCTCTCTCTCTCTCTCATTTATTCATTTTATCTCATGTTACTACTCCTGACCCTACATTAAGACTACAAATATTTTTAAGGTAAGAAATGAGTGACTGAATACAGTTGGACCCTCGACTCAGATGATATTAATCCGTTCCTGAGAGCTTCCAAACGTTAATCGAAATTATCGTAGTCGAGTTAATTTTCCCCATAAGAAATAATTGGAAACAAATTAATCCGTTCCTGACACCACAAAGTACTGAAAAAAAAAAATTAACACATGAAATTTTAATTTTAATACCCCAAAAAACGAAGAAGAATGCACAGTTACTGACCTTACCTTTATTGAAGTTTGGGTGATGATGGAGGGGAGGGAGGAGGGAGAGTGTTGATCTTCTTAGGTTTTTAGAAGGGGAACCCCCTTCCCATTGGATTTGAGATAGCAAGTCTTTTTCGGGGGTTACTTCCTTTGTTTTTTTAAATCCCCTTTGGACCAGCTTCGGTCATGGATTCAGTTGCAATGTTGTCCTTTAGAGGCCGTACCCCCCTTCCTTTATTATTTTTTTTTTTTATTATTTTTTATACAGGGCCGTTCCCCCCAGGCAGGGTGCCCGAAAAAAAAACTTTCACCATCTTTCACTCCATCCTTTTTTCCAAAAGGGTGTTTCACTAAGTTTTTAAACTGAAAACTTTAAACACCCCCCTTCGGTGAGGCACTGTACCCCTTCTCCAGGACTCAGCCCGGCCTCCCGGTTTTCCTAACCCTTCTAAATGTTACTTTGCTCACACTCCCAGCAGTCAAGTATTAAAAAACCATTTGTCTACATTCACCCCTATCAAACATGCTCAGGCATGCCTGCTGGAAGCCCAACCCCCTCGCCAAAAACCCCCCTTTACCCCTCCCCCCCAACCTTTTCCTAGGCCGCCCCTTTCCTCGCCTTCCTTCCACTACAGACTGATACACTTTGAAGTCTTTCTTTTTGCCCTTCCTCTACATGTCCAAACCCCCTAAAAAAAACCCTTCCTCACCCCTCTGGACAACATTTTGGTTTCCCGCACCTCCCCCTAATTTCCAAATAGAATTCTCTGCATTATTTCCACCACACATTCCCCTAAGACATGACATCCCCATGCCCCCAGCCTTCTCTCGCGCAACATTCTTCCCCCTGCTTCACCCCCTTAAAAGACCCTTTGGGTAAAACTTACTCTCATACATTCCCCTCTTTGCCCCCAAGGAAAAAAGTTCTTTTTTCCCCACGACCCCTAAGGCACCCTCCCCTTTTCCTCTCACAATTCTAAGATTACTCATCTTTCATGCCACCGCTGACCGTCCACTCCCAAATTCTGAATACTTCACCCTCCTTTCCCTCCCTCGAATCTTTCTCACCTAATCTTTTTGTTCCTCTAACCTTTTTTTCTTGTATTACTTTTAATTTTTTCTTGGCTACCTACCAAAATTTCCACCCAAATTTTGAAACTTCTCATCCTTTTGACATTTCTAATGTGTTTCACAACATTGTCAGTGTACAGGGTTTCCCAAAACGGGT
The DNA here is from genome assembly GCF_026875155.1 of Cherax quadricarinatus. NCBI lineage: Eukaryota > Metazoa > Arthropoda > Malacostraca > Decapoda > Parastacidae > Cherax > Cherax quadricarinatus. The sequence continues at coordinate 81,213,864 of NC_069401.1, read as the reverse complement.
TGCAGTAGCTGTGTCAGGGTGATTGTCTCCTAAAGGGTTTTACTTTAGGCCACATTCCAATTTCCTTAATCTTGAAGTAGGAACTTCTTCAATTTCTCTATCCCCCCCACCCAAGCAGTTTCCCCAGGTGTGGCCCCTGTGAGAAGTGATCTAGCAGCTCTCAGTGGTTAGTTTTTCATTGCCTCCTCCCCCAAACCCTTTCCCCATCCTCCCCCCCAAAACCCCCAACCCAAGGGCTTCCCCAGTGCCACAATGGATTTCAACTGGCTAGGTTCTCAGGGGTTGCTAAACCCCTTTAAAATCCCCTTTTTTTACACTTCTGGCCCGTTTTTCCAAGCAGAGTTCAAGGTCCCTCTTAGTCACTTCCCCCCAAGCCTTACCTATAAAGTTTACCAAAAGAGGATGGGAAAGTGATTTTCCAAAAAATTTTAGAGTCGTTGAGTTTCTGGTCACTACAAAGCACCCTTTTAAACATAGCTTTTTTGTACAGTTTCTTTTCAAGTTGGAAATGACCTGCTGGTCCAGGGCTGCAGGAGAGGAGGGGATTAGGAAGGGAAAACTTCACCCTTAAAGAGCTCATGTCCCAGAAAGTCGCTCGCCAAGTCTGAAGGATGACCAGGAGATTGTTAATACCGGAGGACTTAAGGGTGTAATTTCTTTTCAATTTGGTAATTTTTTCCGTGGGGGAAAAATTGCAGGTGAAACCCAGTCTAGAAAAAGTCCCTAGTGACCCATGCCTTATGTTTGCCCTCCACGCACCACAAAAATTGCCTTAGGACATTGTTTTTCCTGAAACTCGGGGAGTTTCAGAGGAACACCAAAAAAGCTTCACTTTGCAATACACTAGCTTTGGGCACACATAAACAGAGTAAGGCCTGTTTTTAAGGCTTATGTCATGGGGGTCCCTTTTTCCTCCTGAGTAATGTAGGTCCTTTTTGGCATTTTCTTCCAAAACGGCCCTGTTCGTCACAATTAAACCTTGTTCAGGTTTCAGTCCTTCACTGTCTTTTTTTCCCCTTTGAATTCATGCCATTTTTTTCAGCTGCTTTGTGGTCTGAACTGGCGCCTCCCACCCTTACACACTTGTATGCCTACGCTTCTTAAATCTCTAACCAACCCTTGCTGGCTTAAAATTCACTCACTCCACAAATTGCGGGCATTTTTTTAATTAAATCTATGCAATTCCTACCCTTTTCACTTTGATGTTGAGAGATGCTATCTCCTGCTATCTGTTTTGTTTTTCCACACCAATAAGAGTCTTCAACTCTTCTATCACTTGCATCTCTTTTCGAAAACATATTGCCCTTTTGGGCAAGAACGCTTCTTGTTTGCCTTTTTTCTGCCCAAAATAGTGCAATGGTTGATTGGGGTTTACTATAAAAACCGCCACCCGGAGACCGCACTCCACTTTCATACTTAGCAATGATCTTTTTCTTTTTCCCCATAGTAATTTCACCCTTTTTGTGTGGGTTGGCACTAGAAGCTTTCTTGGGGTCCTGGTGACATATTTTGCAGGTGCAATCACTAAAAAGGCGTGAAAATATGAAATGTTCCAATTGACTTTTGGAAGCGACCGCAGTGGTGGTGGTTTGTAAACACTGGCACCCATGGGAAAGTGAGGCGCGCTGGGCCCCAAAGGGGGACCGTCTCGAATGGAACGAATACTGTTGGTCAGGTTTTCTACGCTAGTCGAGGAAAAATTTTTGAAATAAAATAAATGCTAGGGGTTTATCGTTAATCGAGCCATCGTTGGTCGAGGGTCCACTGATACTTTTCGCTTGGGATGCTTAAATATCTTTAAAATGTTGTGTGGGGGGGTTGGGGGATGGTAGCCCCGGCTGATACTCATACCACACTTGATTTTTACAAAAAAATATACTATTCACCCTAGATTAAGACTACAAATTTTTTTAAGGAAAGTAATGAGAAATTGTAATGATTTTATCACTCTGGGATGTTTAAACCCTTTAGGGTCCGTCCGTAATTCAGCTTTCGTTCAGGGTAAAAACCGTAGATCTACGCCAAAATTTTGCGGCGTCAAATTTGCCGGGAAGGTGGTGGCCCTACATTGAGAAAATGGGTCTGGGTGGTAGTGTGCCACCATAGAAAAAATCTGGACCCCGCAGGGCATTGTGGGAACGCGGAAAAAGAGCTTTGATCACATCCCTGGTGGAAGGAACTTTCATCCCCATCACTCTCCGAGTAAAATTCTGACTCTCCTTTCAAACTTACAGTTCAAAGGGACTGGGGGAAGTGGGGCTGAAGTGAAATTCTTGGTTTTGAACCATATGGTCCTTTGTGAGTGGTACAAGGGTTCCATAGGGTACAATGGTGCCATGCACACAATGGTATATGGTAAAATTGGTATATGGTACAATGGTATATTTGGTAAATGTCCCTTTTGAAATTGTACCAATGGTACTTATACCATATGGTACGGGTACAGGGACCCAAAGGGAAAATAAGTCTGTCTGACTTTTTTGGGTTATCCTGGGTTTTCCCCAAACATATACTGTAAATTGTATTCTTTGTAATTTATTGTGTATAACTAAATAAACTTATTTGATGCCCATGCACTTGAGTAAGTTTATTCAGGTGTACAAAAAATCAATTACGTGTTTCTACATGCGCATACTATAAAATCTTAGGATAACCCAAAAAAGTCGGGGACTTATTTCAATAGTTACCCGTATCTGTACCAATGGTGTCCTGAAACTGTATGGTACCCTGTACATTGGTCCCCTGTCCATTGGTACCCGTGCCTTTGGACCCTGTGCCTATGGTACCTAAAACCATTGGTACCCTGCACCATATGTTTCCGTACGCTGGTCCCCTTCCCATATGTAAAATGTACCATATGGTACCATGAAACATTGATCCCGTGTACCAATGGTCATAGGTGTTGGTGGCAGGGGAACACAACCCAAGATTGGGGGAGTGGGGGGACACAAGTTAGCTATGACTCGCATTTTCGAGACAAAGTGCTTTTCACCCACCTCAAGGAAAAATGTAAAGTTCCTGTACCTTGTAAATATAAAATGAACATTACTAATATACAAACTTTTTGCTTTTTTTGTTGTAAAAACTATTGTAAAAAAAAATAATAATGAAAATATTGTGTTTATTTTTTTGTTGAATACAACGACCATTGGTATCTTTTGTATGTATGGTACAATGTACCATATGGTACCTTTGCATCTATGGTAATTACAAAATATGGTACCAAAATTCCCATTGACCATATGGTACCTTGATATATGTACCATTGTCCCAATGGTGCCATTGTACCAATAGTCCCATGTTCATAGGGTTTCCCCCTGTATCTTGGACCATTGTATCATTGGTACCTTTGATCATGTGCATGGTGCCTATTGTACCATATGGTCCCAATGGTGCCTTATGGTGGCAGCAGAGCGGCAGCGGCGCAACGGATCCTACCGTCTTCTTTCTAAAAAAAAACATCGCCATCAAAATTGTGATGGCCAAAGTGAAAGTTCAACTACATGAACCCCGTAGACCAAACTGACCCAAGAATATAAAAAATGAAACCCCAAAATCTTGAAAAAATTAGAAGATCTAAGGAAGAAGCCCTCTAACCCAAAACCCTGCCCCCGGGCCCCGGGGAAAATCACTTAACCAAGCCCCGGGGAAAACAAGCCTTCTCTCCATTGTCACAGTATCTATTCAGTGTTTCTATAAAAGGATTCGCAGAAGAAAAAAAACAGTAATAAAAGATAACAGAAGGCCCCTAGAACCAATTGTTACCCAGCAGGACCCCCAGGTATCATCAAACCCCCCCCCCCCGCCCCCCCAAGGAACAACAACACCAACAACAAAGGGCTGACTCCCCCTCCAACTCCACTCCTTCAAAGGTTCACCCTGATAATAGGTATTATTCTGAAAATATCAAGGACTACACGTTTCTCTAGAAATGAAATCAAAGATATAAAAGCAACCTGGCGACGAGAACCCAAGATTAAATCAACCTCGAGAATAAGACCCAAAACCTTTAAAAAGAGAAGTTTAATCGGGAAGTGTTGACACAGAAAATACTCTAAAAGAAAGCTATAGCAGTCCCACTGAGCAAAAAACAACAATAATATGAATTTTGAAGAAGAAATCAAGGATGGAATCTAAAATGACACTCGCCCTAAATGAATACCTTGTTTTCCAAGACCCCCAAAAACTAAACAAGATAAGTTGTCTGATGCATTATAATAAACGTCCAACATTCCTAGTGACTAACACAAGCACAGTGCAAAGAAACTGTTCGGAAAATACAGAACAGTCAATCATCGTCCCCCCCCCCAAAAACAATAAAATCAAAAAACAGTTTGTTGGGAAAACCGGGAAGTAAACACAGATAAGATCAGACTTCATTATACGATAAAAAAAAGGCCAAATTAAATCGCAATTACAATGAAAAAATGGAGGTACATAAATGAGTGTCAAACAAAAAAAACGTAAAAACCCTTCTGTTCAGGCTGAAAAAAAACTTAAACAGGAAAACAAAATACATCAGTGTTTCTGCGAGAGGGGGGAAAAAACTGAAAGGAAAACATCAACGGAAACAAATTTTTCCCATCTCAAATGAACACTTTTTCTCTCCTTCCTTAGAAAAGTGACTTTTCTGTAACAGATTAGTAAGTCCCCTTAATACTATTTTAGTGTGGTTACATATAGGTACGTTACTATTTTTGGCATAATATTTTTATTTTTTTTCATCACTAGCTAATGCAACTACCCCCCAATCTCTATATTCTTTTTTTCTGCTTTTAAATTTGTTTCATAATTTTAAATAAAGTCAAATTTACTCCAAATTAATAATATTCATTATTCTTACCTGCATTTAATTTTTTTTTATCACACTTGTTTTTTTGTCACTTTTCATTGTGTATGCAATTAGTGTTATTCCAATTACTTTTTTGCAAGTACCAAAACTATTTTTGTAGCTGTACCAATACCTATTTTTTTTTTCTTTTATTGTGAATAAAATGCTCATTTTATTTAAAATTCAAATCAGATCTTTCTCCTAAACCAATATTATTTCATAGTGACCACCCGTCCATTTAAATTTGTTTACCCCTTACTTAATTTTTGTCCCTTATAATTTTTTTCCTTTATTTTGCTTTTTATAACTACCCTAGTTTTTTATATTCACAATTGTTAAAATAATCAAGGTGTTTCTAGGGGCTAAAGTAGAATAATTCACAATTTTGCCCTTATATTCCAAAACCATTATTTTATTACCCCTTTTTGTTCACCCAACTTTATTAGTCCCTTTTATATTTTATTTTTTACTATAAAATTTTAACTTTTAAAAAATTTTCCTTTTAGTATACCTCTATCAATTTTCCCAAACTCCCTTATTTGATCATCACATATTTTGTATTGTCCCTTTTTTTTTTCCTTTTTTTTTTGCTTTAAAAAAAAAAAAAAAAAAAAAAAAAAAACCTTAGCTCATTTTTTTAATTTGTTAAATAATTCAGGTGCTTTTTTTAGCTTAAGACTATTTACTTTGTTTTATATTAATTTAACTATGATTCACTAAAAACTTATGATTACAAGCTTGATCCCGTACCAATCTCTTATTTAATGATTTAAGAATCAAACGTTACTTAATTACTACACTGCAGAACATCAAAAGGGACTTTTCAGGCCAAAAAAACAAACTATCTTTACTAAATATCAGATCTTTAAACAGCATTCGGTGACCTCTGCATTACTAATTTCCTTCATGCCTATGTCCTCTTCACTTGAAAAATGGCTAAAGCCCGATAGTACAGTGTTATCCATTCTGGGTTTCACAGCCATACACAACTGTAGGCCAGACCAACAAGGGGGTGGCACAGCCTTTATACTCAGACCAACTAGAAGTTCACTAATACTTGCACAAGGGATGAACATGGGGAATTTATATAGCCAAAAATTTAAATCCAAAAACCTAAAAAAACCCCCTCACATTGTAAACATCTCAGAGTTCCCAGTCAAACATTAGCAATTTTCAAAAAACCCGGAAGTATGATAATGTGCCCGCATGAAAAAGATACTTTTACTCTCAGGGCTAATATAAATCTCCCGCAAGACCGGACCCACACGTTACTGAATTCACAAACACAATGGTAACTGTATGTTGCTACCAACAGTAACAAACCTACAAGAGTTTCAGAGACTAGTGTTTCCCCACTTTACCACATTGGACCCAAAACATTCCCCCTTTAAAATCAGGGTATTACAGATAATACCCCAGCCATACCCCACTTTCCTCAAAAACTCTTGGTAAATTACCCAAGACCTACTAAAGTCACCTTCAGACTTCACAATGAGGCAGCCTTTTTAACTTCAACAGCATAGCAAAATTGAATGGACCTGAGCTAGAAAACTATACGATATTGGAAGATTAAAAATTTTCTAAAAAAAACCCAATCCTCTTAAAAAGCACTGCCCAAAAAAATAAACAGATGACAGCTAAGGGGGGTGAAAAGTCCCGGGTTAACCCGCATTCTCAAATCCATAAAAACAAACACCAATTGAAAAAACAGTTCAGAAAGGGGCAATTTCCAGAGACCAAACAAAACGTTACTCGTCAATCTAACCAGCCTGTAAGAAGGGGAAAAAAAATTTTATTTTGAGAACAGTTATCCCAATTTCGAGGTGATATAAAAAAGACCCGGAAAAACCCTATCAGAAATTCTAGGAACAAAAAAGATATTTCGTTTTCGAAATAAAATTTGCAAAATCATGAACCCCCAAAAACCCCCAAAAAAACAGCAAACGACCCAAAGATTTCTTCTCCCCTATAGGAAAAACCTTGCCAATAAAAACCCAAATAGAACCCACCAAATGACTACCTCCGGCAATACCGAACCACTGTTCCTAGCTCCCACTAACCCTACGAAGCTCCCTTATTATCAAACATAAAAAACAAGGAGGAGATTTAAAAAACCTTACCCCCCTTTATTACAAAAAAGTGTCCCCAAATGCTATCACCAATCATTTCAACACTCTTTAACAAAATTCCCTTGAATCCCCCACTTCCCTACAGTACTCCCAAAAAAGCAAGGGTCCCCGATCACAAAGGAGGAGACCCAAACAGAGTTGAATAACTATGGCCAATATCCAAAATTAACCCTCTTCAAAAATCTTCGAAAAAAATTTAAAAGAACTACTCCTACCTTATCTCCCCAAAAAATACTAACCCCCGCCCAAATTTTATTCAGGCCTTAATAAAATTTTAATGATGCTATTATACACTGTAGAACATATATCATGCTTTAGAGAAAAAAGAAGTCCACGGGGGTCTTTATTGACTTTTGAAAGCTTTTGATACAGTTGACCCGAATTTCTCCACGTAAAATTTTCACACTATGGTATAAAGGGGGCACTCCCCCAACTACCTAAGTCTACCTCCAACAGAAGCCCCAATATGGAGCAAATGGGGCAACCCTTGCACAACCAATTAAATTGGGGTCCCACAGGGAAGTGTCCTTGGCCCCCTTTCTTTCTCCTATCTAAGACCTTCAAATGTTCGCAATTCTCAAACCCACACTTTTGCAGATGACACTATAGTCTTCTCCCCCCCCGGCCCCGTACGTAGCCCAAAACTGTAATACCGAATTTCGAAAATACAACCCGGATGAGAAATAACAAAATTACATAAAAATTGACAAAAACCACTTCTTTTAGTTTGGTAACAGAGTAAGATGTCCCTCTTAACTAAAGATAAAAAAGGATCACCCATCACAAAACTAACAGGGGAAAATCTTAGGAATCCCCTTGATAAAAGACTCAAATTTCATACACTATACAAAAATTTCTAAGAAAATTTTCCCAAAATGTGGGGATACTACGAAGTACGGGGACTATGCCCCAGTCAGCCCTCCCGGCCCTATTCACTCTTTATTTACCCCATCTCCCTATGGGGTTTGTGCATGGGGCTCAACAACAAGTAACCCTTAGCCACTAATTTCCCAAAAAGGCTGCGTTAGAAAGATAACAAATTCTCCTATAGGCAGCACCTCCCCCAAAAATTCAATCATAACCCCCTCACATACAAAACATCCCTACTTATTTGACCTATTACATACATGAACACTTAAATCTGATATTAACCCTCCCCCAAAAAATCTCCTTGCCAACCTAACAGAACAATGACATAACACAAGGCACAGATCATCTTTTATGTTTTCGTGTCCCTCTCAACTATGTAAAAACCAATGCACTTTAAAAAGGCCCAAAAAACTGGAAATTTATTCCTTAAAAATTAAAAAAAACCTACCTGTTTATAAATTCAAGTCTTTCTCAAAATCACTTATCACCCAAAAAAAAATAAAATGAAAAACGAACCCTTTAAAAATTTTATATCTTAAAAGTTTTTTACAATTATATCACATAAATGTTAAACCCAAAACCCAATCTAACTTTATTATTTTTTAAAAAAACTACCTAAAAGAAAACTCCTTCTACTGAATGTACAACAAAGCATACAACCACAGACCCGCTTTTAATACCCTTGTGCTTTATAGTTATCTGTTTTAATTTTAAATTTTTTTTTCATGTTTCTCATTGCTTTGTTAATTTAAGTTAATTTTAAACCAGCCCGTAATGCTATGCATGTATAAAGGGGTTGGCATGCTGCTCTTATCTGTATTTTTTGTACCCCCTGTATGGTGTGCTCAAATTTTTAAATAAAAAAATAATAAAAAAATAATAAATTGTCCCTATGGTACAATTGCACCCTTTTGGCACCCTTGTAAACCCTATGGGACCGTTTATTTTAAACCCTAACCCCCTAATTTTTCATCATTTTTTTACAATAAAAATTGTAAACAAGTTTTTTAAGCAAAATTTAAAGATAAACACATTAGTGCAGTTATTGTGTTGAATACAATGGTGTACCTTATACAATATACATTATATTGGTCTCACAGCCCCAAATGTTATTAGAAAAAAAAAAAAAATTAGAAAAGAAAAAAAAAAGTAAAAAAACGTAAAATAAAAAAATGGGATTTTGCAGGGGTCATGATGTTGCGCCCCCGCTCATTTTGGGTCAAATTCCCACCCCCTATCTCGGGAAGTACTGATCAGAAATTTTTGTTTTTTGTCTTATTACCTTCACAAAAATATACTCTTTAATTCTCTAAGAAAAATTTTTTTTTTTTTTTTCAAAATTTCTTGGACACTGGAGCACCACTTCAGATTTTGGCCTTGGACCCTGAAGGGGTTAAATGTAATAGAATATTGTGGCCTGGTATGGTAGCCCGGCTGACTACCATACATACCACATTTGATTTCTTACAATAAATACTACTTGTCTTACCCTAGATTAAGACTATAAATATTTTAAGTTAAGTAATGAGTGCACTATGTGTGTATTGTACTTTTTTATTGTTTTTTGATGCCTAGTTCTACTACTAACTTAATATATGTTAGTGTAAACTTGTTATCTAGTATTTGTATGCATTTATAAGTGGAAAAAAAGGGTGTTCCACTTTACGGCGATTTCCACTTTACAGCGGTAGCCTGGAACCTAACCTGCCGTATAAGTGGGGCCCTACTGTATATGTCTTACGAACCAAAGTTTCTGACGTATTAATACACGTCAATTCTAGCGGCTTCAAATCAAGCGGGAGAAAGCTGGTAGGCCTACATGTGAGAGAAGGGGTCTGCATGGTGGGTGTGCACCCTGTGAAAAAAATCGGGGACTCAGTGGTGCATTGTGGGAACGCCATCTTGGTAGTCCTTGTTCACCATGCCTCGCGGTAAGAAGTACCTCACTCCTCACCGAATTGGAGGTCTTCTGTTCCCAAGTGATAGTTCTAACACCAATGGAAGTGCCAATGAAAGTGAGTTCCATGGTTTCGAAGAGGGTGTGACCGAAAGCAGTGCCCAGGATAACATAATTAGTGATGAAAACCCAGATGACACTCAACCTTCCACCTCTGGTGCTGGACCATCTCATTCACGTTCACCTGTACCAGGACGAAAAAGGAAATTATTTCCCCGTCTACAGGACTCGGATCTGAGCAGTGAAAGTGATAATGATAGTGATTTCCAAGTTATTGAAAGCAGCTCGAGTTGCGACAGTGAGGGGAAATGTTCGCCAGTGAAATGGCAGTATGTACAACGCAGTATGCGTTCTGGTAGTGTGCCATATGCCCTTCCAAGGCAAAAGAGTAAATCTCGGAGTACATCCCATGGCCCTACACCACAACCTGAGAGTGAAGATGACGATATTGTTACAATGGGGATGTGTAATGTGCATGGGGCAGCAGGTGATGGTGGTGGTGGTGTTGGCAGTGGCATGAGACATGTGGCACCAACAGCGGGCCACGCTACTACCCACACTGCTAAATCAGCACAGCCACAACCACCCTCAACCACCCCCACACTCCCACAACATCTACAACCACAACCTGCATAACCACCTTTCAATATCCAGAACCCACCAGCAGACCGCATCTGGGATTGGCAGCAAGTTGCCAATTTTGTTCCCAATCCCCATGATTTTGATGAAACACGAAGTGGAATACAGCCATTTGTGTACACTTGGGAACAATGCTACTGAACTGGAATGCTTTTAGCTCTTCTTCGATGAACCCCTGATGGAAATTATTGTCAGGGAAAGCAACACATACTATGAGTACACCATGGCAAATACAATTCTTTCACCAAGGTCATGCTACAAAAGTGGAAGGACACAACTGTGGCAGAGGTGTACCGGTTCTTTGCCACAATAATGCTTATGCCACATGTGTATAAGCATACTGTCACCACATACTGGTCGATGGAATGCCTGATTTCAACCACAGGTTTTAGTGATATAATACCAGTGAATCGTTTTTTGATACTGTTACGTATGCTACACTTCTCAGACAAAACCAAGCCTGACAGAACCAACAGGTTATATAAGACCAGGAATGTGTTCATGTATCTGAAACAAAAGTGATGTATGTATTTTTATCCCTTCAGGAAGCTTGTTATTGGTGAGTCTCTGATTTTGTTCAAAGGTAGACTGTCATTCAAGCAGTATATACCAAGCAAGAGGAAATGCTTTGGTATAAAATTATTTGTACTGTGTGATTGCAAAAGTGGTCTGCTTTTGGATATAATTGTGTACACTGGCAGTAATTCATTGAGAGATACCAGGAAGTTATTGGGTATCTCTGGTGATGTGGTTGGAACAATGATGGACTCATATCTTGGTAAGGGGCATATATTATATATGTACTGATAACTGGTACACAAGCCCCATACTCAGTGATTTCTTGCGAGTGAACATGACAGAAGTGTGTGGCACAGTGCATGGTAATCCTAAGCATATGCCCAAGTTCAACGCAGGCACTCACAGAGGTGAGGTGCAGGCCTTTGCTGCCAATGACATCATGGTATTTCAGTGACATGACAAATGTGATGTCACATTGTTGACATCAGTTCATCAAAATGAAATGGCAGACAGTGGCAAGCAGAATAGAGAGACCAATGAACCCATTCTAAAACCTGCAGCTGTGATGGACTACAACCTCAATATGCGCTTAGTGGATAAATGTGACATGCAGACTGGGTTTGCTGATTGTGTTCGCAAGTTATAAGTGATACATAAAACTTATTTTCCATCTACTTGATATTTCCATGCTGAATGCTTATAACATATACAAGACCAACAAAATATGGTGAATTTTGTTTGTCAGTCATCAGAAAAATAATATTCAAGTACCAAGGAACAACACCTGCAATAGACCAGCGTCCACAAAATTACCAACACACGCCATCTCGTCTGAGGCCTGGTGATCACTACCCCATACCACTGCCTGCTACTGCTTTCAAGAAAAGTGCTCACAAGAGGTGTTTTTTCTGTCCACATACCACAAAACGCCCACAAAAACGCAGAGACACTCGTTTTATGTGTGAGGAGTGTAAAGTACCACTCTGCATATACCCATCTTTCAAAGACTTCCACAAGCTGCAGCAGTTCTAGGAAAGTGTTCAGCAACTGTACATATGTATATATATTATAGAACAAAAGTAATAAACAATGTTTTGTATTGTTGGTTTGTGTAAACAAGTTTGTAAACAATATAATAATGATAATGTTTGTGCAGTTATTGTGTTGTAAACAATGAGCATATATTTGAACAATGCACCTTACTTTGGTCCTCGAAGACCACATAAGTTACTTAGAAAAGAAAAATATGAAAAATACAAGAAACCTTCAAATTGGAGTAAATAAAAGAATACCAGGTGAGCAGCATTCGCCGCTGTTGCCATATGCGACTCATTTTCTGCCAAATTTGCACCTCTATATCTCTGTAAGTACTGATGGCAAAAACAATTTTTAAGGATTAAAACACTCAGTAAAATAATCCTAACATTTTGGCAAGAAAAAATAATTTTTTTTTTTTTCGAAAATTTTTTGACATAGAATGACAGTTTCAGAAATGGGCTTGCGACAGTCAAAGGGTTAAGGCACACGGAATAGGAGGAGAAATTTTTTCCTGGGTAGAGGCATGGTTGACAAATAGTCAGCAGAGAGTTTGCATAAATGGAGAGAAATCAGAATGGGGGCACGTCACAAGTGGTGTTCCTCAGGGGTCAGTGTTGGGCCCCTTGTTGTTCACAATTTACATAAACGACATAGATGTGGGAATAAATAGCGACATAAGCAAATCTGCTGATGACACCAAAATAGGCCGTCAAATTCATTCTAATGAGGATGCTAGAGCACTCCAGGATGATTTAAATAGACTGATGCAATGGTCGGAGAAGTGGCAGATGCAGTTTAATACAGAAATGCAAAATTCTAAATTTTGGATAGGAAAATAACCATGCCACATATAAACTAAATAATGTAGATCTTAATACTACTGACTGCAAAAAGGATTTAGGAGTTCTGGTTAGCAGTAATCTAAAACCAAGACAACAGTGCATTTGTGTTCGCAATAAGGCTAACAGAATCCCTGGCTTCATATCTAGAAGTATAAATAATAGAAGTCCTCAGGTTGTTCTTCAACTCTATATATCCTTGGTTAGGCCTCATTTAGATTATGTTGCAGTTCTGGTCACCGTATTACAGAATGGATATAAATGCACTGGAAAACATACAGAAGAGAATGACAAAGGTGATCCTATATATCAGAAATCTTCCCTATGACGATAGACTGAGGGCCCTGAATCTGCACTCTCTCTCGAAAGGTGTAGAATTATGGGGATATGATCGAGGTGTATAAATGGAAAACAGGAATAAATAAAGGGGATATAAATAGCGTGCTGAAAACTTCCAGCGACGACAGGACTCACAGCAATGGTTTAAAGTTGAAAAAATTCAGATTCAGGAAAGATAGTGGAAAGCAGTGGTTTGGTAATAGAGTTGTGGATGAGTGGAACAAACTCCCGAGTACAGTTGTGTAGATTTAAACTTTTTTTTTTTTTTTTTTCAACAAGTCGGCCGTCTCCCACCGAGGCAGGGTGACCCAAAAAAGAAAGAAAATCCCCAAAAAGAAAATGCTTTCATCATCATTCAACACTTTCACCACACTCACATATTATCACTGTTTTTTCAGAGGTGTTCAGAATACAACAGTTTAGAAGCATATACGTATAAAGATACACAACATATCCCTCCAAACTGCCAATATAGGTTAGATAAATACATGTAGTAGGTTGGTAGACAGCAACCACCCAGGGAAGTACTACCGTCCTGCCAGATGACTGTGAAACAAAAACCTGTAACTGTTTTGCATGATGGTAGGATTGCTGGTTTCTTTTTCTGTCTCATAAACACGCTAAGATAACAGGGATATCTTGCTACTCCTACTTACACTTTGGTCACACTTCACAGACACGCACATGCATATATATATATACATACATCTAGGTTTTTCTCCTTTTTCTAAATAGCTCTTGTTCTTTTTTATTTCTTCTATTGTCCATGGGGAAGTGGAAAAGAATCTTTCCTCCGTAAGCCATGCGTGTCGTATGAGGCGACTAAATGCCGGGAGCAATGGGCTAGTAACCCCTTCTCCTGTATACAATTACTAAAAAAGAGAAGAAGAAAAACTTTATAAAACTGGGTTGCTTAAATGTGCGTGGATGTAGTGCGGATGACAAGAAACAGATGATTGCTGATGTTATGAATGAAAAGAAGTTGGATGTCCTGGCCCTAAGCGAAACAAAGCTGAAGGGGGTAGGAGAGATTCAGTGGGGGGAAATAAATGGGATTAAATCTGGAGTATCTGAGAGATTTTAGAGCAAAGGAAGGGGTAGCAGTAATTTTAAAATGATCAGTTATGGAAGGAGAAAAGAGAATATGAATTGAAAATTTCAAGAATTATGTGGATTAAAGTAAAGGTTGGATGCGAGAAGTGGGTCATAATAAGTGTGTATGCACCTGGAAAAGAGAGGAATGCAGAGGAGAGAGAGAGATTTGGGAGATGTTAAGTGAATTTTATAGGAGCCTTTGAACCAAGTGAGAGGAGTAATTGTGGTGGGGACTTAAATTTGCTAAAGTAGGAGAAACTTTTAGAGGGGGTTTGTGGTAGGTAAGTTTGGGGTGCCAGGTGTAAATGATAATGGGAGCCCTTTGTTTGGGAACTTTGTATAGAAAGGGGTTTAGTTATAGGTAATACATTTTTTAAGAAAAAGAGGAAAAATAAGTATACACGATATGATGTAGGGCGAAAAAGACAGTAGTTTGTTGGATTATGTATTGGTAGATAAAAGACTGTTGAGTAGACTTCAGGATGTACATGTTTATAGAGGGGCCACAGATATATCAGATCACTTTCTAGTTGTAGCTACACTGAGAGTAAAAGGTAGATGGGAAAACAAGGAGAATAGAGCTTCAGGGAAGAGAGAGGTGAAGTTTTTTAAACTAAAAGAGGAGGCAGTTAGGGTAAGATATTTAAAAAGCTATTGGGGGATAGATGGGCTAATGAAGGCATAGGCAATGGGGTCGAAGAGGTATGGGTAGGTTTAAAAATGTAGTGTTAGAGTGTTCAGCAGAAGTTTGTGGTTACAGGAAAGTGGGTGCAGGAGGGAAGAGGAGCGATTGGTGGAATGATGATGTTAAAGAGAGTAGTAAGGGAGAAAAGTTAGCATATGAGAAGTTTTTACAAAATAGAAGTGATGCAAGGAGGGAAGAGTATATGGAGAAAAAGAGAGAAGTTAAGAGAGTGGTGAAGCAATGTAAAAGAGAGCAAATGAGAGAGTGGGTGAGTGTTATCAACAAATTTTGTGAAAAATAAGAAAAAGTTTTGGAGTGAGATTAACAAGTTAAGAAAGCCTAGAGAACAAATGGATTTGTCAGTTAAAAATAGGAGAGGAGAGTTATTAAAATGGAGAGTTAGAGGTATTGGGAAGATGGAAGGAATATTTTGAGGAATTGTTAAATGTTTGATGAAGATAGGGAAGCTGTGATTTCGTGTATAGGGCAAGGAGGAATAACATCTTGTAGGAGTGAGGAAGAGCCAGTTGTGAGTGTGGGGGAAGTTGTGAGGCAGTAGGTAAAATGAAAGGGGGTAAGGCAGCCGGATTGATGGGGTAAAGATAGAAATGTTAAAAGCAGGTGGGGGTATAGTTTTGGATGGTTGGTGCAATTTTTTAATAAATGTATGGAAGAGGGTAAGGTACCCCAGGGATTGGCAGAGAGCATGCATAGTTCCTTTGTATAAAGGCAAAGGGGATAAAAAAAGAGTGCAAAAATTATAGGGGATAAGTCTGTTGAGTGTACCTGGTAAAATGTATGGTAGAGTTATAATTGAAAGAATTAAGAGTAAGACGGAGAATAGGATAAACAGATGAACAAGGAGGCTTTTAGGAAAGGTAGGGGTGTGTGGACCAGGTGTTTACAGTGAAACATATAATGAACAGTATTTAGATAAGGCTAAAGAGGTCTTTGTGGCATTTATGGATTTGGAAAAGGGTATGACAGGGTGGATAGGGGGCAATGTGGCAGATGTTGCAAGTGTATGGTGTAGGAGGTAGGTTACGAAAGCAGTGAAGAGTTTTTACGAGGATAGTGGGCTCAAGTTAGAGTATGTGGGAAAGAGGGAAATTTTTTCCAGAAAAGTAGGCCTTAGAAAAGGGATGTGTGATGCACCTTGGTTGTTTAATATATTTTAGAGGGGTTAAAAGAAAAGTAAATGCGAGGGTCTTGGAAGAGGCGGGTTAAAGATAAAGAATCACACACAAAGGGGGATTTGCCCCAAGCTGTCTTTGCTGATAAAACCTGGCTTTGGGGATTCTGAAGAGAAGTTGCAGAGTTGGGGGATGAATTTGGTAGGGTGTGCAAAGAAGAAAATTAAAGGTGAATACAGGAAAGGTAAGGTTTATGGGGAAACAAAAAGATTAGGTGATGAAGATTGAATTCAGTTTGGGGGGAGAGAGTATGGAGGAGGTGAACGTATTCAGATATTTGGGATGGACGTGTCAGCGGATGGGTCTAGAAAGTGAGGTAAATCATGAATTGATGGGGGAAAAAGAGTGAGTTGCACTTAGGAGTCTGGGGAGCAAAAAAACTTTGTCCTTGGAGGCAAAGAGGGGAATTATGAAAAGTATAGTTTTCCAACCTCTTTATATGGGTTTGTGAAGCGGGGTGAAAATGTTGCAGGAGGAAAAGGGTGGGGCAGTGGAGATGTATGTCTGAGGGCAATGTTGGGTGAATATAATGCAGAGAATTCGTATTTTGGGAAGTTGGGAGGAGGTGCGGGTTTACCAAAAGTTTCAAGGTGAGGAAGGGTTGTTGGGGTTTCGGACATGTAGAAGAAGGGAGCGAAACAGAATGATTCAGGTGTATCATCTGTAGTGGAAGGAAGGGGGGGTAGGGGTGGCCCCTAAAAAGGGTTGGAGGGGGGGGGGTTAAAGGAGGTTTTTGTGTGCGAGGGGCTTGGACTTCCAGCGGGGCATGCTTGAGCGTTTTTTGATGGGAGGAATGGGGGACAAATGGTTTTTAATATTTGAGTGCGTTGGAGTGTGAGCAAAGAAAAACATTTTTGAAGGGATTCAGGGAAACCGGCGGGCCGGGACTTGAGTTGGGATGGGAATACGTGCCTGCACTCTGAAGGAGGGGGGTTATGTTTTCAGTTTAAAAACTTTGTGTAAAGCACCCTTTGGCAAAACAGTGATGGAGTGAATGATGGGGAAAAATTTTTCTTTTTTTGGGGCCCCCCTGCCTTGGTGGGAATCGGGGCCGGTGTGATAAAATAAAATAAAAACTATGGGTGTGGGTGGGGGAGAGTTGGACCTGACTGCTTGTGCATTAGGGCGATGCCAGCACCTTCCTTAATGAGGTGGCCTGACTAGGGGGGGGCCCTGGCTAAACCCGGGGGGTAACTGGACCTGCTTCGCATGGGTCATAGGGTTTCGCATGTTCCTTCTTTCTTATTTCCCATGATTAATGAAAAAGTTATATTTAAAAAAATAAGTCATTTTAAAGTGCCCCCTGAGTGTTATTTTTATTACTATCGGTATTTTTCTATGGGTTAAAACTAGAGGGACACTCTTAGTGAACGAGTAACAAAGGCATTTTTAATTATGTAATGGTTTTCTTATAGTATAACTTGAAAAAAATTCATAGATGGATTAATGAAAATGTTATATTAACCTAAAATAAGACATTTAATGTGCCAAGAATAAGTCACAAAAATGACGGGCCCCCGGGGCACGCGCTGGTCCACATTTCCAAGCGGATGTACAAAACCCCGGGGAAATTTCACAAAAAATGCTCAAAATCGAATTGTATGATTTTTCCACACCCCGAAAACGGGGGGCCATGTATTTTTATGGGGAAAAATTGCTTCAAATTTTGTTTCAATTTGGTTTCGTCAGATTTTTCAAAGGATAATCATGAAAACCAAGGGTCCCCTGTATTATAAAAGTTTGGAAATATAAAAAAACTACATTTGTTTTTTCTGGGAAATTAAAATAAATTTGGGAAACCTAAAGCTTCTTTTATTTATATAAAAAAATTTTATTTATAACCTTATGAAAATAGTGTTGCTGGAAAGCCTGTTTCTAATAAAGGAAGTATTTTGTTGGTCGTGTGATGGGGACACAAGAACCCTCCATGGGCTTTGTTTTTTGCCACAAAAGGCATCAGTAAATATCATGTTGATCGTGTGATCTGCTGTCCCGGATAGCTGCCAGCCGATCAACGATAAACTGCCAACAAACTTTTAGTGTCAAACTGATATTTCTCTTTCAAACTCAACATTAAGTCTCAAAACACAATCTTGTCATGCTGTCTTGCAGGCAGTTAAAACAATGAACACCCGGGTCATGGACTGGGGCGTTCATGACCAGAGTCATGAACGTGGAGGCGCTGACCCCTGGACCACCCTCCAGGTATACCCTAAGAGCTCCATGTATTTCTTACCTATCACACTCAGCATTAATATTTACTGTGCAACTTGTACAGTACACTGCACTATATTTATAATGGCCCTCAGCCTGTATATATTTTATTTATTTATTTAGCACAGTAACACAAAGATCACAACAACAATCTGACATTTCACAAGTATCATTACTGGTACCCGTGTTATCCGCCAGGGCACCAGTGTTACCCACCTGGGTACCAGTGTTACCCACCAGGGTACCAGTGTTACCCACCAGGGTACCAGTGTTACCCACCAGGGTACTATACAACATACTGTACTCTACAATGCTATCACAGTATTTTTCATTAAAATTATTTCCACTACCCAGTATGAACCTGTCCATCCCTTTAGAATTAATGGTGATTTGTTTACCCAAAGTTACTCAAGAAAATAATTTTTTAATGCTTTATGAATATTTTTACTTCATCTCTTTTCATTTTTGTTATTACCAACACCAGTAATTTAATATCTAGGTAACTAGACCTCATAGGGGTAAGGAGCTATTCCTCCTCTAATGCTTTCTTACCATTTGATTTTTTATATTTCTTTTTTTTTTACTGAAAGTGTGTCTATATAGGTAAATTAGGGTGAAGAACTTTCTTGGTGGTAAGTCTGAAAATAAAAAAAATAAAAGTAAAAAAATTCCATTATTTTGATATGGCAACACTTGCGTATGTCTACGGGAAAATTTGACATAGAATGTTTCAGATGAGTGCACACAATTAAAAATGCATTACTTTAATTTATCAAAGTTTTTAATAAAAAGTAATAAAATAAAATATTTTGAGAGTGAATATGATGCAAGTCTCAATATGAGTTTCAAGAACAATGTCTTCTTGAATAATATCATTAACAATTCTATGATTCCTCAATAAATAATAAAACCACCTTACCTCGATGGGAGACGGCTGGTGTGTAAAAAAAAAAAAAGTATCTTTACCAATAAATTCTCAAATGCAGGTGAGTACAAATAGGAAGCGCATCCATCTCGCTCTCCACTGAAAGATTTCTGCACAAGACAGAAGAAGTAGGCGAACGGCTTCCCCCCCACCCCGGGGGCCAACACCAGGTCACCAACTGGATGAAACCCGGGTCCAAACACTACCGGTGAACCACATCAAGTTCAAGCTTATGTCTCGCTCTCAGTAGATGGAGAATCAAGCCTCCACCATGTCTTGCACTGAATGACCCACATGGGTTTAGTGCTAAACATGAATTAAATAAACCAATTCTCAAATAATATTCCACCGATAAAGAAACTGCCTAAGGTAGGAAATGACAAAAGTTTTAAAAAAAATGCTCTGCTGGATGCATCACCCTAAGCTGATCTTGTATCCATGAAATTATCTACTTTTTAACCCCTTGAGGGTCCAGACCCCCAATCTGAAAATTCCCAAAGGGTCATATAATTTAAAAAAAAAAAAATTATTTTTCTTATGAAATGGTAGAGAATCTATTTCTGAAGGTAATAAAACAAAAAGTATGAAATCTGATCAAAAATTGACAAAATAATTCTCTCACGAATTTTGCTGTGTCAGCGATATTTACGCAATGGCGATTTTGTCCAATTTGAGTCCTATTTTTGGCTAATTACTTTGTTCCATTAGACCAAATTCTTAGCTATTTTGCTAGCATATATTCCATTTTATCTATTGAGCACAAGAAATGGACCAATCAACTATTTCAACTACCCAATAACGTAATCAGAAATTGGTAAATTGGCCAATTTCACACAAAGTTCAAAATATTCCAATTTCAAAATAAGGTCCAGAATAAACAATGCAGGCATTCCTGGTACTAAAATAACATTTCCTCCATTTATTAGTTATGTTTCCAGGCTATACAGATGAATTCCATTTTGATTTTTTATTCACCTAAAGAATTTTTATTCACATCAAAAAATAGAAGATTTCCTGTTATGCAATACTATAATAACTGTATAAATAATATCAGTGCTTTCATGAATGCACATCAAACCCCCCCCCAAAAAAAAAGCAATTGCAACTTGGATATCTACTACCAGTTCAGAGTCATGTACCTATATATCTGTTATATCTATGTGACTCTGATGGGTTAGTATTATACCCCTTCAAGAATTTTCTAATATTACACATACACTTTTTAAATTGCACCAAAGTGGTTGGGCCACTTCTCTTTTATATCCTACCTCTCTCCCCCCTCCCACCCTTTTCCAATATTTCTATCCTTACCCATCCTTCTTCCTTACCCATCTTACAAAGACTCTGGTCATAAGAAGCGAAGCATCAGACCCCACCACCTGATGTGTATTGGACGCATAATGTGATTTCTTTACTCTTGAACATTGGCAAAAATCAAACATTTCTGCTAATTTGAGCACAATTTCAAGCTATTTTCGGAACTAAAACCAATCAAAATCATCTCTATTTCTGTAATATATCTTCCATTTTATCAAATGAGACCAAGAAACCAGAAATAAAGCTGTAAAAACCATAGGGAAATGCACCACAGTCGCTGTTTTAACCCTTTCAGGGTCTGTCCCATAGATCTACAGCTTTACGTTCAGGGTCCAAACCGTAGATCTACGCCAAAATTCTAGCGGCATCAAATTTAGCATGAGAAGGCTGGTAGGCCTACATCTGAGAGAATGGGTCTGAGTGGTCAGTGTGCACACTATAGAAAAAAATCTGGACGCCCACATGGCATTGTGGGAACGCCGGCAAAGTAGCTTTGTTCATCATGCCTGGCGGCAAGGAAGCTCTCACTCCCCACTCACTCTCCGGCGAATTCTGACTCTCCTCTTCACAACTTACAGTTCTAAGACTGATGGAAGTGGAGCTGAAGACGAATTCTATGGTTTTGAACCATATGGTACCATTGTGCCATATGATACAATGGTACCATATGGTACAATAGTGCCATGTCATACAATGGTATCATATGGTACAATGGTATATGGCACAATGGTACCATATGGTACAATGGTACCATATGGTACAATGTGCCATATAGTACATTGTACCATATGGTACATTATACCATATGGTACAGGGTACAGGGACCCTAATGGAAATAAGTCTGTCTGACTTTTTTGGGTTATCCTAGGTTCTCCAAACATATTAATTTGAACATGATACAGTGAAGTACAAAAGAATACAGTAAAATGCAGCATGCCAAAGCCACTTGAATGCATAGCATTACGGGCAGGCTTAAAATTAACTTAAGATTAACTAAGCAATGATATATTCAGTGGTACAAAAATTATTGTAATACAGATAACAATTTAGTACAAATGAGTATTACAAAGACAGGTCATATGGTCATTTACTGTGTTGCTGTGTAATCACTAGAATGGAGTATTCTGTTGGGTAATGAAGTTAAATAGTAACAAAGTTTGATTGGGTGACAGGTTGACATTTATGAGATGCAATAATGAGATACATATATGAGATACAATTATTCAGTATTTATTTAGTTGTGGGTGAGTAAGTGATTTTTGAGAAAAGACTTGAATTTATAAACAGACAGTGTTTCTTTTATATTCACAGGTAATGAATTCCAGATTTTAGGGCCTTTTATGTGCATTGAGTTTTTGCATAGCGTGCGATGGACACGAGGAACATCAAAGAGTGATCTGTGTCTTGTGTTACGGTCATGTGTTCTGTTGAGGTTGGTCCTTAAGGAGATGTTTGAGGGGAGGGTTTATATCAGAGTTAAGTGTTCTATGTATGTAGTAGGTGCAGTAATAAGTATGTATGTTTTGTATTGTGAGTAGGTTTAGAGTTTTGAATATTGGTGGAGTGTGCTGTCTGTAGTGGGAATTTATCATCATTCTGACTACAGCCTTTTGTTGGATGATTAGTGGTCTGAGATGGTTTATTGTTGTTGAGCCCCATGCACAAATTCCATAGGTGAGATAGGGGTAAATAAATGAGTGATATAGGGCCAGGAGGGCTGACTGTGGAACATAGTACCGTATCTTCGACAGTATGCCTACGGTCTTGGAGTTTTTTTTGGAAATTTGTTGTATATGTGTTTGAAATTTGAGTCTATTATCAAGGTGGATTCCTAGGAATTTTCCCTCTGTGAGTTTTGTGATAGGTGATCCATTTATCATTATGTTAAGAGACACATCTGCAGCTCTGTTACCAAACTAAATGTAGTAGGTTTTGTCAATGTTTAGAGTAAGTTTGTTGGTCCTCATCCAGGTTGATATTTTCTGTAATTCGGTATTTACAGTATTGGCTAGCATGACTGGGCTCGGGTGGGAGTAGACGTATGTAGTGTCATCTGCAAATAGTGTGGGTTTGAGTAGTTGCGATACATTTGGTAGGTCATTTATGTATATGAGAAAGAGAAGAGGGCCTAGGACACTTCCCTGTGGGACACCAGCTGTAACTGGCTGTGCAGAAGAGTTTGCCCCATTTGTGTACACATATTGGCTTCTGTTGCTGAGGAATGACTTTAGGTAGTTGAGGGTGCTGCTAAGTATGATATTCTATGTAACTTTATTTGTGTATACCTAAATAAACTTA
The DNA here is from genome assembly GCF_026875155.1 of Cherax quadricarinatus. NCBI lineage: Eukaryota > Metazoa > Arthropoda > Malacostraca > Decapoda > Parastacidae > Cherax > Cherax quadricarinatus. The sequence goes on along the minus strand of NC_069401.1, from coordinate 81,190,976 downwards.
CTTATGATGCCTAATGCACTTGAGTAAGTTTATTCAGGTATACAGAAATACAATTACATAGATTATCATACATAGCAGCATTTGTATAAAATCCTAGGATAACCCAAAAAAAGTCAGGGTGACATATTTCCATAGTTATCCCTGTATTCAATTCAATTCAAGTTTATTCTCTATAAGGGTTACAATGTGGGGTTTACAGGTTTTGGGTACTGTATTTTTTTTTTTTTTTTTTTTTCAACAAGTCGGCCATCTCCCACCGAGGCAGGGTGACCCAAAAAAGAAAGAAAATCCCCAAAAAGAAAATGCTTTCATCATCATTCAACACTTTCACCACACTCACACATTATCACTGTTTTTGCAGAGGTGCCCAGAATACAACAGTTTAGAAGCATATACGTATAAAGATACACAACATATCCCTCCAAACTGCCAATATCCCAAACCCCTCCTTTAAAGTGCAGGCATTGTACTTCCCATTTCCAGGACTCAAGTCCGACAATATGAAAATAACCAGTTTCCCTGAATCCCTTCACTAAATATTACCCTGCTCACACTCCAACAGATCGTCAGGTCCCAAGTACCATTCGTCTCCATTCACTCCTATCTAACATGCTCACGCACGCTTGCTGGAAGTCCAACCCCCTCGCCACAAACCCCCCTTTACCCCCTCTCTCCAACCCTTTCGAGGACGACCCCTCCCTTGCCTTCCTTCCCCTATAGATTTTATGCTTTCCATGTCATTCTACTTTGATCCATTCTCTCTAAATGACCAGACCACCTCATACAACCCCTCTTCTGCCCTCTGACTAATACTTTTATTAACTTCCACACCTTTTCCTAATTTCCACACCCCGAATTTTCTGCATAATATTTACACCACACATTGCCCTTAGACAGGACATCTCCACTGCCTCCAACCGTCTCCCTCGCTGCTGCATTTACCACCCAAGCTTCACACCCATATAAGAGTGTTGGTACTACTATACTTTCATACATTCCCTTCTTTGCCTCCATAGATAACGTTTTTTGACTCCACATATATCTCAATGCACCACTCACCTTTTTTCCCTCACCAATTCTATGATTAACCTCATCCTTCATAAATCCATCCGCCGACACGTCAACTCCCAAGTATCTGAAAACATTCACTTCTTCCATACTACTCCTCCCCAATTTGATATCCAATTTTTCTTTTTCTAAATCATTTGATACCCTCATCACCTTACTCTTTTCTATGTTCACTTTCAACTTTCTACCTTTACACACCTTTCCAAACTCATCCACTAACCTTTGCAATTTTTATTTAGAATCTCCCATAAACACAGTATCATCAGCAAAATGTAACTGTGTTAATTCCCATTTTGAATTTGATTGCCCATAATTTAATCCCACCCCTCTCCCAAACACCCTAGCATTTACTTCTTTTACAGACCCATTTATAAATATATTAAACAACCATGGTGACATAACACATCCCTGTCTAAGACCTACTTTTACCGGGAAGTAGTCTCCCTCTCTTCTACACACCCTAACCTGAGCCTCACTATACTCATAAAAACTCTTTACAGCATTTAGTAACTTACCACCTATTCCATATACTTGCAACATCTGCCACATTGCTCCTCTATCCATTCTATCATATGCCTTTTCTAAATCCATAAATGCAATAAAAACTTCCCTACCTTTATCTAAATACTGTTCACATATATGCTTCAATGTAAACACTTGATCTACACATCCCCTACCCACTCTGAAACCTCCTTGCTCATCCGCAATCCTACATTCTGTCTTACCTCTAATTCTTTCAATTATAACCCTACCGTACACTTTTCCTGGTATACTCAATAAACTTATTCCTCTATAATTTTTACAATCTCTTTTGTCCCCTTTCCCTTTATATAAAGGGACTATACATGCTCTCTGCCAATCCCTAGGTACCTTCCCCTCTTTCATACATTTGTTAAACAAAAGTACCAACCACTCCAACACTATATCCCCCCCTGCTTTTAACATTTCTGTCATGATCCCATCAGTTCCAGCTGCTTTACTCACTTTCATTCTACGTAATGCCTCATGTACCTCCCCCACACTTACATTCTGCTCTTCTTCACTCCTAAAAGATGGTATACCTCCCTGACCAGTGCATGAAATTACCGCCTCCCTTTCTTCCTCAACATTTAAAAGTTCCTCAAAATATTCTCGCCATCTACCTAATACCTCACTCTCCCCATCTACTAACTCCCCTACTCTGTTCTTAACTGACAAATCCATACTTTCCCTAGGCTTTCTTAACTTGTTTAACTCACTCCAAAATTTTTTCTTATTTTCAATAAAATTTCTTGACAGTGCCTCTCCCACTCTATCATCTGCTCTCCTTTTGTACTCCCTCACCACTCTCTTCACCTTTCTTTTACTCTCCATATACTCTGCTCTTCTTATAACACTTCTGCTTTGTAAAAACCTCTCATAAGCTAACTTTTTCTCTTTTATCACGCCCTTTAATTAATCATTCCACCAATCACTCCTCTTTCCTCCTGCCCCCACCCTCCTATAACCACAAAACTTCTGCCCCACATTCTAATACTGCATTTTTAAAACTATTCCAACCCCTCTTCAACCCCCCCCCCCCCCACTACTCATCTTTGCACTAGCCCACCTTTCTGCCAATAGTCGCTTATATCTCACCCGAACTTCCTCCTCCCTTAGTTCATACACTTTCACCTCCCTCTTACTTGTTGTTGCCACCTTCCTCTTTTCCCATCTACCTCTTACTCTAACTGTAGCTACAACTAAATAATGATCCGATATATCAGTTGCCCCTCTACAAACATGTACATCCTGGAGCCTACCCATCAACCTTTTATCCACCAATACATAATCTAACAAACTACTTTCATAACGTGCTACATCATAACCTTGTATATTTATTTATCCTCTTTTCATATAATATGTATTACTTATTACCAAATCTCTTTCTACACATAGCTCAATTAAAGGCTCCCCATTTACATTTACCCCTGGCACCCCAAATTTACCTACTACTCCCTCCACAACATTTTTACCCACTTTAGCATTGAAATCCCCAACCACCATTACTCTCACACTTGATTCAAAACTCCTCACACATTCACTCAACATTTCCCAAAATCTCTCTCTCTCCTCTATACTTCTCTATTCTCCAGGTGCATACACGCTTACTATAACCCACTTTTCACATCCAATCTTTATTTGACTCCACATAATCCATGAATTAATACATTTATAGTCCCTCTTTTCCTGCTATAGCTTATCCTTCAACATTATTGCTACTCCTTCTTTAGCTCTAACTCTATTTGAAACCCCTGACCTAATCCCATTTATTCCTCTCCATTGAAACTCTCCCACCCCCTTCAGCTTTGTTTCACTTAAAGCTAGGACATCCAGCTTCTTCTGATTCATAACATCCACAATCATCTCTTTCTTAAAATTTGCACAACATCCACGCACATTCAGACTTCCCACTTCGACAATTTTCTTCTTCTTATTCTTTTTAGTAATCTTTACAGGAAAAGGGGTTACTAGCCCATTGTTCCCGGCATTTTAGTTGACTTTTACAACACGCATGGCTTACGGAGGAAATATTTTTATTCCACTTCCCCATGGATATAAAAGGAAAAGTAATAAGACCAAGAACTATTAAGATAAAATCAAAGAAAACTCAGATGAGTGTGCATAAATAAACATGTACATGTATGTGTAGTGTGACCTAAGTGTAAGTAGAAGTGTGGTTTACATGTTATAAAATACTAATTACAGAGGGGGCCACTAGGACACCTAGCATGGCTAGGCATTTCGAGCAGACTTAGATTAATTCTTAACATTAAATCCTTACAGATTATGGGGTTAAGGCTAAGTGACTACATCATAATTTGCTTAGCAATGTGAATGCTTTTGTTTTGGCACAATACAAGGTGTCTATATTGGAGTATCATAGGCAAACTTATGGCTAGTTAGGATTTATTATTTTAAGATTAAGATTAGTATTTCTGGGTTTATAGTCAGTGGGTGAGTGAGTGTAATTGTGAACCACCAGGTGGTTATCATGTAGTTAGTTGTCAGGGTGGATCAGGGAGATAAGATGTTTTCTAACTCTAGTTTTCAAAGTGATGAATGTGTCTGCAGTTCTTGAGTTTTCAGGTAGGGTGTTCCAGATTTTAGGTCCTTTGAAATACACTGAATTTTTGTAAAGGTTTAGTCGAACACGGGGAATGTCATAGAGATATTTGTGTCTGGTGTTATGCCTGTGGATCCTGTCACAACTATCAAGAAAGTGTTTTAGGTCAAAGTTAATATTGGAATTTAAGGTCCTGTAGATATAGATTGCACAGTAATAAGTGTGGATGTTCTGAACAGGGAGTAAGTTTAGATCTATGAAGAGTGGGGGGGTGTATCTGTACCATATGGTGTCCTGTACTGTATGGTACCCTGTACCATATGGTACCCTGTGCCATATGGTACCCTGTGCCATATGGTACCCTGAACCATATGGTACCCTGCACCATATGTTATCCTGTACTGCATGGTACCCTATACCATATAGTACAATGTACCATATGGTACCATGTAACATATGATACCGTGTACCATATGGTCAATAGGTGTTGGTGGCATGAGACACCAGCCAAGATTGAGTGAGTGGCGACGCAAGCTAGCTACTGACTCCGCAGTTTCCAAGACAAAGTGCTTTATCATCCACCTCAAGGAACATGTCAAGTTCCTGTACACTTGTAAATATATAATAGAACATTACTAATATACAACATTTTTGCATATTTTTGTTGTAAACAACTATTGTAAACAAAATAATAATGAAAATATTAGTGTTTATTGTGTTGAATACAACAGTACCATATGGTACAATGAACGATATGGTATCATTGCACTGTATGGTACAATGTACCATATAATACCATTGCACCATATGGTACCATATGGTACCATTGCACCATATGGTACCATTGCACCATACAGTACCATAAGATACCATTGCACCATATGGTACCATTGTATCATATGATGCCCTTGTACCAAATGGTGCCAGTGTACCATATGGTACTATTGTATCATATGGTACCATTGTATCATGTGCCACTGTACCATATTGTACCATATGGTACCATTGTATCATATGGTGCCATTGTACCATATGTACCATTGCACCCTATGGCACCATTGTACCATATGGTACTATATGGTACCATTGTATTCAGTGCAATAACCCCACTAATATTTTCAGCATTTTGTTTACAATAAACTTGTAAACAAGTTTTGTAAGCAATATAATGATAAACAAATTAGTGCAGTTATTGTGTTGCATACAGTGAGTGTACACTTATACAATATACATTATATTGGTCTCACAGGCCACAAATGTTATTAGAAAAAGAAAAAAATTAGAAAAGAAAAAAGTATAAAAAACGTAAAATAAAAAAATGGGATTTTGCGGAAGTGACTGATGTTGCTGCCACCCGCTCATTTTGGGTCAACTTCCCGCCGCTGTATCTCGTTAAGTACTGATCAGAATTTTTTTTTTTGTTTTATTACCTTCACAAAAAATATTATCTTTAATTGTGTAAGAAAAAAAAATATTTTTTTTTTTTTAAATTTCTTGGACACTGGGGCACCACTTCAGATTTTGGCCTTGGACCCTAAAAGGGTTAACCCTTAAACTGTCCAAACATGTATCCCCGTTCACCTGCCCAGCGCTCCGAATATCTTGGCCTAAATTTACAGCTCACAGCTTATATGAGTGAGTTGAGCTCATGACACAGTACTACGGCACAGACCCTGGCTTCAAAGCCATAGAACTACAGTGCAGACCCTCAAAGGGTTGAAACAGAATAAGACATATTACAAAATAATACACATAAAAGAGAGACTACAGTACCCACCTCCAGCATATAATCTCCAGGTAATTCATACTGCTTCACTAGGTCTGCAATTGTTACTGAACCTTCCTGCTGGAGTTTTTCATTTATCTCCTCAGCAATAGCATCTAGATAATCCTGTGTAATAAGCTGACCAAGGACAAAGGATATACTGGAGTCAGAGTGAGCCAGAGCTGAGGCTCGCTTTTCTATTACACTGTGATCAACTGATAACACATTTACCAGATCCACCAAGTTCACCCGCCCTGAAAATACATATGAATGTGTAATACTTAAGTTCCCAAAATACTTTCCAACATATTAAAAAGTTCATAGAGTATTATTTATTCATAGATATATGTACATCAAAAAAGTTTTTTTTTTTCTAAATTTTTTATAGTATGTATACTAAATACCTTAAAAAATATAGTATATAGTACTGTACTACATATACATACTTTTATTTTGCTATGTTTACTCATTCTTCAAACACAGTCGATTAATATTTAATATTTTATTTACATCATACATGTTAATTAACAAAAAAATATATAAACGTGCCTCCATGGACAAAGAGTTCATCTTGTATCTCCTTAGTAAGTTGAGCTGGGGTAATATATTCCTTGCCATCGTTAGTGTGGTAGATCTCTAGCAACCCAAGCTTAACTAACTTGTTGACAATTTCAACACAGTTACGTTCAGATAATCTGCAATAAACATACCATTAGTAATGTACAATAAATACACATATACTTTTCATAGCAGCTAGGAGAACAAGTGATGAACAGATATACAATATTCATATCAAATGTTAATCTCTCCATTGTGTCCACCTAAGGTTAATAATCAAAATTGTAATTGTTCTCTACAAACTTATTAAAGCCATATAGCACAACCACATAGAATATTTGATTGTCTTGTATTCCCATAGCTCGATCGCTAGTGCATTCAGCTCACACACTGAGGTCTGGAGTTCGAATCTCCTCCAGCATGACTGGAAAACATTAGGGACGTGTTTCAATAAGACACCTGCCATCCATGTTCACCCATCAGTATAAAATGGGTACCTGGGTGTTAGTCGACTGGTGTGGGTCGCATCCTGGGACAAAACTGACCTAATTTGCCCGAAATGCTCAGCATAACAAGCGGCTTTCTATACAGTAATATGTCATTGATGTCAGCTAGGTTTGTATACCACATACAGTGGACCCCCGCATAGCGACATTAATCCGTGCAAGAGGGCTGATTGTTATGCGAAATGTTCGGTATGCGAATGAATTTTCCCCATAAGAAATAATGGAAATCAAATTAATCCGTGCAAGACACCCAAAAGTATGAAAAAAAAAATTTTACCACATGAAATATACATTTTCCTACACACAAAGAGAAGGATACATGCACAATAGTAGAGTAGTACATGTACAATATATATTGTGCATGTACTACTCTACTAAATGAAGAATAAATGACACTTACCTTTATTGAAGATGCAGCAATGACTGATGAGACACTGTGTCCTGGGAGTGCCTTTTCCTCCTGAGTACTGTAGGTCCTGTTTGGCATTTTCTTCCAGAACAGGCCTTATCACACTGTGTATGCCACTACGACTCTTAAATCTCTCAAACCAACCTTTGCTGTCTTTAAATTCACCAATACGACACTAGTTCCAGGCATTTTTCCCTGTTCACCTGGGTGTTAGTCGACTGGTGTGGGTTGCATCCTGGGAGACAAGATTAAGGTCCCCAATGGAAATAAGTTAGACAGTCTTCGATGACACTGACTTTTTTGGGTTATCCTGGGGCAAATCCTCTGGGTTAATTGTTTCTTGTATTCTCAATAAGCCACACCAACAACGGTGCTACAGCAGCAGCAGCAGCTGACGGTGGTACAGCAGCAACAGACGATGCTACAGCAGCAACAGACGATGCTACAGCAGCAGCAGACGATGCTACAGCAGCAACAGACGATGCTACAGCAGCAGCAGACGATGCTACAGCAGCAGTAGACGATGCTACAGCAGCAGCAGACAATGCTACAGCAGCAGCAGACGATGCTACAGCAGCAGCAGATGATGCTACAGCAGCAGCAGCAGCTGACGGTGGTACAACAGCAGCAGCAGCTGACAGTGCAGCAGCAGCTGACAGTGCAGCAGCAGCTGATGGTGGTACAGCAGCAGCTGTACCACCGTCAGTTGATTGGGGTTTATTATACAACCTGGCCAGCTCGGAGACACGCACTCCACTTTCATACTTTATCAATGATCTTTTTCTTCATCTCTATAGTAATTCTCACCCTTATTGCTGTAGGGTTGGCACTAGAAGCTTTCTTGGGGCCCATGGTCACTTATTTTCCAGAAAAAATCACCAAAAACACTGTAATAATACGAAATGTTCCGATTGTATGCTTGGATGTTACCGCGGAGGCTGGCTGGTAAACAATGCCACTGGCGGAACATGTGAGCGTGGCTTAGGCCGCACATTGGACGCGTCTCGGACGAAGGGCGGTGAGCGGGTTTTTGGGCGGTATGCGAGGCAAAATTTTTGCGAAAAAAGCGAGCGTTATGCGGATTGTACGGTATGCGATGCGTGCAGTATGCGGGGGTCCACTGTATATATATATATATATATACAGTGGACCCCCGCATAGCGAACTTAATCCGTGCAAGAGGGCTGGTCGTTATGCGAAATGTTCGCTATGCGAATTAATTTTCCCCATAAGAAATAATGGAAATAAAATTAATCCGTGCAAGACACCCAAAAGTATGAAAAAAAAATTTTTTTACCACAAAAAAATGTTAATTTTAGTACACACAAACTGAAAAAGGCATGCACAATTACATGACACTTACTTTTATTGAAGATCTGGTGATGATTGATGGATGGGAGGAGGGGAGAGCATTATCTTCTTACTGTTTAGAAGGGAATCCCCTTCCATTAGACTTGAGGTAGCAAGTCCTTTTCTGGGTTACTTCCCTTCTTCTTTAATGCCACTAGGACCAGCTTGAGAGTCACTGGACCTCTGTCGCACAACAAATCTGTCCATAGAGCTCTGTACCTCCCGTTCCTTCAAGACTTTCCTAAAATGGGCCATAACATTGTCATTGAAATAGTCACCAGCACGGCTTGCAACAGCTGTGTCAGGGTGATTTTCATCCATAAAGGTTTGCAGTTCAACCCACTGTGCACACATTTCCTTAATTTTGAAGTAGGCACAATTGATTCCACAACTGGCATAGGCTTCTCAGGTTAGCCCCAAACCCTTCAAAATCTTTCTTAATTTCCATACTAATTCTCACCCTTTTACCACAGGGTTGGCACTAGAAGCTTTCTTGGGGCCCATGGTCACTTATTTTCCAGAAACAGCACCGAAAACACTGTAATAATACGAAATATTCCGAGTGTATGCTTGAATGTTACCGCGGAGGCTAGCTGGTAAACAATGGGACGGGCGGCACATGTGAGGCTGGCTGAGGGCCCACATTGGACGCGTCTCGGACGAAGTTCGCTGAGCGGGTTTTTGTCTACTATGCGGGGCAAAATTTCAGCGAAAAAAGCGTTCGCTATGCGGATTGTTCGCTATGCAAGGCGTTCGCTATGCGGGGGGGCCACTGTATATATATATATAAAATATATATATAAAATATATATATATTATATATATATTTTATATATATATATATATATGCGTGAGCGTGTTTGATAGGAGTGAATGGGAACAAATGGTTTTTAATACTTGACGTGCTGTTGGAGTGTGAGCAAAGTAACATTTATAAAGGGATTCAGGGAAACCGGCAGGCCGGACTTGAGCCCTGGAGATGGGAAGTACAGTGCCTGCACTCTGAAGGAGGGGTGTTAATGTTGCAGTTTAAAAACGTAGTGTAAAGCACCCTCTGGCAAGACAGTGATGGAGTGAAGAGGTGAAAGTTTTTCTTTTTGGGGCCCCCCTGCCTTGGTGGGAATCGGCCGGTGTGATAAAAAAAAAAAAATAAAAAAAAAAAAAAATAATATATATATATATATTTATATATATATTTTATATATTAAATTTTTTTATAATAAAAAATATTAATGAAAAAATAAAATTATAAAAAAAAATAATTTTTTAATTTTTCAAGAGAGTGTTAAGGACTATTAAGTAAAAGTTAGGTGCTGTGAGATTTTTAAAGGAAATTGTGGTGGGGAAAGGCCCCTTCAAAAAAAAAAATAAGAAAAATTTAATAAAAAGTTAAAATTGGGAAAAATTTTGGGGGTTGTTAACGGGGGAGTTAATTTTAAATAAAAAAATATTTATATAAATATTTTAATTTTAATTAAGGGGGGAAAAGACTTTTTCATCCCGTAGGAGGGTTATCCTTTTTTGAGAATTTTTCCATAAGGAATTGGGGAAGGGAATTAGGCCCTTCGCCCCAAAAAAAAGTACAAAGCATTACATAAGAAATTAAAAAGGGATTTGAGGTGTGTTAGGGGTACTTTTTTTAAAAAATTATTAAAAGGGAACCGGATCGGGCATTAAGTCCCCTTAAATAAAAAAAGGGGGGGAAAAACTAAAAATTTTGGGTAACTTCGGTTTAAAATGGGGTTTTTTTTCCCGGGGGGGGGAAAAGGGGGGCCCCTTGGGGGGGCCCCCCCCCCAAAATTGGGGGAAAAGGGGGGTTTTTTTTCCCCCCGGGGGGTTTTGGGGGGGGGGGAAAAAAAAAAAAAAAAAAAATTTTTTTTTTTTTTTTTTAAAAAAAAAAAAAAAATTTTTTTTTTTAAAAAAAAAAATTTTGGGGGGGGGTTTTTTTTAAAAAAAAATGGTTTTTAAATTTTTGGGGGTGTTAAAAAAAATTTTTTGGGGGGTTAAAAAAAAAAAGGGGGGGGGTTTTGGAAAAGGGAAAAGGGGGGGGGGGGGAAAAATTTTTTAAAAAAAAAAAATTTAAAAAAAAAAAGGGGGGAAAAATTGGGGTTTTTTTTTTTTGGGGGGGGGGGGATTGGGGGGGTAAAAAAAAAAAAAAAAAAAAAATTTTTTAAAAAAAAATTTTTTTTTTTAAAAAAAAAAAAATTTTTTTTTTTTTAAAAAAAAAAAAAATTTTAAAATTTTTTTTTTTTAAAAAAAAAATTTAAATTTAAAAAGGGGGGTTTAAAAAAATTTTTTTGGGGGGTTTCCCTTTTAAAAATTTTTTAAAAAAAAAGGGGGGGGGTAGGTTGGGGGAAAAAAAAACCCAAAAAAAAAAAAAAGGGAAAAAAAAATTTAAAAAAAAAGGGGGGTTAAATTTTTTAATATTAAAAAAATTTTTTTTAAAAAAAATTTTAAAAAAAAAAAGGGGGGGGGGGGGAATTTTTTTTTTAAAAAAAAATTTTTTTTTTAAAAAAAAAATTTTTTAAAAATTTTTAAAATTTTTGAAACAAAAATAAATTAAAAAATTTTTCATTAAAAAATTTTTTTTTTTAAAAAGGGGGGTTTTTTTTAAAAATTTTTTTAAAAAAAGGGGGGGGGTTTTTGGTTTAAAAATTTTAAACAATTTTTTAAAAATTTTTTTTTTTTTTTTAAAAAGGGGGGAAAAATTTAAAAAATTTTAAAAAGGGGGGTTTTGGGCCCCCAAAAAAAAAAAACCCCTTTTTTCCGTACTTTTAAATTTTTTTTTAAAAAATTTTTGGGGGGTTTTTTTGGGGGGGGGGGGGGAAAAAAAAAAAAAAGGGAAAAAGGGGTAAAAAGGGGGGGGGGAAAAAAATTTTGGGGAAAAAAAAATTTTTGGGGGGGGTTTTAAGGGGGTTTTTTGGGTTTTTCCTTCCCGGTGGGTTTTTTTTTTTGGGGGGGTTTTTTTTTTTTTTTTTTTTAAAAAAAATTTTTGGGGAAAAAATTTTTTTTTTTCCCCTTTTTGGGGGCTTGGGGGGAAAAAGGGGGGGGTTTTAAAACCCCCGTTGGGGGCCAATGGGGTTTTTTTTGGAAATTTCCGGGGTTTTAAAAAATTTTTTTAAAAAGTTTTGGGGGGGGGTTTTGGGGGGGGGTTTTTTCCGGAAAAAGGGGCCCTTTGGGGTTTAAATTTGGGGGGAAGGGGGGGGGGGAAAAAAAAAAAGGGGGGGGGTTTTTCCCCCCCTTCCCAAAAAGGGGGGGGGTTTTAATTTTTGGGGGTTTTTTCTTTTTCCCCCAAAAAAGTTGGGGCCCCCGGGGAAAAGGGAAAAAAAAAAATTTTTTTTGGCCCCAAGAAAGCTTCTAGTGCCAACCCTGTGGTAAAAAGGGTGAGAAATATTATCGAAATACTGTGGAACCATGGTCAACTGCTGATGCTGTTTGGCTGCTGTAGCACTGTCAGCTGCTGCTGCTGCTGTACCACCATCAGCTGTTTGCTCCCTGCTGTACCAATGTCAGCTGCTGCTGCTGCTGTACCAACGTCAGCTGCTGCTGCTGCTGCTGTAGTACCGTCTGCTGCTGCTGTAGCACCATCTGCTGCTGCTGTAGCACTGTCAGCTGCTGCTGTAGCACTGTCAGCTGCTGCTGCTGCTGCTGCTGCTGCTGTAGCACTGTCAGCTGCTGCTGCTGCTGCGCTAGCACCGTCAGCTGCTGCTGCTGCTGTACCACTGTCAGCTGCTGCTGCTGCTGTAGTACCGTCTGCTGCTGCTGTAGCACCATCTGCTGCTACTGTAGCACTGTCAGCTGCTGCTGTAGCACTGTCAGCTGCTGCTGCTGCTGCTGTAGCACTGTCAGCTGCTGCTGCTGCTGCTGCTGTAGCACTGTCAGCTGCTGCTGCTGTAGCACCGTTGTTAGTGTGGCTTATTGAGAATACCAAGAAACAATTAACCCCAGAGGGTTAGCCACCCAGGATAACCCAAAAAAGTCAGTGTCATTGAAGACTGTCTAACTTATTTCCATTGGGGTCCTTAATCTTGTCTCCCAGGATGCAACCCACACCAGTCGACTAACACCCAGGTGAACAGGGAAAAATGCCTGGAACTAGTGCTCATATTGGTGAATTTAAAGCCAGCAAAGGTTGGTTTGAGAGATTTAAGAATCATAGTGGCATACACAGTGTGATAAGGCATGTTCTGGAAGAAAATGCCAAACAGGATCTACAGTACTCAGGAGGAAAAGGCACTCCCAGGACACACTGTCTCATCAGTCATTGCCGCATCTTCAATAAAGGTAAGTGTCATTTATTCTTCATTTAGTAGAGTAGTACATGCACAATATATACTGTGCATGTACTACTCTACTATTGTGAATGTATCCTTCTCTTTGTGTGTAGGAAAATGTATATTTCATGTGGTAAAAATTTTTTTTTCATAGTTTTGGGTGTCTTGCACGGATTAATTTGATTTCCATTATATCTTATGGGGAAAATTAATTCGCATACCGAACATTTCGCATAACAATGAGCTCTCAGGAACGGATTAATATCGTTATGCAGGGGTCCACTGTATATATACATATGTATATATACAGTGGACCCTCGACCAGCGATATTAATCCGCTCCTGAGAGCTCATCGTTAATCGAAATTATCGTTAGTCGAGTTAATTTTCCCCATAAGAAATAATGGAAATCAAATTAATCCGTGCAAGACACCCAAAAGTATTGAAAAAAAAAAATTTTACCACATGAAATATTAATTTTAATACACACAAACTGAAGAAGACATGCACAGTTACATGACACTTACCTTTATTGAAGATCTGGTGATGATTGATGGGATGGGAGGAGGGGAGAGTGTTGATGGTGTTAGTGTTCAGAAGGGGAATCCCCTTCCATTAGGACTTGAGGTGGCAAGTCCTTTTTCGGGGTTACTTCCCTTCTTTTAATGCCGCTAGGACCAGTTTACGGAGACAGGAGGAGCCGTTCAGCACGCTCAAGAAAAAAAATCGAAAAATTATGGAAAATGAGTTATTCATACAGAAAAATAGTTTAACTCTTTAGCAACACAATGGTACAAGAATCAATGTTCTACAACGTTTCTACAAGAAATTATAGTCATTTATATCAGGTATGGTGGCGGCGATGTAGGTAGCGAGTCGGCTCTCAACCCATATATTTTTTTTAATTTTTTCCTTGTTTTTTTATCGCTTTTTCTTTGCATTATTCTTTCTAATATAATAATTGATTATTTGGCATCATATAAGAGTAGGTGGAGCTTATCAATAGACGTCTAGCCTATCAGGAAGCACCTAGGTACACTCGGCAGTGCTCCCTCTCCAGACGGCAGCAGGTGAAATCACTTCATTATTACGCTTGTATCAGCTTATATATATTAACTATACGGCTTATTTATCATTCAGAATTGATCTAATATGATATAATAATCACTATAAATAACAAACAAACATGTTATATACTCTAGACCGAATAAAATAGGCCATAATATAGCGAGAGTCCACCAGCAATATTTCGACATGTGTTACTCCTCGTCTCCTTGTTCTATTGTTTGGTATGTGAGTGATAGAAAATGGTGTTTTGAAGAGGATAACTGCACTAGAACATCAGTTTACTAAGAAATACACCGAAAAAAACGCGATTTCCGCGCAAAAAAAAAAAACCATTTTTTTTTGAGACGGTAGGCCGGCCGACTTTCTAGGCCTATATCTCGGAAGTAACTTATTCACTTATTTCGCTCCATAACTCCATTATTAATGATTGTATTGAAATGATTTTCACAGACAATATAAAACAAAGTGTGTTTGAATTATTAATGTCAGATTTTTTGGAATATCTCAAATATTTTTTATTTTATGGGGGGTAAAAGGCAGATATTTTGGCGAATGCCAAAAATTCTGTCAAATGTATTTTTTTTTACCATGATAATAAGATATATTAGATGAAATGGCAACGTAAAAACGTCGTGCTAGTTGTATTCTAACAGTTGGGAATGTCGAAGTGCCACTCATAGTGCCAATTTGTCAGGTCGTGCTGCCATATATAAAAATTATGTTTATATTTTTTTCTCTGTTGTTTGTTGGCCAATCATACTGAAACTTTGTCACTGAATGAAGTAGGTTTTGTCAATGTTTAGAGTAAGTTTGTTAGTACTCATCCAGGAAGATATTTTCTGTAATTCGGTATTCACAGTGTATTGGCTAGCATGACTGGGCTCGGGTGAGAGAAGACGTATGTAGTGTCATCTGCAAATAGTGTGGGTTTGAGTAGTTGCGATGCATTTGGTAGGTCATTCATGTATATAAGAAAGAGAAGAGGGCCTAGGACACTTCCCTGTGGGACACCAACTGTAATTGGCTGTGCTGAAGAGTTTGCCCCGTTTGTGTACACATACTGGCTTCTGTTGCTGAGGTAAGACTTTAGGTAGTTGAGGGAGTGCCCTCTTATACCATAGTGTGACAATTTTATATGGAGCAAGTCATGGTCAACTGTATCAAAAGCTTTACGTAAGTCTATGAAGATTCCCAGTGGGACTTCTTTTTTCTCTATTGCAGTGTTCTAGCATGTGTATAATAGCATCATTAGAATTATTATTAGGCCTAAACCCAAACTGACAGGGGTTGAGTATGTTGTGGGAGGTGAGGTAGGAATAGATTCGCTTATGAATTAATTTTTCAAAGATTTTAGAGAGAGGGTGTAAGCTGGATATTGGCCTATAGTTATTCAAGTCTGTTTGGTCTCCTCCTTTATGGATCGGGGTGACCCTTGCTATTTTGAGAACTGTAGGGAAGGTTGAGGATTCTATGGATTTGTTAAAGAGTGTTGCAATGACTGGTGATAGTACTTGTGACGCTTTTTTGTATATAAAGGGTGGTAAGGTATTTAAATCTCATGTCTTGTTTTTTAGTGTGTTTATAATAAGGGAGACTTCAGTAGGGTTAGTCGGAGCTAGGAACAGTGTGTTCGGGTAGTTGCCAGTGAGGTAGTCACTGGGAGGGGTATCTGAGCTTGGGATTTTATTGGCAAGGTTTTTTCCTATAGTGGAGAAGAAATTATTGAGTCTGTTTGCTGTTTCAGTTGGTGGGAGTTGGGGTTCATCTGGTTTTGTTAATTCAATTTCGCTATTTCGTTATATCTTTTTTGTTCCTAGAATTTCTGATAGGGTTTTCCAGGTCTTTTTTATATCACCTCATAAGTTGGATAATCTGTTCTCATAATACAGTTTTTTAGCCCTTCTTATCAGGCTGGTTAGGATTGACGAGTAATGTTTTGTTTGGTCTCTGGTTATGTGACCCATTCTGTACTGTTTTTCGTATAGGTGCTTTGTATTTATGGATGTGAGGATGCTGGGTGTTAGCCAGGGACTGTTCAGTCTCTTAGCTGTCATCTGTTTAGTTTTTTTGGGGCAGTGCTTGTTATAAAGGAATTGGGTCTTTTTTAGAAAATTATTAATACATTCGTCAATATCTATATAGATTTCTAGCTCAGTGTGCCAGTCAATGTTTGTCACTGCTGTTGTGAAGTTATTAATTTTTGGTAAATATTTTTTTTTCTCAGTTGTTTGTTGGGCTATCTCATTGAAACTTGGGCAATGTATGATGGAAAGATGCTTCTTAACGTACAACAAAATTAAAAAAGACAGATGATAAATAAGGGAGTTCACTTCTCAGCCATTAGCCGCCTCTTTGCAGCATACTTTCGTATGGTTTTTATTGTTGTATTCTCATTTTTTTGGACTCATTTGATAGAATGGAAGATATATTACAGAAATAGACATGACTTTGATTGCTTTCATTATGAAAAGTACCTTGAAATTGAGCTCAAAATACCGGAAATGTTCGATTTTTGAGCCAGTCAAGTTGGTTAATTTTATTAAGTGTATTCAAACCTAACTACTCTGTAATCCAGCAAACTCAGTAATCCGGCACACTACAGGTCCCAATGATGCTGGATTTGTGATAGAGGACCTGTATAAATAATATCACCACATTTGTGAACGTATATTAGACCCACCAGCTGGCATGTATTAGAAGTGTGAGATCATTTGTTTACTCCTGAACAGAGTCAAAAATTTAACATTTCTGCTATTTTGAGCTCAGTTTCAACCCATTTCCATTACTAAAACCAATCAAAATCATCTCTATTTCTGTAATATACGTATCTTCCATTCTATGAAATGAGACCATGAAATCGCAAATACAACTATAAAAAGCATACGAAAAAACACTGCAAAGTCACTGTTTTAATCGAAAATTATGGTCTCAGTTTTTCTTCTCTCGTTATGCACTGTGTGCTGCAGGATTTGTTTTATGTGGTGCACACATACCACATAGATGTATTCTCTCATACCTAGGCCCAAATTTACCGCTCACAGCTTATCAGAGTGAGCTGAGTTCATGGCATAGATCTACGGTTTGGACCCTCAACGTATAGCCATAGATCTACGGCACAGACCCCTCAAAGGGTTAAGAAATAACAGAATTTGGAACCAGAAAATTTTGTCAATAGCAACCAAAAAAAAAATTAATGTGAATCAAGCTGATCAGATCCTTAACCCTTAAACTGTCCAAACGTAGATCTATGTTCACATGTGTAGCGCTCCGACTTTGATTTTCCCATTTGAAAGCATGTAAAAAAAAAAACTTAAATCGACGTTCGGAGCCCCCCCCGCACGTGGACGTAGATCTACGTTTGGACAGTTTAAGCGTTAATAAGTTTATTTACATACAGGTACATATAAATACACTTACACAAATGACCATACATAGCAATATATGCAGTAAAATCACAGTAAATGGGTGATACCACAAAATGCAGAATAACCAAACACTTTCATGATTTCTCACATCAAGGAACTGTAAAAATAAAAGCTCAACAGAAAGCATGTAAGGACGAGATTACACCTGGCGGTCAACTTACAACTGACCCTTTATAATGATGCGGGTGAGTTAGTCAAGGACCTGTCAAACACAGCTTATATTCTACCCAAGCTTTAAGAATTTAAACTGTCAAATATATCTTAAATTCTTCCCAAATTTTATTAATTATAAATTAATCAAATTTATATAATCCTAAAGCAATATTCATATTAATTTTGAAATTATTATGAATATTGCTTTAGGATTATGTAAATTGGATTTATTTATAATTAATAAAACTTGGGAAGAATTTAATATATTCGACAAGTTAATAAAATTTGGGAAGAATTTAAGATATATTTGACAAGTTAAAATCTTAAAGCTTGAATAGAATATAAGCAGTGTTTGACAGGTCTTTGACCACCTTACCTGCATCATTATGAAGGGTCAGGTGAAGATTGAGACACTTATGCAACATATGGGAATCTTTATTGAGGATACGTTTTGCCATACAGTGGCTTCATCAGTCCAATACAAGTCAGAAGAGTGTAAGGAGAGGAGGAGTTTGAAGTAATCAGTCCATCAGCCTGGAGTCGATGTGTTCAGTCCATCAGTCTTGTAGTAAGTACAGGATAGGGCCATAGACGTGGCTTATATACTGTAGTGAGGTGAGGCAAAGCAGGAGGCGGCAGGTTCATAGTGGTACCATCCACTAGTCAAAGTAGGTCTTCGTCCAAAAGTTAGACAAGTGTTGAAGAATTCTTTGTAACAAGATCCCATGATGCTGCAGTGTCTGACAGATGTGATAAATGATTTAAAAAACCGACAAGTTGAAGATTGAGACACTTATGCAACATATGATTCAAGTGCAACTAATGTGACATTTTATTGTGGCAACGTTTCGCTCTCCAGGAGCTTTGTCAAGCCGTAACGGCTTGACAAAGCTCCTGGAGAGCGAAACGTTGCCACAATAAAATGTCACATTAGTTGCACTTGTGTCCTTTTACTTTACATATTGTGGGTAATTCTACCAACTTTATTACAACATATGATTCCCATATGTTGCATAAGTGTCTCAATCTTCAATTTGTCGGTTTTTTAAACCATTTATCACATCTGTCAGACACTGCAGCATCATGGGATCTTGTTACAAAGAATTCTTCAACACTTGTCTAACTTTTGGACGAAGACCTACTTTGACTAGTGGATGGTACCACTATGAACATGCCGCCTCCTGCTTTGCCTCACCTCACTACAGTATATAAGCCACGTCTATGGCCCTATCCTGTACTTACTACAAGACTGATGGACTGAACACATCGACTCCAGGCTGAGGGACTGATTACTTCAAACTCCTCCTCTCCTTACACTCTTCTGACTTGTATTGGACTGATGAAGCCACTGTATGGCAAAACGTATCCTCAATAAAGATTCCCATATGTTGCATAAGTGTCTCAATCTTCAATTTGACTGCTTTTTAAACCATTTATCACGAAGAGTCAGGTGTTGTAAGTTGACTGCCAGGTGTAATCTCGTCCTTACATGCCTAATGCTGATATTTTATTTTTACAGTTCCTTGATAATGTGAGAAATCACGAAAGCACATGAAAGTTCACTATTTCTCACAGTGATTATTCTCCATAGTAACGTATATGCAAATTACCTACGATAACCCACAAGAAAAACTTCAGGCAAAATGGCTTATTTCCACTGGGATTCTCTGTCAAACTTTCCTTATTCTGATACATATGGCACACATCAGAACTTCGTCTCAGGTGCTGTGTTGACATTACATTATTGACATTAAACCGCTAAACCTATAGTGAAGACAGTACTGAGGAAGTCGTACTTCTGGACAGCTGAGGAGAGCTGAGCTCGCTGAAAATCAGCAGCGAGGCGCTTGACTTCCTCCCAGTCAGCTGAAGACATGTTGACAACCTCACCACCGCCGCCACCCATACATATGCATCATTTTACAGTAAACAGAAACTATTTCTATAAATTATAAATATATTCCCATATTATAGATGGAAACTATATCGAAATACCTCTAAATGACCACTTCTGAATGCAATATTATGGCAAGAAAAAGGAATCGGTGAAATTAGTTAGAAAAATGTAAACACATCACAGCGGACCAGAGGACGCGGGGCTAATACACAATTTATTTAAGTAAGTTTATTCAAATTCAAAGTTTATTCTCTATAAAGATTACAATGTTGAATTTACAGAATTTGGTTGTTGTGTGGTTTACATGTAGTTAAATAATGATTACAGAGTGTACCACTAGAACGCCTAGCATGGCTAGGCATTTCGGGCAGACTTAATTTAATTCATTATTTTAAAATATTACAAATTATGAGGTAAGTTGGTATTATGGCTAAGTGACTAAATACTAGTTTGTGAGTTTAGCAATGTGAATGCTTTTGTTTTAGCACAGTACATAGTTTCAGTATTGGAGTATCATAGGATTCATTATTTTAAGATTGAGATTAATATTTCTGTTTATGGTCAAATGGGTGAGTGTAAGTGTGAACCACCAGGTGATATTCGTGTAGTTAGCTGATGGGGTGTATCAGGAGATAAGATGTTTTCTAATGGTAGTTTTGAAGGTGATGAATGTGTCTGCAGTTCTAGAGTTCTCAGGTGGGTGTTCCAGATTTTAGGGCCTTTGACATACATTGAATTTTTGTAAAGGTTTAGTCGGACACGGGGAATGTCGTAGAGATGTTTGTGTCTGGTGTTATGCCTGTGGGTTCTGTCACAACTATCAAGAAAGCGTTTTAGGTCAAGGTTGATATTGGAGTTTAAGGTCCTGTAGATGTAGATTGCACAGTAGTAAGTGTGGATGTACTGAACAGGGAGTAAGTTTAGATCTATGAAGAGGGGGGGGGTGTTGCCAGGGATGGGATTTAGTGATTATTCTTACTGCAGCTTTTTGTTGGGTTATTATTGGCTTTAGGTGTGTTGCTGCAGTTGATCCCCAAGCACAAATAGCATAGGTGAGGTATGGATAAATAAGTGAGTGGTATAGTGTGAGAAGGGCATTTTGCGGCACGTTGTATCGTATCTTGGAGAGGATCCCAACCGTTTTGGATACTTTTTTATGTGTTGGATATGGGTGCTGAAATTCAGGTTGTTGTCAAGGTATAGGCCTAGGAATTTGCCCTCATTATGTCTGGTAATTAGAGTGTTGTCGATCTTAATGTTAATTTGTGCATCTCAAATACAGTTACATAGATTATCATACATAGCAGCATATGTGTAGAGAACCTAGGATAACCCAAAAAAGTCTGACTAAGTGGCTTATTTCCATTGGGGTCCTTTAAGATAAGATAAGATTTGTTTGAAATTTTAACCCGGGTGAGGAAGGATTGGCCACCCAGGATAACCCAGGAAAGTCGGTATGTCATTGAGGACAGTCTGTCTTATTTCCATTGAGTTCCTTTAATATTGTCCCCCAGGATGCCACCCACACCAGTCGACTAACACCCAGGTACCTAATAACTGCTAGGTGAACTTCCACTACAGGGACAGCGCCGTGGAGTTCGACCTCGAGGCAGCTGTCAGGTGTACTCACCTAATTGTGGTGTGCCACAGGAAGTGTGCACTCAGTTCCTCAAGCTTCATCATCCGTGTGCACAGTTTATGTCTGGGCACCCGGAGGGCTCCAAGTGGGAACAATCAACAGCCCCTCCCAGCAGACAGACAGCTGCTGCGCCTACACCTTTACAGAGGGCCTGGGATCTGCAATCAAATTGGCGTCCACCAGGACGTTGACACGTCCCCAGGGCGGCTCTCCCTCGGGCTGCTAGCGGAGTCGCTGACCTCTTGGGGAGGGTCGTTGATGCTCCTGCAAGCAACAGATCCTGGCACAACCTGCTGCTGTTTGCAATGGCTCTCTGGCTGTCCTGCCGAGGAGGGACAGGCACCTAGCAACATCTATTGTTTGGGCAATGATGCATTCCTTAGAATGTTTGTTAATTGCCCATTACTCTGTAATTTGTTCATGACTGTAACCATGTATGGGCGTGTTTATCATTCATTACCTTTGTAACTTGTCATAATTGTGACCAGATCTAGTTCATTACCTTTGTAACTTGCTAAGCTATCAAAACTTTGGGGTCCAGTCCCTGGACCAATTATGTACCTCTGTAATGTTGTGACTACCACCCACAGGATGGGTATGGGGTGACTACCGCCCATAGGATGGGTATGGGATGACTACCGCCCACAGGATGGGTATGGGATGACTACCGCCCACAGGATGGGTATGGGGTGACTACCGCCCACAGGATGGGTATGGGGTGACTACCGCCCACAGGATGGGTATGGGATGACTACCGCCCACAGGATGGATATGGGGTGACTACCGCCCACAGGATGGGTATGGGATGACTACCGCCCACAGGATGGGTATGGGGTGACTACCGCCCATAAGATGGGTATGGGGTGACTACCGCCCACAGGATGGGTATGGGATGACTACCGCCCACAGGATGGGTATGGGGTGACTACCGCCCACAGGATGGGTATGGGATGACTACCGCCCACAGGATGGGTATGGGGTGACTACCGCCCGTAGGATGGGTATGGGGTGACTACCGCCCATAGGATCGGTATGAGGTGAATAATAAAGATATTAAACTGTTAAACTATCATAGGAGAGGGAGCTTACGACGACGTTTCGATCTGACTTGGACCATTTACAAAGTCAGTTCCCAGCTTTGAGCCGAGGCCCAAGCGCTGGGTGGACCATTTACAAAGTCACCGCCATGGGGGCTCCAGGTTTTCCCAGTCAATCTCCTTGTGATTGAAATCTCTCATACCTAGTAACTTTGCTCTCCCCATGTGAGCTAAAATTTTCCAGAAAATTCTTGAGAAAGATTTAAATCGTCGATGCAAAATAATAATAATAATAATAATAATAATAATAATAATAATAATAATAATAATAATAATAATAATAATAACGTTATTGCTCATGTCGACGATTCAAGGATTTCTCAAGCATTTCATTACAAACTTTAATTTCTTACTGACTTGGTAAATGGTCCAAGTCGGACCAAAACGTCGTGGTAAGCTCCCCTCTCCAGTGTGCGGGTTATTTGTATATTCTTCCAGTCACAGTAGTTAGTTAGTTTAATATGTTTATTATGCACCCCATACCCATCCTGTGGGCGGTAGTCAAAAGATTACAGAGGTACATAATTGGTCCAGGGACTGGACTCCAAAGTTTTGATAGCTGAGCAAGTTACAGAGGTAATGAACTCACAATTTACAAAGGTAATGAACTCACAATTTACAAAGGTAATGAACTCACAATTTACAAAGGTAATGAACTCCAGGTAAGTCTGGTCACAATCATGACAAGTTACAAAGGTATTTACAGATTACAGAGGTACGTAATGGGTCCAGGGACTGGGCCCCCAAAGTTTTGATAGCTGAACTAGGTACAAAGGTAATGAGCTCACAAGTTACAAAGGTAATGAATTCTGTAGAATGGTTACTTACGTTTACACTTTGGCTACAATCATGAACAAATTATAGAGTAATGAGCAATTCACACTTCCACACCCGGTCACAACTGTAATGAGTTATTGGTGCAAATATTGATTGTTGAGTCACACACCACACACACACACACACACACACACACACACACACACACACACACACACACACACACACACACACACACACACACACACACACACACACACACACTTTAGTTTAATATCTTTATGCACCCCATACCCATCCTGTGGGCGGTAGTCAAAAGATTACAAAGGTACATAATGGGTCCAGTGACTGGACCCCAAAGTTATGATAGCTGAACTAGTTACAAAGGTAATGAACTCCAGGTAGATCTGGTCACTAATCATGGCAAGTTACAGAGGTAATGAATCAGCTTCACTCCTATACATGGTTACAGTCATGAACAAATTACAAAGTAATGAACCACTGATACGTCCACACCTGGTCACAATTGTAATGAGTTATAAATACAAATATTAAGTGGATCATACACCCACACTAGCGCGCGCGCGCACATACACACACGAGGGCGCACGCACGGACATGTGCACACGAGCGTACAAATATATGCATACACACAAGGACGCACACCCACACACACACACCCACACACACACACCAACACCCACACACACACACCCTCACACACACCCACACACACACCTCACACACACCCACACACACACACCCACACACACACACCCACACACACACACACACACACCCACACACCCACACACGCACACACACACCCACACACGCACACACACACACACACACACACGCACACACACACACACACCTCACACACACCCACACACACCCTCACACACACCCACACACACGCACGCACACACACACACACACACACACACACACACACACAACAACACACACACACACACACACACCCTCACACACACCACACACACACACACACACACACACACACACACACACACACACACAACACACACACACAACACACACACCACATGCACACATGCACACATGTGGTAATGCTTTATTTACAGCTAGCAAAGTCAGGGTATTTCTCCAGAATGGTCTGCAATATACCACTGTGGATAAAATACTTAGCCATTTCTTGAACACTTCTGAGTGAGTTGTTTCTAAATTCATTAATTTTATCACACTCCAGTACATAATGACGCAATGTCACAGTACTGTGCCTTTTTGTTAATTATTGGCAAGTCAGTCGGTCGGTCGGTTTATTTAGGTACTGACCCTTATGGGTTTAGCGCTTAGTTTTGATTTTAATAATAATAATATGTAGGAACAAGTAACATGTGTGTAAATTACGTAGAATAGCCCCCACCAAAAACAACTCGGTGTCCTATTTCGATTAGGGTCCTTGAAATATTTAAGTATTAGCCTAACCATAATACAATACAATAAATACAATGCCAGTCAATACATTATATAAAAATTAAAACAGGACATAAAAAGTTTAAAAAAAAATAAAATTAAGAAAAGCCCATAGCCCGTAGGGAGACATTGTTCACAGAAATAGCAAACATCGAACTAAAGATAAAGGAATCTTTCAGGAGTCATGAAACGCGGGAAAAACTAAAAATCATAAATGAAATTGAAAGAAACACAAAATATTTCTTTTCTTATGTCAAACCAAACTCGAGAACAACATCCAGTATTGGGCCATTACTTAAGCGAGATGGGCCCTACATAGATGGCAGCAAGGAAATGAGTGAGCTACTCAAGTCTCAATATGACTGTTTTCAGCGAGCCACTAACCAGACTGAGAGTCGAAGATCTAAAGTAATTTTTTATGAGAGATTCATTTATTTCTTTGCAAGTAGTACATTGAGATTATATTTTACAATAATGGGTTGCAGTACAAAGAGAGCCTCTATTATGCCTAGGCATTATGGGCTGACTTATTTTAATGGCTTACTGACTACTTATCACTAAAGAAATGATAATAGTTGTACAGTAGTTCTACTAATAATAAGTGAATCTAATTTACACAAACAAAAGGATATATTCATGTATTCAAAAATGCTTTTTATGAAACGTGGTTCATGAGCAGTTTTCAGTAGTTTACAGTAGGAGACTGCTACAATTTGAAGGGCAATACTGGTTTTGGTAGGTATGTATACTTCTATGTGGTAATTTGTCAATATATGAGCCTGGTTGTCTAGTAATGAAGTTTTAAGATTTAGGTAATTGGTAGTGTTAGATACTGTGTATTGAGTATTTAGTCTTGGGTGATTAGGTGGCTTTTGAGAAGAGTCTTAAATTCATTTTCAGAGTTACTTTGGTATTTTCTGGTAATGAATTCCAAATTTTGGGGCGCTTTATGTGCATAGAGTTTTTACACATTGATATGGGCACGGAGTTATAGTTTAATATGTTTATTATGCACCCCATACCCATCCTGTGGGCGGTAGTCAAAAGATTACAGAGGTACATAATGGGTCCAGGGACTGGGCCTCAAAGTTTTGATAGCTGAGCAAGCTACAGAGGCAATGAACTCACAATTTACAAAGGTAATGAACTCACAATTTACAAAGGTAATGAACTCCAGGTAGGTCTAGTCACAATCATTACACGGAGTACATCAAAAACAGATCTGTGTCTTGTGTTATGATCGTGTGTCCTGTTAAGATTGGTGAGGAAAAGTTTGAATGGAGGGTTTATGTTTGTGTGTATTGTTCTATGTATATATTAGGCACATGAATAAGTATGGATGTTCTTAATGGTGAGCAGATTTAGACTTTTGAATATTGGTGGAGATTAGATTTTTTTTTAGATTTTGCCACCGAAGTGGCTAGTTTATTGTGCACCCCATATCCATCCTGTGGACGGTAGCGCGAGAGCATGTGGATACACAAAAGGCCTAGGAACTAGGCCCCAAAGGGTTAACAGGAATACATATGGATTTATATCTACATATCTATAGTTCACTTATCTGTTACAAGCAAATTTAGGAAATTTGCTTAGTATATCTGGTATCTTATTTTCATTAATAAGATATCTTGACATGTCACATAGGTTATTATACTGTCTGTCTCTGTATTCCTCAATAAGTGGACAATTAAGCACATAGTGTTCAAGACAGTGACCATATGCCTGATCACATATTTACATTTAGTTTGATCATCATCTGTGTGTCTCCCAAACTGCCAGAAGTACTTGTAACCAAGCCTAAGCCTGGCCACTACAACATCAGTCAGTCTGTTCACATTGCAAGTTGCTCCATAAACATACTTATCTACGTTCATGTTATCATAGTGGGCTATAGATCTACTCAGGCTTCTAACTGCATTCCTATAACAATCATCTTCATTATTTACTTCTCTCCTAATATTATTCCTAATGCTAGACACAGTTATACCAAAGTTATATTCTACGTTCTCCTTCTGGATACTCTTCTTGGCTAACATATCAACTTTATCATGAAGGAGTAATCCAATGTGTGATGGGATCCATAGCAATTGTACATTAATTCCTTTGTCCTAATTTTTGAGTATCTATACCTGGCTTCCCCAATGAGCATGTTGTTGGAGTCATTATATGAGCCAAGAGCCTTCAATGATGACATAGAATCAGTAATGATGATAGAGTCAAGCTCAGTGTCATAGGTTAGCTTTAGCGCCATTAGGATTGCAAACAATTCAGTTTGCAGTGTAGACGCCCAGTTGTTAATTCTTATGCCTAACTCAACAAATTTATTATCGTTCTTAACTAGGGAGGTGGCAACAAGAGCAGATGCAGCCCTGCCAGAAGACTCCTGTTTAGATCCATCAGTGTATATAACTTTTGATAACTTATTACTACCAGCTAGGCGAAAAATTTCTTCTTGAGCAGTTGCTCTAACAAGAGATTTAAGGAAGGGATTACTAGCAATGAGCTTCTTGGGAGGGACTTGTAGGTATGTGATATTAAATGAACACATCTTCCATGGAGGGGTGAAATGCTCTTGTTGCCTACAGTGATACAGTTCATGCAGGTTATAAAACTTAATGCATTGCACGTTTTCACAATCATTTAGATCTGTGTGTATTTACCTCTAGACACTTGGTAAGATTCACTGTGACAGTGTCTGGTTCGTTTCTCAACATTTTAATACCGAGTACAGTGTTAATTTCAACAATCCTATCACTGATACTAGAAATACCAAGCTCCTTCCTCATGTTAAGAACTTTTGTAGATCTGGGACAGCCAAGAATAGTCTGAGAGCTTCATTTTGCATTAACTCCAAGGGTCGGAGAGAACTTTCTCTAGCTATATCAACATGGGAGCAGCATAATCAATTAAGGACCTAACATAGGCTATGTACATCATTCTCACGATTCTCACATTAGCACCATAGTTGGGATTGAAGCCAGCAACAGCTTTGAGAGCATTTAGCCTAGCTTTACATTTCTTGTTTAGTTGTGGTATAGTGGATTTGTTAAAGGGTACATCTACACCAAGATATCTGTAAGTTTTAACGTAGCTAATGATTTCAGCCTGCAAATAGATGGGTGGGGGATGTCGTTTGCTTGTTAATATCTTAGTTTTAGAGGAAGATATTATGAGGCCTAGTCGATTACAAATTGCTTGAACTTCATTAAGAATGGTATTCATCTTCTTATGCCCTGTTGTATGGATCATGATATCATCAGCATAGCTTATAGCTATATGTTTAGGTGAGGCAGGTAGAGCATTTAGGAGAGCTTAATCAGATATTAAATAGCATGGGACTAAGAACTCCTCCCTGCGGTGTGTACCTAAAGACATTTTCTTTAGAATCACTTCTGAAGCCTTGGTAAAGGACAGAGGATACTCTATTTGACAGGTATCCTATTATCCAGCAGAGTAAGCAACCACCAATATTCATTTTGGCCTAGTTCATGTAGTATAACGGGTTCTGTTTACAATTCAATGCAGATTTTAGATCAAGAAAAGTGGTAAAACTAGTAGAGGTGTGTGCAGTGAGAAAGGTGGAAATACAGTTCTGCACACTTTTACCTTTCATGAACCCATAGAGGTAGGGGGAAAGTTGATGTCTGATTCTGTAGTACAATCTGTTAAGCATCATTCTTTCAAAAGTTTTGCAAAGACAACTAGTTAAGGAGATCGGCCTAAATGTATCAGGCTGTTGGGGCTTAGGGATAGGCACAATGAGACTATTGGTCCAGGAAGTAGGAAGAACGCCCTCAATGTAACTGAGATTATACAGTGCCAACAAAGGGTTATCAGGCACGTGCCTTAGAGTTCTGAGAATATCATAGGTTATACCATCCTCTCCAGGAGCAGTTGATCGACCTTTGGTTAATGCATTATCTAATTCATACTCGGTAAAGAGGCAATCACTCTATCAATTATTTTGGCTCATAAAATTAATCAGTTTCAACATTTCTTCAGAAGTACTCTCTAATTTTTTTCTAATATGAGATGGAAGGCTTTCATGCCTGGATGTTTAGGACCAGTCATTTATGAGGTCATTTGCTTTTTCAAGAGGAAAGGGATGAGCAACATTGCCAGTCTTTTTCCTGGTTATTTTATTTATACCTTTCCAAGCCAAACTCAAAGGGGTGGACCTATTTAATCCACTAACAAACTGTTCCCATTCCTGTTGCCTAAGTTCTTCCTTTCATAAGAACATAAGAACATAAGAAAGGAGGAACACTGCAGGAGGCCTGCTGGCCCATACTAGGCAGGTCCTTTAAAATTCATCCCACTAACAAAACATTTGCCCAACCCAATTTTCAATGCCACCCAAGAAATAAGCTCTGATGTGAAAGTCCCACTCAAATCCAACCCCTCCCACTCATGTATTTATCCAACCTAAATTTGAAACTACCCAAAGTCCCAGCCTCAATAACCCAACTAGGTAGACTGTTCCACTCATCAACTACCCTATTTCCAAACCAATACTTTCCTATGTCCTTTCTAAATCTAAACTTATCTATTTAAATCCATTACTGCGGGTTCTCTCTTGGAGAGACATCCTCAAGACCTTATTAATATCCCCTTTATTAATACCTATCTTCCACTTATACACTTCGATCAGGTCTCCCCTCATTCTTCGTCTAACAAGTGAATGTAACTTAAGAGTCTTCAATCTTTCTTCATAAGGAAGATTTCTAATGCTAGGTATTAATTTAGTCATCCTACGCTGAATGTTTTCTAACGAATTTATGTCCATTTTGTGATACGGAGACCAGAACTGAGCTGCATAATCTAGGTGAGGCCTTACTAATGATGTATAAAGCTGCAGTATGACCTCTGGACTTCTGTTGCTTACACTTCTTGATATAAATCCCAGTAATCTATTTGCCTTATTACGTACGCTTAGGCATTGCTGTCTTGGTTTAAGGTTGCTGCTTACCATAACCCCCAAGTCCTTTTCGCAATCTGTATGGCTAAGTTCTACATCATTTAACTTATAAGTACTGGGGTTATGGGCACTCCAAGCTTCAGAACCTTGCATTTATCTACATTGAACTGCATCTGCCACTTTTCTGACCAAGAATAGAGTTTGTTTAAATCCTCCTGAAGTTTCATAACATCTACGTTTGAATCAATTATCCTACCTATCTTTGTGTCATCGGCGAATTTGCTCATATCACTAGTAATTCCCTCATCAAGATCATTGATATATATTATAAACAACAACGGGCCCAAGATGATCCCTGTGGAACGCCACTTGTTACAGATCCCCACTCGGATTTAACCCCATTTATGGACACTCTCTGCTTCCTGTCAGTGAGCCATGACTCGATCCACGAGAGCACTTTTCCCCTAATGCCATGGGCTGCCACTTTCTTTAACAGTCTATGGTGCGGAACTCTATCAAAAGCCTTACTAAAATCTAAGTAAATAATATCAAAATTCTTTATTGTGGTCAACAGCCTCAAAAGCTTTACTGAAGAAAGTTAATAAATTAGTTAGACAAGACCGGCCTCTTGTGAATCCATGCTGAGTATCATTATCAAGCTATGCTTATGAGATGGCTTCTTATAATCTCAGCTATAATTGACTCTAGTAATTTGCCTACAATTGAGGTCAGGCTTATTGGGCGGTAATTTGACGGTAACGACTTGTCCCCTGTTTTAAAATAGGAGTTACATTAGCCATCTTCCACATATCAGACACTACACCTGTTTGAAGAGATAAATTAAAAATATTAGTTAATGGTTCACAGAGTTCCATTTTGCATTCCTTAAGAACCCTTGAAAAAAAACCTCATCAGGACCGGCGACTTATTTTGCTTCAGTCTGTCTATCTGCTTCACAACCATCTCACTAGTGACTGTGATGTTACATAATTTATCTTCTTCTAGCCCACTGTAAAAAATTAATTACTGGAATATTGTTAGTGTCTTCCTGTGTAAAAACTGAGAGAAAATAATTATTTAAAATCAAGCACATTTCATTCTCTTTGTCAGTAAGGTGCCCATAGTTATTTTTAAGGGGACCTATCTTATCTCTAACTTTTGTTCTATAGACCTGGAAAAAACTTTTTGGGTTAGTTTTAGAATCCCTAGCAACTTTAATTTCATAGTCCCTTTTAGCTTTTCTTATCCCCTTTTTAATGTTCCTCTTAATGTTAATATACTGATTCATAAGATGACCCTCACCTCTTTTGATACGCCTATAAATTCCTTTCTTATGCCTAGTAGATATTTGAGCCTATTATTCATCCATTTTGGGTCATTTCTATTTGATCTAATTTCTTTATATGGGAATAAACGCTCTTTGAGCAGCATGTATAGTGTTCAGAAAACTGTCATATTGATAGCTCTCTTCGTTACCCCAGTCAAACAGATGATAAGTGTTCTCTAAGCCCATCGTAATCTGCTAAGCGAAAATCTGGGACTGTTACTGAGTTATCGCTACTATCGTACTTCCATTCAATGCTAAATGTAATTGATTTGTGGTCGCTAGCACCAGTTCCTCTGAATTTCTAAATTATTAACAAGGGATTCATTGTTTGCCATAACTAAGTCAAGTAGGTTATTTCCCCTTGTAGGTTCTGTCACAAACTGCTCAAAAAACAATCCTGAAATACTTCTAAGAAGTCGTATGATTCTAAATTCCCAGTCAAGAAATTCCAATCACATTACTAAAGTTAAAGTCTCCTAGAATTACTACATTATCGTGCCTTGTGGCCTTAACAATTTCCTCCATAGTAGTTCTCCTTGGTCCCTATCTAAGTTTGGGGGACGGTATATCACTCCTAAAATCAGTTTTTCATGCCCCTCTGAAAATTCTATCCAAACAGACTCTGTATGTGTTACTTCAGACTTAATACCCGTTTTTATGCAACAGTTCAAGCGATCTCGGACATACAATGCCACCCCACCCCCCCTCCCAATACTTCTATCTTCTTGGAACAATTTAAAACCCTGAATATGGCATTCCGGGCATGTCCCGACTTTTTGAATTAAACCACGTCTCAGTTAAGGCAAATACATCCTTGCATTTGTTAGTGCAGCTTGGAACGTTCTGAGCAGGTCTGGGGTTCTACATTCACGGTATGCTTTACCAATCCTCCTAGCTGCATGTGTTAGATTGCGCAGCTGTGGATCATTATAGTATTTACATTGGTTTTTATTGTTATTTATAGTGGAGGGTCTTTGTTTCCTATTCCTGCCCACTTGATCTGTGAGAACACTCTCAATAGTGGTAATTAAATCATCATTAAATTTTTGTGTGCCAGTGGGCTCGTAATTCTTATACCATTGATCCAAGTGGTTAATAAAGTTGTCTCTGTGTTCTGGTTTGAGAATAAGTTTCCTCCTTCTGTATTTAGCTCCTTGATTGTGGAGATGTGATCAAGATTGACAGTTGTTAGTCTTGGGAAGTGATCAGATAGAAGATCATCAACTATGACAGAGTCATGCATCGTATATGATGTATTAAATTCAAGACACAGATCTAGTATGCCACCATATATGTGAGTAGGCTCAGTAGTGCCCACAATTCGAACATTATCATGCTCATTCAGCAATCTCACTAGTTTAGTTCCATTGGTGTTTGTAATAGACCCACCAATATTCTTATGTCTGGCATTAAAATCTCCAAGAATGATGGTAGGTTCACTATTGATGCGATCTGGTAAAGCATCAGGTCGAAGCTGGTTCGCTGGGGCATAGAGATTAAAAATGTTTATGGAAAAATCGCCTGCATATACTTTGACACCATGATACTGCATGTTAACTCGACTCTGCAAGGAAAGGAGTGAATGTGGCAAGTTCTTTCTGACATACATTACACAACAGTTGGTTGACCTTAGGTTATAAGCTGCATATCCAGGCAAGTTTGGTGGAGGTGCTCCATCTTTCAATCTACATTCCTGCAACAGATGACATTCAATATTCTTGGTTGCACTAATATGATGTAAGTCAGGCAAACCGCTTCTGATGGAAGCAATGTTCCATGAAAAGATTGTAATGTATCCATTGTAGTGAGTTATTACAATCTCTTGCTCATAAGATGGTAAAACTATTATGCTTGACTGCAGTGTGCAGACACTTAAGAGCAAATAGCATAGTTTGTACGTCTTTATCTTCAGAACCTTTATTTTTAAGCATTTTTCGGCATTTTGGCAGCCAGTTATGAGGCAAGTTTTGAAGGCAAGAGTTATGGGCTTCTTTCTCACAAATTGCTGGAAGCTGAACGGAGATTGCTGCACTTTTGACATCATCACCATGCTCAAGAGCATCATCCTGATTACATATATTTATTAAACTTGTCAGGATCTGTTCAAGATGCTCAATTTTTTTCTGGAAATTTGTTATAATATGAGGAAGGTCAGGCGGATCCAATGCCTCTCCAGAGGATGGCACTTCTGGGTTAGTGCTTCCTTTAACACCTATCACCTTAACAGGTACCATGGTTACATTAGTGTTCTCTGTTTCATCATTCATTGCAGGTAGGTCCTGTGCATCTGACTCATCTCCAATTTCCAGGGAGGTTACCTGTGTGGTGTCCGTCTGACTGTAGTAGTTGTGTGTATTGGGAGAAATGACAAACTCATCCCCATATTCAGGTGTAGCCATAGGTATCTGTAGTGGCAGACCAGTAGTTCCATATGTGCTAGCAGGGATGGCTAGCTCCTCCACAGCTGGTGTGTGTGATGGCATTCTGGTATCACCAGAATTGTTTGCAGTGAGGTGGGGTTCTTGCACACTTTGCAGATGTTCAGTCTCAGACCTGGCTGTGGTAGACTGGATGGCCTCATCCTCAGTTACCATTAAAGGACTGTTATCAGGTTTACCTCGAAGGTTGTTTGGGTTCTGACTGCAGTCCTTGTGGGAAACTAACCCCAACTTCTTTACAGTTAATACACTTAAATTTTTGGCTGTCAGGGCCTACTGTGCATTCTCTAGTGGAATGTTTCCCAGCACACTTACCACACCAAGAATGTAGTATTCCACATTATTATTATTATAATCAAAAAGAAGCGCTAAGCCACAAGGGCTATACAGCATAGTATTCCACAGTCTACTGCAACATGGCCATAGTGCTGGCATTTGTAACACCTACGTTTAGGGGGTAGGTACACTTCGATGTTTAGGAAACGTAAACCATGCACCCAGATATTCCGGGGGAGGGGCACAGGACCCACCCAACTGGCAATAATTTGGGATTTTCCTTTAAGTCTTTTAGGCTTGATGATATGCTCACTTAGAGTCAGATGGGATGGGTCCATGCAGAGAGGGTATCCAAAGATTATGATACTGACCCATTTTTTAAAGTGGTGAGTGTCTATTGGTGGAGTATGCTGTCGGGAGTGGGAATTTGTTATCATTCTGACCGCAGCCTTTTGCTGGGTTATTAGTGATCTTAGGTGATTTAATGTTGCTGATCCCCATGCACAAATTCCATAAGATTTCGTTCGGATTTTTAACCCCGGAGGGTTAGCCACCCAGGATAACCCAAGAAAGTCAGTGCATCATCGAGGACTGTCTAACTTATTTCCATTGGGGTCCTTAATCTTGTCCCCCAGGATGCGACCCACACCAGTCGACTAACACCCAGGTACCTATTTGCTGCTAGGTGAACAGGACAACAGGTGTAAGGAAACGTGTCGAAATGTTTCCACCCGCTGGGAATCGAACCCGGGCCCTCCGTGTGTGAAGCAGGAGCTTTAGCCACCAGGCCACTGGGCCACCATATGTGAGATAAGGGTAGATGAGTGAATGATACAGTGCCAGGAGAGCTGATTGTGGAACATAGTATCGTATCTTTGATAGTATGCCCACAGTCTTAGAGATTTTCTTGGTTATCTGTTGCATGTGTGTCTGGAACTTGAGGCTACTGTCAAGGTGGATTTCTAGGAATTTTCCCTCCGTGAGTCTTGTGACGGGTGATCCGTTTAGCATTAAGTGGAACATTTGCAGCTTTGTTTCCAAACTGAATGAAGTAGGTTTTGTCAGTATTCAGTGTAAGTTTATTAGTCATCATCCAGGCAGATATTTTCTGTAATTCGGCATTGACTGTGTTGGCGGGCTGCCAGCAATCACTGGTTCTCCAACACGCAAGTTATACTTTTGTATCAATCTAATCACATATTACTTGGTTAAATAATCTCCAGTAGTTCCTTCATGTGTTAGCCCAAATCACCAACCAGATATGTTTTAAATAAGTGATCCACTGATCAGATCCGACTGGTTCTGAACCCTCAACCAATTTCAAACGGATTCGTTGGACCATAAAACGGACTATAAACAGACTATGAACAGACGGGGTTTTAGGCACCCTTACCTGGAGTTTACCTGGAGAGAGTTCCGGGGGTCAACGCCCCCGCGGCCCGGTCTGAGACCAGGCCTCCTGGTGGATCAGAGCCTGATCAACCAGGCTGTTGCTGCTGGCTGCACGCAAACCAACATACGAGCCACAGCCCGGCTGATCCGGAACTGACTTTAGGTGCTTGTCCAGTGCCAGCTTGAAGACTGCCAGGGGTCTGTTGGTAATCCCCCTTATGTGTGCTGGGAGGCAGTTGAACAGTCTCGGGCCCCTGACACTTATTGTATGGTCTCTTAACGTGCTAGTGACACCCCTGCTTTTCATTGGGGGGATGGTGCATCGTCTGCCAAGTCTTTTGCTTTCGTAGCAAGTGATTTTCGTGTGCAAGTTCGGTACTAGTCCCTCTAGGATTTTCCAGGTGTATATAATCATGTCTCTCTCCCTCCTGCGTTCCAGGGAATACAGGTTTAGGAACCTCAAGCGCTCCCAATAATTGAGGTGTTTTATCTCCGTTATGCGCGCCGTGAAAGTTCTCTGTACATTTTCTAGGTCGACAATTTCACCTGCCTTGAAAAGTGCTGTTAGTGTGCAGCAATATTCCAGCCTAGATAGAACAAGTGACCTGAAGAGTGTCATCATGGGCTTGGCCTCCCTAGTTTTGAAGGTTCTCATTATCCATCCTGTCATTTTTCTAGCAGATGCGATTGATACAATGTTATGGTCCTTGAAGGTGAGATCCTCCGACATGATCACTCCCAGGTCTTTGACGTTGGTGTTTCGCTCTTATCAAACACAATAGCTATAAAGCAGTGACTTAGAGTGGTAAGCTCTAAGTTACTGCTTTATAATTATTGTACACATGTACATCGACACAAGTCAGCTCCAGATGTTCAGCAACTGGCCACTTATGGAATACTTGCAACCTCCCCCTTAAATGTTCTAACTGCGGCAGGTCACACACCGCAGTTGCAAATTCCTGCCCCTCTAGAAAAGACATTCTCTCCTCCCTCAGAGCTAGCCAACCTCCCTCCTTCCCCAACTCCATCCCTGTACCTCCCTCCCCTACCAAACTGCCCTCCCCCACCCCCAATGCCTGGGCCTCCCCACACACTTGGTCTACCTCTTCTACCCTACACACATCAAACACCAACACACAGACTACAAACACCTCTCCATCTATGCCTACACCCACACTAGACTACAAAACTAACTGTCAACTGGCCACTGCTGCCCACTCTGCGATGGTAATCTCTCAAGTTTACCAATCAGACTACTCATATGTCCTCAACCTAATCTTGTTTGCTAACAATCTTCCCTCTCTAATCATCCCTCCTTCTTGCTTCTCTCTTAAACCCCCTACATCCTCTCTGAGTCCCCCTCTTCCAACACCCTCCAGCTCTCCTCCTCCCCTACCACTCTTCGGTCCCACCAACACCCCTCCGCCCCTACCCCTCTTCACATCTGCCCCTCCTACCAACACCCCTCCTCCCCTACCCCCCTTAACTCTACTACTCCCCCCATCTCAATACCCACTTCTTCCTCCATTACCAAAGCTTCCACTTCCTCTGCATCTACCATTGCCCACTCCTCCACCACATCCAACACTTCATCCAGGTCCAACTCCTCCTCCAAACGAAATCCACTCAACCCTAAACCTACTCCAACTTCTGATATACAGACCAAAGAACATAAAAACAGATCCATCTCTTCCTCTCCCTCCAGGAAACAGGTCCGTAACACCTACAAACACACACCCACCGATGGCATCACTATCACAGGCTTAAATGTAAACTCCCCTGACACTAACTTTGGTATGACAAAAACATTAAATCATGTTTAAGGTGATTCAGTTCAACGTACGTTCTTACTTTACAGTTAGACACCTACTGGCCGAGCTCCTTGAAGCAGAGAGGCCAGATATTGTTTTGCTAAACAGTACCTGCCTCAAAGCCCCTCAACGTATCCGCCATTATGGTTATACTGCACTACAGTCCCCCTATGATACCCCCGATGGGGTTGCCATCCTTGTCAAATCCAACATAAAACATGAATTTCTCCCAATCCCTTTCATTCACCAACACTGCCTTGCGGTCAGAATACACACCCACCTTGGACCATTCATCTTTTTCACCACCTATGCTCATCAAAACACTATTCTCAACATACACAATCTTTCCTTAGTCTTCAACTACACCAACATACCTACTAGCTGATATGAATGCCAAACACACTGCCTTTCATCACACCAGTAACAACCAACTTGGTCACCAATTACTCAACTTCACAAACCACAAACACCTAGTTCACCTCGGCCCAAACTTCAACACCTTCTACAACCACACTGGCCAAGGCAAACCGGACATCATTCTGGCAAACCGAGCCAGCTCTCTCTTTGACCACTACATATCATCTGGCCCTATTACAGGCTCTGATCACATTCCCGTCATCTTTCACATCTTCTCCAACCCTATCATCATCCCGGCCACACCTTCCTTCTCCTACAAGAACGCTGACTAGGATGCCTTCAAACAACACATAGATAATACTAACCTCACCTATGACTACAACAACAAACCCATCTCTGACACTGACACTCGACTTGCTTTCATCCAGGACACCATTACACAAGCAGCCAACACCGCAATACCAAATAAAACCCACACCACTCGTTATTCCTTCAAACCCTCAATCAGAACAAGAAGACTAATTATCTGCTACCACAACCGCTTCCTCTACAACACACACAGATTTAATCAAGTCCGATTAGATCTCACTTACCTCAGAAACAACATTGTACACAGTCTAGACCAAGACCACAACAATCACTGGCCACAGCTCATACTACAAGTGGACAAACAGCGTATCAAAAACACCAAAGCCTTCTGGAACTTCATTAAAAAAATCAGAGGCACAACTCCCACCAACAAATTCAAACACATCACCCACAACAACACACACATCTCAGACCCGCAGGCTGCTACTAACATCTTCAAACACATCTGGGAGAACAACTTCCACCCTCACCCACCCCACCCTAATGCTATCCAACACATTCAGAACAGAGAACACTGGAACACTACACACACACAAGAAACAACACCAGACAGCCACATCCATCTGGACTCTCTTACCTCCTGCCAAGAACTTGACACTCCTTTCACCAACACAGACATTAAATCTCTCCTCACACACCTTCCTCCCAAGGCCCCTGGTGCCTCTGGCCTAAACCATATTATCCTGAAACACCTTCCTGACTCTATCATTACTGCCTACACAAACCTCCTCAATGCCTCCCTTGCCTCTGGATACTTCCCCTCCCTCTTCAAAGCTACTACTGCTATCCTCCTTCCTAAACCCAATAAAGACCACTCTGACCCTAGAAACTATCGCCCTATCAGCCTCCTCAAAACTTTAGGAAAACTCTTTGAAAACTCATCAATCATCGCCTTCGCAGATACCTGGAACACAACTCTCTACTTTCTGATGGTCATTTTGGCTTCAGAACTCACAGATCCACATAGGATGCCATTAACATCCTTCTCAACTACATCCACATAAACACTAAGAAACAGGACAGCTCTGGTTGCAAAAGACGATGAAAAAGCTTTTGACACAGTCTGGCATGAAGGGCTCGAACACAAATTTTGCACTAACTTTAACCTGCATCTCAATACTCGTAAACTCCTCTGCAACTTCCTAGATGGCCGCACTATGAGAATCAAATTCCAAGGCTGTTACTCTGACTACTTCACACTAAATGCTGGAGTACCCCAGGGATCTGTCCTCTACCCTACCCTCTACATTTTATACACTAACGACATTCCAACACCTGTATACCACAACTCCATCACTCTAGCCTATGCAGACGACATTACACAACTTATCACTCACACCAATATAGATACACTCACACATAAAACATAAATGAGTGACAGGATAGCCATCTGAGAACAAAAATGGAGGATCAAATCCAATGCAGCTAAATCCAGCATTACATATTGTAACTATAGGAACCATGATCCTCCATTACCTGTCAAGCTCAGAACTGCTGACACCTGCACTTACATCCCCATCAGACAATCTGTCACTGTCCTTGGCGTTAATCTTGACTACCTTCTTCGCTTACACGGACACATTCACTCAAGGCATGCAATAGCTAGTAAGGCCCTTGCGGGCCTCTACAAGCTGCAACATGCCTCCTAATGCACCAAACTACACCTCTACAAATCCCTAATACGTCTTCTGATAACTTACACTCCTCTAGCCCTCTCTCTTGCAGCTAAAACGAACTTACTTAAACTGCAGAGTGTCCAGAACAAGGCGCTGCGCTGGATGCTTGATGTCAGATGGGAGGACTTCGCCACAAGCGAGTCTCTCCTTGCCCAATTAGACATCCCTGCGCTAAATCTGTACTGGAAGATGCTCAGTGACAGATAGACAAACCTGAGACACGACATGACTACTGGACCTCCCTCCTTGACGAAGACATTTGCAGACCCACAAACCAACACAACCTCTTCTACTCCTTGTATGATCCTGCTCCTAACCCTATTTACAAATAACCTTGGATTCACTGAAAGGTACCTTGCACTGTTCATTCTCTGACCCATGTTCGCTTTAGCTAATCTTCGCCTGTCCTGTCCTCCCCGCTCACCCCACCGG
Organism: Cherax quadricarinatus; assembly: GCF_026875155.1. Lineage (NCBI taxonomy): Eukaryota > Metazoa > Arthropoda > Malacostraca > Decapoda > Parastacidae > Cherax > Cherax quadricarinatus. The sequence goes on along the minus strand of NC_069401.1, from coordinate 81,151,449 downwards.
AGTCCCAACAGAAGAGCTTGAATTTCTGTTATCAATGTCTGTCCCACGATCGCCTTAGCTGCTGGGTTAAGCCCTGGCTTTATTTCTACGACTAAGAACACTCCTCTCCTGAGCTATTCGTCTGTCCCGTCTTCCCCGCTCATCCCATTTGGGATCTTACCTGAACTCGTTCGTTTGTTCGTTCCTTTTTGTCATCTCCAATCAAAAAGGAGTTGGAGCGACAGGAAAAAGGTCACAGTCGAAGTCTGTTAATTGATCATTGACGATATCGCCTCTCTCTAATTACCCCGTGTTGGGAGAGACTTCGCTTAGAGTGGTGCTTGCTGGACCTTCGTCTTCCTCTTCACCATCAGGATTGGTGTGTCAGTGGTTGCCTACCCATGGGCAGGAAGCCTGTTGCTGCCTGAAGTCTCTACGCCTGTTGACTGCACGCCATACAGCCAGTCTCGCCGCCGCTCAGGATATACAGTGCTCCATCAAGCTACAGTTCACCTCTTCAGTGTCCTGCGCCAGGCAAGTACGTGTGTCTACTTACACGTACATGTACTTGCCTAGCTGAGTACTCTCACCTTTTGGCCGATTGTCACCGCCACAACTGTTATTTCATCTTTACGTAATTAGATGATGCCTTCGTTGCCTTCCACCTTCCAACCCCCTTCCACTCTCCCTCTACAGCCCACACCTGCCTCTGTCTCTTCTAAATCCAATTCCTTTTCGCTAAACCTCAAATTCTCTAATCCTGATGCCACTATCTGTCCTGAAAATTTATTGTATCAAATCACTGGTGCGCCTCAACTTAAAGTCTTTAAAACCAACTCAGGCTTCAAACTCCTTCTTGACAAACATTCCTACGAAACATACACCTCAACCGATACCAGACAAAAACTTCTCAATGCAGGCTTCACCATTATTTGGACTCCTGAGCACCGTGCCAAAGCACAGTCATTGCTAAACACGTAGACTACTCTCTCCTGACAGCCTTTGACATAGACAAAGAAGACTTAATAAAAGACATCAGTACTAAGAACAAAGTCTCTGTTGACGATATTTACAGACCCAAAAACTCTATCATTCTCAAAATATGCTGTTCTACTCCTTCTGATGCCTCTACACTCTTCAGTCAAGGAATCCTTGCCAAAACCATCCGCATTCCTCCAAACACTTTCTTCACTCCGAACTTCCACCCAATCACACAATGTCTTAAATGCTACGAATTCGGCCATGACAAAAACACATGCACGTCCACACAAGTCTGCTCCAGATGTTCAGCAACTGGCCACTTCTGGAATCTTTGCAACCTCCCCCTTAAATGTTCTAACTGCGGCGGGTCACACACCGCAGTTGCAAATTCCTGCCCCTCTAGAAAAGACATTCTCTCCTCCCTCAGAGCAAGCCAACCTCCCTCCCTCCCCAACCCCATCCCTGTACCTCCCTCCCCTACCAAACCGCCCTCTCCCACCCCCAATGCCTGGGCCTCCCCACGCACTTGGTCTACCTCTTCTACCCTACACACATCAAATACCAACACACAGACTACAAACACTTCTCCATCTATGCCTACACCCACATTAGACTACAAAACTAACTGTCAACTCGCCACTGCTGCCCACTCTTGTGATGGTAATCTCTCAAGCTTACCAATCAGACTACTCACATGTCCTGTACCTAATCTTGTCTGCTAACAATCTTCCCTCTCTTATCATCCCCCCTTCTTGCTTCTCTTCTAAACTCCCTACAACCTCTCCCACTCCCCCTCTTCTTACACCCTCCAGCTCTCCTCCTCCCCTGCCCCTCTTCACTCCCACCAACACCCCTCTGCCCCTACCCCTCTTAACTACTTCTACTACTCTCCCTACCTCCTTAGCCACTTCTTCCTCCATTACCAAAGCTTCTACTTCCTCTGCATCCACCATTGCCCACTCCTCCTCCACCACATCCAAGACTTCATCCAGGTCCAACTCCACCTCCTCCAAACGAAATCCACTCAACCCTAAACCTGCCCTAACTTCTGATATATAGACCAAAGAACATAAAAACAGATCCATCTCTTCCTCCCCCTCCAGGAAACGGGTCTCTAACACCTACAAACACACATCCACCGATGGCACCACTATCAAGAGCTTTAATCTAAACTCCCCCGACACTAACTTTGCTATGACAAAAGCATTAAATCATGTTTAAGGTGATTCAGTTCAACGTACGTTCTTACTTTACAGTTAGACACCTACTGGGCAAGCTCCTTGAAGCAGAGAAGCCAGATATTGTTTTGCTAAACAGTACCTGCCTCAAAGCCCCTGAACGTATCCGCCATTATGGTTATACTGCACTACAGTCCCCCTATGATACCCACGATGGGGTTGCCATCCTTGTCAAATCCAACATAAAACATGAATTTCTCCCAATCCTTTTCATTCACCAACACTGTCTTGCGGTCAGAAAACACACCCACCTTGGACCCTTCATCTTTTTCACCACCTATCCTCGCCCAAACACTATTCTCAACATAAACGATCTTTCCTTAGTCTTCAACTACACCAACATACCTACTAGCTGATATGAATGCCAAACACACTGCCTTTCATCACACCAGTAACAACCAACTTGGTCACCAATTACTCAACTTCACAAACCACAAACACCTAGTTCACCTCGGCCCAAACTTCAACACCTTCTACAACCACACTGGCCAAGGCAAACCGGACATCATTCTGGCAAACCAAGCCAGCTCTCTCTTTGACCACTACATATCATCTGGCCCTATTACAGGCTCTGATCACATTCCCGTCATCTTACACGTCTCCTCCAACCCTATCTTCGTCCCGGCCACACCTTCATTCTCCTACAAGAATGCTGACTAGGATGCCTTCAAACAACACATAGATAATACTAACCTCACCTATGACTACAACAACAAACCCATCTCTGACACTGACACTCGACTTGCTCTCATCCAGGACACCATTACACAAGCAGCCAACACTGCAATACCGAAGAAAACCCACCACTCGTTATTCCTTCAAACCCTCAATCAGAACAAGAAGACTAATTATCTGCTACCACAACCACTTCCTCTACAACACACACAGATTTAATCAAGTCTGATTAGATCTCACTTACCTCAGAAACAATATTGTACACAGTCTAGACCAAGACCACAACAATCACTGGTCACAGCTCATACTACGAGTGGACAAACAGCATATCAAAAACACCAAAGCCTTCTGGAACTTTATCAAAAAAATCAGAGGCACCACTCCCACCAACAAATTCAAACATACCACCCACAACAACATACACATCTCAGACCCGCAGCTGCTACTAACATCTTCAAACACATCTGGGAGACCATCTTCCACCCTCACCCACCCCAACCTAATGCTATCCAACACATTCAGAACATAGAACATTGGAACACTACACACACACACACACAAAACAACACCAGACAGCCACATCCATCTGGACTCTCTTACTTCCTCCCAAGAACTTAACACTCCTTTCACCAACACAGACATTAAAACTCTCCTCATATACCTTCCTCCCAAGGCCCCTGGTGCCTCTGGCCTAAACCATATTATCCTGAAACACCTTCCTGACTATCATTACTGCCTACACAAATCTCCTCAATGCCTCTCTTGCCTCTGGATACTTCCCTTCCCTCTTCAAAGCTGCTACTGCTATCCTCCTTCCTAAACCCAATAAAGACCACTCTGATCCTAGAAACTATCGCCCTATCAGCCTCCTCGAAACTTTAGGAAAACTCTGAAAAACTCATCAATCATCGCCTTCGCAGATACCTGGAACACAACTCTCTTCCTTCTGATGGTCAATTTGGCTTCAGAACTCACAGATCCACACAGGATGCCATTAACATCATTCTCAATTACAACCACATAAACACAAAACAAAGAAACAGGACAGCCCTGGTTGCAAAAGACGTTGAAAAAGCTTTTGACACTGGCATGAAGGGCTCAAACACAAACTCTGCACCAACTTTAACCTGCCTCTCACTACTCGTAAACTCCTCTGCAACTTCCTAGACGGCTGCAATATGAGAATTAAATTCCAAGGCTGTTACTCTGACTACTTCACACCAGATGCTGGTTTCAATTCCAACACCTGTATACCACAATTCCATCACTCTAGCCTATGCAGACAACATTACATAAGTTATCACTCACGCCAATATAGATACACTCACACACAAAACACAAAATGAGGTTGGCAGGATAGCCATCTGGGAACAAAAATGGAGGATCAAATCCAAAGCAGCCAAATCCAGCATTACATACTTTAACTATAGGAAATGTGATCCTCCATTACCTGTCGAGCTCAGAACTGCTGACACCCGCTCTTACATCCCCATCACACAATCTGTCACTGTCCTTGACGTTAATCTTGAATACCTTCTTCGCTTACATGGACACATTCACTCGAGGCATACAATAGCTAGTAAGGCCCTTGCGGGCCTCTACAAGCTGCAACATGCCTCCCAATGCACCAAACTACACCTCTACAAATCCCTAATACGTCCTCTGATAAATTACTCTCCTCTATCCCTCTCTCTTGCAGCTAAAACGAACTTACTTAAACTGCAGCGTGTCCAGAACAAGGCGCTGCGCTGGGTGCTTGATGTCAGGTGAGAGGACTTCGCCACAAGCGAGTCTCTCCATTAGACATCCCTGCGCTGCATCTGTACTGGAAGATGCTCACTGACAGACAGACAAACTTGACACATGACTACTGGACCTCCCTCCTTGACGAAGACATTCGCAGACCCACAAACCAACACAACCTTTTCTACTCCTTGTATGATCCTGCTTCTAACCCTATTTACAAATAACCTTGGATTCCCTGACAGGTATCTTGCACTGTTCATTCTCTGACCCACGTTCGCTTTAGCTTTTGAGTTAAGACATGGCACAATTCTACACTCCACTCTAGCGCTAAACTTCGCCTGTCCCGTCCTTGCTGCTCACCCCACCGGAGTCCCAACAGAAGAGCCTGAATTTCTGTTATCAATGTCTGTCCCATGATCGCCTTTGCTGCTGGGTTAAGTCCTGGCTCTATTTCTACGACTAAGAGCACTCCTCTCCATGTTATTCCTCGTCTGTCCCGTCTTCCCCACTCATCCCACTTGGGATCTTACCTGAACTTGTTCATTCGTTCGTTCCTTTTTTTCAGTGTGACTTTGTAAACGTCGTCGTAAGCTCCTCTCTTTGTGTATAAATAATATACAATGGCGTCAAAAACTAGTAAAGTGTGGAACTATTTTCTGCAACAATCAAATGACGTGGTGCAGTGTCTTTGAAGAACCATTTAAAATCAATGCATAAAGAACAGTTTGAAGAATTAGAAGCAGAAGAAAAAAGGCAGTCAAAGGAGAAACCAAAGATGGAAAAGACTCCTATGCAAAAAGTAAAGGCAGACTTAAAGCAATGTGGGAGAATATTTCCAGAGTGCAAAATTGTGGGATGCTTCTAACCCTAAATCAAAGAAACTGGATAAATGTGTCACAGAAAAACTAGTTACGGATGATTTACCTTTCAGCCATGTTGAGGACATTGGATTCACGATACTGATGGCTGAAGCTGCTCCACAATACAGGATAAAGCAGCAAAACTTTTATTCCTCATTGATATATTCAATGATATGCATGAGTATTATGTAATAAAAGTATTTGCCATATGGTAAAAGAAACAAAATCTGGTGTTGTATGACTACCTTGAAGATTGAGACACTTATGCAAACATATGGGAATCTTTATTCGGGGGAAGCGTTTCGCCACACAGTGGCTTCATCAGCCACTGTGTGGCGAAACAGGCCTACTGTAGGGAAATAAACATACAAGCTCTGTAATTTAGGTTATAATATCCGTCACATCCTCTTTGTCTGGCGCGAATGAAAATGGGGATATTCAATCATGATTACGGATGCGGATATTCTTTTAGAAAAATAGGATGCGGAGGGTGAGAAACTGTGCGGATGTTATGCGGATACGGATATTCAATACATCCCTAGCCTGGTCTATGACCAGGCCTCGAGGTTGATCAGGACCTGATCAACCGGGACTGTTACTGCTGGCTGTGCACAAACCGACGCACAAATCACAGCCCAGTTAATGAGGTACTGACTTTAGATACCTGTCCAGATCCCACTTGAAGACAGCCAGGGCTAGGAGGCAGTTGAATAATCTTGGACCCTTGACACTTACTGTGTTGTCTCTTAGCATACTCATTGGTGCCTGCTTTTCATTGGGTGTTTATGTTGCACTGCCTCCCAAAGTTTTTTTGCTTTCATAAGGTCATTTCCTTGTGCAGATTTGGGACTAGTCCCTCTAAGACTTTTGCCTGCATTCCAAGGAGTACAGGTCAAGGGACTTAAACTGTTCCCAGCAATTTAGGTGCTTTATTGTTTATACATGCAGTGAAAGCTCTCTGTATATTCTCAAGGTCTGGAATTTCCCCTGCCTTGAAAGGGGCCATTAGTGTACAGTAATATTCCAGCTCAGAGAGAACAAGAAATTGAAGAGTCATTGGCATGGCATTCCTAGTTTTGAAGGTTCTCATTATCCATCTTCTTTTCCTAGCAGAGTGGTAGAAAAAACCTGCGATCTTTTGAAAGAGAGATACTCTGACATTATCACTCTCGGGCTCTTCACGTCAGTTTTCTGCTCTCTTGTGTGGGTAGAATTTGTTTTATATTCCAATCTTTTTTATTTCCTTGAGTTTTCCATACCAGAATTGAAATTTGTCTTTGTTAAAACTTCATAGTTTTCTGAGGCCCATTTAAATTATTATAGAGGCACAGTGCTGTGGCTTACATCTTTATGTCAGATATAAGGAGAGGAACAGAATGGGAGAGAGTACTGTACCTTGTGGGAAGAGCTTTTCACTGTAGCCACCTATGACTTTACTTTATTTATATTACTTTGTGTTCTTTTTGTCAGAAAGTTATAGGTCCATCTACCCCACTTTTCTTGTTATTCCTTTAATATAATTTTAGTGTGCCATTACATATGATCACACGTGTCAAAGGCTTTTGAAAAGTTTGTGCATATTACAACTGCATTTTGCTTGTCCTATAGCATGACATGTAACCAAAGTAACATGATAAACAAAAAACCCAAATGGGAACTAATGAATCACATGCAGGTGATGCTGCATGCCTAGGGATGTTGTCGTTGGACAAGAGCTGGCAGGATCAGCAGTTTTGTGAGATCCTGACGAGGCCTGTCAAAATGGAAAACTGTTAAACACCAAGTGATGACCCCAACATGCTACAGAGGATTAGTATATTCATGGATAAATGCTAAATATTGAGGAATAACGGTGACAAAGCTTGGAGAAAGAGCAGGCATTGATCCTCAAAGTCTGTGGCCAATGTAGGAAAGGCAGGTCCCAAAAGACAGTGATGTCCAGGAATGAATCAGGAAGGCTCCACAGTAGCGAATAGAATGTTTGGGAACCAAAGGATGTGAAGGCTTACTCAGCCCTGTAACAACTTCAGTAAGTTATTACTAAGGCTGGCCCTCCTCAGGAAAATTAATGAATAGAAAAAGAAATAATAACAGACAAACATAAACACTTTATTATATAGAAATTTAAAATATAAAACACTTAAATATGAAATATTAATCCTACATTAAAGAAAATGAAAAATGAAAAATATAAATGATAACTTAATTCAACGCTAATATATATATGGGTGTCTGGTGTTGGGGGACACTGTGTTGTGAAATCGTAGCTGTTGCTGATGAGGGGGGATGGGGGTCGCAGGTGTTGGTTAGGGACCCACTGGCTAGTTCTTCACAGTAGATAGGCCTTGGTATTCTACCCCGATGACAGGAAAGCGGGTTCTTTACCGCTGCAATGATGTGGGGTTACGTCCTGAAATTTTCCTACAGGTGCCAAAAGGTAATTAAATCAAAATGGGGAAGTCTCTGGACGTTAGTCCTTCCCCATCATTTCTTCTCGTTGATTGACAGGGACCCTCACTGTCATCCAAGCTGAAAAGATAGACAGGTTACCCACTGCTTAAAAATCACTCTCCATGGCAAGTACAATACCTAAAAGATGTGGTGATTATTAAAACAGTCAACTTAGAGCAAGACTAAAAGGACTAAGTTTATTATTGGTCAAAAGTGACACTTTCAACCAATAAATCCACTAGAATACAAGGCAGGCATGTACTTACAGTAGTGTTGGGAGCTGTGAGTCAAGTGATTTACTGTTTGCCCAAGAGCCCCACCGTCACCTTTCGGGGGGGGGGTGGGGGGGGAAGAGGGAGGGGAAGGGATAGTGGGAGCTAGAACTGACCCTACGTTAACAAGCAGCCGGCAGTCAAACTATCACTTTAGGGGTGGGGGAGAAAAGGCGGGAACTTGACTTACCCTACCTTACCAAGTAGCCGGCAATGAAACTATCACTTTGGGGGAGGGGGGAAAAAAGGCAGGAATAGCGGAGCTTGACTTACCTCCCTTTAAAACAAGTAGCCGGCAATGAAACTATTGTTACTATTTTTACTCCCTCTCTATTCCTATCTATTGAACTTTTCCCTCACAAAGGACTTCTCAGGATCCCCAGAAAAATCTTGGATCATCCATGTGTTACACATTCCTGTAGAGGAGGTATGCACTCAGACAAATATTGCACCAAAATCATCAAAGCTGCCAATATGGACAGCAAGAAGTCTGTAGATTGGGTTACGAGATGCTTTCTCCCTGTGGGAAAGTTTGGGGGGCCTACTATCATTAAAAGGTTTCTCAGGTGACGGTCATCTTTTCGGAAAGGCAAAACAGTGGTCAATGGCAAGATAAGTTTTACACCACCACTACAGGGGAGGGTTACCGTATGACCAATGTACAGCAATTAAGTTCCCCCACAAAACACCAGTCTGCTGGACCACATGACTCACAGAACCTGGCAGTCACAAGCCCAGTAAGCCAATTAAACAAAACTGAAAATTGTAGAGGCACAGGATAAAATGAAAATTATGGTAATATCCTCAACATTACCCTGATCTTCATACAAAAACAAACTGAAACTTTATCCATTGAAGAGAAAAAAATGTGGAAAACAGCTTGAATGGCTGATGATATCAACAGTATTGTGAAGGTCCTAGCTGACAGTAGCCACAATAAGTGAGCATCAACATGCAAGTAGTGGAAAAAGGGTACTTCAATACTGAGTATGAAGTGTGTGAATGACTTTACTGAGCCTTAGCTGCATTTTTTGTAAACAAGACATGACATTTCTCAGTCCCTAAAAATTAATAAAAATACAAAAGGGAAAATTTACTGAAAGTGTTACTACCGACAGCGATAATTACAGAAAAATGAAACTAATAGGTATACCCCAGACAAAACATTAATGAGCTTAACTACCCAAAACTTACCAACAGTGCAAACTCAGAAAATAAACATGGTTAATAATAAATGCTGACTGTGAAATTTTGTCTAATTTCTTGAAGGGCTAGAACATTATTGCTATAACGCTGTAATTATTGTTTTTGGGAATGCTGCAATACCCCATGATGCCAAAAAAATTAAAATAAAACAGTACGTATATGTACAATACTCTCATATCACAAATATCTAATATAAGTCACTACAACACAAATTTATTGTAATGACTTGACTTGCAGTTTAAAATATTTACAAACTGCCAACAAACAAATGAAATACACAGCCCTCTAGTTAGCACTAATGCACCCAAAACAACATGAATTTCCATACAACACAGCACTTGTTTGAATATCCAAACTGCATGGGGCAAAGCCTCATCTGTATACTATATAGGCTTGTCCAGTTAAAGTGGACAAAGAAATATAGGAAATAAAAATTATAGGAAGCAACAATGATATAAGGTTAAGACTGAAAGAAAATCAAAATCAGGATTGAGCAGTAAAGAATAACATGTGAAAAAGGCACTCATTGACAAGGTGCAAACCTCCTGCACAATGTGGCAAGGTTGCTGCTAAACGACTTGGTATATATTCATAGGAAAGCACTAAACCCACATGGGTCATATAGTGCATGTGGAATAGGTAATCAAATTTGATCCAAGGAAAGGAAGGGTATTTCAAATTTTCCAAGTCAAGAGTCCTCTGCCAGCATCAACACATCCCCAGAAAGCGGCTTAGTACACACACACATTTACAGTATACATCAAACAAATATCTTAAATTTCTGTATAATATTGTTTAGAAGCATTATTTTATCAAGAATCAGTAATACAGGTTGACCTTCACTAATCCAGCATCATCGGGACCTGTAGGGTGCCAGATTAGTGATTTTGCCAAATTACAGAGTGCTTAGGTTAGAATACACTTAACCCAACGGCAATATTTATGCATCAGCGACTTCACACATTTTACGCCATATTTTTGGACCATTCCATTGTTCCAGTCTACCAAACTCATAGTTATTTTGCTAGTATTCCTACTATTCTGTCGATTTAGTACAAGAAACTGCCCATTTACCTATTTCAATTACCCAATAAAGTGGTCAGAAATTGGTAATTTGGCTAATTTCACACAAATTTCAAGAGGTGCCAATTTCAAAATAGGGTCCAGAATAAACAATGCAGACATTCCTGGCACTAAAGTAACATTTACTCTGTTCACTAGTCACATCTCCAGGCCCCTCTTATATTGCTTTTGCTTTCTATTTTGAATTTTTATTTACACAAAAAATAGATTTATACAATTATTACAATAATGCAGATTACCACATTATTGTAATAATTATATAAATAATGTCAACCCGTTCATGACTGGGTATTAGACCGGCAAGTTGGACACGTTATAGACGGTGACGTCATTTGTTTACTCTTGAACATCGGCAAAAATTGAACATTCCACCACTTTGAGCTCAATTTTAAGGTACTTTCTAGTGTAAAACCCAATCAAAATTTTATCTATTTCTGTAATTTTAATCTTCCATTCCATCACATGAGCCCAAAAAAATATGAGAATACAACCATATGAAAATACACCTCAAAGTTGCTGTTTTACACCAAAAGCACAGTCACCGTTTTTTGTCATTATGTACTGCATGCTGCAGGATTTTTTTATATAGTGCACACTTATCACAAAAGACCTATTCTCTCTTTATGTGGGCCCCAAAATTTTTACTGGTCACAGCTTATCTGAGTGAGTTGAGCTCATGGTGACCGGCAGTGGCTTCCAAGCAACCTCATCTCTTATAGACAATATACGGTGTATGTGCTTTACACAGCAAGCAGCGTTTCTTTTATTCGTTGGAACTATGGCTAGGGCTAAAAGTGAGCAGATTATAACAATGGAGAAAGAGAAACTGGAATGACTTATGTAGCAAGTAGCGACACCAAACATTAGCGGCAGGTTGGTGTGGCAACCCTGGAAATTTGAAATTATGCTAGCCGAAATTAGTGCCGTATTATTGAAGGAACCAGATTACCAATTGTTGGATTAGTGATGGCCAACCTGTATTAATAATTAAATTACACAGTAAACCCATATGGGTCATACAATGCTGTGGTTAGGGATAGGCAAAGGTAGAATGTGCCAAAGTTAGAATAATTATAGTCATAAATAAGGCAAAAGTTAGGAGGGTGAGAGAATTTTTTTTTTTTTAGACAAAAGCATACACTATATTAACATTATTTATTCAGAGTTCACTACCATATTATATTAGCATTGGTTTATTTAAAGTTCACCACTAAATTTTCAAAGCATTAAGCATGTAGTACTAAAATACCTTAGAAACAATAAAGAACTGCATAAAGGAATCATGGGATTCATATACAGTGGACCCCCGGATTACAGGTCTCCCTCAACATTCGTGTTTTCAACTTTCACGGGCTTCACACATTCGCAAATTTCTGAACCGCCAAATTCCCAGCCACCAAATTCCCAGCCGCCAAATCATATTTAAGTTTCCCGCCACCTGCGAGTCCCTACTACCCTCCCTCCGACCCCCGCAACTGGCAGCCAGCCCTCCCACCACTCAGTGTTTGGGGAGTGTTTTGTTTGTTCATTATTTGCTATTAAACTACAGTATAAAAAATGTAAACCATTCATGACTGCATATTGGAATGGCCCATTAGGAAGGTATTAGACGGTGACATAGTGTTTACTCTTGAACACTGCAAAGAATTAAACATTTCTGTTACAGTAATAATAACAATAGTAATAATAATATAAAAATAATAATAATAATAATATTAATAATAATAATAATAATAAAATAATAATATAATAAATATGATATAATTTAAGAAGGAAAAATTTTACAAAAATACGAGGGAGTGGTTGACACATCGTCAGTGTGACTTTGTTTATGCTGGAGTGAACAATAGTCTCCCTGCTCTTTTCCCAAAAATTTCACAATAATTCATTGTGTTGGTGCTTGTAGATTGAGGTTTTGACTGGGGTGGTAGAGGCAGTGATTGAGGCAATGGTATTTAATAACATACATGTTAATAATAATACATGTTATTAATAATATGTACTATTATTATTTATGTTATTAAATACATACATGTTAATAAAATACATGTTATTAATAATAACATGTACTATTATTATTTATAAAATATATGTTTTAAATACCACTGCCCCAACCACTGAATTATTGTGAAATGTTTGGAAGAGCAGGGAGACTAAAGGTTCACTCCAGCATAAACAAATTTACACTGACGTTGTGTCAACCACTCCCTCGTATTTTTGTACAATTTCCTTCTTCAATTATATGTATTTATTTTTTTATTATTATTATTATTACTATTGTTGTTTTAGCAATAGCAGAAATGTTCGATTCTTTGCTGTGTTCAAAAGTAAACACATGATGTCACCGTCTAATACCTTTCCTAATAGCCATTCCAATATGCCCGTCATGAATGGGTTTACATTATTTCTTCTGTAGTTTAATAGCAAAAAATGAACAAACAAAACACTCACCACACTGAGTGGTGGGAGGGGTGGCTGCCAGTTGCAAAGGGTCGGAAGGAGGGTAGCAGGGACTGCATTGGTGGAGTCTGTGGTATTTAATAACATACATGTTATTAACATACATGTTATTAACATACATTTTTATTAAATAACATACGTTATTAAAGCATAACATGTATATATTTAGTACAATTTACGACATTTTTATGTATTTTATGATTATTCATGGTTCAACAAGTTAAGGAAGCAGTATTGTAATTTTATTTTCCTACAATATATTGGGGCCCAAACATTCACAGTTTTTTCAAACATTCGCGAAAACTCTTGATCCCCTAACCCTCGCGGAATGTTTTAGGGGACCTTTTACGTAATTTAAACCATTCCAGAGAGAGTGAATTATCCCGAATCTGACTTATTCGAATTAATTTTCCCCCTAAAAAATAATGGAAAACCAATTAATCCGTTTCAGACACCCCAAAAATATTAAAAAAAATGTTTTCTACATGAAAAATACAATTTACCTACACAGAAAACAATGATACATGAAGAATAAACATAATAACATCACACTTACCTTTATTGAAGACATGGTGATGTATGAAAAATGAGAAGAGGGGAGAGGATGGAAGAGTTTACAACTATTTGGAAAGGGGGAAACCCTTCCATAAATACTTCAGGTAAAGTCCCTTATCCTGGGTTACTTCCCTTCTTTGTTTTTTAATGCCACTAGGACCCGCTTGAGAGTTATTGGACTCCTGTCGCTCAAAAAAGTGTTGCAGAGAGGTCTGTTTCTGGTATATGTTAGGATTTGTGTTGGGAGACAGGACAAAATACTCCTTCAATATGACACTATTATCAGCTCTACGGCTTATTTATCTAGCACAATTCATCTAATATGACATAATAAACAATATTAATAACATAAAAACATGATATATACTCCAGAATGAATAAAATATGGCATTAAGAATGTCTCGAGTGGTGGTGGTGTTTGCTGTTGGGTGTATAAGGGCCACTGAAAGATAAGCCTTACATAGTGGTGGTTAAGGCGGCAGCAGAGGTAGCGGTGTTAGTCAGTACCCTATATACCTCCAACAACAATAAAGGAGTCAGTTTCGTGCTGTCCTTTGTCTATCAATTAATCGTTTAACTTGCTTGCTACACTGTTAATGCTACACTTTATCACTGGCTGGCGCTATAGATTTCATGGACTCCTGCTGCTTTAGTATCGTACATATAGCAGAATCACTGAAAAAGGCACAGTCTCCCCTCTCTCAGCCCTTTACCAAAGGACTGGCTGACACTAGAAGCTTTCTTTGGGGCCATGGTGGCTTATTTAGCAGTTACATTTACTAAAAAGAATGGAATAATACAAAATGTATTGTATGAATGCGTGGGATCATCCTCACTGGCTGGTAAACAATGGCACGCTGGCTGTACATGGAGTGTCGGGGCCTGAGCAGCCCCAACATGAATGACTTATACCGAGTTCAGTGATGGTCACCGAGCCAATATTTTTACAAAAAAAAATTACTTAAATTTCCCAAAAATTATTATTCCAAGTATTTTTTATTCTGATGACAACTTAATCTGGGGGTCCACTATATGGTCATGCATGACTTCGTGCTTAAATCTTAATCGTGTTTCAATGACATTAAAATATAATAATCTAAATTTAAATTTGCAAACCTCATTTCTGGCATTTTTTCAAGATTTAATTTCTAAATTTAAATTGTCTTGTAATTCACTTGGTCAGAGGAGGCTGATTATTACTTTGGCATATAAAATGACTCATTTGCTTATAATAATTCATTATTAATGACTAGTTAGATTTTTACAGGTTCCTTGGAAATTTTTGGAATGCTGAGGAAGGTGGAATGCAAATGGACTGTTTTCAGAGTGTATTTTTGTTGAATGAGAAATTAAAGATGACCACTATCAAACTAAAAACTACTTAACTACATATGCTTGTAGGCAATTCTGATAGAAACATCAGATATGACAGTTTTATTGAAATTACCATTTCTTGACAGTTTTATTGAAATTACCATTTCTTTACTGAAAACCAATATGGTAACCGTGCATTAAAACAAAATGGCTATAGTAAGTGTGAAAATTATATTTTCTTTATTATTATTAAATGCTAAACCTGAAATGGTCATACAGCACTGCAGAGGAGGGATATGCATGAACAGAATTATTGCTGTGGTGCTCTAAGGTATCTGTGGAGACAAAAATCATTATCCATGGAGGCAAAGATGGGAATATACGAGAGTACAGTAGTACCAACACTCTTATGTGGGTGTGAAGCATGGGCTGTAAATGCTGCAGTGAGGAGGAGGCTGGAGGAAGTGTAGATGTCGTGTCTAAGAGCAATGTGTGGTGTAAATATATGCAGAGAATTCATAGTGTGGAAATGAGGAGGGGTAGAGTTATTAAAGCATTGTTCAGAGGGCTGAATACAGCTTCTCCTCACTTAACGACATACTCGTTTACCGATGCCTTGGACTTAACGACGGGCTCTCTGACCAGTATTCATACCTAAATAATGTATATTAGAGTTGATTTTCTCTATTCTTTTTATTTCAATATACAGTACACTACTATATAAACATTTAAAAATATACCAGAAATGTTATTAATGGTGTAAAAGTGACATTAAAACAATACCAAAGATGGCTGACACAAACTCACTACCATTATAATTATTATTATAATTAAAAAAAAGTGCTAAACCACAAGGGTTATACAGCGCAGCAAGGCAGGGAAGGATGCAGGGGAAATGGGTAGCATGAGAGAGAGGGATGATTATTAGGTTATGAAGTGCAGTGGACAGTGCAGGGGTAGAGGGAAGCTAGAGATTAAGGTAGAAAGGACTAAGGAGAGTACTAGAGACATCATCATCAGAGTCTATGTAGTAAATCAGTTGCTGTCAAAAAGTCAATGAGAGAGTCTTGGTTAAAGGAGGGTCCATCAACAAGAAGGGAAGGTAAAGAAAGGGCAGCAGAGCAGAGACGAAATTGGAGGTAAATTCTGCAGGCTTGTTGATAGAGTGGGCAGTCCAAAAGAATGTGGCTAACAGGTACTGGAACTTGACAATTCTCACAGAGAGGAACAGGGCACCTCTCCATGAGATACCCGTGAGTAAGATGAATGTGACCGATACGAAGATGGAAGAGAGTAGTCTCCCAACCTCAACACTGACGACAATAACATGGCCAGAAACCCATACAGTAGGGCCCCACTTATTCGGCAGGTTAGGTTCCAGGCTACTGTTGGAAAGCAGACTTCGCCAGAAAGCAGAACTCCATTTTTTTCCATTTATAAATGCATATAAATGCCATATAACAAGTTTACACTAACATATATTAAGTTAGCAACAGAACTAGGCATTAAAAAGTAAAATACACACACAGTACACTCATTATTTACCTCAAAATATTTGTAGTCTTAATGTAGGGCAAAAGGTGAGTAGTATTTACTCTAAGAAGACAGGTGTGGTAGCTCTCCTGGTCACCCCACCCACACATACTATACAACGATGCTTAAAGCTCCCTAGTGATAAAATGCATATACAGTACACGTATTACTTACCTTAAAATATTTGTCGTCTTAATGGTCTTAACCCTTAAACTGTCCAAACGTAGATCTACGTTTTTTCAACACTTGAAAGTATGTAAAAAAGTAAATCTTCTTTTCTTTTTTTTTACATTTGAAAACGTGTAAAAAAAAACTTTGGTCTACTTTTTTTTTTTGTTATATTTGAAAATATGTAAAAAAACGTAGATCTACTTTTGGAGCACTACGCATGTGAACATAAATTTGTTTGGACAGTTTAAGGGTTAATGTAGGGTGAGAGGTGAAAAGTATTTATTTGTAGAAAGCCGTGTGGGAGATATGGCATCCGCCTGGCCACTTATACCTACTATGACATTAAGCTCCCTAGAGCGATAAAATGCACATATAGTACACTCATTAATTACCTTAAAATATTTGTAGTCTTAATGTTGGGTGAGAGGTGAACTTTATTTGTATGAAGTCATGTTGGGAAGTATGGGTAGCCAGGAAGAGCAGCCCTCCCAACCCCACCCACACGTAATGTAAACAAACCGGACAAATGCATCTGGTTTTGGTCACTTTACATTGTGTACAAGTTGTCTCCACGGTGATACAGTAGAATAAATAAAGAGAAACACTCCCATTCTCATGTAACACCATTTTTAGAAGAAATGACGCCCTGAGTGAAGGCATACGAAACAAATAATTTTCTAGTTACCCCCAGCAGCATTATAGTGACACATTTTCTCTGATGTTGGATTACAAGTCACTTGGCTACCATAAGTCCTACAAGTCACCTGGCCACCACATCTCATATTTATGTTAATTTATTCTACTGTGGGGTGTATTTAGATGAATTAAGCAAAATGTCTATATTAACGCTTTATAAGACATTTAATGCTCCTTAGAGTGATTATTATTGTGTTAATATTATTGTTTTTTTTTCAATAAGTCAGCCGTCTCCCACAGAGGCAGGGTGACCCAAAAAAGAAAGAAAATCCCCAAAAAGAAAATACTTTCATCATCATTCAACACTTTCACCTCACTCACACATAATCACTGTTTTTGCAGAGGTGCTTAGAATACAACAGTTTAGATGCATATACATATAAAGATACACACCATATCCCTCCAAACTGCCAATATCCCAAACCCCTCCTTTAAAGTGCAGGCATTGTACTTCCCATTTCCAGGACTCAAGTCCGGCTTTTATAAAAATAACCCGGGTTTTCCCTGAATCCCTTAACTAAATATTACCCTGCTCACACTCCAACAGCTCGTCAGGTCCCAAATACCATTCATCTCCATTCACTCCTATCTAACATGCTCACGCACGCTTGCTGGAAGTCCAAGCCCCTTGCTCACAAAACCTCCTTTAACCCCCCTCTCTCCAACCTTTTCAAGGATGACCCCTACCCTGCCTTCCTTTCCCTACAGATTTATATGCTCTCCATGTCATTCTACTTTGATCCATTCTCTCTAAATGACCACACCTTCTCCTAATTTCCACACTCCGAATTTTCTGCATAACATTCACACCACACATTGCCCTTAGACAAGACATCTCCACTGCCTCCAACCACCTCCTTGCTGCAGCATTTACAACCCAAGCTTCACACCCATACAAGAGTGTTGGTACTACTATACTTTCATACATTCCCTTCTTTGCCTCCACAGGTAACGTTTTTTGTCTCCACATATACCTCAATGCACCACTCGCCTTTTTTCCTTCATCAATTCTATGATTAACCTCATCCTTCATAAATCCATCTGCTGATACATCAACTCCCAAATATCTGAAAACATTCACCTCTTCCATACTCCTCCTCCTCAATTTGATATCCAATTTTTCTTTATCTAAATCATTTGATATCCTCATCACCTTACTCTTTTCTATATTCAATTTCAACTTTCTAGCTTTACACACACTCCCAAACTCATCCACTAACCTTTGTAATTTTTCTTTAGAATCTCCCATAAGCACATTATCATCAGCAAAAAGTAACTGTCAATTCCCAATTTGTATTTGATTCCCCATAATTTAATCCCACCCCTCTCCCGAACACCCTAGCATTTACGTACTTCTTTTACAACCCCATCTATAAATATATTAACTCTTTCAGGGTTTCGGCCGTACTAGTACGGCTTACGTGCCAGGGTCCTTGACGTACTAGTACTCATAAATTCTAGCGCCTTCATATCTAGTGAGAGAAAGCTGGTAGGCCTACATATGAAAGAATGGGTCTATGTGGTCAGTGTGCGCAGTACAAAAAAAATCCTGCAGCACACCGTGCGTAATGAGAAAAAAAACTCTGACCGTGTTTTTGGATTAAAACAGCGACTTTGCACTGTATTTTCGTATGGTATTTATTGTTGTATTCTAGTTTTCCTGGTCTCATTTTATAGAATGGAAGACATAGTACAGAAATTGCGATGATTTTGACTGGTTTTACAATGAAAAGTACCTTGAAATTGAGTCAAAGTAGCAGAAATGTTTGTTTTACCAAAGTTCAAAAAATAAACAAATCATGCTATGCGTCCAATACACATCAACTGGTGAGTCTAACATTCTTTCACAAGTGCGCTGACATTATTTATACCATTTCTACACTAATGCAGTAGTCTGCATAACAGTAAATCTTCTATTTTTTCTGAGAATAAAAATTCAAAATAGAAGGCAAAAGAATGTCAGAGGGGGTGGGGATGTGACTAATGAACAGAGGAAATGTTATTTTAGTGCTAGGAATGTCTTTCTTGTTTATTCTGGACCCTATTTGGAAACTGGCACCTTCGAAATTTGTGTGAAATTGGCAAAATTGCTAAATTCTGACCACTGTAAATTTGGATAGTTGAAATAGGGAATGGGTGGTTTTTGTACTCATTCGATAGAAAAAATGGAGTTCTAGCGAAATAGTTATGATTTTTGTCGACTAGTAGACTGGAATTGGTTGAAAATAGGGCTCAATGTGGGCAAAATCACCGATGCGTAAACATCTTCGAGTCCGCTAACTTCGCGAGAGCATAATTCCGTATGTTTTCCATCAAATTTCATACTTTTGGTGTCATTATGATCGGGAAAAGATTCTCTATCTTTTCATAAGAAAAAATAATTTTTTTTTTTTTGAAATTTGGGTGACCCTGAGAACAAGTCTCGGAGAGGGCCTGTGAACCCTGAAAGGGTTAAACAACCATGGTGACATTACACATCCCTGTCTAAGACCTACTTTTACAGAGAAGTAGTCTCCCTCTCTTCTACACACCCTAACCTGAGCCTCACTATCCTCATAAAAACTCTTTACAGCATTTAGTAACTTACCACCTATTCCATATACATGTACTTGCAACATCTGCCACATTGCTCCCCTATCCACTCTATCATATGCCTTTTCTAAATCCATAAATGCAATAAAAACTTCCCTACCTTTATCTATCACATACATGTATATGCTTCAATGTAAACACTTTTTCTACACATCCCCAACCCCCTCTAAAACCTCCTTGCTCATCCGCAATCCTACATTCTGTCTTACCTCTAATTCTTTCAATAATAACCATACCGTACACTTTTCCTGGTATACTTAGTAACTTTTCTTTTTTTTTTCAACAAACCAGCCATATCCCACCAACGCAGGGTGGCCCAAAAAGAAAGACGAAAGTTTTTCTTTTCAAATTTAGCAATTTACACAAGAGAAGGGGTTGCTAGCCCCTTGCCCCCGGCATTTTAGTCACCTCTTACAACCCACGGCTTACAGAGGAAGAATTCTGTTCCACTTCCCCATGGAGATCTCAGTAAACTTATTCCTCTAAAATTTTTACAATCTCCTTTGTCCCCCTTCCCTTTATGTAGAGGGACTATACATGCTCTCTGCCAATCCCTAGGTACCTTCCCCTCTTTCACACATTTATTAAACAAAAACACCAACCACTCCAACACTAAACCCCCCCCTCCCCTTGCTTTTAACATTTCTGTCATGATCCCATCAGTTCCAGCTGCTTTACCCCCTTTCATTCTACGTAATGCCTCATGCACCTCCCCCACACTCACATCCTGCTCTTCTTCACTCCTACAAGATGGTATACCTCACTAGTCAGTGCATGAAATTACCGCCTCCCTTTCTTCGTTGACATTTAAAAGTTCCTCAAAATATTCTCGCCATCTACCCAATACCTCCATCTCCCCATCTACTAACTCCCCTACTCTGTTTTTAGCTGACATATCCATTTGTTCCCTAGGCTTTCTTAACTTGTTGAACTCGCTCCAAAATTTTTTCTTATTTTCATTAAAATTCCTTGACAGTGCCTCTCCCACTCTATCATCTGCTCTCCTTTTGCACTCTCTTCACCTTTCTTTTACTCTCCATATACTCTACTCTTCGTATAACACTTCTGCTTTGTAAAAACCTCTCATAAGCTACCTTTTTCTCTTTTATCACACTCTTTACTTCATCATTCCACCAATCATTCCTCTTTCCTCCTGCACCCACCCTCCTATAACCACAAACTTCTGCCCCACATTCTAATACTGCATTTTTAAAACTATTCCAACCCTCTTCAACCCCCCCACTACTCATACTTGCACCAGCCCACCTTTCTGTCAATAGTTGCTTATATCTCACCCAAACTTCCTCCTCCCTTAGTTTATACACTTTTACCTCCCTCTTACTTGTTGTCATTTTCCTCTTGTCCCATCTATCTCTTACTCTAACTGTAGCTACAACTAAATAATGATCCAATATGTCAGTTGCCCCTCTATAAAAGTGTACATCCTGGAGCCTACCCATCAATATATAATCTACCAGTACATAATGCACCAATACATAATCTAATAAACTACTTTCATTACATGCTATATCATACCTTGTATATTTATTTATCCTCTTTTTCATAAAATATGTATTACTTATTACCAAACCTTTCTACACATAGCTCAATTAAAGGCTCCTCATCTTCATTTACTCCTGGCACCTCAAATTTACCTACTACTCCCTCCACAACATTTTTACCCACTTTAGCACTGAAATCCCCAACCACAAGTACTCTCACACTTGGTTCAAAACTCCCCATGCATTCACTCAACATTTCCCAAAATCAATCTCTCTCCTCTACACTTCTCTCTTCTCCAGGTGCATATACGCTTATTATAACCCACTTTTCACATCCAACCTATATTTTACTCCACATAATCCTTGAATTAATATATTTATAGTCCCTCTTTTCCTGCCATAGCTTATCGTTCAACATTATTGCTACTCCTTCTTTAGCTCTAACTATTTGAAACCGCTGACCTAATCCCATTTATTCCTCTCCACTGGAACTCTCCCACCCCCTTCAGCTTTGTTTCACTTAAAGCCAGGACATCCAGCTTCTTCTCATTCATAACATCCACAATCATCTCTTTCTTTTCATCCGCACAACATCCACGCACATTCAGACATCCCACTTCAACAATTTTCTTCCTCTTATTCCTTTTAGTAATTATTACAGGAAAAGGGGTTACTAGCCCATTGTTCCCAGCATTTTAGTTGACTTTTGCAACACGCATGGCTTACGGAGGAAAGATTCTTATTCCACTTCCCCATGGATATAAAAGGAAAATTAATAAGAACAAGAACTATTAAGATAAAATCAAAGAAAACTCGGACGAGTGTGCATAAATAAACATGTACATGCATGTGTAGTGTGACCTAAGTGTAAGTAGAAGTAGCAAGACATACCTGTAATCTTGCATATTTATGAGACAGACAAAAGACACCAGCACTCCTACCATCGTCTAAAACAATTACAGGCTTTCATTTTACACTCACTTGGCAGGACGGTAGTACCTCACTGGATGGTCTTCAAGACCAATAAGACACACTTAGTGATTTTAATGTGTACCGGCATGCCAGCACAGCATGTAAGTTTACTTAGGTACAAGTACATATACATATAATTATCAGTTATAATAATAATGTAGGTAAGTAGCCCCCCAGGCGGACTACATACCTACACCTACCTACATGGCTACACGATATTTTATGTAGCCCAGAGCCATATTATTACCATCGACATACCATGTTCACCGAGTTTAATCATTTCTGTCAACTACCTTTACATGGCACCATAAACAAATGGAGAAGTAATGAATAATTCATGCCGAGAATTGTAAACAAAAGCGTTATGTATTAAGGGGAGTGATGTAATGTTCACCCTCCACCCGGCTACCACACCTTAGTATATAAACATAAAATGTTTATATGTTATGTAACGTGTTTCTTATATAATTTTGAAAAAAATATAATACAGTGGACCCCCGCATAACGATATTAATCCGTTCATGAGAGCTCATTGTTATGCGAAATTATCGTTATGCGAATGAATTTTCCCCATAAGAAATAATGGAAATGAAATTAATCCGTGCAAGACACCCAAAAGTATGAAAAAATTTTTTTTACCACATGAAATATACATTTTCCTACACACAAAGAGAAGGATACATGTACAATAGTAGAGTAGTACATGCACAGTATATATTGTGCATGTACTACTCTACTAAATGAAGAATAAAAGACACTTACCTTTATTGAAGATGCAGCAATGACTGATGAGACAGTGTGTCCTGGGAGTGCCTTTTTCTCCTGATACTGTAGGTCTGTTGGCTTTTTTCTTCCAGAACAGGACTTATCACACTGTGTATGCCACTACAATTTTTAAAATCTCTCAAACCAACCTTTGCTGGCTTTAAAAATTCACCAATATGACACTAGTTCCAGGCGTTTTTCCCTGTTCACCTGGGTGTTAGTCGACTGGTTTGTGGGTGCATCCTGGGAGACAAGATTAAGGACCCCAAGGGGAAATAAGTTAGACAGTCTTCGATGACACTGACTTTTTTTTGGGTTATCCTGGGTGGCTAACCCTCTGGGGTTAATTGTTTCTTGGTATTCTCAATAAGCCACACCAACAACGGTGCTACAGCAGCAGCGCAGCAGCTGACAGTGCTACAGCAGCAGCTGACAGTGGCTACAGCAGCAGCAGACGATGGTACAGCAGCAGCAGAAAGGTACACAGCAGCAGGAGCAGCAGACGGTATAACAGCAGCAGCAGCAGCTGACGGGGGGTACAGCAGCAGCAGCAGCTGACAGTGCTACAGCAGCACAGCAGCTGACAGTGCTACAGCAGCAGCAGCAGCTGACAGTGCAGCAGCAGCAGCAGCCCGCAGCTGACAGTGCTACAGCAGCGCAGATGATGCTACAGCAGCAGCAGACGATGCCCACAGCAGCAGCAGACGGTTTCTACAGCAGCAGCAGCAGCTGACGGTTTGGTCACAGCAGCAGCAGCAGCTGACGGTGCTACAGCAGCAGCAGCAGCTGACAGTGCTTTCAGGGAGCAGCACATCAGCATTTGACCATGGTACCACAGTATTTCGATAATATTTTCTCACCCTTTTTACCACAGGGTTGGGACTAGAAGCTTTCTTGGGGCCCCCGGGTCACTTATTTTGCAGATAAAATCACCAAAAACACTGTAATAATACGAAATGTTACGATTGTATGCTTGGATGTTACCGCGGAGGCTGGCTTGTAAACAATGCCACCGGCGGAACATGTGAGGCTGGCTCAGGCCGCACATTAGACGCGTCTCGGACGAATAGTGTTGAGCGGGTTTTTTAGCAGTATGCGAGGCAAAATCTTAGCGATAAAATGTATCGGTATGCGGATTTAACGTTATGTGATGCCAACAGTATGTGGGGGCCCACTGTAGATAGATTAATGAAAATGTCTATATTAACGTAAAATAAGACATTTAATGTGCCCAAGTGATTATTATTAGTATTACGTAATGTTGTCCCTCCACCCGGCAACAATACCTCCACAGCATAAAAACAGCATGTTTATATGCTATGTAACATGTTTCTTATATAATTTTGAAGAAAATATCATAGATGGATTTATGAAAATGTCTTTATTGGCATAAAATTAGACATTTAATGTGCCCAAGAGTGATTATTATTACATAATAGAGAGATGTGCTCATGGAGAATGTAAACAAACCAGGTGGCATGCGCCGTATTTAAAAAACCACTTGCCGTATAGAAAGTTTTGGTCATAATTTGAGATCGCTGTAGTAGCGGAACGCCGTAAGGCAAAATGCCGAAAAGCGGGGCCCTATTGTACTCAATTTAATAGAATGAAGTTTGTTACAGACCATATCAGACCAACGTTGTTGCCAAAGGGTACAAAGATGGGTAGCAATTACAGCAAAATAGTCTGTGAATGAAACGCCTCTATATGAAGTTGGGAGGTCATGTACTGTTGACCGAGCAGCAGTGTCTGCCTGTTCACTGCCCTGTACGTCAACATGATGTGGGACCCAATATCTCTGTGTTTGCTAGAGATACGGCATAACCAAAGTTGGATACAAAGAACTAGGGGGTGAGGTGTATCAAATTTCTGTATAGCCTGTAAAGTACTATGGGAGTCTAAAACGACCACAAATAGTGACACGGGCATAGATGCAATACAGGTAAGTGCTACAAGAATGGCATACAATTCAGCCGTAAAAATGCTAGCTAAGGATAATGAATGCCCTCACACGACACTGTCCGGAAACACTGCTGTGAATCCGATGCCACCAGAAGACTTAGAACCATCAGTGTACACTGCAATGGCATGTGAATGAGAGCGGAAGTGGTCAAGAAAAAGAGAGCAGGAAGCCACCATAGGAAGTTGGGCTTTCACACATGGCAGTGGGAAAGAACAGACACGAACAGCTGGAACTTCCCAAGGGGGCAGGGAAAAGTGAGACACTGCATAAGCATAGAAAGATGGTAACTGAAGAGAAGACAAGAGCAAATGTAGGCGGAGAGAAAAGGGATGGCCAGGGGAGACGAACAAATAAAGAACGTCTACTAACATCAGTGATTATCCTATATACAGAAGGATTGTAAGAGGTCATGAGATCGGACATAATAGTGAAGGCACTGGGCATCATGGCGATCAGACAAGGATGGAAAATTCGCTTCTGCAAAGAGGCTCTCAACAGGGGATGAACAAAAGTCACCAAGGCACAGACAGAGACCTTGATGAATAGGATCTAACTTAGAGTTGCAGGAGAGGCCACAGAATAGATTGGTCACCATAATCTAGCTTGCACAAGACTAGGGTGGAATGCAAACGGAGGAGAATGCGACGATCTGCACCACATGAATGACGTGCAAGAACCTTAAGGAGATTTAGCTGACCATGGCAAGTTGTCTTTAACCCTTTCAGGGTTGGTGCCGTACTAGTATGCCTAAATTCTAGCGGCTTCAAATCTAGCGATAGAAAGCTGGTAGGCCTACACATGAAAGAATGGGTCTATGTGGTCAGTGTGCGTGGTATAAAAAAAAAAATTCCTGCAGCACACAGTGCATGAGAAAAAAAAACTCCCTGTTTTTAGTTTCAAACAGCGACTTTGCAGTGTATTTTCGTATGCTATTTATGGTTGTATTCCAGTTTTCCTGGTCTCATTTTATAGAATGGAAGATATATTACGGAAATTGAGATGATTTTTATTGGTTGCACAATGAAAAGTACCTTGAAATCGAGCTCAAAGTAGCAGAAATGTTCGATTTTTGCCAAAGTTCGAAAGTAAATAAATCAAGCCGCGTGTCTAATACACGTCAACTGGTGAGTCTAATATTCTTTCACGTGTGCTGATATTATTTATACCATTTCTACACTAATGCAGTAGTCTGCATAACAGTAAATCTTCTATTTTTTGTGAGAATAAAAATTCAAAGTGGAAAGTAAAACAAATATAACAGAGGCCTGGAGATGTGACTAATGAACAGAGTAAATGTTATTTTAGTGCCAATAATGTCTGTCTTGTTTATTCTGGACCCTATTTGGAAATTGGCATCTTTTGAAATGTGTGTGAAATTGGCAGAATTGCCAATTTTGGACCACTTTATTAGATAGTTGAAATTGGTAAATGGGTGGTTTCTTGTACTCATTCGATAGAAAAAAATGGAGTTCTAGCGAAATAGTTATGATTTTTGTCGACTGGTACATTGGAATTGGCCGAAAATAGGGCTCAAAGTAGGCGAAATTGCCGATGCATAAACATTATCGAGACCGCTAATTTTGTGAGAGCATAATTCCGTAAGTTTTCCATCAAATTTCATACTTTTGGTGTCATTATGATCGGGAAATGATTCTCTATCATTTCACAATTTTTTTTTTTTTTTTTCAAAAAATTTCCGACCCTGAGAACAAGTTTCGGAGAGGGCCTGCCGACCCTGAAAGGGTTAACAAAGAAATGAGAGGTCTCCATGTCAGCCGGCAATCAAAGAGCAGGCCAGAAACACTGACCATATCACATGCCGAAATACGTGAACCGTGTAAGTACAAGGGAGTATCCGGTATAAGCGGATGTCTAGCAGAGGTAATGAATCGGGTTTTTGTACTAGAAAATTTAAAGCCATGAGAAGTGGTCCAACGGAAAACTCAGTCTATCACAACCTGAAGGGAGGCTGCTACTAGTCGACAGTCAGCACCTGAGTAAGCTATAGCGAAGTCATCAACATAAAGTTGATGATCAAATATGCGAAGGAAGAATGGAAAATAGGTCATTTATAGCTGAGAGAGAAAGAGTAGTACTGAGAACAACCTTGTGGGTATCCTTCGACTTGTACAAAGTCTGGGGAAAGCGAGGCACCAATACGGACCCAAAAATGTCTATGGGACAAGAAAGCAGCGTTGAAGTTTGTAGATTACCACGGAGGCCTAAGGAGTGCTTGGGCTAGAATGTTATACCCCTTAGTGGTGTCATATGCCTTCTCTAGTTCAAAAAAGACTGCTAGGACAGAGTGGTTGTTAGCAAAGGCATTTCAAATATATGTATCTAAGTAGAGCAAGGGGTCTAAAGTAGAGCGGCATTGCAAAAGCATATTGGTGAGGGAAATGCTATTTGTGTGTCTCTAAGAACCACATCAGACGTCTATTCACCAATCGTTCCATCACCTTGCAGACCACACTGGTCAGAGCAATGGGATGATAGAGAGAGATGCCAAGCCCCGAGGTGCCCGGTTTGCAAAATTGTAGTACAGTAGCTGATTTCCAGTGTTGTGGGAGAACCCCTCGCTCCCAAGTTAGATTGAAAAGACGTAAAAGAATGGGAAGGGCCGTAGAATGGAGATGGTGTAACATACTGATGTGGATATCATCAGGTCCTGGTGCCGACGGCTGGCAAATGGAAAGCGTGGACTCTAATTCTAGAAGAGTAAAAGGTACATTACATGGAGTTTACCTGGAGAGAGTTCCGGGGGTCAACACCCCCGCGGCCCGGTCTGTGACCAGGCCTCCTGGTGGATCAGAGTCTGATCAACCAGGTTGTTACTGCTGGCTGCACGCAAACCAACGTACGAGCCACAGCCCGGCTGATCAGGAACTGACTTTAGGTGCTTGTCCAGTGCCAGCTTGAAGACTGCCAGGGGTCTGTTGGTAATCCCCCTTATGTATGCTGGGAGGCAGTTGATGGCTCCAATCCATCAGAGGAGAAATCTAAGGGCAATTGCTCTTTGGCAGGTTTAGATGCAAGAACTGAGGGACAGAGGTGAAGCCCCCGGGAGATATGGACAAGATAGTTCCCGATTTCTGTGGCAACTTCTAAAGGTTCTGCAACATCAACTCCAGCAACCTGCAATATGGGAGCTGGGTTCGTAGTGTACTTACCACACAACTTCCGCACCTTTTTCCAAATCACGCACATAGAGGAAGACGAGGTAATGGTAAACACACAGTCTCGCCAACAAGCACATTTAGCATCACATATGACACAGCTAGCAACTGCCTTTACCACTTTAAAACCAACAGATGTTCTGCGGTATGGTTATATCGATAACAGCTCCACGCAGCACATTTTAAATGCACCGCACAGGCGCATGTAGGAGACCACCAAGGTACATGTCTGAGAATGCCTACCCGAGGTTTAGGGGACAGAATGAGTTGCCACAGTTAGGATTAAGGTCAAAAATTGGTGTGCCAGTCCATCAATAGACAATGAAAGGGGGTCCTCGCAACAAGTGGTAAGATGGGAGTATAAGTCCCAATCTGCTCGAGCAAATTGCCAACGAGGGTTATGAAACGGTTGGGTATATGTAGTAGAAGTAAGGAAGATAGGAAAGTGATCCCTATCATGTAAATCTGGAAGAACAGACCACATGAAATCAAGAGCAATGGGCGAGGAACAGATAGAAAGATCAACGCAGGAGAGAGACTGAGTGTGAGAGTCAAAATGGGTAGGACCACCCGTATTTAGAACATGAAGAGGATGAGAAGCGAGATGATTCTGCAATTGATCACCACGAAAGTCAGAGTGGGACCCTCCCCACAGGTGATGGTGAGTGTTAAAATCACCCAACAGCAAGATGGGCAGTAGTAGAGAAGAAATTTAAAATGCGTTATCAGAGATACAGAATGCACAGGAGGGATAAAGATAGAGCAAACTGTAAACCATCTGTATAAATAAATACGAGCTGCAGTATAATGCAGCAGGGAATGAATAAAAACTTGTTGACATGGTATATCAATGCATAAAGGAGGGCGCTTTCATTAAATGATTCGTCAGGTAAAGAATCTGAAAAATGTAACAGCACATAGCCCAAAACAGGGCAAATAACAGCAGAATGAATTTTGGGCTCTTGCAACCCAACACATACTGGGGACAACTGGGAGAGCAACACTTGGAGTTCTCCTTGATTGCCTCTAAGACCACGAATATTCCATTGTAAAAAAGACATTATGTACAGAAATAAAACTGTCAACAATAAGAAACAATAAAGCCTATGGGCTTTTAGGATCTGTGAAGTCAACATGTAGGGGTAACAGTAAGCATGTAAGCAAGGAAGTACACGAATGTTGCGGAGGAACAGAGTGTTGCGAGGGTCGTGAAATAGAAGGGGCAGGAGGAGTCACGTTGGTGTCCATCAGGGTGTTGTCTCCGGATTATAGCTGGAGATAGCGTCTAATGTCTCTATTGATAAGGAAGTCAACGATGCCACGATGTCAGAGACAGGAGAGGCGTTGCAAGGAGAGGTCAGAGTAACAACAGAGGCAACCAAAGAGGTCTGAGGGGGACAGGGAGTATGAACCTGGAGAGATGCTTCGGCTGGGGTAGAAAAGGCCTGCAGAGTAACAGGAGATGAAATAGGTTGGAGGGTAACTATGGAGGAAGATGGGGGGAGGGAAATGGGGGAAGAGGAGACTATATGAGGGGGGTGAACCTCTACCTTCTTGTGAGAGCTGGAAAGGGGGTGAGAACGAGGCTCCACGGTAGATATATTATGTGCAGGTGATGGACGCGAAGAAAGTGTAGGTCAGCGAGGTCTCGTAGACCGAGAAGCAAGCGAGTGAGATGAAGAAGTAGTAGGAAGTGGTGCGGAGGTAGGATTGTTAGAGAATAAAACTGCAAAAGAATTAGAAACTGGGGCGACCCTGGAAGCCACAGACGCAGAGGGATTGGGAGACGGGAGGACCATTGAGGTTGGTCTTCAGGCTACCCGAGCATACAAGACACGAGGGAGTTTACCTTGAAGGCGGAGCTGAGAGACAGCCATAGTGTAAGTGAGGTCCTCATGCTCCATAAGATAACGAATCTCTCGTTCATTACAATAAACCTGGCAATGGCGTGAAAAGGAAGGATGAGCTTCCCTGCAATTGAGACAAGAGAGGGGAAGACTATACAACATATTGGAATGATCATCTGCACTGCAGATTGGGCATTCTGCTGCAGATCTGCAATGCTTAGTGGGGTGTCCAAAATGCCAACAATTACGACACTGTTGGGGAGTGGGAACTACTTGACGGACCTCTATGCGATGTTCCGCAATGTAGACAGAGGACGGAAGTTCACGGCAATCGAAGGTTAAATGAGCAATGGTACTAGGAAAGCGCCTCCGCCCACGAGCAGGCAGGATGTACCTATCTACCTTGAGAATAGGGAGGTTCTAAAATATCAGCGCTGCAAGACAAAAAATCACTCTGTACAATAGTACGTGGTAAGACCACAGTACCACTGCAAGAATTGAGAGTAGCGTGCTTATGAACGGTTGCTGGTATGTTATCTATGGAAGTGATGCGGGAGAAAGCACGAGCTTGCTCTGAATTCTGCACCCTTATGACACACGCACTGCTTTGAAGAGCATGGAAGAATATACTTTAGCCAACATGCCATAAAAGAGTTTTACCAATTCCTTGATCAGAAAGATAATCAGTTTGAGATGTCATTTGTAAAGAAAACAATATTGTCCATTGTGTACTTGTTAGTCCAGTATGCAAAGGTAGTGAGTGTCATGTAGATCATTATTGAGTGGTCATCGACGAACTGTTGTCAGTAGGTTGTCTTGGATGCTTATGAATTCACAGTTCACGGTTCACAGTTCAAGTTAATAGAGAAGATGTGAAGGTAGGAAATCGATTCTCTTCAAGACGAGTGTACTTCAGTGGTTATTGAGGTTGAAGGTACCACTGATTCCCCTGCTAATCAAGGTAAGAATATTTTAATAGGCAATTCTCAGGCAAGATATATGGACCGTGCATTTTGTAACAGAGACAGAAAGGTCAGACAGAGAGTGTGTGTCTTCCTGGGGCTGGTGTTGGCGACATAGTCAGAAGGTTGGATAATATTATGGCAGGTAATGGGAACAAGCCCATTATCTGTCTTAGTGCTGGGAGTAATGACATTGGGAAGGGCAGGAAAGAGGAGCTGCTGGATAAGTACAGGTCAGCCATAGAAGTAGTTAGGTCTAAGGGAGGGATCCCAGTCATATGTAGTATCTTGCCTAGAAAGGGAGTGGGCAATGAATGGATGTCTAGGGCAATTGGTATAAATTGCTGGCTAGACAGGTACTGCAAGGAACTTGCAATCCCATTCATTGATAACTGGGACCTTTTCTTTGGCAAACGTGATACGTATGCAAGGGATGGGGTTCATCTCTCTGGGGATGGAGTGGTTGCATTAGCCAATTCAATTGAGAGGGTAATTGATGACTTGTCTAGGAATTTAAACTGATAGATTATAGAGGTATGGGTGTTCATGGGAAACAATCAGGCTGCAGCATTAGGGTTAAAAACAGCAGTTATTACCGGGATACCTCAGGGATGTGTTTAAAAGACAATATTCAAAATAAAGTTGCTAGTAATGGCAAATCAATTGATCAACAAACAAAGAGAGATAGTAGAGGGCAACGAGTGACTAGCTCCCTTAAGGAGTCTAAGAAATAAGATAGATGAGCTAAAATTACTTGCAAGTGTAGGTAATATAGATATTATTGGTATAACAGAGACCTGGTTCAACCTGAAAGATAGAGAAATGCCTTCTGAATGCAACATACAGGGTTATAAACTATTCCACACTGATAGGGTCAACAGGAAGGGTGGTGGTGTGGCGATGTATGTCAGAGAAAATTTAAATTGTTGTCTTAGACATGATATAAGATTAGAAACATCGAACACAGAATCGGTTTGGCTTCAGTTTCTCGAGGGTTTCGTGAAAAATTTAAATTTTGGGTGTGATTTTTTAGGCCGCCAAACCTTGACAGGGAGTGCAGTAAGCTGTTTGGGATGAAATTCATAAGGCATCTAGATATGAAAATTTTTGTGATAATGGGTGATTTTAACTTTAGACAAATTGATTAGAACAATATGACAGGAAATCTTGAGTCTAGGACTTTTTTGATACGGTTCAGGATTGCTTTTTAGAACAGGTTGTGACAGAACCAACTAGGGGAAAACAATCTGCTTGACTTGGTTCTTGCCAACAAAGATTCACTAATTAATAATCTTGAGGTTAATGTGAGTTTTGGGGAAAGTGATCAAAAATCACCTAGTTTCAATATATCATGGAATTACCCAGATAACTGCAATCAAATCTCTGTCCCAGATTTTCGCTTGGCCGACTTCATGGGACTGAAAAATTACTTGGGTGGGCTAAATTGGGATGTCCTAACTATGGGTCAGGTAGGTGATCTTGGTTGCCAATATGACGCTTTTCAGAGCATAGTTCTAGCTGCCCAGACAACTTTTGTTCCAAGTAGGGAAATCAGATCTAACAAAAATGAATCCCAAATGGATGAACAATAGATTTTAAAACATCTCATTGGTCAAAAGAGAGGCTATTAAAGGGATATCAAAAGGGGGATGGGCAGTTAAGAAATCAATATATTCAATTAGAGAGAGAAATAAAGAAAGGAATAAGAAAAGCAAAAAGAGATTATGAGACTAAGGTTGCAAGGGATTCAAAGACTAACCCAAAGGGTTCTTTCAGGTAAAACAGAAGTAAGATTAGGGACAAGATTGGTCCACTTAAGAGTAACTCTGGTCAATCACTGACAGTGATAAGGATATGTGTGAAATTCTAAATACCCACTTCCTCTCAGTTTTTCACCCAGGAAAATACTGCTATATTCCTGAGGGTAATAGATTATGTAGAACAGGATTTATAATAAACTATGTACGATTGCGGTAACTAGTGACATGGTCCTCAGGCAAATAGAGAAACTAAAACCTAACAAATCCCCAGGTCCTGATGAACTGTTTGCAAGGGTGTTAAAAGGAATGTAAAGAGGAACTTAGCATTACCTTTGGCTAATCTTTTTAACATATCACTACAAACTGGCATAGTGCCTGGTAAGTGGAAAATGGCAAATGTAATACCTATTTACAAGGCAGGTGACAGGTCCTTGGCTTTGAACTAAAGACCAATAAGCCTTACCTCCATAGTGGGAAAATTTATGGAATCAATAATTGCTGAAGCAATTCGTAGCCATCTTGACAGGCACAGATTGATTAATGATTCTCAACACGGTTTTACAAAGGGGCGTTCCTGTCTTACGAATTCATTAACTTTTTTCACTAAGGTGTTTGAGGAGGCAGATCATGGTAATGAATATGATATTGTGTATATGGACTTCAGTAAGGCTTTCGACAGAGTTCCACACCAGAGGCTATTGAGGAAACTTAGGGCACACGGAATAGGAGGAGAAATTTTTTCCTGGGTAGAGGCATGGCTGACAAATAGACAGCAGAGAGTTTGCACAAATGGGGAGAAATCAGAATGGGGGCACGTCACAAGCGGTGTTCCTCAGGGGTCAGTGTTGGGCCCGTTGTTGTTGTTGTTCACAATTTACATAAACGACACAGATGAGGGAATAAATAGAGACATAAGCAAATTTGCTGATGACGCCAAAATAGGCCGTCTAATTCATTCTAATGAGGACATTAGAGCACTCCAGGATGATTTGAATAGACTGACGCAATGGTCGGAGAAGTGGCAGATGCAGTTTAATATTGACAAATGCAAAGTTCTAAATGTTGGACAGTTAAATAACCATGCCACATATAAACTAAATAATGTAGATCTTAATACTACCGATTGCGAAAAGGATTTAGGAGTTCTGGTTAGCAGTAACCTAAAACCAAGACAACAGTGCATTAGTGTTCGCAATAAAGCTAACAGAATTCTTGGCTTCATATCTAGAAGTATAAATAATAGAAGTCCTCAGGTTGTTCTTCAACTCTATATATCCTTGGTTAGGCCTCATTTAAACTATGCTGCTCAGTTCTGGTCACCATATTACAGAATGGATATAAATGCTCTGGAAAACGTACAGAGGAGGATGACAAAGATGATCCCATGTATTAGAAATCTTCCCTATGAGGATAGACTGAAGGCCCTAAATCTGCACTCTCTTGAAAGGCGTAGCATTAGGGGGGATATGATCGAGGTGTATAAATGGAAAACAGGAATAAATAAAGAGGATGTAAATAGTGTGCTGAAAATTTCCAGCCAAGACGGGGTTCGCAGCAATGGTTTCAAGTTGGAAAAATTCAGATTCAGGAAGGATATAGGAAAGTAGTGGTTTGGTAATAGAGTTGTGGATGAGTGGAACAAGCTCCCGAGTACAGTTATTGAGGCAAAAACGTTGTGAAGTTTTAAAAATAGGTTAGATAAATACAGTAGACCCCCGCATAACGATCACCTCCGAATGCGACCAATTATGTAAGTGTATTTATGTAAGTGCGTTTGTACATGTTTGGGGGTCTGAAATGGACTAATCTACAGTGGAACCCCGCATAGCGACTTTAATCCGTGCAAAAGGGCTGATTGTTATGAGAAATGATCGGTATGCGAATAAATTTTCCCCATAAGAAATAATGGAAATCAAATTAATCCGTGCAAGACACCCAAAAGTATGAAAATTTTTTTTACCACATGAAATATACATTTTCCTACACACAAAGAGAAGGATACATGCACAATAGTAGAGTAGTACATGCACAATATATATTGTGCATGTACTACTCTACTAAATGAAGAATAAATGACACTTACCTTTATTGAAGATGCAGCAATGACTGATGAGACACTGTGTCCTGGGAGTGCCTTTTCCTCCTGAGTACTGTAGGTCCTGTTTGGCATTTTCTTCCAGAACAGGCCTTATCACACTGTGTATGCCACTACGATTCTTAAATCTCTCAAACCAACCTCTGCTGGCTTTAAATTCACCAATATGAGCACTAGTTCCAGGCATTTTTCCCTGTTCACATGGGTGTTAGTCGACTGGTGTGGGTTGCATCCTGGAAGACAAGATTAAGGACCCCAATGGAAATAAGTTAGACAGTCTTCGATGACACTGACTTTTTTGGGTTATCCTGGGTGGCAAATCCTCTGGGGTTAATTGTTTCTTGGTATTCTCAATAAGCCACACCAACAACGGTGCTACAGCAGCAGCAGCAGCAGCTGACAGTGCTACAGCAGCAGCAGACGATGCTACAGCAGCAGCAGACGGTACTACAGCAGCAGCAGCAGACGGTACTACAGCAGCAGCAGCAGACGGTACTACAGCAGCAGCAGCAGCAGCAGCAGCTGACAGTGGTACAACAGCAGCAGCAGCTGACAGTGCTACAGCAGCAGCAGACGATGCTACAGCAGCAGCAGACGATGCTACAGCAACAGCAGACGATGCTACAGCAGCAGCAGACGGTACTACAGCAGCAGCAGCAGCTGTACCACCAATAGTAGCGATGGTTGATTGGGGTTTATTATACAACCTGGCCAGCTCGGAGACACGCACTCCACTTTCATACTTATCAATGATCTCTTTCTTCATCTCTATAGTAATTCTCACCCTTATTGCTGTAGGGTTGGCACTAGAAGCTTTCTTGGGGCCCATGGTCACTTATTTTCCAGATAAATCACCAAAAACACTGTAATAATACGAAATGTTCCGATTGTATGCTTGGATGTTACCGCGGAGGCTGGCTGGTAAACAATGCCACCGGTGGCACATGTGAGGCTGGCTAAGGGTGCACATTGGACGCGTCTCGAACGAAGAGCAGTGAGCGGGTTTTTGGGCGGTATGCGAGGCAAAATTTTTGCGATAAAAGCGAGCGGTATGCGGATTGAACGGTATGCGATGCGTACGGTATGCGGGGGGTCCACTGTACTTCACAATATTCCTTATGGGAACAAATTCGGTCAGTACTGGCACCTGAACATACTTCTGGAGTGAAAAAATATCGTTAACCGGGGGTCCACTGTACATGAGTGGGTTTGGGTGGGTGTGAGTTGGACCTGACTAGCTTGTGCTGCTGAGTCTGGTACAGTGCTCCATCCTTGAGTGGGGATGACCAGACTAGGTGGATCATTGGGATAATCCGGGGGGTGGGTCATTGGTCTAATCCAGGGGGGGGGGACATGGACCTGCTCCGCATGGGTCAGGAGGCCTGTTGCAGTGTTCCTTCTTTCTTATGTTCTTAGAACAGCGGGTGGTCTGACCAGAGGGAGGTCGGTGGTCCAAGAACCATCACACTGCTTTCAGGGAAGCCGGACACATTGTGCAAGGCGTGCTAGAAGCAGCGGCATGAACAGAAACAGGTGATGCCACAGCATCTGAAGCAGGTGATGAAGCGTCACCTGCAGGGGTATGAGAAGTCCAGAAAATGGTCCGATAACGAAGCCGGGTCATAACAGGGTGCGGGATCAGAATGAGGCCTGGGAGGAGGAAGAGTTTCACTGGGTGAAGACTCCTTAATAATAGGTGCATCTTTTGTGATATCTTCTTTCTTGGTCTTTTAAGAAAAAAAAGAAAAGAAAATAAAGAGGGACAATCACTAGGAGGCATGGAGGGGCCGAAAGCTCCTCCCCTCATCCAAGAGGGCCTTGAGCCCACTGGCAGTGAAGATGCAGCATGGAATCCATGCCATACCCTACCCTTCATGCCAGTAAACCAGCGCTCCAGGATAGACTCTCATCTACCATACTTTGGTGGACAAAAGAAAGAATGGTCGGAAAAACGCCACAAAGCATACTTCCTTCAGCTGCCACCCCCCAGAACCGACAGGCAGCTTCTGCCTGTAGGTTCTGAAGGGTACCCCACCCATGATCCAGAAATCCGGGAAGGGAGCAGGGCATCCTCAGACAATTCAGATGCTACGGTAAACACCACCACCCCCGAGGGACCTCACGGAGGTGGACGAACCCTAGCACGCCACCCCCACCTAGAAACTGAAATGACAGAGGGGAGGACCCCAGAAGCTACATGTGATGGGGAAAAAGAGGAAGGTTGGGACAGGGAAGGGAAGGGAAAAAAAAAAGGGGGGAGGGTATGGGGAGGAAAGGATAGGGAAGGAAGGACTGGGGGGTACTTAGACTTGGTCTAAGAAAGGAGACCAAAGGATTTGATTCGTGAGACCAAGAGCCTCTTCACCATGTCAAGGAGCCCCCCTTGAAGAGGACTACCATTATAGTATGCTCCTCACTTAGTGACGAATTCATTTAACGATGTGGTCTTAGAAATGGAACTCTGTTGTTAAGTGAGGAAGACAGGTTGACTTGGAGGGTGTATAAATCTGTAGTGGAGGGGAGGAGGGGTAGGGATTGTCCTAGGAAAGGATGGAGGGGGAGGGTAAGAGAGGTTCTGTGCACAAGGGGCCTGGACATGCAGCTGGCATGTGTGAGCGTGTTAGATAGGAGTGAACTGAGACAAATGATTTTTGGGACCTATTGAACTGATGGAGTGTGAGCAGGGTAATATTCTGTGAAAGGATTCAGGAAAACTGGTTAGCCAGATTTGAGTCCTGGAGATGGGAAGTACAATGCCTGCACTTTCAAGGAAGGGTTTGGGATATTGGCTCTTTGGAGTGACATCTAAACTGTCATGTCTGGTCACCTCTGCAAAGACTGGTTTTGTCTGAGTGATGGTGGAAGTGTTTCTTTCTTTCCTGAGTCACTCTGCCTCGGTGGGAGATGGCTGTCGTATAGAAAAAAAAAAAAAATCACAAAATGTGCTGAACCTGCATGGGTCATAAAAAGCCAAAATGCTGAGAGATGTTAATGACTAAGGGAAGTAATACAACAGACGAACAGGCAAGCTATTAAGGAAAGCTAGAAATGGCACAATAAATTTCTTTCAATCAAAAAGTCAAAGAACACATCTGAAAACAAGGCTTTTAGAAAAGGAGGGTGGGTAATGTGACAGCACCCAGGTACTGGACAACAGATCAAAAATGGCTCCAACAAGATCTCTGGTAAATGTGACAGTGAAGAAAAAGGTGTTGGGCTGTTAATGGCATTTAATATGGTGCAGAGGGGGGCACAAGACACCTCTCCAAGTGATAGTTGTGTGTTAGTCTTGCAAGACCAATTCAAAAACACGCAAGAAATGTTTCCCAAATGCAACAGGAATAAAAAGAGGTCGACCAAGAACCTGAATGTGGCTTGAGCTAGAACAACTTCTTGTCCTGTAACCTCGACCAACAATGTTGCCATTGTTTTCGAATGCTCTTAGACAAAACTGGAAAATAGTCCAAGTAGGGTAAATCTTTGCAAGAAATAGACAAGGCCAAGGCAGTGTAACATGCACAGGTCTGCTGAAGAGGCAATACAGCCAGCATTGAATGCAAAGAACAATGGAATGTGAGGAGCCGAAACTCTGGTAAGACTGCAATGATAATAAAAATTTAATCATATTAAGCACTAAACCCAAAAGGAAGTCATTACTATAATAATAAAAAAAGAGCTCAACCCAGGGCAGGGGGTGTTGCTGGAGCAGAAAGTAGTCATGGGTGGAAAGGATAACAGAGGTAGTTAGAAAGGGCTGTGAGGAGTGCTAAAGGTAGTATATTATCAAAGTTGGTGTAATAAATTGGTTGCTGTCAAAAAGTCAAAGAGGGAGTCTGAGTCAAAGGTGAGGCCATCAGCAAGGAGGGAAGATAAAGTAAGAGTGTTAGAGTGGTGACAACATCGGAGGTAAATTCTGCATGCTCGTTAAAAGACAGGACAGTCCAACAGAATATGGCACACTGAAACT
The DNA here is from genome assembly GCF_026875155.1 of Cherax quadricarinatus. NCBI lineage: Eukaryota > Metazoa > Arthropoda > Malacostraca > Decapoda > Parastacidae > Cherax > Cherax quadricarinatus. The sequence goes on along the minus strand of NC_069401.1, from coordinate 81,112,628 downwards.
GGAATGTGACAATACTCACAGACTGGAACGAGGCACCTCTCCATGAGATACCCGTGAATGAGACAGGTGTGCCCGATGCGAACATGGGAAAGCATAGTCTCCCAGCCTCAGAATTGATAAGAAGACCAGTCCATCAATCTTGATTGACGGACTGACCACATTGGCTCAAGGCTGAGGGACTGATTACCTCAAACTACTCCTGTACTTCAATGCTCTCCTTTGTATGGACTGATGAAGCCACTGTGTGGCGAAACGTTTCCTCAATAAAGATACCCAAGTGCTGCACATGTGTAATTTATCAACAGTGATGGGCTGCCAGATTCTGAGGTAATTTAGAATCTTATTTAGATTGAAAAAATGGAGGCTTAGCCTTAAAAAAAATTGCACCCCACCCTTGTTTTCCATTAACAGTATTATCTGCATAATCTCCATACTACAGGAATGTAGACTGAGGATGTAATAACAGCAATAAATATTTACTGTACGTGTGTTTTGTTTAATTTCAGTTCTGTGGTGGTAATCTTGAATTAACCATATTGTCTGAGGGTGGCAATGTCATACTCTGGATATCACAGTAAACATACCAAAGATAATTAATGAGCAGATAAACTAACACAATTTTAAGTAAAATTAAAATTTTTACCTTTAAGTTGCTGGAATAGGAAAGCATTGATTCAGTGTGATAGATCTCAATAGAATATAAATTTACAGTATTCTAGCTATGTAATCTGTAATGTTACACCTACTTAAAATTAATTTGCAAAGAATATCAGAATAATTAAAACAATACATTTAAAATTAGGAGATGTGAAGTTATTAGAAGTATTAGTCAGAGGGCTGAAGAGGGGCTGTTGAGGTGGTTTGGTCATTTAGAGAGAATGGAACGAAGTAGAATGACTTGAAGAGCATATAAATCTGTAGGAAAAGGAAGGTGGGGTGGGGTCGTCCCCAAAAAGGTTTGAGGGAGGGGGTAAAGGAGGTTTAGTGGGCGAGGGGCTTGGACTTTCAGCAAGCGTGCACGAGTTTGTTAGATAGGAGTGAATGGAGATGAGTGGGTTTTGGGACATGATGAGCTGTTGCAGTGTGAGCAGGGTAATATTTTGTGAAGGGATTCAGGGAAACCTGTTAGCCGGACTCGAGTCCTAGAAATGGGAAGTACAATGCCTGCACTTTAAAGGAGGGGTTTGGGATATTGGCAGCTTGGAGGAACATCTAAGCTGTCATATCTGAGTACCTCTGTAAAGACAGTGAATATGTATGAGTGATGGTGAAAATGTTGAATGGTGAAAGTTTTTCTTTTTTTGTTTGTTTTTTTCTTTCTTTTTGGGCCACCCTGCCTCGGTGGGAAACAGCCGACGTGTTAAAAAAAAAAATTATGATATGCCTCTGAAAATTATACGAAGCATAGCAGTCGGCATTTTAAGTTAAAATTGCTTTTGAACATTGGCAAAAAATGCCTTAAAACACTTAGTACTGATCTGTAAAAGTGAATACGAGCTTTAAACAATGGATTTTTTAATATATTTTATTTTCATTATTTTAAATATATAAACAGTTTTAAGATTCTCTTTTTACCAATGTTCAGATGTTGGGTTTGCCCTGAATACTTGGAATAATTCATATATTCTGTACTCACTTGCACAAAACTCAGGCAATGTTAAATGAATATTTGAAACAAGTCAGAAAAAATCTAAAGAAAAAAATATATACTGTATGTTTGTACAATCAATCATTAATTGTATAAAAGCAGATGCAATATTTACCTATCTGCTTACAGTGAATGTTTTATCAACTAAAAATATACATCTTTACACATATACAAATTTTCTGCTCATTATGACTAGATATTTGTTTAGATAAATAACCTAATATTGAATTACAGTTTTTCAGAAGATTCATTTATAGTGTAATAAGAAAAAGAAAATAGCACTGCCCACATGATAAAAAAAAGAAACTTAATGGTATCAAGAAAATCCCCTTTACATTATGTTAAACATAACTTTGAACGAGCACTGAAAAGCTAGTTAAAAAAAAAATCATTACTTCTTGCACTGTTTCCAACTTTTGGTAAGGTAGCATTTCCTGAGCTTGAGATTCAGAAAATACAAGAATTTTAATAATGATTTGGTGTGTGCACATCACACTGAATAATACTGTGTTAACCATGCCTAGCCATGGGTTTGAACTTTATGTCATGAGTTGTCAGTGGAGATGACTGTAAATACATAATGATATTACATTCATTATTGTAAATAATGAAGTACCAATCAGCTAAGCTGTTAGTTACTCCTATGTTTATCCACATACTGTACACTATATGAGCAATTTATTGTAATCAAAATACGATGGCAACTTGAAAAGTCTCCACAAAAAAATCTACAACTAGTTCCCTTCAAATATTTTAGATTCCACGCACTCATAAAATATGATCTGTTGAGGTATTCTGCATGTTAAGAGGTTTGTGCAAAGGTCAACCAGCTCTACAGCATTTGTAGTCTGTAAAGGCAGAGGTTTCAGAGGTCTACACTCAGGGAAAACTTCAATCATTGAAGAGTGATAGTGAAGTTGAGCATTATGAAAGAACTTATGACAAAAATATACTAAATAATTCAAAAGCTAAAATATCACAGGCATTTCATCTATTATATTTCAGTTTATATATAATTACTAAAGCTGCTCCATATATTTCTATATTTTTATAAAGGAAGACACATCTAAAGTTACAATTAATAATATGAAAATATTATAATAAATCTCAATTTTTATATGTTATGAAGCTATAATTTAAAAATTTATTAGCTAATTATCAGTAACATGATACTGTACTGTGTCCTGTTTGATCCACCTGACTGAAATGGTTATTAAGCCTCAGCTGTTTGATCCACTGGACTAAAACTGTTACTAAGCCTCTTGAACACCACATCTGATACACTGATACTAAGCCTCAGGAACACAATACTTTGTCCTAACTGTCTGATCCACTCGACTGAAAATGTGTTACCAAGCCTCAGGACAAAGATAGTGTATCTTAACCCTTTGATCCACTTGGCTAAAAATGTGTCACACTCATTAACATAACTGGTACTGCTGTTCATGAACATGTCATTCCTATATAAAAACATATACACTATTTTCATAAAGTTTAACATGCTAAAACTTAGTAAAAATAGTTTTTCTCACTGAAAAAGTTGTTTTAAAGAAGAATTCAGTCTTCTATAGTTTAAGATTGTGCGACAGAATACACCTGCTGTGACTACTAGCAACAAATGGTATATTCCAACTAAAAAATACTTCCATCACTTAAGGCGCTCAAATTAAAACAAATTAAAAGATACAGCAAATTACAAGTCAAGAGAAAATTTTATGTAAACTTATGAAAGTTCCTGAGCCATTATTTTCCTATTATGCATAGTACATAAATTAATAGTGTAAATCAGACTAGATTAAAATCCTAATGGTCTTTTTTTCCTGTATTCCAAAAAATTAATAAAAAAGTCCCTTGTGGAATTACAATTGAAGCAACCTTTTTCTTTATCACTTACATCACTGAATAGACAATGCAACTTTCACCAATGATTTGTGAGAAAACTCAATGGAATTAAGTTGATATCTTGTAAACTATCAACATAATTCTCTATATTCATGTCTGCTTACTTTCATTGAGACATCTATTCTCTTTCTTCATATAAAACAAATATACTTCAAGGTAATCATATCCTCTAATTTACTTCTCTTGTGATATTTTAAGAGAAATATTCTAGACAAGATTACCCTCTGAACACCTCTAGTTATGATACACAGCCTCTGAAATCACCAGTTGAAGGATGTCATAAGCCATATGACTGTAGTCCTGCCCCAGCATTTCTTCTACTTGAGTGATGGCTTCTCCAACCACACATCCTTCTCGCTCTTGGGCTTCTCCCAAGTGGTGATAGGCTGCAAGTGATGATCATGTATCAAGATATCATGTACAATATTGATTTTCATAATTCATCATTGTTATTATAGTCATGAAGAAGCACTAAAACTGCAGGGGTCATACAGTCTGAGAAATGGGAAGCAATCAGTATGATCCAAGGTTCAGGCAGCTCCAATGCCTTGCATAAAGCCCTTCACCAGCATCAAAGCATCCCTCTTAAAGCATTTTCACAATTCAGTTGTGAGAAAAATAATTTATATACAATGATGAGCCTCCCTCAAATTATTTTTACCTCTTCTAAAGAATGATCTTAGAAAGGGTTAATCATTATTATTACAGTATATTCATTTTGGAAAGTTGAACTCACACTGCTTGTACAGTATTATAACCAGAAAAAAGCACTAAACCTGTTGGGATTTTACAGCAAATTTTGTTGAAAATTTTGTTGAAAATAAGAAAAAGTTTTGGAGTGAGATTAACAAGTTAAGGAAGCCTAGAGAAAAAATGGATTTGTCAGTTACAAATAGGAGGAGAGTTATTAAATGGAGAGTTAGAGGTATTGGGAAGATGGAGGGAATATTTTGAGGAACTGTTAAACGTTGATGAAGATAGGGAAGCTGTGATTTCGTGTATAGGGCAAGGAGGAATAACATCTTGTAGGAGTGAGGAAGAGCCAGTTGTGAGTGTGGGGGAAGTTCATGAGGCAGTAGGTAAAATAAAAGGGGGTAAGGCAGCCGGGATTGATGGGATAAAGATAGAAATGTTAAAAGCAGGTGGGGATATAGTTTTGGAGTGGTTGGTGCAATTATTTAATAAATGTATGGAAGAAGGTAAGGTACCTAGGGATTGGCAGAGAGCATGCATAGTTCCTCTGTATAAAGGCAAAGGGGACAAAAGAGAGTGCAAAAATTATAGGGGAATAAGTCTGTTGAGTATACCTGGTAAAGTGTATGGTAGAGTTATTATTGAAAGAATTAAGAGTAAGACGGAGAATAGGATAGCAGATGAACAAGGAGGCTTTAGGAAAGGTCCCCTCAAGGAAGGTTCCTTGATGCTGGTGAGGGGCTCTTGATCTAGGGAACTGGATCTGTGCTCCAGTTCCCTGAGTTAAACCTGAATACCTTCCATCCCTCCCCCAAGCACTGTATAATCCTATGGGTTTAGTGCTTCCCCCTTGATTATAATAATAATAATTTAGGAAAGGTACGGGGTGTGTGGACCAGGTGTTTACAGTGAAACACGTAAGTGAACAGTATTTAGATAAGGCTAAAGAGGTCTGTGTGGCATTTATGGATTTGGAAAAGGCGTATGACAGTGTGGATAGGGGCGCAATGTGGCAGATGTTGCAGGTGTATGGTGTAGGAGGTAGGTTACTGAAAGCAGTGAAGAGTTTTTACGAGGATAGTGAGGCTCAAGTTAGAGTATGTAGGAAAGAGGGAAATTATTTCCCAGTAAAAGTAGGCCTTAGACAAGGATGTGTGATGTCACCGTGGTTGTTTAATATATTTATAGATGGGGTTGTAAGAGAAGTAAATGCGAGGGTCTTGGCAAGAGGCGTGGAGTTAAAAGATAAAGAATCACACATAAAGTGGGAGCTGTCACAGTTGCTCTTTGCTGATGACACTGTGCTCTTGGGATATTCTGAAGAGAAGTTGCAGAGATTGGTGGATGAATTTGGTAGGGTATGCAAAAGAAGAAAATTAAAAGTGAATACAGGAAAGAGTAAGGTTATGAGGATAACAAAAAGATTAGGTGATGAAAGATTGGATATCAGATTGGAGGGAGAGAGTATGGAGGAGGTGAATGTATTCAGATATTTGGGAGTGGACGTGTCAGCGGATGGGTCTATGAAAGATGAGGTGAAACATAGAATTGATGAGGGGAAAAGAGTGAGTGGTGCACTTAGGAGTCTGTGGAGACGAAGAACTTTGTCCTTGGAGGCAAAGAGGGGAATGTATGAGAGTATAGTTTTACCAACGCTCTTATATGAGTGTGAAGCATGGGTGATGAATGTTGCAGCGAGGAGAAGGCTGGAGGCAGTGGAGATGTCATGTCTGAGGGCAATGTGTGGTGTGAATATAATGCAGAGAATTCGTAGTTTGGAAGTTAGGAGGAGGTGCGGGATTACCAAAACTGTTGTCCAGAGGGCTGAGGAAGGGTTGTTGAGGTGGTTCGGACATGTAGAGAGAATGGAGCGAAACAGAATGACTTCAAAGTGTATCAGTCTGTAGTGGAAGGAAGGCAGGGTAGGGTCGGCCTAGGAAAGGTTGGAGGGAGGGGGTAAAGGAGGTTTTGTGTGCGAGGGGCTTGGACTTCCAGCAGGCATGCGTGAGCGTGTTTGATAGGAGCGAATGGAGACAAATGGTTTTTAATACTTGACGTGCTGTTGGAGTGTGAGCAAAGTAACATTTATGAAGGGGTTCAGGGAAACCGGCAGGCCGGACTTGAGTCCTGGAGATGGGAAGTACAGTGCCTGCACTCTCAAGGAGGGGTGTTAATGTTGCAGTTTAAAAACTGTAGTGTAAAGCACCCTTCTGGCAAGACAGTGATGGAGCGAATGATGGTGAAAGTTTTTCTTTTTCAGGCCACCCTGCCTTGGTGGGAATCGGCCAGTGTGATAATAAAAACAATAATAAAAATATAATTAGTAATGGGAAGAAATAAAGTTTAATCCAAGAGAGGGAAGGACTGGTTCACTTTCCTGGATGCAGAGCCCCATACTAACATCAAGGTATTTACCTTAAAGGGATAGGAATCATACAGTGTCTGGGAAAATAAGAGGTAATCATTTTTATCCAAAAAAGGGTAGAGTAGATCCAATTCCTTGGATCAGAAGCCCCTCACTGGCACTAAGGAGCCTCCCTAAAGGGAAGCAAAGGTTAACCAGGTTACACTTAATATGAAAAATCTGAGGATGTTAATCTCTAACCTCTCATGAAGAGCTCTAGACCAAGGATATCCTCAAGTTTAGCCCTCTGTTCTTCAATCCATCCATACACACCACCACCACCACCTGATACCACAGCTCCATCACCATCTGAAATCAACAATATAAAACTAAGAAATTCAATGCACAAGACACTGTGTAGCATAAGAATTTTAGTTTCCATCATCTGAGAGTTGTATTCAAAAAGTACCAAAGCTTACTTACCTAAGTGCCAGACTTCAGATGATGTACATGTTGAAATGAGGGATTTAGTGTCACACGTACTCAGCTGTTCCCTTGAGTTAAGCAGCAGCTCCATTGATTGCCGCAAATTTGCAAAGTCCTCGCTCTCTTCGTCTGATGCTGTACTATTATCCTCCTCATTTGAATTATCTGTATATATATAATCCTTGTCTCTAGCTCTAGATTTTGTTTCACTTTCTCCTGTGATACCTTTGCCTTGTAAATGAACCTTATTCTTTGAACATTCATACTGCATATTATTTTGTGGTACTGATAAAGCAGATCCTTGACTGAGTATATAATTTTGCTCTCTGGTGAATTTTAATACATCTTTGTTGCTATTTAAAAGTATTCCTTCATTCTGCAACATTTTTAAGTTGAGTGAAAGCTTTAAATCAGTAATGAGCTCATTATTGTTAGAACCAATACACAGCAGAGTAGGCCTTGGCCTGACTGCACTATTAGTCACTTTAGAATGTTTATTTATTTGATAAGGTACCTTATCAGAAAAAGAATTATCATTAGGAAACTCTGTTGCATCAGTCTTACCTTCTGAAACTATCTTCTGATTATTTCTAGATACATAATCTTCAGAGATATTAGTCAGCCTCTCTGTGTCCTCTTTACTGGTCTCACATTTTTCACTTTGTGAAGATCCTGGTACTGATAAACATACCTGATTAAAGCCTGGCAAGTCATCACTTCCACACTGGTGCTGCAAATCTTGACCTTTAACCTCACCAGAAGAGTTCATATTAATGTGAATATTCCTAGGTGTTATTGGACTGATGTCCCGATATCTTTCCATTGTATCGTTAATAGACGCTTGTCTCCCTGCCCTTTCTATTACCTCTAGTAAAACTGTGTGAGCTAAGTCTTCAACGACATCAACAGAATCATTTTCAATTTTCGTAGAATAATCTCCAGTAACCACTGATATTTTACTGTCTCTAATGTATGGTAATGTATTATTCTCCTCTAATGGAATAAGATGTGCATCATCTTTCACAGCTACAGAAGTAATTCCTTCTGTTACACTTGACACAGTATAATCACTCTGTGTATCACTGGATGACTGGCATGTAAAATCAGTTCTTTGTGTATCTATGCCACTATCACTTGATGCACTATCAACATTAGTGGCAGAAGACAAGTCACTTTTACTAACTAAATCTTCTACAGTATTAAGACCCATATTTTTATCACTGTGTCTGAAGTATGTACATTCCTCAGTTGCCTGAGTTTTTGTTTGCATAAACTCAAATTTCTGTTTATCAAAATCTCTCTCTCCTACAACAGATGATTCATTACTTTCAGTATTCACTGACATTTCCTTTCCTCTACAATGTTCACAGTTTTCAGTGCTCAAATTTTGTTCAGTATCCATGATCTGACTAGAAGTTCTTGTAAACCTGCAATCTATCATAGTAGATTCACTTTTTGGAGAATTGGCTCTCTTTTCAACTCCAGGATTTTCAAACAACAAATAACCCTTGTCCTCATTTTTACTCCTTTCATTATTTTCAACAACTGTGTTAGCAGTTTTAGAATTTGTACATTCTTTGCTTCCAAAATTTTTAGTATGCTGCACAAGTGCACAACTTTCTCCTGATGAATCATTATCACTGTTAGATTTGTCACAAATTTCAGTGCTTTCAATGATACCTTTTTCCAGAGCATCAGCAGCTTCTGAATTAATGTCCTGCCGGGAAGATAATTTTTGCAAAATTCCCGCAAGTCCAGACTTAATCATTTTCTTTTTCACAACTGGTATATTCCCGTCTTTAGACGAGCATAATTCTGAAGTTATTTTCTTCCTTATCTTTTCTTCTGCAGATTCAGAAACACTGTTTGCAACGATCAGTTTCCGCTTTGGTCGTGGTGACATGTGCATGCGTAACATGCCAAGTAATCCACCTTTTGTCTTTTTCAATGTATTATTACTCTGCCTGTTTGAAATTGTAAAAGTTACATCAGAAATACTTTCATTAATGGTATATGTTTCATTCAAACATTTCCCATTATTACAAGCTGTTTCTATTTCCTCCTGAGCTTTTATTTTAGTGCCTGTTACACATGCTGAGCTTCCATTTCTACCTTCTTCCTCTTTATTTTCAACTTTAAAATCATTGCTATTTGAACTTCCACCATATCCAACATTACAAGTTGTTTTATCCAAGTTTGTATTTTTATGACAATTATTATCACTAGCTTGTACTGCATTACCTACGGTCACTCCAACATCTGTTTTACAGATCTCTTCCTTAGTCCTACTTAGAATATTATCATCATTATTGGTCCCTTCATTATGAATTTCAAATGTTCTATTTATTGTAGATGGATGATATATTAAATGACTATACTGAAGTGAAGGAGTCTCACAGCTTAAAGTTTGAGCATTGGGAGAGGAATCTGAGGTGAAATTACTTGGTAAATTTTTACAGTCACTATCACATTCCTGTAAAGAAACAGTGAATGTTGAATTCATTACTGCAGATTTATTTGAGATATCTAAATGTTTACTGTTGGAGATGTGTGCTTCTGTATCTAATATTTCCATGGTATCAATTTTACATTCTTGCCTTTTAATATGTTTTTGAATCATTGGACTTTCAATGATCTGGGCTTCAGACAGTACACTTATAATATCCTCACAATTCTTTGTCCACTGCTTACGTTCACCTACTTCCTTAAACACAACTACTAAGTCTGATGAGGATGTTAAATCCATTTTTGACCCAGAAGATTCTAATGGAGAGTTTTCAAGGCCAGATATATTGATGTTTCCCCAGTGTGGACGTCTGTTTGGAGTTATAGAGCGTGAACTTGGTAAGCTCTGAGAGGAGTTAGATTTTTCAGAGATTCCTTCAACATTTACTAAAGTGACATTTGATGAAGACTGAATATTTGTTTTTGATGAAGTAGATCCTTCATTTATAATTTCATATATCTGAACATCATCAGTGTTGGTTTTATTTTTGCAAATATTTATTAGGGAAGAAATACTTCTCCTTGCAAAAGCCTTTTCATCTTCATTACCAACAGAAAGAATATTTTCTATGGCAATTAGAGATGGTTTATGATTTTCATTTGGTACAAGATTTCCAGATACATTTTCAATCAAATTTTCTTTATCTGTATTAGTTAGTATCTCATTTAATATTGTTTCTTCTTTGGGCAGTAAGCATTTCCAAACTTGATTCTTTGGTTTAGTCGACCCATCACCACAAAATTCTTCATCAGGCTGCCTAACTTCTTTGTTATCCATCTGAACATTCACTGAAGGCTCATTGGCAACTTTGCTATGAAGTGTGTCTTCACCTTCCTTGTACACCTTATTAGCTAGCTCAACTTTACTCTCACATGGAAACCAATAGCTACTGGGACTTTCATAAGGCTGAAAGTCTTCTTTTATTTCTATTTCATAGTTTGCATTATGTTTATTCAGGCTTTCTAAAAGTAAAATGTCTTCTTCATGCTTCACAATTGCAGACTCAAGCTTTTCTTTATGATATGCCCATTGGCGTCTCTCTGACACCATCTGGTTCATCTTCTCTGTACGTTCTTGCAACAATTTCTTCATTTTCTCGTGCATTAACACTCTCACTTTATCAGCTGATAAAGCTGGGAAGTCTTCATTGTCATCCTCGTCACTACAATTGCTACAATGTTGCTTGAGGGTTTTATTTGCTAACTCTTTCACATCCTTTCTATTTGTCTCTTGCAGTTGCTCATCAGAACTACTGTGTGTTTGATCTATCTCAATGTGATCTGCATTATGTGCATGAGAAACAGTCTTATTTTCTGCTCTTCCACTTGATTTTGAGGATCGGCAAACATGAATATCCTTACTCACCCAGCACATGTCATATTTAGTGGTGGAGAAAAATCTTGTAGGAGTACCACTCTCAAGTGAGGCAAATTCACTCTCTGAAGAATCAGTGGGTATCAAGGCTTCTACAAATTTTCGGTCATTGTATGCAGCTTGCAATTTCTTGGATAAAAATTCATCCACAAGCCAACCTTCAGCCCCAGGCGATTTATTAGATTCTTCCTTATCCTTTGATTTACACGAGTTTTGATCAGTATTACTTCTCTTTCTGTTTAAATCATCATTTTTCTTAAACCCAGCACTATCCAGCATCAACTTTAATTTCACTGGTGATAGTGCCTTCTTTTTGGCATTCTGGTTCTGATGTTTTGAGTTACTTTGTTTGAATGCATGGGGTACTGATTTAGATCTGCCTTGGGATCTCTTTTCAGTATTTTCTGCTAGTTCAGCTTTTCCTGCATTTTTCACCAAAAGGCTATTCTCACTTTGGTATTTTTTCCGATGCTCTTGGTTAAGCCCAGCTATTTTAGTTTGAGCCACACCAATTGCCTTCTTTGTTCCAGAAATGGCTTGTCTAGAAAATTTTGAGGATGATTTTGTGGGAGACCTGTAAGTATTCTTTTTATTGAAGGACTGGCTGATTCCATATTTAGCAGAAGGATCTGTTATGTCATGTGGACGCTTCATTACTGGAATTTTGCGTGCTGAAGCTGGTAAAACACACCTGCGTTTCATCAAAGAGGCCTTTAATTCTTCTTCTTCACATCCAGAAATGAAGCGAGGAACTTTTTTTAAAATGAATGTTCTGCGGAGAATAACAGATATAGATGGTCTTACTTGTGGCTCCCTCTGAAATATTTGCCCAAGCAGCAAACGAAGATCCCGACTGTAACGAGTAGGAACAGGTTGGTATATACCTCTTATTATTTTGAGTATGAGTGTCTTCATATTGTTAGCCTCGAATGCATGCTTAAGCGTCATCATCTCATACAAAACACAACCCAAAGCCCAAATATCACTTTTGTTGTTATATGGCTTATTTTCACACATTTCTGGTGACAAATAATATGGTGTACCAATGCATGTCCTTGCCAGATCTGAAGTACTATTCAGAACTTTAGCAATGCCAAAGTCCCCCAGCCGAATCTTACCATCATCTGTCAGAAAGATATTTTGAGATTTGATATCACGATGGAGTATTTTCCGATCATGGATATATTTTATGGCTAGGCAAAGTTGAACAAACCAATCAAGAACTCGCTCCTCAGGAAAAAGAACACCTTTTCTACTTGTAATTAGTGTGTGAAGGTCTCCACCACCACAGTAATCCATTGCTATCCTTAAACGGCCATTTTCTTCACAAGAAGCCCGGAACTGTGTGATATATGGGTGTGACAAGCTTGACAAGACCTGCAACCATATTTGGAAATTATAAAAAAAATCCCAAATGCAGACTACTGTATATTAAAAGAAGAAATGCTGTTCACACAATACCATATATAAGAAAAAAAGCTTGTCCATACAGACAAAAAAAAATACACTGCTCATTCTTACAACATCCTTCTACTATAAAAAACTAAATGATTATTAAGAGAGAGAGAATATGTTGTTATTGTATTCAAAAAATTGTACCAAACCCATAAAGAGAACTTTAAAAAAATTTTGTCTAAAAAGCTGTGATTTAATTACAAGGGTCCCTTAAGTTACAATATTAATCCATCCCAGAAGATGTATACCTCAAAACAATCTTAACTCAAACCCCAAAATACATGGTTTTGTGGTAATTTATTCCAAGACACCGGAAGTGCAACTTTTACTATACCTTGGACTTACACACTCAAGATATAATTTTCAGGCACCTTTTCCCTTCATCTGCTTCTCCATTATCCACAATTATGTCTTTCCATCTCTATTATAATTTCTCTGGAAATATGTCACTTTGTCTTTTTTGGGTTATCCTAGGTTCTCTACACATATGCTGCTATGTATGATAATCTATGTAACTGGATTTGTGTATACTTGAATAACCTTATTTACTCTGCCTCTTATTCATTAGCTTAAATTCATCAACCACTTAAATAATCTTTATGAATTCTATATGCTTGATAACAGTAGAGATGGTTGATTGTGGAAAGCCATACTCTCACACCGATTCACTAATTCTAACTCCATGTTTTTTCACTAATTTTTTGCCTGATCTTTAGAGAAATTGCCTGTTTACTACACACTTTAGGGCCCAGGATGTCTTGATAATGCAAAAGATGGAGTAAATATAATACAGATTCAATTATGAAGGGTAAATAATCCAGAGTTGGTGCAGGGAAACACATGTGATAGCTTCAAACTGAAGAGGACACCATAAACTCTAGTACAGTGGACCCTTGGTTATCAGCCATTCCGGATATCGGCCAATTCAGTTTTCATCCGCATTTTTGGTCGAAATTCTATACTGGCTACAGGCTGTTATTTCAGAGATCAGCCATATTGGATGCGTCCACCTGCTGCTCCACCGGGTTCTTGAGCCAGTCTGGCTGTGTCTCTGGGTGAGTGAGGAAGATTCCGCGCATTCATCCAAACATTTCGCTATAATCCATTGTTTTCTGTGGTTACTGATTGAGTGCAACTGCAAAATAAGCCACCATGGGCCCAAAGAAAGTTCCTGGTGCCAGCCTTTTGGTAAAGAAAGTGAGAAACATGATAGAATTCAAGAAAGAACTCCTAGCAAAATACGAAAGTGAAGGAGGAAGAGAGAGGGGAGAATGTGCCTTCTTTAGTGATTCAAGTGATTCTACGATATGTATGATATGTATGATATGAGTCAATAAAGGCTATAGCACCAGCCAGCGGTAAATGTAGCAAGTAAGTTAAGTGGTTAAGCGATAGAAAAAGGACGACACGAAACTGACTCCTCCAATGCTGTTGGAGGTATATAGGGCCATTGACAATATATGCCGCCCTGCATATCTTCCACCACTCTAAACCAATGCCAGCATCTCCTCCAAGGTAAGTGTAAACATTTCTTATTTTTTTTTTTTTCAACAAGTCGGTCGTCTCCCACCGAGGCAGGGTGACCCAAAAAAGAAAGAAAATCCCCAAAAAGAAAATACTTTCATCATCATTCAACACTTTCACCACACTCACACATTATCACTGCTTTTGCAGAGGTGCTCAGAATACAACAGTTTAGAATCATATACGTATAAAGATACACAACATATCCCTCCAAACTGCCAATATCCCAAACCCCTCCTTTAAAGTGCAGGCATTGTACTTCCCATTTCCAGGACTCAAGTCCGACTATATAAAGTGTAAATATTTCTAATTTATCAATTAAAGTGCAAATATTTCTTATTTATAAATTACGTACATTGTTTCAGTTTTGGTGGTCTCTGCTGCCACTGCCACCACCACCACTATATGTACAGCTTATGCTGTCAGTGGCCCTTATAAACCCAACGCCACCACCACTACATAATGACATTTTATTCATTCTAGAGTGTATATCATGTTTCTGTGTTAGTAATATTGTTTATTATGTCATATTAGATGAATTTTGATAGATAAATAAGCTATAGGGTTGATAATAGCATCATATTTTAGCATTTTGTCCTGTCTCCAAACAATAAACTCGCCTCCCTCTCCGCTCCTTGCTGTTTTGCATATGCCAACAAGACTCTTCAATAAAGATAAAAGTGATTTAAATGTTCATTTATCTACTTCATTACTTATTTTATTTAGTTCTCATTATTTTGTGTATGTAAAACTATAGTTAATCTTTAAAAAAAATTATTTTTTGTTAATATTTTTGGGTGTCTGAAGCAGATTAATTGTATTTACATTAATTCTTATGGTAAATATTATTTCGGTTTTTGGTCATTTCGGTTTTAGGCTGACCTTATGGAACGGATAACCGAGGGTCCACTGTACAATCTCTGCTATTGGTTAAGATGTTACCACAGAAACATTCAACCCGATTGTTGACTGTTAAGCTACCCCTCTCAAACCCACACTCCTATTAACTCAGACACTATCCTAGAGGCAAGCTACCACATTGCTGCTTGGCTGAGGTCAACCAACACACGCCAACCAAAATAATAATAAAGCTTATTTCTACAAGTACATGATACAAGTATTACAAACCTAGCTGAGATCATTGGTATACTAATGTATATAGAAAATACCTGGTTGTGCAAAGCACTCTGGGCACCTAAGGTAAATCTTGTTTCTTAGGATGCCACCAGCAATGGTCATCTAACACCCTGTTACCTACTTACTGATAAGTGAACAGTACCAGAAGCTGTAAGGAAACATGCCCTATGTTTCACTCATCCTAAGATTGATCCCTAAACATCAGTGTGACAGCTGAGGACACTATTAACCAAGCCATGAGCACCAGCGCATGCATACAGTAATTGTACCTCTCATTTTTCATCGCAACTCAAAATTATTGTAAATGAAGCCTATTATAACTCAAGGGACCACTGTACTTGTTTTTAATTGTTCTGAAATTAGTCTGCTGTAAAAAGGAAAAACATGAAAATGCAGTGGATTTATTTAAAATGCCGTATTTCGAGGCTTATAAGATGTGGCTTGTAAGACTTGTCTTAGTTTCAGTGTCTCGGTATCAGACATAACTGGGAGAGCAACAGCCCACTCCACACCCCAAACTTACAGCTCCCATCACTGACCTTCAGTTTATAGGACGCAGGGTGGTTTTTGGAGACATTTTATGGAGAAAAAAAAGTGTCTAATAAGCCGCGAAATACGGTAATCATAATTAGATGTAAAGAGAGGAAGAAAAACTTTGAACAGGAAATAGTAGACAAAGGCAAAGTAGAAAACTGGTAAAAAGTAAATTAAAAGTAGAAGACAGAATACAAAGAATAAATGACAATGGCAAAATCTCTGGAACTCTCTGCAGAAGATTAAGTTCCCTTTCTGCCAACTGCTTCCAGATTTGATGGGAATTTACAAAGCTTTAATATAAATGTCAAATTATCTAGCATAACTTGCTTATCCAGCTTTCAATCAGCATTTATATTCATGCACTTATAATCACCACTTTATTTCTACCCCAGTAATTATAACTAAAACTGCAATATAATTTTGCCATTATCTCTTCCTATTTACAATGCTGATTTAATATAAGTACCATTTATAGCTTTGTTACTTAAAATGCTCAATTATTATCTCACATATACACAACTTGATCCTACCATTCAAATATCCTAATTTCAACAAATGTTTGCTCAGTATTCATAGCTAATTCATATGTCAGCGTAAGTTTCATGACCTCTGAGCCACTAAGTGTCCACCAAAACTACAGTTATAAGTTCTACAAGGCCCATCATTCAGTACAGTTTGAGTTTTTATTTCCCCCAAAATGATCTTAGTTATATTTGGATATGATGGAAGGATGTGAGAGTTGCAGGATTCAGAAAAACTGGCTAGCCAGACTTAAATTCTAGAGGTGTGAGATACAAAATCTGAACTCATATGGATGGGTGAGAAAGGGGCATTTCAATGGGTCACTGGAGATATGATGTTATCACTTTTTGGAAATATAGCTAGGGAATGAGTGCTGGTGAATATGGTATTCTTTGGGATCTGCCTAGATGAAAACAAATGCTGCTAAGAAGGCTATACATTATTTTAAGTAGTAGTGTACATACTGCACAAGTTAAAAGCAAGCTAAATAACCCTATACATATGATAGAAGAATCATTTTGAAAATATGTATTAATCACACTGCACAATTTCTTATCAGGTAACAATGCACATATGCTCAAAATGTACTCAATAATATTTTTCCTGCTGTTTCCATATTGGAAATTTTCACAAGATGTTAGAGTATAACTCCCCTAAGTTTTAAACAAAGCATGCACAAACTCCCTAAAACTGCCACGAAACCACTGCACTACTGCATGAGGAAACTGTCAGGTCACTATTAAAGAAACCTTTACCTTAACTTCTCGTCTTGCTTCTTCGAGTTCTTTCGCTGACATGTGGGAGATATTAATTTCTTTTATAACACATTTTGTGTCTGAAGGAATGTGAACAGCTAAATGTGCTGAGCCGTAGGACCCTAACCCTAGCTGCCGAAGAATTTTATAGTCCTCCATATTCAATCTGAAAAATAATGTGGTCTTATTTATACATGGAATGCAGTCAATGTAATTACTGAATGTTAAATAAAATACCATACATAAAATAACAGATAATATTGAGATTAGAACCTGTCAGAGCTCAGTCTTCATTTTACTGTAAAAGTTACAAGGAAGCATCCCTACCCCAACATTAATAGTTATTTCTTGTATAAATTCTTATGTTGGGAGATACTACTAGCAAAAATAATACCTTCATACATAATGAAATGCACTTCAAGAAGGTTAAATGTGCTTGGGAAGAGCCAATCCTCTGTTAGTATTCAGTCATGTGACATGCCTTGCCAATCATGAGATGACTCATCTTGACTAGTTACCACAAAAAATTAGTTCTATTTGACATCAGGACAAATTAAATATTTACCAAAATAACTACAAGTGTGTCCAGAGTACACAAAAGTTTCTTTTCTATAAATACTGGATTATATCTGGAGTACTGTAAAGTACTCATTGTTGTATATAATTATTATTATAATCAAGGGGAAGAAATAAACCCATAATGGATCATCTATCACAAAACTCACAGAGGGAAAATTCCTAGGAATCCACCTTGATAACAGACTCAAATTTCAAACACATATACAACAAATTTCCAAAAAAATTTCCAAGACCGTAGGCATACTATCGAAGATACGGTACTATGTTCCACAGTCAGCCCTTCAGGCCCTATATCACTCACTTATTTACCCCTATCTCACCTATGGAATTTGTGCATGGGGCTCAACAACAATAAACCATCTCAGACCACTAATCACCCAACAAAAGGCTGCAGTCAGAATGATGATAAATTCCCACTACAGACAGTACACTCCACCAATATTCAAAACTCTAAACCTACTCACAATACAAAACATCCATACTTATTACTGCACCTACTACATACATAGAACACTTAACTCTGACATAAACCCTCCCCTCAAACATCTCCTTACCAACCTCAACAGAATATATAACCATAACACAAGACACAGATCAATCTTTGATGTTCCTCGTGTCCATCTCACGCTATGCAAAAACTCAATGCACATAAAAGGTCCTAAAATCTGGAATTCATTACCTGTGAATATAAAAGAAACACTGTCTGTTTATAAATTGAAGTCTCTTCTCAAAAATCACTTACTCACCCACAACTAAATAAATACTGAGTAATTGTATCTCATAAATTGTATCTCATATATGTATCTCATTATTGTATCTCATAAATGTCAACCTGTGACTCAATCAAACTTTGTTACTATTTAACTTCATTACCTAACATAATACTCCATTCTACTGATTACACAACAACACAGTAAATGACCATATGACCTGTCTTTGTAATACTCATTTGTACTAAATTGTTATCTGTTTTACAATAATTTTTGTACCACAGAATATATCATTGCTTAGTTAATCTTAAGTTAATTTTAAGCTGCCCATAATGCTCTGCATACAAGGGGCTTTGGCATGCTGCATTTTGCTGTATTCTTTTGTACTTCACTGTATCATTTTCAAATTAATAAAAAATGGTCAAAGGGTGCTCAGGCAATGGGAGGAAATCAAGTCTGATACAAGAAGGACTAACCATGCCCACTATCCATTCTACCCAGGTTCTTCCCGGGTGATGGGAAGCTGACCTTTATACAGGTTTTACTATGATGTTAAGTGTGCAAAAAACAGTAGTGTCTACAAAAATATCCTAAGCATTCAATGTATTTATATTTTAATCTTGTTTAATGTAGACAAATGTATATATCAGTTGGTAGCTGGAAGAGCAGCATCAATCTCTTATCTCTTTATCAATTATTTCAATTCATAATATAAAATATTTTATTAAAGTAGAATTACTTGAGAATATAACTATTTTGAAGCTCCTTGTGAAACTTGTGTTTTTATAAGTAATAGTAACAAAAACTGATCCATTTTTATCATGGAACAAATTACTGTTAAAGTTTTTTAAGCCAATTTAACATTGGTTTTATAAGAAGAATTATAAGCTATAATAATGATTCTGAGGCCCTAATGATGATAATGACATAAATATATGTATTTATTTATTTCCAATTTGTGCACACATACAGAGGTACAAAAATGTATATATAATTAACTGTGGAAGCTCAATAAAGAATACAGTATTACTAAAGATAAGGATTAAAGTTAAAAATGTATATAATCATAGAGAAACACAAGCCACTGGAAATAAGTCATTCTGATTTTTTTTCTGGGGGGGGGAGGTGGTGGGTAATTTACGCTTTAGGTTACCAGGTATAACTTGTATTACAGTAAATCACTTCAACAAGAACTGACAACCACAGTAAACTGAGGTGAGTAAATAAGAACTATCAGGCGCAACTGTAGCATAAATAATTTATTTTGGAAGTAATTTATAATTGTTAGACAAGAGTTTTAAGTTACCGTGAGTGTTCCATGGCTGCGGACACCCACGTAGCAACCTTACAACACTTGTCTATGTGTTTTTCTTGCAACTGAGTGATGTCTCATAGCTAGATGACTCTACCATACATGCACATGTTTAAGAGCTTCCTCTGTGGATGACTGCAACAGTTGTAGAGGTGTGGCAGGTGTGTGGCAGTGTGTGTGTGTGCAGCAACACCCTCATAACAAGTGTCTCAGCTGGTGTGGTCAACGTTGTGTTCTATTTTGTGGTTACTGTCTTAGGTTTAAATTTTTTCCTAGCATGAAGGGGTCATTAAGGTCAAAATCATCATAATCACTAACATCAAAAGCATCTTAATATCTAAAAGTATGGATTAAAGTAAACTATCCGAAAATAAACACCGAGTCTTATATACATCTTAGTGTATATTCACTGACATTGTAATATTTTCTTTTATCTTGAGCAATAACAAACAGGTTTTATATATATGTATTAGTTTATTCTGATAAGAAATATATTTTACGTGTCAAAGCTGAAAACAATCATACATATATTCAGCGTTCTCATAAGAATGTAAAATATTTACATATTTAGAACAACAAAGCCAATGTCAAACGTTGACGCTTTTGTAAATTACTTTATAACTGGACTATAAACCAGTTAAATAAATTATATAAAAATCGATCCATTTCAAGCAACCTTTAATCTTACGATAATAACAAATATTATATTTAAAAATAAATACCAAACAAGTATGAGTTAGTGGAGTCAATAATTAGAGATTGTGTAAAACAAGATGTGTTTTAGCCGCTACATGATCCGGAATTCTTGTATCACTTAAGCCCAGCCCTGCCTACCCTTTAATCTGAAGAAGGTATCCCCGTATCCCTTAAGCCCAGCCTTGCCTAAACCTATAATCCCTGTATCTATAAGTTAAGCCTTTTCCTGCTCCAATGATCTGAGAAGAGTATCCTCGTATGTCATAAGCTCATCCCAGCCTACTCCAAAAATCTGAGAAAGGTATCCCCGTATAAGTCTAGCCCTGCCCATCTACCCCAGTGCACGCACAAGGAATCTACCTGGAGTCTACCTAGTGTTGTTCCGGGGGTCAACCTCCTTGGTGCGGTGAAGAGGCTCTTGGTCTGAGGAATTAGACCTTTTGGTCTCCTTCCTCAGGTCAAACCTAATTACCCCCCAATCCCCCTTTCACTATCCCATCCTCCCCATCCCCTTTTCCCTTTTCCACCTCCTCTCCCGATCCCTTCCCTGTCCCCTTCCTATTTTCAGCCTTTGGGATTCTTTCCACAGGCACTCTAGTTCCTAGGTAGAGGGAAGGGTACCGTGGTCCATCCCATTCCGTTGTGGTCGGTGGAGGTGGTGTAGTTTGCCGTGGAATCTGGATCACCTGGGGATGTCCCACTCCCTCTCCGGTCTCCCGGGGGTGACATTTGGTATCTTTCGGGTGACGGGTGTCTCTCTGGATGCTGCCTTTCGGATTCCGGGGGGTGGTGGCCAAAGGAGATATTCTTTACGGCAGGTATCCGGCCACCCTCTCTTTTGTCCACCGAGGTGGCTCAGTAAATGTGAGATTGCTATCCCAGATTGCTGGTTTACTGGCATGAAGGGGAGGGTATGGCACGGGTTTCATGCCGCATCTGCACTACTTGCAGTGCTGGGGTCCTCTTGGGCATGGAGGGGGATTTACAGCCCTTTCATTTCTCCTAGGAACTTCCCTTCCACGTTCCCCTTTTTTTTTATTCTTTTTTTCTTTTTTTCTAAAAAACAAAAATAAAGTGACCTAATTATTATCATTATTATTAACCATGGAGTCCCATGTCCATGAAGCAGCTACCCTAGGCCCCTGCTACTGCACCTTGTTCTGACTTTACCTCGTTTGGACATTTCTCATGCCCCTATACCTCCTGCTGGTGCCGTTTTGTCACCCACTCCAGGTACCTGGGTTCCCTCTGACTCCTTTGATACATCTGACCTCAGCACTTCTTTGACCATGCTTCTGGCTTCTCCCTCTACGGTGTGGCACTTTTCAGATCTCCCGCCCATCCTACGTCAGACCAACTCCTGTCCCACACTTAAACACCCAAGACCATTACCTGATGATACTCCTTTGTTTCCTTCTCATTATGCCCAGAAAAGACCGGCGCAAAACTCTTTCCCTTTACAGGCTGTTTCAAAATATACAGTGGACTAAGTTTTTTTTACTCTGCAGCCGACTACTTCTGACTATCTTTCCAATCATAGTATTGGCAAGGTACTCCTATGCCATGTTGGTCAAGATACACCCTTTCATGCTCTCAAGGTCGGTGCATGCATCATCATGGTCCAGAATGCTAGCCAAGCTCGTGATCTTTCTCTCCTTACAGCCATAGATGCTATTCCTGCAACTACAGAAAAACATCATTCTCTCAATTCTTGTAGTGGTATTATCATTCTACCTCACACCATTGTTCAACAGAATTTCCAGATATGTGGTGATGACATTCTAGAACAGCTTGAGCTCCAAGACCTCCCAATGCTCAAAGCAGACACTTATGTCCTCCCTGCCTGCAGACAGAGACATTACCCTTGCAATGTAGCTTGCTTTACTTTTGACAGCCATGAGCTTTCGTCCTCAGTTTATATATTGCGTGACACCGTTTACAAGTTCACAAGGTGATCTCTACATGGCAACAGTGTAGAAATTGCTGGCACTTTGATCATCCAGCGAAATATTGCAGGTCCATGACTGAGTGCCCAGTTTGTGGTACCAACGACCACACCAATACATCTTGTAGTCTACCTCCCCCTTGCCTTAATTGTCATGAGGCTCACCCATCTTATTCTCGCTGTTGCCAAGCTTACTTAAATGAACGAGAAATCTGTTGTCTCAAAGAGGCAGAAAGCTTTTCATTTGCTATGGCAGTCTCTCATCTATGCCTCCAGGGGAGACTTTCCCTTATTTCTTTTTCTCGAGTTACTAAACGACCCCTAATTCTGGAGTACCAGCTTCCGCAGCCTCCTCTGTGGTCACCCCTTCCGCAGTCACTCCTGTTTCTAATTCTTTTTCTGTACTGGACTCAAAGGTCCATTCCTCGGCCCCTCATTCTATTCTCGCCTTTTCCTCGTCTAGCTCACAAGTTTCTGTGCCTACAAGACCTTGTACAACAACGCTTCCCCATCGCCCCTCTTCTCCCAAGTCCAAAAAATCCCCATTGTTAAAATCTCCTTTAACCACTCCTTCCCTTCTTCTACCTGCACATTTTTCCTTTCTAATCTTTGTACCTGGTTCTTCATCTCTAACTGACTCTGTTACGAGTGTGGAGGTTCATCCTCCTCCTCCTCATACAGTACCTTCCTTCCCTGTCCCACCCCCAAGTTTCTTCCTATTCTGCCCCCTCCCAGGTCGCTTCCTCTCCTGCCCTCTCCCAAGCTTATCTTCCAGTTCCCTCTGCCCTTTAGTCCACCCTTACTTTGGTAAATTCCATACTCACCCTCCCCCTTCCCTCTTCAGTATTGTCCCACATACAACGTTCTTGTCCTCTAAAACACTTGAAGCTATCTTCGAATATATTGACAAGATTAGACCATTGATGGACACCAATCCACCTCCTTTCCCTCCTCTTCACTCTTCGTCTGCACAACTCCTTTCTTCACAGCGTCCCAATCATTCGTTGCTTGTACATTTTCTAATCCATAGATACCTCTCCCTTCAGATTTCTTGTATCTTTCTCTTCACAAATCATGGCTTATTTACAGTGGAATATCAGCGGCCTCAGAGGCAGCTGGGGTGAGCTTCAAGTGTTGCTCTCCCAGTTTTCCCCTGTTTGTGTTTGTTTGCAATAACGCAAATTATGCTCCGCTGTTATACATCCCATCTTGGGCTATGATTTATTATATTCATCGGATCCTTTTCCTGATGGAACCTTTAATGAAAGTGCATTTCTTACATGCAGCGGTATTCCATACCATCAGCTCTATGTTCATACTTTGCTACATTACTCTGCAGCCTTGGTGGCTAAAGCTCCCGCTTCACACACGGAGGGCCCGGGTTCGATTCCTGGCTGGTGGAAACATTTCGACACTTTTCCTTACACCTGTTGTCCTGTTCACCTAACAACAAATAGATACCTGCGTGTGTGTATTTTCAAATCGAATAGAAGAGGACGACGAGAGCTGTCGTGAGATGGGGAGGAAGAAGGAAAAGGAAGGATGGAAATAACTGGAAAATGATGGGAAGGAGGGGAAGAGGAGGAATCAAGGCAAGTGGCCCAACCACTTTGGGACATGTGGTACCGAAGTACTAGAGGCGTAGATGGAGAGGCTTTAATGATGTCGTTACTTGGCTCTCTAGGAGAGTATGGCGAAGGCAGCGGCAGGAGCTGAGGGTGTCAGAAGGCAGCAAGCAGGATGAATTGGTTATTCTCTTGATCTGTTTTTCATTGCATTGAATTTTGTTCTAGAGAGTTGTAACACACGTATGGGAGAGCTGTAGAAGAGTTCGTTGGTTTGGAGTTGGTGGATTATCTGGTTGACGGTAGGGAATGGCTTTTCGTCGGAGTTGTATGTTGCAGTGTTGTCTTTGAGATGTTGGATGAGTTCTAGGCGAGACATTGGGGTGGGGTATTGCATCGTGGTGAAGAGATCGAGTCCTTTGTGTTTAACCCATAGTGTTCCAGGTAATCGACGTGGGCGAGGTGGAGAAGGTGGTGGTGGAGTTGAGGAAGGTGATGTTGATTCGTTGTCATCTTCAATAGACGAATAGGAAGATGGTTCTGGTGGCAAGGCTTCTGATTGGTTGAATTCAGTGAGGTGTAGTGGCGGTGGAGGCTTCTCATTGGACGTTGTTGGAGTGATGTCTCTAGTTGGTGGTGGTGATGAAGCTTCTACAGCAGATGTGTTGATTAAGTCCTTGATGAATTTGAGAATTTCTTCAGAAGGTGGAGATGCTGGAAATGTAAATGATGGCATGTTATTTAATGCAAATAACTCGTTGATGGTAGAGTTAAAAGGATCCAAGTACAGCCATGTTCTGCATGTGAGCGTATAGTAGACAATAGTGAATCTTCGTTACGTCACATGTTGGAGGAGTGATGGTGGTGGTGGTGGAGGCGGGCTGAGTAGATGCTTGAAGCAATTTTTTAGTGTCTGCTTGCAACTTTGCAATTGCGGCATACGTTGGTGTGTTGTTGGAAGATTTTTTCTTTGCTGCATCTTGTTGTTTCTTCATAATATCCTTTCTTGTAGGACATTTTGCTGCCAGTGTATGGTGATCATTACGTTTGCAGTTTAAACACGCTGGTTGTGTTGGAGCAGCAGCGGTACAGGAACTGAAGGTGTGTCCCTCACTACCACATGTAGTGCAGAACTTCTTGTCTTTTGCTGGACATGCCTTGGTGGTGTGAAGATAAGAATAGCAGTTCCAGAAAGGTTGGATGTAGTGGTATCTCTCTGCTTCTATGTAATAGTAGTAAATAGCAAGACCTTCGTTCAGAGCAGTGGCAGCCATGTTCACGTCGGTAAAGGTGGCCTTGAACATAGACGATGCATTCGGGATTTTGGTAATGCTGTCAACAGTAGCCCAAGTATTTTGAGTTTCTATAGATGACTTGAGTTCAGCAATTGGTTGAGAGGTCAAAATCTTATCCATTTTTTTCAGGAATACTGATTTCCTTGCCCTGAGGGCAGGAAAGGATGTAACAGTAAACCCCGTGAACAGTGAGAGTAGTGGTGGCTTCTGTAGTAAGTAACTTCTCTGCTTCAGTGAATGCTTCTTTGAGTGATAAAATAGCGTTGAATTTTACATGCAATGCTCCCTGCACAACAGTTGCAAGAGCAAGCTTCGTTGAATCATCAACGGTACCACTGTTTGGCTTGATCTTTACACGATTTGCGTAGCTCATCGTGCAAGTCAAGACGAAGACAATGCTGGTAAAGGTTCCCCTCCCCAACGGGGATCGTAGGGAGACAGTAAGGAAGGAGAGCTGCTATGACCTGCCGAGGCGAGAGTCAAGAGCAGAATCTCATTTGTGTCTGTCTGTGTGTATTACCTGCGTGTTAGTTGACTGGTGTGGGTCGCATCCTGGGGGACAAGATTAAGGACCCAATGGAAATAAGTTAGACAGTCCTCGATGATACACTGACTTTCTTGGGTTATCATGGGTGGCTAACCCTCCGGGGTTAAAAATCCGAACGAAATCCTATCCTATCCTATCCCAAAATCCTATCCGGCAATCTGTTCTTTGTATCTCTTCGGCATTATTTATCCCATGGTGCATTTCTGGTTTCTTCCTTATCGCCACCACTTCTGTTACTTGGCAATTTTAATGCTCACCATTTCCTCTGGGGGTCTCACTGTGACTCCTGCATCATTCATTTGGAAACTTTTCTCACTTCTCTCCCCCTCCATGTTTTAAATATCGGTACTCCCATCCATTTTAATCCTCGTACTCATTCTCTCTTACATCGATCTCTCGGTTTGCTCTTCCTCAACTGTACTAGACTTTCCCTGGTCTGTCCTCCCGGACTTGCATGACAGCGATCATTTTCCAATCATTCTTACTTCTCATTCATATTCACCACCTCCTCGTAGCCCACACCGGCAATTTGACTGAGCGAATTGGGACCTTTAATCACATTAAACTGCTTTTAGTGAGGATCCTTCTTCATCCTCCATTGATGAGCATTTACACCTCCTCTCAGCCTCAGTTTGTTTTGAGAGATTTTAAAATCGAAGTTGAAAAAATATGGAAAATAATGTTTTCTTACCAAAGAATAGTGCATAATTCTGGCAACATGTTGATGCAATCAACTTGTTTCTATCATATTTCAAAGTATGCTTTTTTTCAAAATGTAATTTTTATGTTTTTGCTGTCATCAAGAGGACATGTTGGCAATTAGTGTTTCTTTTTGTTTTTGTTTTTTTTACTCCAAAAATTACTATTCTTATGATTGCTTCATTCTAAATACTCAACATAGTAACTTCTATGAGGACTAAAGTGAAGAGCACAGAGTGGTTGCTGCTCAGTTGCCTCTGGGCTGTCAACAATAGGGGTTGTTTGCAACACGCTCAGATTTGGCGCGCCATTTCCATAGTTCTATAGAGACAAAAATGTGAATAATTCAGGAATAAGTTATTGACATTTGTTTTCAGTTTTTGCAAAGAGTAATAATAGGAGTGTCATGATTTTTTCACACATTATTGATGAATGATGGTTCTATTAAATTTCAGGGTTGATTTGCAATATGTTTTACCATTTTGTTTTTATTGAATCTTATTCTCCCCAAAAACTCATTGAAAAAACACAAATTTCAGAATTTTTTAAAATGCAATCTATTGGCATTTCTCGCAAAAAACTCTGAAATTTAGATAATCTAACTTTATCTTTCATCTGATGTTGACTAGAACATTGTACATCTTACCAATTTTGTAGGCCAGCGAGGGTTTTATGATAAATACAATGTTGCAAGATCTTGCAATTTTGCAACATGAAGTCAATACAAACAAATGTGTAGGATGTAAACTGCTTTTTAAATCACAGAATAAACTTCTACCTGGAGTTTACCTGGAGAGAGTTTCGGGGGTCAATGCCCCCGCAGCCCGGTTTGTGACCAGGCCTCCTGGTGGATCAGAGCATGATCAACCAGGCTGTTACTGCTGGCTGCACGCAAACCAACGTACGAGCCACAGCCCGGCTGATAAGATAAGATTTCGTTCGGATTTTTAACCCCGGGGGGTTAGCCACCCAGGATAACCCAAGAAAGTCAGTGCGTCATCGAGGACTGTCTAACTTATTTCCATTGGGGTCCTTAATCTTGTCCCCCAGGATGCGACCCACACCAGTCGACTAACACCCAGGTACCTATTTGCTGCTAGGTGAACAGGACAACAGGTGTAAGGAAACGTGTCGAAATGTTTCCACCCGCCGGGAATCGAACCCGGGTCCGTGTGTAAAGCGGGAGCTTTAGCCACCAGGCCACCGGGACCGACTTTAGGTGCTTGTCCAGTGCCAGCTTGAAGACTGCCAGGGGTCTGTTGGTAATCCCCCTTATGTATGCTGGGAGGCAGTTGAACAGTCTCGGGCCCCTGACACTTATTGTATTGTCTCTTAACGTGCTAGTGACACCCCTGCTTTTCATTGGGGGGATGTTTCATCGTCTGCCAAGTCTTTTGCTTTCGTAGTGAGTGATTTTCGTGTGCAAGTTCGGTACTAGTCCCTCTAAGATTTTCCACGTGTATATAATCATGTATCTCTCCAGCCTGCGTTCCAGGGAATACAGGTTTAGGAACCTCAAGCGCTCCCAGTAATTGAGGTGTTTTATCTCCGTTATGCGTGCCGTGAAGGTTCTCTGTACATTTTCTAGGTCAGCAATTTCACCTGCCTTGAAAGGTGCTGTTAGTGTGCAGCAATATTCCAGCCTAGATAGAACAAGTGACCTGAAGAGTGTCATCATGGGCTTGGCCTCCCTAGTTTTGAAGGTTCTCATTATCCATCCTGTCATTTTTCTAGCAGATGCGATTGATACAATGTTATGGTCCTTGAAGGTGAGATCCTCCGACATGATCACTCCCAGGTCTTTGACGTTGGTGTTTCGCTCTATTTTGTGGCCAGAATTTGTTTTGTACTCTGATGAAGATTTAATTTCCTCGTGTTTACCATATCTGAGTAATTGAAATATCTCATCGTTGAACTTCATATTGTTGGTTAATGTCCGCCTGGAGCCTTGCAGTGTCTGCAATGGAAGACACTGTCATGCAGATTCGGGTGTCATCTGCAAAGGAAGACACGGTGCTGTGGCTGACATCCATGTCTATGTCAGATATGAGGATGAGGAACAAGATGGGAGCGAGTACTGTGCCTTGTGGAACAGAGCTTTTCACCGTAGCTGCCTCGGACTTTACTCTGTTGACTATTACTCTCTGTGTTCTGTTAGTGAGGAAATTATAGATCCATCTACCAACTTTTCCTGTTATTCCTTTAGCACGCATTTTGTGCGCTATTACGCCATGGTCACACTTGTCGAAGGCTTTTGCAAAGTCTGTATATATTACATCTGCATTCTTTTTGTCTTCTAGTGCATTTAGGACCTTGTCGTAGTGATCCAATAGTTGAGACAGACAGGAGCGACCTGTTCTAAACCCATGTTGCCCTGGGTTGTGTAACTGATGGGTTTCTAGATGGGTGGTGATCTTGCTTCTTAGGACCCTTTCAAAGATTTTTATGATATGGAATGTTAGTGCTATCGGTCTGTAGTTCTTTGCTGTTGCTATGTCTGTTGTTTTTAGTAACTGTGGGACGACCCCCGTGTCCATGCTCCCTCTCCAAGGCTGGTTGTCCCTTTTTGGATTGTAAAAAGTATTTCTAGCAACTTTAAAAGATTTATGTTGCTAGAAATACATTCTACAGTTTAAAAAGGGACAACCAGCCTTATTCAACTAAAAATATGTTGGTTCTCCCTTACCATGAAAGCTTGGTTGATATGCCTTCTCTTCTTAAGACTTTTAATATTAAAGTTGTATTTAAAAATCTTGATACAGTAAAAAAACTTTTGATTAAGAATTCCCTCCCCCAAAATGCTGATGGATGTGTCTATAAGATTCCTTGTAAAATTTGCGATAAAGTTTATTACGGTCAAACTGGTAAAAGTCTCGAACTAAGATTAAAACAACATAAATATAGCATTAGAACTGGACAAGATTCCAATGCTCTATTTATTCATGTAAGAGATTTTAACCATCCAATTGATTTTCAAAAAGTTGAGAAAGTAGTATCAAGCAAGTCCATGGTCGACAGGAATATAATTGAATCTTGTTTCATAAAAAGCAGTTTTGACATATAATATGAATATTTCCTTTGGTTTATGTAAATTAGATCCATTTATAATTAATAGAATTTGGGAAGAATTTAATAATACACTGGACAAATAATAATTTTTAAATTTTCTTGGGTAGAATAGTTTGTGGGTGAGTTGTGCAAAGGACCTATCCAAGTTGGGTCGGCGCGCGTCAGGTGTTTAACCGTTGTGGGATCTGATAGTGAGGTGCTGGCCAGACCCCTTATATAGCTTCCTTGGATGCTTTACTTTCATAGTTCCTTGATAATGTGAGTAGTCACGAAAGCGCTTGGAATTTCTCTATTCTTTCAGAGTGGTTGTTTTGCATATTCTGAAATCACCTGTTTACTGTGATCTTATTGCATATATATATTATATATATATATATATATATAATATATATTATATATATATATATATATATATATATTATATATATATATATATTATATATATATATATATATATATATATATATTACCTGGAGTTTACCTGGAGAGAGTTCCGGGGGTCAACGCCCCCGCGGCCCGGTCTGAGACCAGGCCTCCTGGTGGATCAGAGCCTGATCAACCAGGCTGTTGCTGCTGGCTGCACGCAAACCAACATACGAGCCACAGCCCGGCTGATCCGGAACTGACTTTAGGTGCTTGTCCAGTGCCAGCTTGAAGACTGCCAGGGGTCTGTTGGTAATCCCCCTTATGTGTGCTGGGAGGCAGTTGAACAGTCTCGGGCCCCTGACACTTATTGTATGGTCTCTTAACGTGCTAGTGACACCCCTGCTTTTCATTGGGGGGATGGTGCATCGTCTGCCAAGTCTTTTGCTTTCGTAGTGGGTGATTTTCGTGTGCAAGTTCGGTACTAGTCCCTCTAGGATTTTCCAGGTGTATATAATCATGTATCTCTCCCTCCTGCGTTCCAGGGAATACAGGTTTAGGAACCTCAAGCGCTCCCAATAATTGAGGTGTTTTATCTCCGTTATGCGCGCCGTGAAAGTTCTCTGTACATTTTCTAGGTCGGCAATTTCACCTGCCTTGAAAGGTGCTGTTAGTGTGCAGCAATATTCCAGCCTAGATAGAACAAGTGACCTGAAGAGTGTCATCATGGGCTTGGCCTCCCTAGTTTTGAAGGTTCTCATTATCCATCCTGTCATTTTTCTAGCAGATGCGATTGATACAATGTTATGTCCTTGAAGGTGAGATCCTCCGACATGATCACTCCCAGGTCTTTGACGTTGGTGTTTCGCTCTATTTTGTGGCCAGAATTTGTTTTGTACTCTGATGAAGATTTAATTTCCTCATGTTTACCATATCTGAGTAATTGAAATTCTCATCGTTGAACTTCATATTGTTTTCTGCAGCCCACTGAAAGATTTGGTTGATGTCTGCCTGGAGCTTTGCAGTGTCTGCAATGGAGACACTGTTCATGCAGATTCGGGTGTCATCTGCAAAGGAAGACACGGTGCTGTGGCTGACATCCTTGTCTATGTCGGATATAAGGATGAGGAACAAGATGGAGCGAGTACTGTGCCTTGTGGAACAGAGCTTTTCACCGTAGCTGCCTCGGACTTTACTCTGTTGACGACTACTCTCTGTGTTCTGTTAGTGAGGAAATTATAGATCCATCGACCGACTTTTCTGTTATTCCTTTAGCACGCATTTTGTGCGCTATTACGCCATGGTCACACTTGTCGAAGGCTTTTGCAAAGTCTGTATATATTACATCTGCATTCTTTTTGTCTTCTAGTGCATTTAGGACCTTGTCGTAGTGGTCCAATAGTTGAGACAGACAGGAGCGACCTGTTCTAAACCCATGTTGCCCTGGGTTGTGTAACTGATGGGTTTCTAGATGCGTGGTGATCTTGCTTCTTAGGACCCTTTCAAAGATTTTTATGATAGGGATGTTAGTGCTATTGGTCTGTAGTTCTTTGCTGTTGCTTTACTGCCCCCTTTGTGGAGTGGGGCTATGTCTGTTGTTTTTAGTAACTGTGGGACGACCCCCGTGTCCATGCTCCCTCTCCATAGGATGGAAAAGGCTCGTGATAGGGGCTTCTTGCAGTTCTTGATGAACACAGAGTTCCATGAGTCTGGCCCTGGGGCAGAGTGCATGGGCATGTCATTTATCGCCTGTTCGAAGTCATTTGGCGTCAGGATAACATCGGATAGGCTTGTGTTAATCAAATTTGTGGCTCTCTCATAAAAAATTCATTTTGATCTTCGACTCTCAGTCTGGTTAGCGGCTTGCTAAAAACTGAGTCATATTGGGACTTGAGTAGCTCACTCATTTCCTTGTTGTCATCTGTGTAGGACCCATCTTGTTTAAGTAGGGGCCCAATACTGGACGTTGTTCTCGATTTTGATTTGGCATAGGAGAAGAAATACTTT
This sequence comes from Cherax quadricarinatus, assembly GCF_026875155.1. Taxonomy (NCBI): domain Eukaryota; kingdom Metazoa; phylum Arthropoda; class Malacostraca; order Decapoda; family Parastacidae; genus Cherax; species Cherax quadricarinatus. The sequence goes on along the minus strand of NC_069401.1, from coordinate 81,080,958 downwards.
GGGTTTCTTTCGATTTCATTTATGGCTTTTAGTTCTTCCCGCGATTCCTGACTCCTAAAGGATTCTTTTAGCTGGTTGATATATATATATATGTCAACACAAAAAAGGGAGAGGCAGACCCCCCCCTCACTTACGATATTAAAAAAATCAGAGTCCAGGTAGAAAAATTGAAGAGGGGGAACACAGTGGGGGCAATCAGAATTATTACC